>CM067354.1:27293336-27408499 GCA_034190875.2 Urechis unicinctus | reverse complement strand
GGAGAATAATTCCATATCAATCCCTGTTTACAAATAATCAATGTGCTTTTTATTACGTCGCTGCCCACCGGGCTCTGATTGTACATTATCCAATGGTACGATCACATTTTACCAATAAATGATTGTTTAACATGTAGAGCAATGTGCCTGAGGTAATAGCGTAATGGGGCTATAATGCTGCAAAATAGAGAGCCTCAGTTTAGTATATAGCGGTCGCTATGAGCCTCTTTCCTCATTTAGCTTTTTGCATTGCCAGGCTTTCATTTTATCGGATTTTCTTCATGTTTATTAATCCTTTTCCTTGTATGCAAAGTACACACCAGCTCGGTAGTACAAGGAGACTCTCTGCCTCCCCGGTCCCTCAGTCCACTGATCACTTAGTTGGTGCAGTGTAATGCCTACTGGCGCAGATAAATGACTCCATAGAGACGAATATATTCATTGACCCGAGAACAGGCGTGGAGTGCTTTTTGTTATAGGGATGGCCATATATAAGACAATATCAGCTTTTCGCAATTAGAAATATCCTTTCTTTGGCCATCGATCCCGTGGCGATTTTCTAGATCATGAGTCAGGTCTGCGATTTATGTCACACTGTCAAACTGTCGATCTCTTACGAACATTTGATTTTGATTTATGCCACGTACTCAATACAGAAAATGGTGTGTAATTTAGTAGTTGGGCGATGTGGAATGTATTTCTAAAATGATAGCCATATTTTCGCATGGTAGAGCTCATCTGTCATATCATAAACATTCAAACCAAAAATCTTTATGACTAGCAGATTCTGCTCCGATATATATATATATATATATATATATATATATATATATATATATATATATATATATATATGCAAATATATATATATATATATATATATATATATATATATATATATATATAGCTATATATATAGAAATATGTATATATATATATGTTTTTTATATATGAATATATATATAGGTATATATATCTGTATATATATATCTATATATATATATATATGGATATATATATGTATATATATATGTGCATGTATATATATATTTATATATATATATCTAAACATATATATATATATATTTATATATATTAGATGTATATATATATAAATGTATATATATATATATATATATATATATATATATATATCTCTATATATATATATATATATATATATATATATATCTCTATATATATATATATATATATATATACGATATACGAAAATTCAAAAAGGTATTGCATGGTGAATGTGATAGCGGTTTGTGATCCAATCACTTTTTACTTACGCTGAAAGGATCCTTATTCACTGGCATGTAACTATTTGGCGTTGTGTTGCGAATACAAACAGTTGCTTCTTTATGTGGTTAACATGTTATGTGATGAATTATCTTTAACCTAACTTTATCGTACGTTAAACGTTTCTTCATTGCTCAGACTGTGTAACATATTTCAGTTACTGAAGCCATTGACAGTCCGTTGCCTGACCCACTTTACCAATGAAACGTCCGTAAAATGACGTAACAGAGTGTACAGGCACGCACTTATGATCGATGTTTGTACAAGGGCAGTAGTAACAGACTTGCTATCCACCATGGTGGTTCGGGACTAGTAAGAAGGCGTTCGATATCTAAGGAAGTCCGCAACTTCACCATAAAAACATATTGCAGAATGAAATATATTTTACTGGTGGATCTTATCTTATATAGGGCTATCCTATTTACAAAAAGCACCCTACGTCTACCTTCGGGTCATTGAATTTATCCGTCTCTTGGGAGCCAGTAGGCACTGCATCAACGGAGCGGTTAGTGGACGGAGGGAACGGGGAAGCAGAGAGTCTTCTAACACTACCGTGCTGTTTTGTACTTTACAATTCATAAAGATGAGGAAAATACGATAAAATGAATGACTGCAAATATATGAAGCTGAATGAGGAAGGAGGCGCATAGGGACCGCTTTACTCTTTACTAAGACTATGTTACTGCCTTATAACCCTATAACGCTATTTCCTCAGGCACAGTGCTCGACAAGTTAGACTATTATTTATGGAACAATGTGATCGTGCCAATTGATAAAGTGAAATCAGAGCCTTATGGGCAGCGACGCTACTTAAAATCACATTTGATTATTTTTTAAACTGGGACGGATTTGGTATTATTCCCCATAAGTTATGCCCAGCCGTGATTCAGAACATAGAGGCGACGATGATATTCTTTAGACTTGATGGTTTTGCTTTCCACGTTTAAGCAGGAACAGCATTTAAGCCCCAACGATTTCGGCCACGTTACATTTACATGTGCAACTGTTTATGCAGAGGGAGAATACAAATAAATGTTATGAAGCATTTATAGCCCTTTGCGAGAGTGTGACGATTTAGAGTGCCATACTTTGTTAATAACGTTAGAAAATAAATATTCTGGTGTTTCGGCAACATTTTGCACAATCTGAATGGACATCGCCGCCAATCATACGTAGCGAGAGTTATATATTGCATGAATGATATAGATATAAGCTTGATGGGGCTCAGTAGAGAAGAGGAGATAGCCGAATTGGACCCCGTAGATTTGATTTTAGGGCTTCATTATGTGACAATTAATAACATACTAGTATTACAGCATGCAGTTTTCGAACAGTGTGCATGCTTAGATTCCATTGCTCAAAAGATATAACGCGATCGAGACAAGTTGCGTGAGAAATCGGTCATCCAATGATACAACAAGGCGGAATATACCATTTTCCTGTATTAACGGAGAGATTACCTCCAATGGGATTTGCAACCTGGCACCACGGTTTAAAGAACTTACCACTAAGTCGTCCACTGAGCCACAATGTTATGACAGTAGAATCAACATAACCCATTTTGATCATGCCCCTTGGCAGTTGACGTTTCTCATGTTATATTCACGCCATCAAACATGTGCTCTGGAGCCAATGATAAAACTTGGGCGATGTTGTGCTAGGTAAATACATATTCTCGTGTTATGACAACAGGTCGCTTAAGCTCAACATTGAGCCAGTTCCTTGCAAATACGTTACGAATGGCATTAACTGGTTGACATAAATAATATTTGATTGCGGCGCATTGTTCAAGGTACGTAAAAAGCCAAACAAGGAATAATGTAATAAAACGATGGGCGTAAGTGAGGGTTAAACTTCACGCTCATTTGCTGCTTGTTTACCGGGGTTCATCCGCGCATAGTATTAATTGCATTGAAGGTCATTTAGGCACTTACACCACCACGAATTGGATTCCTCGTGTAGTACGACCTGGACGTATTTTCTATGCGCTCACTATGGTCAGGAATCGGACTGCCAATGGCTTTAGTAACTGAAAATATGTCACACATCCTGAGTCATGAAGCAAGGTTTCTGTACGAAAAAAATTAGGTCAAAGATAATTTACCACATAACATGTTATCCACACAAAGAAGTAACTGCTTGTATTCGCAACACAACGCCAAGATACCATACCATAATTACATGCCTGTGAACAAGGACCGATTCAGTGTCAGTAAAAAGTGATTGGATGACAAATCGCTATCACAATCACCATAAATATCTTTTTGAATTTTCTTATATACATATATGAATATATAAATATATGTATATATATATATATATATATATATATATATATATATATATATATATATATATATATATATATATATATATATATATGCATATATACATATATATAGACATGTATATATATATATATACATATATATATATATATTTATATATGCACATATATATATATATATATATATATATGTATATATATACAGCTATATATATATATATATATATATATAAATATATATATATATATATTCATAAAAATATATATATATTTATATATAAATATTCTGATACTTGTAAAAATATATATATATATAAATATGCATGTATATATATTTATATATATATGTATATATATATATATATATATATATATATATATCGATATATATATATATAACTATGGGTTATATATATATAGATATTTATTCATGTTTGTGTATATATATATATATACATATATATATATATACATATATATAAATATATATATATATATATATATATATATATATATATATATACCTTATGAGTACCTTTTTGAATTTTAGTATATACATATATGAATATATAATATATATATATATATATATATATATATACACATATATATAAATATATATATATAGACATATATCCATATATTTATATATATGTATATATATATATATATATACGTATATATATATATATATATATATATACATAAATATATATATATATATATATACATCAACGATATGAACAGCAAATGCGAGAGTGTACTGAGTGTATTCACGCATAAATAAGAATCGTGGTATTATGTAAGACAATTGGAGTTACGATTAGCATGTAGTATGCACATTTAATTCTACATATTCGATTTAGATTGTGCAGTCAGCCAAATCTTCTGCACATTCAACATGCAAACCTCTCACCGTAACATAATGACTTTGCACAGAAATTGTAGTTAGTTTAACTAAGCTTTTGTGCTTCCTAGATTTGCTTCTAATGGTGAGTAAGAGTAGAATTTAAGCTTAGGCGACAATTCACATAGGAAACCTGTACGATTGCCATAAATAAGCTAGTTCTTGTATGTACAAATCGTTCCAGTATGCTTCCTATCAACGATTAAAGTCCGTGATGGCGCTGCGCTTGCTTGCTCATATATCCAAAACAACTATGTTTATCGCAGTCTGCTGATTAGGTAGCACTTGGCTGGCATGTCCGGGTGTTAATATTCGCCAGTTTACATGATGGTAGCGTGTTCGATTGTCGTACATAACCGCGTCACAAAGGTGGTATGTTATTAATGTTGTTGATCCTGATGGTATTATGTTCGATGCAAGTGAACCCTAGCAAAGACCATACAACCGAAACATCAACGGACTAAAGTGAGCTATTCGCAAGGAGAAGTAAATCCAGCAAATTCTGCGAGTCGTAGTAGCATTATGCTATGTCTGACTGTATGCTAATTGCATCTGGTTGTGTGATGAAAAGTGCGCCAGAGAAAACGGTGGGTGAAAGCATATATACTTGATGTTTATATACTCAACAATAGTGACATATTGGAAGCATAACTGGAGAAACCGTGAGAGACCAAGTATCAAGTTTATAGTATGCCTGAAGTATCGGTTTGCGTTTCTCAATGATTTTTTGTTGGAACGTTTATGGAATGATAGATGAGCTCTACAATGCGAGAATATGGCTATCATTTTAGAAATACATTCCACATCGAGCACTTACTCGCTAACAACAGTCCAACTACTAAATTACACACCATTTTCGTCTGTATTGAGTAGGTGGCACTAATCAAAATCAAGTGTTCGTGGGAGATCGACAGTGTGACATAAATCGCAGACCTGGATCGTGATCTTGAAAGTCGCCGAGGAATGGTTGGCCAAAAAAAGGTCATTTCTAATTGCGATAAGCAGATATAATCATATATATGGCAATGTTTATAACAAAAAGCACTCCACGCCTGTTCTCGGGTCAATAAATATATTCGTCTCTATGGAGTCATTTATCTGCGCCAGTAGGCATTACACTGCACCAACGGAGCGATCAGTGGACTGAGGGACAGGGTAAGCAGAGAGTATCCTTGTACTATCGAGGTGGTGTGTACTTGGCATACAAGGAAAAGGATTAATAAACATGAAGAAAATACGATAAAATGAAAGCCTGGCAATGCAAAAAGCTAAATGAGGAAAGAGGATCATAGCGACCGCTATATACTAAACTGAGGCTCTCTATGTTGCAGCATTATAACCCCATTACGCTATCACCTCAGGCACATTGCTCTGCATGTTAAACAATCATTTATTGGTAAAATGTGATAGTACCATTGGATAATGTACAATCAGAGCCCGGTGGGCAGCGATGTAATAAAAAGCACATTGATTATTTGTAAACGGGGACGGATATGGAATTATTCTCCATAGATCAAGTTCAGCCATAATCCATAGCATTACGGCGACGATGATATTCTCCACAAATTCGGTAGTTCTGCTTTCCACATGTATGCCTCGTTGATAGCATGACAGCCCCCACGATCTTGGCCGCGTATTTCTTACATTTACATATCCGCAACTGCTTATACAGACGTAAAATCACTAGAAATGTTTAGTAGCATTCATGAAACAATGCGAAGGTGTGCCAATTCCAAATGCCACATTTTATCACAAGTATCGAGCATTAGCATAAAGGGAGAAGCTCTACCGAGAATCTCGGATCACTGCCGAGCATACAAAACGGTTGGATATGATATCAATGGAAATGAATATTTAAGTGTTTAGGCAAAATAGGGCGCATTCTGAACGGACAACGCGGCCAATCGTATACTAAAAGTATATGCATGTAGGCACACAGGAGAAATCGGACATAAAGCAGACGGGAGATCAGCTCGGTCATACATGAATATCATAGACCAAAGTTGATATATATGAGCAACTATTGGGTGTGATTCGTGCCTTAGAGGACGTATGCAATATCGTGTAACGAAGCATCGCCTTTAAATTGCGTTATTGGCTAACATTACAATGGCTTTAGCTACGTATTTTTACACTTGAATATCAACAGTAATGGTCCAATATCTTTGTCATCTAGCTATAGGAATATACTGGCATGTTTAACTACCCAAAACTTCTCCAAAAGCTGTAAAACGCATTTGCCAACCAAGTCCTTAGTCACCAATGATGATATATATATATATATATATATATATATATATATATATATATATATATATATATATATATATATATATATATATATATATATATATATATATATATATATATATATATATATATATATATATATATATATATATATATATATATCTGTATAACCTGTAGAGGTCAGAATACACCAGTGACCGGCGCGTCATTAATAAGTTCTGACCGTAAAGTCTCATTTGCAATATAATACAACTGAATCATGCGTGTTGGCAGTTAACAATTCTACTAGTTCGTTTACGCCATCAATCATGTGCCATGGGGTCACAGACGTTGCTTATGCGATGTAATGAGTGTTCAGCCAGTCCCTTGCAAGTACGTTACAAATAACATACACTGGTTGTCATAAGTTGTGTCAGATGATGTCGCACGACATTGTTCAAGACAACTGGAAGGCAAAACATACATGAAATCATGAACTGTAGTGAGAGTGAGGGTTACACCTTACGCTAATTTACTGATTGTCTACCAGCTGCTGAGGTGTCCAGCACATTGTACACAGTGTATTGCAGGTCACATAAGCGTTTACATCACCACCAATGTGATCCCTAATGTAGTACGTCTATGTTTCGAATTTTTGTACTTGTATTTCTACGAGTTGTATGACTCATATCCGTGTCAAAGTGGTAAGATCAGAGGTTCGCAATTGGATAATGTCAGTTGACTGCTCGGCTTTGGAAGATTAGTACACAAGAAGAATTTGCCAGTGACTAATAAATATGTCCACCCAAAACACTTTGATAGAAGCTAAATGATAACACTCTCAAGATCTGACATCTAAGCTAACAATTGAAAAAGTCATTTATAAGTGTAATTTTGTTTTGGTTATCACCCCTGGCGTAAGCTAATTTTGTCATTATGTTTCATCTCGCAATGCCACACTTCACTGTGATGCCTCATGAAGTTATCCTAATTATCGATCGTGATCGATTGAGGCTTAACTGAACGTACGTTGCTCCTCAACAATAATGTTTCTAGTATATATATCTATATATATAGATATATATATATATATATATATATATAGATATATATATATATATATATATATATATATATATATATATATATAGATATATATATATCTATATATATATAATATATATATAGATATATATATATATATATATATATATATATATATAGATATATATATATATATATATATATATATATATATATATATATATATATATATATATCTATATATATATATATATATATATATATATATATATATATATATATATATTACAGGAACGCTTGGTCACCCCAGATGCGGGGGGTCTAATGCTTTCATTAACGAATACTTAAGAATCATGGTATAAGGTTTGGTGTTTCGATGAGCATACGCTATGCACAAATAATTACTATCATTCATTAGGAATGCTCGGTCATGCGCATCTGCTGTACATCAAGCTCGCAAAACTGTCTAAGACGCACAATGACTTTGCACAACTGAAAGTTAAAATATTATCGACACACACCCTTACTTTCTATGTATTTATCAGACGCATTTGTTGCAATTTTGCACGCAATACACAAATAAGTTAATCCCAAACTAATGTTTGTATGTGCTACGCTAACGAACACGCTGCCGAATTTTTCCCCAGTTCGTGATGACGCTGGTGCTGTCGTATATTCTAGACACTCTTTGTTTTCCGCGTTCTATCAATTCGGTAGTACATTGCTGGCATGCCTGTAAGCCCATATTTTCCGGTGCCACTGATGATGCCATGTTGGGTGGTCGTTAGACACTGGATCACGGAGGTGGTAATTATTAAATATTTTTGTTGCTGATGTAGCTATGTTCTGTATGAGTGAACCATAGGTAATACCCGATAAACCAGTAACATAGTTCGACTCTTGTTAGATATATGTTCTCCGGCCGTCATCCGCCCTATAACAACCACATCAGTGAGTCATATAACTGTTATTCTTGTTCTTTCTGCATGTTAATTTCATTTGGTGGTGACTTTAAAAATGTTGGTCATCAGACTGAACGGCGAACGTTCTAATTCCCGACAAAGTACTGGATGGTTACATACTCAAATAAAGCGACATCTTGAAAACGTAGCTATAAAAACTTTTATAGGCTTGGTATCAGGTAGACTTTAAAAAAGTTACACAAAGCAAGGATATGGTTATTATCGTATATATACGTTTCACGTCGAGTACGTGCTCGCCACCAAGAACCTGTCTACTAACTCTGATCTCAGTTTGGTTGCTTTAGGTGGGTGGCGCCGATATGTATGCTGTGTTCATCAGATACTGATAGGGTTACATTGCGACGTATACACAAAGGTGCAACGAGATTTCGGAAAACGCAACGGTATTGTTGGCCATTGAAATATACATCTAATTGCGACGATCTGATATAATTATGCTGTCTTTGATTTTCAATAAAGGTTACAATCACTTATATCGCACAACAATGCAGTTTGTTCCTCTGTACTAGCTATGGTTACTTTGGACATGCATTAGTTTATTCGCATCGCTAAGCAGACATGGTTGCGTCTAATGACTTGTCAAAAAAGCTGGACATTGCCTTCACTCATAGCATAACCTCATTTTCAAACAGAACAGTTTGTCGGTTGGCTATTACTGCTACAAGCTTCAAACCAATAACATGCTGGATATTCGTCTAAGACATGGATACACAATATGCTTCCATTGCCTCTGTTATCACGAAGTGACACGACGATCCCCGAGCCGTCACTGTAATTGATACTTATGCGAGTGTGGTTGTGCATCCAAACTCGACCATCGCCTGCATCTAATATAATGTTTTGCATACTAACTGAATGGATGTGTGGGTACAGCTGCAATTGATAGGTCTTAAATCGACCATACAGAAGAAAGCAGAGGAGGTATAACCCAACACTGCATCATTCTGACATTCCAATCAATTCTTGGGATAGGGTTAACTGGGACAACATCTGAATTTAATGAACTCACTGACATTAGTTAATTCGTATTGCAGCACAGACGTGATTGCACCTAGTGGCATTGCTATTACTCATAAAATGACCCCATTTAAAAAAACGGTTCGTCGGTTGGCTACTATCCTTGGCATTTCTGCGATCGATTTGTTTCGCTATGATGAAAATGTTAACGGCAATAGTTGGTACCTCGTGGTGACAATCGATATTTAATTAGACATCTTAAATTGCTCTACGGATAATTGTACTGCTAAACTAGCTATGGCGACATACATCAATACGGCACTATGGGGTCATCTATTAAATGGCTGGAGAGAACCGCGACGCACAAACGAAAACACAATTTGGCACCAGCTAACTGTGTAAATGCATCCAATATAATGTTCTTCATACAAACTGAATAGATGTGTGGTTACAGCTGCAGTTGATAGGCCTTAAATCGACCGTACAGAAGAAAGCAGATGAGGTATACCCCTACACTGCATCATTCTGATGTTTTAATCAATTTTTGGGATAAGGCTCGCTGGGACAACACCTGAATTTATTGAACTCACTGACATCAATGAATTTGCATGGATACCCTAAATCGATAACCCAGAAGAAGGCTGATATTTCATTCGATACTTTGAACAAGGTTTAATCTGAAACCACTGTTTCATTTACTGTTCTCACTAACAGTAATGAACTGCATATCTTGACAGGCAGAATAGGTGGTTTGTGTAAAATGTTACATCAGTAGACACACAGGTCATAAGCTACCGTATTGAAGTGCTAGGGCATATACTGCCTCTATCACCATCAAATGGAAACCCAAACGTCAGCCTCGGTTACGTTTCTGAAACGGTTCGTTTCTTACACTAGGCACGTACATTGTAATTCGATATTCGTAAAATATGCTGGACATTATCGTGAAATAATTGTGATCTCCACACACTATGCCAAGTTAATTGGGAAGTTTGTACAGGCTTGGGAAATATTGCTTCCCATCGTCCTACGAATACAGACTTAAGTTAATTTTGTATATGATGAATTAATAACTCATAACAGTTTTACAAGGCAAGGCTTTCGGTTGGGTCTAATAACAACCCTCACATCTGGAACCGTTCTCTTGCAATTCGGTTAAAAGTTTCTTGGCGTTGCAAAAGCTTCGTGCTGTAATAAAGTTAATGTATGAAGCATTGAGTAGATAAACTAAATGATTTTAGTGAATTTCACTATAGGCTTAGTCTGTATATGCAGCTCCTTGCGAAGGGAGATACATGCTGGGAGCTGCATTCTTGCAAAATGCAGATCAACGCGACAAACTATCGCTGACTTTTACGTATTTTCCGCTGAATTTGGACGCAGTAGTAAGTACGACCGGATCGCTTAGTGATATAGGGCAGGTTTGTAGACTATTGCTAATTGTTTGCGAAGATATCAATTAAAGAAGAGAAACTTACTTTTTGACTGCTCCGTACCCTTGTCAAAGCATCATAATGCCTGTATGTCACGACTTATCATTGTCATGTATTTTGACTGCAAATGTTTCATAAGAGTCAACGAGCGTTATGCAATTACGAACAACAATATATCGGGATCTTCTAGTGGTAAGCCGTTGCTGGGCCTGATGGCCCCTTCAAAAGAAGCGTTGCTCAAAGAAACGTGGCCTTTTGACCCTAGACTTGACATGCGCTATTTGTTCCTCCAACAAGATCAGATTTAGTACTATGTTGCGAGGCTGAAATCAACTATTTCGACAAGATCCCTTATCCTCTATTGTATGGTAGCTCTAGCCATGTCGAAATAGCCATTTGGTGCCCGGAACAAACTGGTGTCTTTTTTCCATTGCTACCGAAAATGATGAATTTGATCTATAAGGCAATTGTAACCTGATCAGTATATCTTTAACATGACATCTTCAAAATCGGTCATAGGGGCGTTATTAAGCTCGTAAACGGTATGTGCGAATTAAGTTACGAACCACATCAGCAATTGGCAGGAATGACAATGCGTTAAACGTGACCTGTCCGTTGAGATCCCACGTGATAAAACGACATTTCTATTTGTGGAAATAAAGCTTTATTTATTTAAGTGGTAGGCCTGAATTTGCAACACCGTGCTCTATGCGCAACACCCCACATCCTGTAATGACATTTATTCTTGCTACGACAATCCTTGTTGTGTAGCAGTCTAACATCAGTCAATCTGTTTTATTGCTCTAGACCACGCATGATGTGTACGAAGTCATAAATCTCATTTATCATATTGTTATGAAGGAAACGACCACTTTGCTCAATGTGCCATTTCAAAGCACCGACTACCCTGCTGTTAATACGGAAGGTTATATTATAGAAGCATTAACGTGGAAACAAAGTCATCCGGCGCATGACTGATTGAGAATGTGAGTATAAAATACACAACCACAAAGCACCAAAAATCGAAATGTAAAGGGCATGGATGATTTACAGTACTGTAGTGGATAAGGGCTGTTCCGGATTTTTAAAAAGACTTACCGTTGTTTGGCATATTCAACGATATTAGATAATGCAGTACTCAACGTACTAGTTACTAACATAAAGTTACCAAATTAGAGAAGTCATGTAAACTAAAATTGCATAACATTATGGAGTTCTTTCCTCAATCATAGATAATGCTTGATAAACTAATTGATATACCATCGATTGAGAATCAGGTGCAATAGTACATGTAAGTGCATATTCAGAAGAAAGGCGAAATATTGCCGCATTTCAAACATTTTATGAGGTCGTTCAAAGGTTATGGCCACACAAAATCGATGCAAGCACAATACGGAGCTATTGGCATTAGGCGACAGGGTCGAGATGGATTTGCTTGATTGTCAGCTATCGCCTGATAGCAGAGCAAATATTGTACAGCACAAAGCAATATTGTTATTTGCGTTGCTATTAACATTAGCAGCAGCATTTCCGTGGTGTAATATTTATTTCATCAATTAGCATTCAGCTGGTGCTACGCCGTATTACCATGACTCTCTAGATTGATAGATGACAGCTACGCAATCAGCAGTAAATGTTAGTTCTCAGGGCGCTTATTTCATACTGATGGATCCTGTCAACAAATTGATCTTAAATGCAGCAATGCATTACGACTGCAAACTAAGGAGGGAGAAGGGAGAGGGGTAGTGTTAGAATATTTAGAAAGGTTTCGTCTCGATCGATTTACATAGCTTATAAGGCAATACGATCACTGTGTGAAGATGCAATCGAGAAGTCAGAGTTGAGCATCTTGTAATTGAAGGCACTAACAGGCTGACTACTCGGCATATGACTAGGCCTGCATCGAAACACACCGCGCTCTAGATCAACCATATACGTGCTAGCGATTCACTGGCTTCACAAAGGATTTGTAGGATAAAACAAGAACTATTGTCATTTATTCTCTGCATTATCGTTTACATTTGATTATAGCATCCTGCACTTAAACTATTTATCGCACTTGTGTTGTCTTTCAATCACTGTATACTCATTTTCTACGTCTAAGGTTAACACATTCGAGAATGGTCGCATATTTAAGTGGCTTGCTAAGTATGCTTGTCCATGAAACTGAAGAAACGCTGGCTCGCTGACTGCTTGAAATCGACCATCCTGCTGAAACTAACACGTGTTACATGCGTGATACACATATATATGTTGTAACAGTATGGTCTACCGTCAAATGTAGCCGTGCCTGGATTTTGTACCATAGATAATACAATCTGGTTTACGTTAACATCATATATCTAAGCAAAGGTGGTGAATTGGAGGACCTCTTTTCGAATCAAATATGTATCCATAAAATATTCAGATCTTTGTTCCACGATAAAGCCCCATTAGATAATTGTATGTACAGATACCCATCTCCAAAGTGATTCTCGCCATGGTGGAATAGTAAAATGTCATTAGGACAGAGCCTATGTACCAACTAGGCGGCCATGCCAATATGTCAGTCTTAGTTTACCAGGCTACTGCTGTTCATTATCATCCATTGTGTGGCAATCAACAAGTTACACATATATATGTTGTTACAGTTTGTCCCGCGATAAAGTCTCATTGCCGGTGTGTCATTCTTGGTTTGTAAGCCTACATCTGTTCATTGTTCTTGCCCACCATTGTTAGGCAATCACCAGGCTCGGCATTTCTCTTGCGTAAATATATTTGTTTGTCTATAATGTGGGAAGCTACATCATCAGTGTTAATGTTAGAAATATTCACATGATAGCCAGGAAAATGATGTAAACCTGGCTTTTGGGAACATCTATTTTATAAAGGTCGTTTCTTAGAGAATTATACAGCAGCAGCAACATGCGCTCTCGTCACATAAAGGGTGCTTTTCTGATAAGCACAATATTCTGCTAGATAATGTTTAACTAGACCAACATCTACCGGCATTTTACATATAAAAACGCTACCTTCTCTTCGTGACGCTTCCATTGGTAAAGCTACATTCTGGAATTGCTTGGTAAGTTATCATGCTAGACGAGGCATTGAAAGGTTATGCACCCCTTACGTTTTGAGTACAGAGGTTACAATCATTCATTGTGTCAAACAGCTCGGACCGCAGAATCAATCTTGGTGACACAAAAATCAATATTTGTGGCAGCAGAATATAATTTTGGTGACAGAAAAATCATTTTTGTGACAGCAGCATTAATCTTTGTGACAGAAGAATCAATCACTAGCCTGATATCGTGGTCTTAAAACGTGGATTTGCATTATTCTGTTCATAATGCGGCTTACATGCTTGTGCCATGGAAATCATCAATCAATTAGCTGAAAGCCAGAGACAATGTATAGGCGATAATGGGCGATACTCGCTCTCTGGCTTGTTGTTTTAGTATTGCGGGTCCTTTCAACTTGGTATTCCACGAAGATATGTTTACATGACAGAATGATATGAGATTTCTTATACTAAAATCTCATATCATGCGATTGGTGTTGGTTGTCAACCAAGATAACAATTGTTAAACCATAAAACGTATGCTCTTTTATGCTATCCTTGGGAGAGATGCACCTTCCTTATACGTGGATAGTCGTAGCACATGACCGCATATCATTTTACCGCAAACTTTGACTTTGACATATTTGTGTACGAAAGACTTGGCAGAGGCTTTAATGTAGTCGACTGTTCACCATGCAAAGATTATCGACAAACGTTGAATGTGAGAAGAACCTTTTTATCCATCTCTTGGCAATTATTGCAAACATCAAAGATCTAGTTGGGTAAGTTTCATCACGTAGAGGGCGTTTCTCCTTCGGCAAAACACACACTGTGCTTTCTCTCGGGTCAATTAATTTACCCGGCCCTCGGGAGCCATTCTCGGGTATTTCGCCGCATCAGTTGGTACAACAATGAACCAATGCAATCAATAGACCTATGTAACGTTAACTGTATCGACAGAGGTACTCCATGCGTGCTTGTATGCACAAATTACGTAAATAGACAGATTTGTGTAACAGATAATAAAACGCCCACTCTGTGATCATAGCAAATTCGATAAACTCATACACTGCATTAATATCAGATTTCATATGCCTCACTAAGGTTAATTCCTTTATTGTTACACTAATGAGAAATTAAATAGTAATTTTGGGACACTATGTCCGGTATTACACTTACTTGTGCGAAAACTGGTTATACACGCAACAATGATTTTGCAGTTTCATGCATCACTTTGACAGCATTTAGTGTGTGCAATGTCTTTTGTTGTATATAAAACAACGTGTCCTGGTCGCCATTAAGAGTGTGCATAACATATGGCAAAATAATAAACACGTGCATTCCATGTACCTTTCATCAGTGCAAAATCGCTTATACCACTGGCGTATTGACGCTGAAAATTTGATAACCGTCTTTGCTATGCAGCACGTTAACTGCGTACGTCATTGACATATTACCGCCTAGCTGGAGTACCATTGGCTCTTATGTCATCATCCTTATCAGATGCCATCTGGCTGAATTCATTCAAGAAGGCATTTGGCCAATTAACAGGTGTAACACGTGCCAAATCAACTGGTTCAGAATACAAGCAGCCGTATAAGACATTTTTTGCCTCGATTGAATGATGATGGACATAAGCATGGCATCTCCAAAATTAACAGCAGTGTTGTTTCTGCATGTAACATGTAGCACCATGAATTAAACAGTGACAAACAGATGGGTCTACCGTCCAGCATGACAACCAAACTATACATACAGGCGGCTGTATAAATGCATTTGATGGAATATGTGATTCAGACTGATTTCTCAATGAATTAGAGCACTTAATTTGCATTAAATAGTGGCTATGTAACACTCTACATAATAGAGTGTCGAATCGTTGCTGAAAACCACAGCGAAGCATATGGCGAAAACTGTACCCTCCTAAAGATGCTCATGTCCGATGAACGTGAGCTTTTTGATTATACACACATTTAACCTTGATTTGTTTCTCGGACCTGTTATGTCCGATCTTAAACAGGCAATTCAGACGTTTGCGCCATGCCATTACCATTGTTTATACATATTACGACCGTTTCAAGAAGAGCAACGAATCTGTGTAGAGTTTGAAGCTGAATACAAATACGCAGTTACCTGGTTTTATTTGGCGGACTATTCTAGCATGACGGCATGGGGGACGTGTGTCGTTAAGGATCGTGATTAAAGCGTAATACCCGGTGTGCCGTATTTCTGACTAAATGACGTGGTTTATTCTCCTATGGATGCATCAATGCTATATCGGAGTGCACAAAGACTCTAGTCAGCTGTTATACTATACATATAAAGCCCTGTTTAGGGATTAAAGCTTGCGGCAGAATGTAAAATTTATATACGAGCAATTCTTCAGCAGTACACCCATATAGACTGGTGAGTGCACGCTTGATGTCAGGTTACTCTCCAATTTAATAAAGCATGATCAGATATGTCGACCGGGTATTCATTCAAATAGTTCCGCGTTACATGTAAACCCTTTGTCGTGAGTCCGTCAACAATTAAATGCATTATAGGAGTCGCTGTGTGCTAGGTTGGTACTTAACAGTGTATATCAACAAATACAGATCTTACGCGTGTGACAATAACTACAGCCAGCTATAGGCCGTAGTTAGCAACCAAGAGGATAGTCAATATATCAGTGAGGTTAACCCAACCCTCGCATGTTGATTGCATTTGGAACATATATATATGTTTATTAGGAAGAAACTTGTCATGGGTTATTCAGATGTAGTGCAGCCTGGTCAAATATTATACTTCTGCGTAATATGTCATACAAAATACTCTGGCATGGAATGATCATCAACTATCATCATGTCGCTATCATGTCTGATGGTAGCAGATATTAATGGACAATGGAACAGGATACAACATCTTTGTACATAAATATTTCCCCATGCATGAATGTAATGCAGAAAAAGCCAGATTGACTTGCTTTGTAGATGACAAGATTGACTGACATGTTTTGAGTCATATATATGTCAAGAAGTCAATACGCTATTCACTGTAAACCAACACGCAACGTTAACGTCAAGACTTGTCCCGTTAGATATTTTTGCAGGTTGGATACAGTGTCGTTATAGTCAGGGCAATAACTATAGAATCACGAAATGCACCTTATCATTCAGCCTTGTCTTGCAATAGTCTTTGGAGTGATAACACCTCATTATCGCATTTCATATTATTGCGTTCATCAGATGGAGAGGATCTTAAAGACAGGTAGCCTACAGTAAGCGATTAACTCCGTGAACGGTTGATTAGGTCACTGCCACTGTGAGGTTCTACTCCAGTGGGCTACAGTAATCCATACCGGACACAAGCTAAATGTCAGTATGAAATTAATGGTACTATTAAAATATATTCTCATCCAGCCACCTCTGTCAAGAAGTTATTTTTTATGATGAAGTCCACTGTTAGTGCTGGATTATGAGCATGCACGTTGTGGCAATTCGTAGCAATTCAGTTTTCAGTGGTAAACAACGGAAAGTAACAGAGCCGCAATTAAGGTCTTAATGACGTTGCGTTTCCGTGTAGTTCAAGACGGATGGGTTTCGCGATCATCAGTAGAACAGGGGTCAGTATAATTAAACTAGTTCGTAACAAATGTGGCATGTAGCATCACAAACATCATCGCCCGTCCTCTGCATAACTTGCTATGTCAAGGCTACAAATTTCAGTTATATGTTGCAGCATATTATCCATTACGTTTCATGTAAATACATGTAACCCATTCGGTTGTAATACGCCGATCTCGTTGCTGCTGATGACTCCCAAAGGGTGAGCTGATAGAAAACTCATCAAGACAAAATTGAGATCAATTACGACTTGCAATACAACAATTACAATATATATATATATATATATATATATATATATATATATATATATATATATATATATATATATATATATATGTATATATATAAATATATATATATATATATATATATATATATATATGTTTATATACATGTATATATATTTATACAATAGGTAGACATTACATGCCCACAACATTTGCAATTCATCTGAACCCACTGTTGCAACACGTACCAATTAATTGCAAGCAAGCTATGTATGCAGCAGCCGTGGTCAGCCCCGCTGAAAAGCCACTGTAATGGTGTTGGTTCCTGCGGTGATTACCATGAGTAATGTTAGTTAATGGAATTGGCATTCTCACTGCGTCTGTTTTGTTCTTGTTCGACTTCGGTCCCCGGGACTGAATGATAAAAACATTGCCCACGCAACTAACCTAGATGTTAAAACACAATCCTGATATGTTTGATCTGTATATGCCCTGAAAGTCGTCAGTTAATCGTTTGATAATCCATACTAGAATGACGTAACAGAGGTCGCTGACCTGAACCCCGTCATTGAAACGAACATGGCCAATATATCCATTCAACTAGATAAACACATCCGAGTGCCTTCTGTTCACACATATAGTTGTAGTATATATATATATATATATATATATATATATATATATATATATATATATATATATATATATATATATATATATATATATATATATATATATATATATATATATATATATATATCTATATACACTGCACATTAACTAAGCAGCAATCAAGAACCAGTTACCTTCATATAAATTAAGATTGTATTATATATAGAATAGGGCTGACATAAGTTTTTAGTTGAATAAGCGGAATAAATGCCTCGTTGCAAGTCATACCTTACGCCTCTTACGAGGCAATTCACAAGCTGCACGCTTTGACAGATGGTAACACTACTTTGACGTGATTGGTAAGCACCGAGTTACACCCGGTGATAGACAGGTGATGTGCCGTGTGATAGACGCTATGTATTCTCATAACAGCCGTAGAATTAGAGAGAGATTATTTGTTGTAAAGCCAATCTGAGAACAGTCCTAATTCACTTCACAGCGTCAAATCGCAGATATGTGAACGACCGCAAGCCAATCATAAAATAGAGAAGCTGGCATCCATAGATGTTAACACACAGAATAACGTTGCGAAGTTAAAGTTGCACCCTGTCAACATAATGCACCTGGACCAATGTGCCAAATGTGTACCACCAGCTATCAACTAAACGTTATAAGACGTAAATCTCGTTCTATGCTATAATTCTCAGACCATCGCCACTTCCACGGCGTTAATTATTGATCTCATATTAATGATCTCATATTGACTCGTGGCTCCAGATATTGGACATAAGCCGATCGTTTCAGTAGAGCAAACAACAGGGGAAATGTTTTCCCATATTGATTCTGTGATACTGACCTCATTCAGACGGACTGTAGCGAAATAATTCAAGCAGACAATTATGCAGTGCAAGGCATACTGTAGCGGAAAAACATTTAATATCAAGTATTCATCCAAACACCAAGTACAGTTAATTGAGTAGCCATCTATGTCACCGTCCTATGATTTGTCTTTGATACATCCATTCACCAGGTCGCTGGCATTAGCGCATAGCATTCAGAAGCAATTTCATATCGTACTGACAATGCTTCATCTACAGAAGTATATCAACAGTAGCACATTATGTAGACGCTTACATTAGATAGTCAATCGTAGAAACTTTCCCTTGATAAATACACTATCCATGAGTAATGGTTACAGACGACTACATCCGTTCCTTGGATCTATTAGCTTGCATAGTTCATCGAGGTACTCAAACATCACTCGCCTCTCAAGCAAACAGGCCTAAGTAATCTGAGACATGGCAATAAAATGTAATGCCCCCTTAGAGTCTAGTAGTTTATTTCGGTCTGACGGGCGCCGGTGTATTTTTGTATGCTCATGCTGTGTGATGGTGATGTTGAGCTGTGGCAACAAATTCCACAAACGCAAAGCAACGTTATTAGGAATACGCACCCTAGGCAATTTAGTTGTCGGCTCGATGTCATTTCCGAATCACTGCCTGTGATGCACTAATTTATAAAGAAAATGGAATTTGTTAACAATTAATATTGACACAGAGGTAGCATTGGTATAAATTGGAAAGCTGCAACGGTTTATTACCAGATTCACCTAAATAGCCAAAACGTAGGTTTTGCATTGAAAGGTTTCCTATCCCACAAACAGCGTACCATTGTGTTCATTCGTTCGCGTACGCTATGAAATATTGCGTTGATAAGCGTTTCTGTACATACAATTCTACATAACTGTGAGCTAGTTGTTCTGGTTACCGTTTTAGAAACAACTATTTATCAACCAAGGCCATCATGTCCAAACCAACATGACATCAAACACATAACTTTTACCCATATCATCCTTACTCACTCGATAAACAAATATTATTATTTGTTTAGGGGTCCAATTCAACGCCCCTACCACCCTGTCGTGACGTGTCTCTGCATCATTTGCCAGACATATATTCTAAGAATGCTATGTAAGAAGTGAGGTGCGGTAAATGATGCCAAGAAAACCATCACTCGCGTAAAAACCAAGATATCCATCACTAGTGTGGAATAGCGTGGAAACAAAATAACACAATAATAGCGTGGAAGCAAAGTTAACCATCACCAGCATGAAAGCAGAGAAAACCATCACCAGAGGGACGTTAAGAAAATCACCCCTTGCATGGAAGCAAAGATAGCTAGCTCTAATGTACAAGCGCTAAAAACAAACACCAGCGTAGAAGCAAGGAAAACCATCGCCAGCGTGGACGCATGAAAAAAAAGCATCACTGAAGTTGTATCATAGCAAACCATCACTGGCCTGGGACTACGTGGAACTTAATAGGCTTTTTATAGCAATATGTATATATTTCTAGAACACGGATTTCATGCGATGAGGCAACATAATAAACGTGGCTGAAAACGTTCGGCTTATTATGTACAATGTGAGGTGTCATATAATATTGAATATATATATATATATATATATAAACGGAAACAGTTGACATCGAATACAGTATTTTTACATACATACATGTAGCATCAACGTCATCAATGTCATTGTAAAACCGCTTTTAATATGTGCTTCAATTATATCGAGTGACTAATGTGATATGCCTCTGGGTCAGGCATACGATTCTTAATCACTTAACGCGTCTGGCAAGTTAATAGTTGCTTTTATTAAAGTTGTTACGCACTACAACAGAACAGCCTCGTAGCCTTGCCCAGATGAGAAGGGTGTCCGAAATTGACTGGTTTCTCGCAGCCACTGATCCATGGGCTGGTTACATGTATGATTAAAGCCTTATATAGATGTAAGGGGACGGCTGCTAGCAAATATCATGAATGGTAATGGAGAATGACGCCGGTTGATGCCCACTGCATGTCAAGCTGGTAATTTAGTTGCTGGATGGTAGTTCTTTCAGCTGCTGCACACGGTGACATAGTTAACGGTTGCATTTAGATAACGGAGAGTTTGCCCAGCATGAGAGGATTGGTACACACTAAAAGCGCGTTTATCGCACTTCACAATATGGGGATTTACAGACATGTTGGTCAGGCTTAATCTGTCTTAATGCATGCATTAAACGTATCAGCAAATGGCTGCATTGGAAAACAAACGGCTGTTACAATAGTGTTTATGTGCAAATTTGACTCAATAAATCATGTTACCATAAGCCCTTGTTAGCTAATACTCAACTGTTATGTTTAGACAATCAACAGTTCTTCAATGTCAGATATGTCAACCCTTAGGCTGCTATGTATATTAATAAACTCAGTCAAAGTAGCACATATGGATGACGCATCAAACGACTGATTAATTCCATATGCATGGTAGTAATATATTTTGGTACGCTAGAACACAATTGCAGGCTGCCACACTAGTTTCTTTAATGGCTTGTAAGCAATGAAATTTCGCGTAAGCTGATGTATGATGCGCTTATAATAGAGATTATCTAAACAAAAGGTTCATTCGAATGTTTCTTGATGCAAAACAATAACCTAACTGCACCACAGGGTATAGTGATTACTTTAAACAGCAGACATGCTAAGTGATAGATTTCTTTGCTGCTTCCACGGCAAATCCAAACCATTAATTGTTGTGCACCAGGCTTGGCATATACGATTGCACTGCAAACATTGCAATAATATGTCGTATTTTTTCTCTCTAGCGAATCGCAGATGTCTGAGGCTACACTGTGCATTAAACCACAATTGCGTTTATTATTTTTCTGATCTCAGGCTACTTGGGGATAACTAATGCCTGTATCGGCACAGTGACTTATGATGCCCGAAGCAGTTCTTATCTTTATTGGATGCCATATACAAACGAAGGATTTCAGAGCATGGTCATCCCGCGAGAAAGCGTCCACAGCTTTTGAGGCGTTCTATTCGATTAAAGAGGACAAGTTTTGCAATTCTTGGACAGATTTTACTGCCAACCTACATTGGGCCATTTTGTAGATGACGCTGTAAATAGTACTGACGCCAGGCAAAAGTTCTAGATATTATTAAAAATTGATTACTTGCATATGTACATATAGGTTGGTATTGTTAGAACTCACGAAATCACTAATGTTATTGCATATTTAATGACTAAAGCGTAATTTTGCGAGTAATAAGGATGTGCGGGGTCACTTGTGTGTGAGTAGCGATATGACTATGTGTTACAATGTTCTCAATGTAGTGGCCTTTGGTGGCCAGGAATCTAAACGTTGCGTGCTGTAATTGAAGTGCCTTCAAACCGTCGTATGTCGTCAGCAAGCCGCAGAACAAACAAAAGATGTGAAGTACCTAACGTCACCGAAATATGCAATATTTGTTAGGCGAGGCGCTGTAAAATGACGAAGTGGTTGAACTGCTCCATAATGCCCACCTCACCATAAGCGGTGAGCTGACTATGTGGCTGCTCGATTTAAACCAAGCCAAGTCAGCTGGAAGCAAGCGATGAAACTGCTAAAATTAATGAGAACCTAAATCGGATCAAACAGAGCAATACAACAGCAGCTTTATGGTTCTTATTGATGGAGACAGCGCGAAAAAGGACGAACATGTCTTGCATGACGTGACTGGGGAACTGGACAGGTTGGTGCTTTAAAGTGTGTTCACTTTTATTTCTAATCAACATTACCAAGGGTATAAACATGCTTCACTCTCCGCGTCCAATAAAATGCTGTAAGCAGTCACGCAGAGAAATATGTAAACATTAACATTGCCTAAACCCCCCTCCCCCAACTGTCACCACCCCGAATCGTATTTTGATAATGTTGAAAAAGAAGGATGGGTCAAACCAGAACAGTGCTTTGATGTTCACCATCTTTTCGACTATGATATCCCCAAAGCGCATGTAAACATTACCTAGACATGTATCACACACTGAAATCGATTCCAACTAAGACCCCTACGGCAAGTAAGCTAGACGGAGCGTTATTTGTCGAAAGCATCTCAGATAATTTCAGCTTTGGTCTTTTCACCAAGCGGTTTTTTATTGCGTATATATTTGGGATATATCGGCAACATTTTGTTAATATGATACGATAGCTTTTCATTGAGGTAATAATATCCAATTTATTTTGTATCGAATGCTAATTTGGAAACAATAATAGTTTGCGAAAGGTGTATGGACCGATAAGAGTAAATATTTCACACATGAAACACATCAGCAGCATAAATTTATTTCTTAACACATCGGCAATGATGAGCGGACCGTGTGACGTTGATTGGGCGAAACGACAGACTGCTGCTAGTGAAGCGTTCATCACAAGGCTCCGCGCACAAAGCAGCGCGTAAAGCACATGAGCAATCATTGCAGAATCGCATCGCACTGTACAGGTTCCTTCAAGATGCCGGGCCCTGTTTATGTAGTTCTGATCGATGTCATTACATCAAAGTAAACGATTGCACTGATTGAAGTGAAATGTCCCGTTGATAAATGCTGGCTCAGCAGAAAACACCAGATGATTTGTGTTTGGTTAATCAATTAATCAGACCGCCGCCGTTAGCGAATGTCCATCTCAAGAAACAACTCATTGCATCGATTATGTTTTACGCAATATACCAGGCATATAAAAATTGTGTAGAAGCCGATATGTAAGCGTTTATGTTGACAACTTTTGTCCTGGTACATCTATGATTTTAGGCAGCATATATTGCCAACAAAAACCGTGGATGGATTACAGCAAGGGCAAAGCTTATTCTCGTACCCGTAGCCGGTCAGGTGTCTGCAACAAAGTAGTTAATTAACCATCCCCCCCCCCCCCCCTAGCTTCCATTAGATCGCAATCTCGATCACGCTTCTCACACAACTCGCGTCTCTCAGTCTGCAAATAACCTGAGTAAATGAATCTATACCATGGGGATCGAATCATTTAGAGTAGCCTTATAGATGTTATTTCAAGTCTATGTTTATGCTTTATGTTATAGTGTTGTTAAGCTTTAACGCACACCAGAATAACAGTTAGCTGTCGAGTCAAATGCACTCACAAGTTGTTGTCTGTGGCATTTACAGCTGAGAAGAGAGCGAACGCATTCCATGAACTCTATAGACATTCCAGAAAGCGCAATAATTAGTTATATCTGCATAATGGTGCAATAATATTGGATAAGTCTTACTATACCTGATGTTTAGTTTCAGTACTTACCGCATCGGAAATAACTATTTATCTAAGCAGGCTTCTATATCAGAACAAACACCGTCCAGGCTCTCGCTCGTTACTCAACTTTGAGCATCAGCTACAAAGCCAACAGACACATCGGAACGCACAGTTTTAAATAGGTTCTATGGCAACGTATAAGCTCTTTAGACCACATTATAGAACGGCACGTTTGCGTGGTCCCTATACAATATCCGTGACCTTGCCATATCGAGTCAATAAGGATTTAATACCGGTTTACAAACCGCCTAATGCTTTGCATAATGCAACCAATGATAAATCTTGGGTGTTTTCCTTTGTAAAATCTTTATATATATATGAATGTAGATCGCAATGCCTTGTTATTCTTCCATTCGACACGCTCCAGTGCACCGGCCCGGCCATACTCATTCTACAAGCAATAATGGCGCGCCATAACACGTAAGTAGCGTACTTAAACAGGACGTTTAATTACTCAACATTCCACGACAAAGCACCAACTTCCCCGTCTTTACACGGACGCATCACATCAAATCAGCATAAGAGCACCAAGCACAATGTAATACATCTCTTGTGTAAACCAGGCCTAGTATTCGGCCGAAGTAAACCTACGCTTGTATGTTTTTGGAACATTTACGCTAAGGCAACTTAGTGACTATATGCATGCACATGGCAGTATATTGGCTGCATGATTGACAACTCATAATGTTAAAATTGGAATTTAGGTGCGTGAAAGTGGCTACTTTATTCGAATCTGCATATCGTGTGTTACTACTTGAAGGTAAAGGCCCGATCATATTTGCAGCTGGCGACTTTCACCTGATCAATGGCGTCTTTGCGGTACAACCTCAGTCAGCTACCAAAACCGTGGCAGCCACCTTTCCTGCAAATGTATAGGACACATAAAAATGCCAAAAGCCAAGTTTTTGATGGGAATAACGTGGTTAAAAAGATCGACCTTACTCAATCAGGCGCTGCGTTGTGTAGTACCCTTATATTGTTCAGCGTGTTACGACATTCCAGACAGATACCGATAAGGTGTGATGGAAGGACGAGGAGAGAAGCTACAGGGTTGTTGTGCTTTAGGACTAAAAGAATTTTCCAAATATGTCTGTGCATCGCTGTAACCTACACTAAATGATCTACTTTGATGGTGTATAAACTTCGCTACCCACATACATATACAATACTGTGCTCACAGCGACAAGACCCGTCGATCGTATAATATTTAACAGCCGCTGGTAAAAGTGTAACAGAAAAAATATAACTTTCTCTAGTCAATCTATATTCCTATTGTAACACTGATTGTGTAAGTTTTATTCCTCACAGGGGGTATACCCGAGATTCGTTTGGAATAAAGTTACAGGAAGTGTTCCCCCATTGTAAGATACACAGGCTTTTTTCATTCTCAAGCATCAACAAACGAAACATATAATATTCCGCAAGAGTCTGTTATGGGCGAACGGAGCAACCTGCTTGAGTATTCAAGGTATGTTAGATAGTCATTGCATTAGTAATACTACGACATGAAGCCTCGCACGTTGCATGCTATGTTGTGCAATGGTTCCCATTGGTAACACTCGATAACTACCAATATGTCATGCGTTCTAGAGAATATGGAATTCTCTTCTGTCACTAATGGCGTGTAGGTATTTTTACGTTAGGCCATAATTCATTCTTGTCCCAAGATCCCTTTTGCAAGGCATATTTAGTCAACTCAACAGAAACATGACGAGTACAGAAAAAGCTATAACTAGAGTCTCTATGTAAGTACCTATTGACTACATATATTTACGCTACAAGACTGGTGATCACATTACGCTGAGATAGCACCTCATTACAAAAGCATTAAACACATGGCCTTCCTTAACTCGATCGCCTCTTTGTGATCAGATAGTACGCAGCGCGTTGTTAACTACGACTGAAGCTGGCCAAAGCACAGAACAATGGTAGTGTTATAAAAGGCAGATAATGAATAACCCATCAACCAGACAAATTGGCCATGACGAAAGAGCTGACCCAGACACAAACTTGACATGCTACATTCAATAGTCTCTCTGAGAGTACAACATAGTTTGAAATTCTGCTTTTGTCCTGATGAACTGTGCTGCATGGGAATGAAGACATCTCAACCATGTAACGCTTGATATTCACCAGCACTGTGAATTAGCGTTCTGAAAGATGCTCAACAATCTTTACACACAGTAATTGCCAGACCCACACAGCCGATGTTGTAGGGTCCATGTATTGATTTGTATACGCGTTTTGGTTGTTCTCCATAATGGCCGAAATCGTCAAATCTGTTGAAAATAAGATCAACAATCACCTTCCTTCTGAAAGATTAAATGGTAGCTTTTCTTGTCTGCTTCAACAGATGAGCCTGGAGATGAGTCGATCCAATCACCTGTAGAATTGAACACAGCACACCACCCAGCACGAGCCTATCGTTTGATCCAGGTGTGTCAAAACGAACCGACTCGTCATACGACTTATTTAATACAGTTGTCCTCTGTTATACTGTACAATTGGTTATATTTGCACGACCAGTGACACAATCAAGATACCACGACGTAATCACAAAACCAGCTCTAGGGCAAATGCACTCCGTGTTCATACTTTTATATCGTGTTTATGCAGAGTCGATCATCGACCAAGTGCTGCGCTGGGTGTGCTAATATATACAGGTTACGTATGGGATATGGAGGTCTGCAATCGTAGATTTTAGCTTCATATGTTTCATGTTTACTCTACTACATGGCTTGCACCTAGTGAATGTATGGGCATATACTTCCTCTCACGTTTATTTAGAGTTTAAAAATCAGTTCTGCATCGACAGGCACGGACGCCAACGCCAGTTGTATTCGGACCATCAATTATGTGTAAGTAAATATTGTTGCACAACCGGGCTGCAAGAACAATCGGTACATTATCACATTACAACCCGGGTTGCGTAATTAACGCTAACGTTTTTGTTGTCAGGTGTGATGGATAGCGACAACATAGTATCTCGAATCGCTTGCGTCCCCCATTTTGAACAGTCGATAGACAAATTAATTGAATGCAGCCTTCGTTTAATTAATCATCACATTTGGATCAACGCTGGATAAAGTCAGGCGGCACGGCGCATTAGTAAAATAGTTTCATGTGATTTCTCATCATAAGAAACCAAGTATGGTTTTATATGCCATTCCGTATTCCGTCAAAGTGTCGCATCCTGTTTAATCCTAAGATCAAGCCATTTCCATCTGACAGCAATCACAACACAACAAAACAAAGTCCACTCCATGACTCCCAGAAGCCCTGATTGTAATGAAGGTAACATCGATGATCGACATGAGGGAATCATGTATCCCGGAATAAATATACATCATTCCACTGTATATCTGATGCAATTCATGTTGATCAATGATACAACGTAAACCACGTCGTGTTAGCAACATTAAGAGACAATTGATACATGGATATACAAATAACACCGATCACTCACTCGGGCATTCTATTACCAGGATATAAAGGATACTCTGCACTGCAAGAGTACGACTCATCATAAAAAGGAATCATAATCATTGGCATGCATGTTGGATCGTGTCATTGTGACGACCCCACTCTACCACATATGTTGTTGTTGTTCTTACAGAACATTCATTCATAATGCAGTAAACATCATGTGTAATGGCTTTTCTTCACCAAGCCTGAAATGCTAAATGAAAAGCCCCGAGTGTCCCAAGAAAATGTCAATTCCTCCTTGTTACGGTCCGTAATCTGTCCATTGCAGTAATATATGAACGTTCGGACGCGTTCACATACAATAAGTTATAATCGACTGTTCACGCCAAATAAAACAAAGCTTGGTCAATGCCGATATATGCCTCTCATGAGATATATTACATTTTCCGCTAATGTTAAATGCGAAGTGCAAAAACAGCGCCATAGAATATTTCTTTTTATAAATCAACATTCGGCAAAAACTATGAGGACGATGAAAAGAATATCAGCAAATACATTGTAACTTACATGCTGGGGTCTTATCGGTTTTATTGACAAACATGTCTCGACACTAAAGTTGGGTATATGTAAATGACCTTTCCGAATAATTAACCAATGCTGGCACAATGGCTGCATGATGAAGGCAACACAATCACCTTTTCTTTTTGTTTTGATTATCAAGCAAATTTAGGAAAAGGCCACCCGTGTCTCATAGAGTCAGCGGTTTGTTTATTGGCGTGATAAGATAATAGGGACATTTAAGTGATTAGCCATGATGAGAATATGGTCTTCGACGATCTATTTTCATACTCAGGTGGGTGATATGACGCACGTATCGCAGGCAGGTTATTTTTAAAAAGTAATGAGAGATTGTCACATGGAAGCTATAAACGGCCACACTCAGCAAACAACACTAGTGCAGCCATTATCGTGATCTCATGGGTTTGGCAATTCAATATTATGCAAACCAATCAATACAGATATACGTTATTCGCAATGCTTTTATATCCTATGTTGACCGATAAGCTATAGATTGAAAACTATTGGAGTTATTATCAAAAGCGACCGATATGATTTTATTCATGGTTCAGTAAAAGTCCCGTAATGTATTGATACGATGCCAGTCAATGCGATATTTGCTTATGTCTTAACATTTTCCATTCACCTTGTCATATTGCCAACTTGCAACGGGTAGCTTAACATTGTTTAGGTGTCTAAGCGTAGTAAACTGAAACTTTTGGCAAGGACTCCCTCAATGAGCTCGTCTGATGTCGAGTAAAGACGTTTCAGCAAGAGTGATTAATAGCAACGCACACATTGGCATGTCCGCATTATTGTTTGATACCCTATTCACAGAATCCGTCGGGCTTGGGAATATTTGCACACGCGCTCTGACCCTAACACTATCACCAATGGTTGATAAAGCATATAAACACATCAACCTGGTCCAATAGATAAGTACATCAGCCTGATCCAGTAGTTAACCACCACAACTTGGTCCAATAGATAACACCCAGATCTTGGGCTGGTAGATAACCATCGCAACCTGGTCTTGCAGAAAAACACTACATCTCGGTCCTTGCTCCAAGAATGCTAAGCTATTTTGTAAGGAAAGGCTTCGTCTTAAATGCTTTCCAACGAAATGTCCCCTCAGAGAGCAATCCTTACGAATGTATATAGTGAACGTATGCTGCCATTGACCGTGCAGTTGCCAATGAAACATCTGTATTATCGTATTACGATGAATCGGAGAGTTAACTATGTCTGCGATATGACAAATACCACTCTGCAATTGAAATTTGCATGTGTACAGAAGACATATTTGTCAAAGAGAATCAGCCTGAAGGATTGTACATTACATACACATGACTACTTGAAGCCACGTAATTCAAACAGTTTTCGGGATGATGCTGCACATTTTTTCGTGCCCCATGGAAAAGGTATTTACTCTGTTTCCGTAAAAGTAAGTATTAGTTTGACGCAATTAACTCATATAGAGTAATTTGCGTGATATGTGCGTGATGAATTAATAAGGTGCATTTAAGTAATTTGTTGTGGCATAAACATGGTCTCTATTTCTACATCTAGTTGGGCATTACGAATGCATTTGACAGGTCACCATTGTGCATAACATTCATTATCGACGCGAGATGTTTGTAAGGTTTGATAAATTCACCAAATGCACAGATATAAATTGACCCAAGACGGAACTAATGATAGGAAACGGTCGGACACATCACTCAAAATTATCAATAGCATTAAATTGATGGTGCTTTAAATGGAAAGACATATATACGTGTAAAGAGCCATTCTAAGCGACATTTGTTCATTTTGCGTGGCCCTTGGCATATTTACAATCTTCAAATGCAGGGCTGCTCATCAAAGATTGAAGTCCTTATCTGAGACAACTGGGCAAGGCCGCCCTGATTAGCTTGTTTGATGCCGAGTCATCACGTTAACTTATGGGAGAGTTATAGCACAGCAGTCATTAACATGCCTGCTTTTGCCTTTGATCCCTCGTTCAAGATATCCACCGAGCTCTGTAAAATTTGCTCATGTGCGCATATATTCATGAATTGACGACAGTCGGAAGGACAAAATACCAACTGAGTGATATAGCTATGTTAAGCTATGTGGCACTGGGAGCGAGATAGTAGAGGGGTTGTTGGGTCGCGTCCTAGACGATTGCTCGTTTGATCAAGACTGTGGGCATCAACGCCCTAGCCACAGGCAACTTATTCAATGGGCATCAGACAACAATACACTCTCTGGACACAGAGCAGTCACTATTTACTGACATGACTCCATCCACATGTTACCTTACTGTCTTTCTAGACCATGCATATAGTTTAATGCCTATATAGTTTTATGTTTCATACGTGTTAAGCTTAACCTGATATATCATATCACTCACTCACATCAAAGAGCGATACCACATCACATGTTATCTCAGCCAGCTCCCAACCAAGCCATCTGTGGTCTCGTAAAAAACAGGCAAACCAATCACCAGAGAGGCAGCGGCGTTGTATCGACGCTCTTCCCGATTGCGTCTTCAATTCAAGCAATCAAAGCATCAGGTACAATACAGGCGATCTCCTCGGTGAATCCTTATACCCATTTTAGCTTTGTATGCATTAGTAGTGACTGAGGACTTTTGGTTATCATTCGTGCTTGTAGAATTTACCATGTACAATAACACATTGCATTTCACCGACCCAGCCAAGACAGCGCTAATGCTTTGCTGTCATCAGTCGTTTTTACCAAGCAATAAGACTGGTTACAAGATTGCACCATCTCCTCTGGCTGTAACAGGTCCCTTGAGATAGGGAGCTACGATCAATTGTCTGAAAACCTGTTTAATGAAGCATGAGTTATATGTAAACGGAAACATGTTGCCCATGCAGGCAAATGAACAAATAAACCTGTATTCGAGTAAGATAACAAAAGCATAGATTTCAATTCATTTGACGCGATTAGATTTTGTCGGGGGTGGGGTGGGTTATGGGAAGATATGGGACTACGAATCAATAGCGCATCCCTATTCATAAATTTATATATAATATATATATATATATATATATATATATATATATATATATATACACATACATATATATATATATATATTTATTTATATATATATATATCTTGTCGAACACCATTTGATACATTAAATACATAGTTAGATTTGAGTACCAAAACACTAAAAGCCTAACAATATAGCACCATATATATATATATATATATATATATATATATATATATATATATATATATATATATATATATATATATATATATATATATATATATATATATATATATATATATATATATATATATATATATATATATATATATATATATATATATATATATATAGAGAGAGAGAGAGAGAGAAAGAAATTAGGTTCATGAACCATGCTAAAACACCACTTTCTAATACTATTGCTGGGATAACTCGTAAGGAGGACATTGCTGCTAAGTGGAGGGATCATTTTAGGGATCTCTTTAACTGTGTTCATGACGGTTTGAGGTCACTGAAATGTGAAACTGAATTTCCAAATGACATCCCTGTTACTGTGACGGATGTGCAGGATGCTATTAAAAAATAGGAGTCAAATAAGTCTTGCGGACTGGACGGATTGTGTGCAGAACACTTAAAAGAATGCAGCAGCAAAATATTGCCACTCCTGACAATGTGTTTGACCGGCCTTTTTGTCCATAGTCATTTACCGGACTCTATGATATCAGTTGTACTTATACCTATAATGAAAAACAAAGCTGGTAACATCAATAGTATGGATAATTATAGACCCATTGCCTTGGCAAGTATCCTGTCTAAAGTTGTAGAGGGAATACATCTTGATAAATTATCTGATTCCCTCGCTACTAAGTGTAAACAGTTCGGCTTTAAACGCAAGCTTGGTACTGATATGTGTATCTATGTACTCAAAGAGTTGATTGATAACTATAGAAAGTTGAATGGTTGTATGTTTATGTGCTTTCTTGATGCTTCTAAAGCATTTGACAGAGTCATACACTCCGTCTTCTTTTCAAAACTGTTAAAACGTGGTGCTATATAGTTAGGCTTTTAATGTTTCGGTACTCAAATCAAACTATGTATGTAAGATGGAGTGGAACACTATCAGCAAAATTTACTGTATCAAATGGTTATCGGCAAGGAGGAATTCTATCCCCTTAATCGCTTAATGTCTACATGGATGACCTGAGTTATGATCTTAGTAACTGTTCCATGGGTTTTATTGCTAGTGATCAAATTGTAAACCATCTGATGTATGCAGATGACATCCAAGAAGAGTGCTGTGTTGATATGCCGCAATTTGTTCACTAAAGAAGTGGTATTTACAAAATTCTCAATCAATGGTGATATTATAGCTGAAGTAGATAGTGTTAAGTATTTGGGTCATTTTATATGTAATGATCATCATGAGGACAAAGACATTTATAAGCAGTGCCGTCAATTGTATGCACAAGGAAATTTGCTTGCACGTAAATTTCATATGTGCTCAAACAATGTAAAAATTGCTCTGTTTCATTCTCATTAGTTTTCTTTTTATACATGTCAGCTCTGGTGGAACTACAGAAAATCTGCTATAACTAAATTACATACTGCTTATGATATGCATTTAAGATGTTGCTGAGACTGCCCCGCCACTGTAGTGCTAGTGAAATGTTTGCCTATAATAATGTACGTAGCTCCCATGCTATAACTAGAAATCTCATTTTCAGTTTTATGCTAAGGGCTGATATATCTCCCAACACAATTGTACAATCAGTTCTTAGATCTGATATCAAATTGAAATCAAGAATAAGAACCTACTGGATGAGATTACTCTCTGTTCACTTAAATTATGTGACCTAATGATTCATGCTAGGCCATCTTTCTTTCTTTCTTTGTATGTTTGTATATAAGTGTAAATATAAGCTTAGATTTCTAGTTGCTATGGGCCGCATATAAAGTCATATACTTTGTTGTTGTGTCTGAAATAAAGAAATAATAATAACAATATATATTTAAATATATATATATACATATAAATATATATATTTGTCGATTTATAGATATATATATTTATATATGTATATATATATAACTATATATATATTTATTTATATTTATATATTTATGTATATATATATATATATATATATAAATATATATATACATATACATATTCATATTACGTTCTTTCGAACTGTTTGTCATTTGATTTGGAACGAATCTTCAATTGTCGATTGGCGTAATTTCAACCTAAAGACACCAGGATGGCTACAGAGGTAAGCGGGATACGGTCCTTTCTTTATATACTACCTAACACATATTATGAACCGGGCTGTTATATCGATATATCTACCAACGTGTAGATGTAATTCAGCACCGATGGGAACCGATGTATTGTTTACCTCTCATCGTGGCTTCCCTTGATTTAAATCTGTTGAGTTGCAAGCAATTTGGTAAATCGGCACACTCTAGCCCCACAATCGGAATAAAAACCCCGCTATGCGGCAGCAAAACAAGTCAGGTACTGCTAAGAATTCCTCTCACGACTGTAGTGAATATATTAGAGCAGCTGTGGATCAGTGTTTGCGTCCCTAGGCTTTAACAAAGGCAATGATGGCAAGACTGGTTTTCTTGGCGCCAGCAACCCTGCGTGAAGAAACAGGGAGTAGCAAAACTCTCATTAGTATGTTCTCATGACACGCGGCACCGTGGCGAAATCCCCGCCATATTATATCACTTCGTGACCTTAATTTTGCGAATAGCATACCTCAGTGCATATCTGTTGATTCCGAGCGTTATTATATCGGTATGTGCCATTAAAACGCACGCAAACACACACAAAACGATGCGCCATCTTTAAACGAAATCACATAGCTTTGTTTTATTACGAATCTGCCATTGCATATAGTACTTGTAAGATGCAGGTAAAGAAAATGTTATGCATGTTGCGTATAATGTCCAACGGTTTTCCTAGTTCCAGCAGACACAGCTTTATTATCGGTTTATTATATATACATGCCTTTCATGCTGCATGGACACCGAAACGAAGAAACACGCATTATAACGATAGGACAAGTTTTAAATCTTGCGTTAGCTCATTTAGCTTGAAAGGCAAGCTTTGCGTTTTCTATTTATATTGCCGATACAATCCGGGGAGCGCCTTTGTCTCTTCACAGCGGGATAATGGAGCACGTTTAAATGATCGGATAAAAACATGACAATAATGGACGATATTTATGACTAAGCGGTGTCTGACAACGGCTGAATAATCTCAGTAAAAGATGTTCTCCTTAATTGTGCCATGGTATTGCAGACATTGTTTGGTAACGAAACAAACGGCGGAATGACACAGGAATATCTCAATGCAAACTTTTATCCTATGTACTTTACATGAACTGTAAAGGAACGATATCGTAGTGTGTTGAGACTGTTGAAAATAAGGCAGTAGCGAGTCGTATCAATGCCCGTTTCAGTCATCCTCAATTATGATCGCACGAGAGGAACACAATACGTGCGTACAATGACGGTGGCTAAACGGAAGTGGAAGCGGTACTGCATGGTCCTATTTTTTCCGATCTGACTTCTCTTTATTCAAGCATATTCGAATATGATTCCAGGATTAAATCAACCTGATATGAATGGTACTAAGATATTTGAATGTCCAGTAGCAATTACAATTTGCTACGATTCATTTGTCAGATCTTTAAAAGAATAAGGCGATCTTCCTGGGTGCTGGCCTAAGGCAACTACATATCGTATTGACCCTGCTTTCACTACCACAGTATATCTGCTATTAGTAAATTATGTGGATATCTATATTTGATCGTAAATCGTAGCATCATTCTTTCGATAAACATATAATCCAAAATTTATGCCTACTGCATATACATCCATCCCATTGATTGCTAACACAGTTCTTCGGGATGCTCAGACATCACTCGCCTTTCAAGCAAATAAGCCCTCGTTAACAGAGACATGACAATAAAATGTAAAGCTCCCATGGGGTCTATTAGAGTGGAAGCAACGAACACCATCATTAGAGTAGAAGCAAAGTACACCCCCACTAGAGTAAAAGCAAATGACACCATAAATAATGTGGAAGCCAAGATATCCATCATTCGAGAGGAAGCAAAGAAATCATCACTAGAGTGGAAGTAAAAGCACACCATCACTGGAGTGGAAGCAAAGTACACCATCGCTAAAGTGGAAGCCAAGATATCCGTCACTAGAGAGGAAGTAAAGGAAACCATCACTAGAGTGGAAGCTAAGATAACCATCGCTGGAGTGGAAGCAAAGTACACCATCACTAATGTTCAAGCCAAGATATCCATCAATAGAGAGGAAGCAAAGGAAACCATCACTTTCGACTTTCATCGCAATATGTATTTCTTTCTAGAACATAGAGCAAATGAAATGAGGCGTCATAATAAATACGGCTGAAACAGTTCGCTGCATGACTTATGACGAATAATGTAAGCTGTGAAGCAACAATGACTATATATAGACGACAATACAGCTGAGGCAGTATACAGTGTATGCACAGTACATTTCTTGAACGCATACATCTCGGAGGTCCCGCAATATTAGGAAGCAACTAAGACAAGGTATTAAAGGTGTCAAGGATGCATATAGCTTCAAAGACATCAGTGTCATAGTAAAGCCCCCTTTGATATGCAAATCAATTATATCGATTGACAGATGTTATATGCCACTGTGTCAGTCATATGATGTTTAATCACTTAACGCGCCTAACAAGCTATCATTAACGTTTGTCAATTCAGTTACGCACTATAACGAAACAGCCGCTTAGCCTTGCCCAGATGAGAAGGGTGTACGTGATTGATTGTTTTGTTGGAACCACTGATCGCTGGGTTACATGAATGGTAAAAGCCTTATATTGATGTCAGTGGCCGGCTGGTAATAACTTTAATGAATGGAAATGGAGAATGCCGCATGGTGATGCAGATTGCATGTGAAGCTGGTGAATTAGTTGATGGATGGTAATTCTTTAATTTGCTGCACGCGGTGACATGGTTTACGGATGCAATTACAAAAACGACGGTTTGTCCAACTCAACAGGATTTGCACACACTATAGTGCGTTTATTGCACTTCATAAAATGAGGAGTTAGTTGCAGTAGCGAGAATAAATGCTCCCCGTGCTGCATTGGCTGTTACAATGAAGAGCACAATATGACACATTCACTCTCAATAAATCATACAAGCAGAACTTTTTGTTGACTGATGATACTCATCTTTTATGTTTCGGAGTGAAAAAGGTCTTGAACATTAAGGATTGTCAAAACTGAAGCTGCGATTTGTATTTAAATCCGCATGCACGGAAGCAATATATTTTTGTGCTTTTCTAGAGCATTGCAGAGTGCGAAGGCGAAAATGGGAATTTCTTTTATTGGCTTTCAAGAAAGGTATATTTCCGCTGTGTAAAGCTATACAAATGATTATATGCTTCTTGATGCTAACCTACCTATCACCTGTACCGCCGACAGCAGATATCTGATAATATTGCGCACAGCAAAGCGGCTGACGGGACATTGTCGGCGCAGCCGTCTCCAATGGCAAATCCGAATCATCATGTATTGTGCACTAAGCATAGCGAATCCAGTAAAATGTATTATCGCTGTCATTCATGAATCGAAGATGTCTGAGGCCGCACGGTGCAGAATACTGTAATTACGTTCCTTATTCGTAGATATCACGTCACTCTAGGACATCTGCTATTCACACCGACTATGGACAGTTGGTGCCTGAAGCAGTTTCAACTTTAATTGCATGCCAGAGCGAAACCGCGGTTTCAATGCATGGGCATCACGTTAGGAAACAGAAAGCGTCTATTTTTGCTTCCAGGCTAAATAAGGTCATTTAGTAAATTACGCTGCAAAATGTACCGGCGTCAAACAAAAGTGCTAGATATTATTATCAGCATATAGCTTGCATTTGCACATAAAGGTTAGCATTTTTGGAACTCACGGAATCACTAATGCTATCACATTGATAAAGAATGGGACTGTGATTGATAAGGATGTGCTGGGTCACTTGGAATTCACCAGTCTGAATGAGAGCTTCAAACTAAATAGGGCCGGACCGAACAATACGGCAGCTGTTGGGCTGTTGATAGTATCAGAAATAGTAAGGAGGAGAATGTCGAACATGATTTGATACAACAGAAGCAGGTATTTGAGCTGCGATAACGCGGTCATTGTACTGTTTTGTGTGTAATAATAGCTCATGTAATGGCTTTGAGCGCGCTATCAAACCAACCACGTATTCCATAGATGTAGTCTATCAGGGACGCTGATCACCAAGAAAGACATCCCATATATCATAATTCAACCAGGATTTGCAAAAGATTACCTCAATGAATGATAGACTGACATTTGAATAATCAAATTAGCAGCAGAACTGGCGCTGCATCTCGATTAGTGACATTCTCATCGGTTTAGTGGTCGATAATGACTGGTACGTGAGTGAAAAAAAGGACTGTAGAACATTTAATTGTATTCCTATGAGCATTGCTCGTAAGCTGTTAGGAGAGGAAAATGCCCAGTAGGCAGACATTCTTGGATCAGTTATTTGGAGAGGGTGCCCTAGCTAATTTTAAGCATTTTATCTACAGGCTTAACGTTTGAAAAATTTTCAATCATGTTGCCTCAACACCAATACCCTGTTTGTGCTGTGCGGTCAAAGAGGATGTTTCAAGAGCAGGAGGAAGTACAAATGCGAGGCATGTTTATAACTTATTATCGTTTTAATGCAGATCTGCGTGTGGCAATTATCGATAAGGTGGTGGGCAGAGTGTGCTTAATATACACAGGTTATGTATTTGATATACGTGATGGATAATGAGGTCTGCAACTGTAGCCCTTAACTCTACAACACAGCAGCACCTATTTTCTGTCTAGGTTTATAATTCCTCTCACGATTGTAACGATTTTTCAATAGCAATTCTGCATCAGCGAATGCCTCATCAGGCTTTGACACAAGCACGGACGTCAACGCCAGTTTTAATGGCGTCAACAATTATGGGTAATTAGATATTGTCGCACTATTGGGCTCCAAGAATACATCAGTAAAAGTTGCGTAACAAGTTAACGTTAGTACCCTTGTTTTGTCAGATGGCATGGATAGCGGCAACAAAGCATCACGACGCACTTGCAATCCCCATATCAATCAGTCGATGGATGACTAAATTGCATGCTGCATCCACTAAAGTATGCATTTGAGGCAATGATGAAGAAATCGCGACTGTACGGCGTGTCAGTATGGTATAAAATACTATCCGTAATCCATCAACGTTTTGCATAATACTTAATTATTTTGATTTTTTCCTAACATCCACATGTTTCTTTCCGACAGCAATCGGGCCACAACCGTCCACTCCATGACTACCTGAAGACCCGAAAGTATTGTCAAGAGGATGGTCTAAACGTTTTGAATGCATCAATGGTGTACGATATGTGGCAATCATATATTCTAGAATAAATATTCATCATACCGTTACATATCTCATGCGGTTCCTGTCAAGCAATTATTAACGTTACTACACCATGTTATCAATATTAGGAGAAACTGGATTCATTCTTGGTTATACTAGTGATACCGAATTATCTATACATAATCCCCGGGGTTAATGAATTCCTTACAAGGGTACACATGCTAAAACAACACCGCTATTGGGGGTCATGTAAGATGATGTTATTGCAACGACGCAACCATACCACCCCCACCCCCCCTCCTTCCACTCCCACCTCCCCTCCTATATATGCTGCATGTTTTGCAGCAGACACATTCATGATATAAATGGTCACTCTCGACAAACAATAACAATGCATGTAAGCATTGTAATATCATAGGTTTGGCAACTAAACATTGCGCAAGCCTTGCAATACAGAACTAGTTTACTTATAGTACTATGATCGCCTTTGGCACATGATTGAGCTATTGATTGGAAACTATTGAAATTATTATCCTAAGCTATCGATATGATTTTATTGATGATGCTGTAAATTCCATTGCATAGTAGCCACAGATAAGACATGTATAAGTCTATGTCGTCTTGTCTTTGGGATAAGCAGCAGTTCACATCGACAATATTCATGGTCGACGCATATTTATATAACATCAGAAAGGCTTCATTGTTGGCACTAACGTATAGTTACATTCTTTACTGTAAACGCCGTCGGAACACCACATAAATTTCTCTTGATGGACACTTGCCCGGATGGATGAAGTATCACAAATTCATTTAGACCCGGTTAATAGACGCTCAAACGACAGAGAGACAAAAGTTGCATTGCCTTTTACGTTCCCACTTCGATTTGTGGATAATCATTCGGACAGGGAATTACAGTACGACATCACAGACTAACAGATCATGTATTCTTTTACACAACCAGACGAGATATTGTGTTACAACTTCACTGGCTATCTGTTGACGTATTATGTTATACCATCGCTGAATTTCCGACGAGGTGCTGCGTTACATCGCCGTTTGCTATCAGACGAGGTAATGTGTTACGCAATCAGGGACTCTCAAAAGAGGTATTGTGTTTCAACATCACTGACTAGAAGACTGCCCGGGAAAATATATATTGAACCGTTTTAGGATGCAGAATAACTGGTCACGGCGTTGCATAGATACACTTTAGGTCATTACCATTCGATATTGTCCTGATGTATGAGCATTACCCATACACCTTGCCATATTGAACGTTTGCTTCATTAGATTATCAAAGTTTAGCTAACTGGGACATTTGGATAGGGCGCCCTTGATGAGCTTGGTCCAGCAGGTAAATTTTACAGCTAGGTCCAGTAGATAATCCCCAGTTAATTAGCACCACAGCTTGGTCCAATAGGTAACTACAACAGTTTGGTCTAGTCGATAAACACCACAGCGCTGACCTTGCTGCAATAATGATAACCAATTTGGTAAGGCCGTGTGTTAAATAATTTACAATAAAGTTCGTCCGCAGAATTGCATGCTTACAAATCATACTTAGTGAATATATTCTTCTGCTGACCATGCTGTGGTTACTCTCTGTAAGCAGCTTCCGATAAAGCGACTTCATTCACGCGTTACGATGACTATGGAAGTTAACTTTGTCTGGAAACGGCAACTCTCCACCTGGAATTGACATTTGTATATATATGGAAGACATATTTGTCCACGCGAATCCAAGGAATGGATCGAAAATGGTATGTGCGTGACTAATTAATTTAATATATGTTAGTCAAGCTTCTTTGATGCTGCTCGTCATTTCGGGTTTTTTTTTTGTGCCGCATGCCGAGTTAATAGGATAGTTTGCGTTGTTTGGTAGTGGCATGACAAGTAAGAATATTTCTATGTCTTAGTGGGCGTTATGAATGTACGTATTCTTTGCAGGTTATACAAATACAGTATAATTATAGATAATTTTAAGGCAGAAATTATGTTTTTCCGTCATTACCATGCATACAGACATCTCACAGGATGGAGAGGTCAAGATTGCGCAAAACAAACAACATCGACGTGAGCTGGCTGTAAGATTTGTAAAATACATTAGATGCGCCGGTTACAAGTTGACGCAGGATGAAGCTCACAATTGCCGATGATGGTGCTATAATAGGAACTACATGGTCGCCCCAGACTTGTGGCTTGTCGTTTATAGGCTTGGAAAGTCATCTATAGAGACCCAAAAGAATGAATAATTCTCGCATCAGTCCGTGCGCAAACTGCTACAACGATATGCGACATAGAGCTGCGTTGCTATCCAAATGATGCCATACTATACGTCGAAAGCAACCGTGATTGATCCTCAACATAACATCATTTTGAATACCAGCCTGGGTGGCATTTATACACCTAATTTATTTAGTAAATATCTTAATAACTAAGAGCAAATATTATGCACCTTTAAATGTTAGAGTGCGTGTTGGGAACTGAACATCAATAACACGCAGAGGAGACATTGTTGTACAACAATGCTGACTTTTAGACGAGGTATTGCGGTGCAGCATTGCTGACTATCAGACGAGGTATTGCGGTAGAGCATTGCTGACTATCAGACGAGGTATTGCGGTGCAGCATTGCTGACTATCAGAGGAGGTATTGCGGTAGAGCATTGGTGACTATCAGACGAGGTATTCTGGCACACGGCAGTATACTGTGGTGCTTCAAGCCATTCCTGCCCTACATACTTATTTTGTATGTAACAATAATAGGATGCACGATACAGGCATATTCATGATACCAACGAGTGTCTCCCGACGTGATGTAGAGATACGTGTAAGTAGCTATTCCATGTGAAGGGTAGCTCATCAATGTGTAAGGATTACAGGTAAGACAATTAGGCAAGGTCGCCCTTGATGTGCTTGTCTGATGCCGAGTCATCACATTGAATTTATGGGAGAGTAATAGCACAGCAGCCGTAAACATGCCTACTGTTGCCTTTGATTATTCGTTCATTGTATCCGCCGGCCTTGCTAAAAAAATTGCACATGTACTTATTAATGACACTCTACTGAGTGATCTGAGCATGGTAAGCTTTGTCCCACTGTGATTGGAGAACTAAAGGGGTGGATGGTGGTTGCCTTGGTTGTTTGCTCGCTTGATCAAGTCTATCAGTTGTAACCTTCACCATAGACACAAGCAGGGCACGCACAAGATGTGTTAACTAATACAATGGACATCAAACAAGCAAGCACTATCTGAGCACAGAACAGTCGTTATTGACCGGCGCGACTGCTTACTTCCGTTAGCTTAATGCTTCTCCACTGCATCAAATGTAGTGCCTAGTGACTCATCAATGCTATGTTATGTAAGTGTATATAAATGCCCGGAGAATAAAAAATGTGTTATTACTATACTTATCGTAAGATATCATAGTACCTGTAAATAAATAGAAAGAGAATTTGTTGAGTATGATAATGAACTACAATAGCATATGAAATTAATAGTTAAGATGGAAGATGCGTATTGTGACCCTCGTAATGACCCATATGTAACTTTGATATTATCAAGTCGTGCATTTCCTGGTAATGATTAGCCAAGTAACTCTCGGTTCACTGCTGGTCTTATTTAGCAGCTAGCTAGTTAATCGTCGCCGGTGCCTCTTTTACTTCTATATGGTCTACTATTGTAGTTCTATTTGCATCTTAAACATTCGTGATATACACAGTTGAAACCGTGACGGCACTTGCCGTTGTACACCTACACATGAAGATTGGATAAATGCAAAAGATGCATCGCAGTTTGATTATACAAACAGTGGAAAGCCAGGCATGTTGTTCATAGCACCGATCGTGCATGATACTAAACACTTATTTGATGTCAGGCTTTTGTAGAATCGAACATAGAGATGGCGCTTTAGTGTGGTCAGTTGAGCAAAGTGAATGTACTATTTGTGACATTCCACCAACGATCAAACGTTTCATGATAATGCTTGATGCCGAAACAGGTCCCTAAAGAAGGGGCGCATTGACCCAGTGCCCCAGAAACCAACTCGATAAACCGAAAGTAATGAATGATCTGGGAATAAAGGGCGATAATGAGCGCGTAGATCTGCATTAGATCTTAGGATTAAAACTTGATCAAGAGCATTAGACTAACAGCTTAGATTATTGTGCAGTGGTAATATACATTCTTGGCGACACAACCAAAAGGTAATCCAATGCCGAAACATGTATGCATGCATATAGCAATATATAGGCCTGACACGTTTTGTTTGTGCTATTGGACTTTGAAAGATATTTTAATGACGTCGTCTGAGGCCTGGCGACCACATACGTGCTGTTATTATTTTGTGCAGACAGAAAAACCCTCTATTGATGGTGTAGTGATAGCAAATGAAAGGTGTTGCTCACGGAACAAATTGTACGGTTGGCGGTTTTATCCTGGCTTTTGGTCAGCAAAAGGCCAATTGCAAGTTACTGCAGTTAAGGTCCTTGGCCGTGATTTAGCTTAGTTACATAATTGATGCTTCTGGCTTCGTAAAAGCAAAAGTGATGGGTTTTGTGAAATAGAAACGGTAATAAAGCGGTAACAAAATGTAGATACATTCGTTTTAGAGTAGCTGTCGGTATTTTTCATTTTTGCCGGATGATCTGTAGCAGTCATAATCAAGAGGGATGGCTTGTTCCCAAGTACTCAAGAGTACAGCTGTCTCTTCCAGGAGTCGAACCGTCGGTTAGAGCTCCACAGGAGAATAACCACAAGTGCCATAAAATTCCCCGTCCCATAATGCCTTAATCTCCGCATATTTTCCTTCGTAATCCGATACCAACTTCTGAATAGCATCATATCAAATAGCTGTTTTTTTTATCAGGATCGGGTTGTGAAAAAAAAATTGTATTTTACTTAATGCCAGAGTTGCAGTCATAAAGGGTATGGAGCAGGGGCATCGAATGTAACGATGTGAAACGATAGACGGAGTAGAGCTGGTCGCCGGAGACGCTTTGTAGAAACAATAATGCGCACGCTATTCGTCAAAGCAAAATCTGATAGATGACTCCCATTTTCGTGTAGGTACCGTTTCCAATTCCCCCTAACACCACCGTCCCCCACCCCCCTAGCACGAGCTTGCAACACATCCCCATAGGTGGTCCACATGATTCGACATAAATCTGGCGCATTGAAAAAGACCCAGCGTGAATGATATGACCGTGTAGTTGGAGCTGAGCGTTGTAATTATTAGGTTATATTTATCGCACGTGGCTGTCTAATGGCAGATACATGTAGGTGTTTTTGCAAATCACTGTTTGTGTAGTTTGCATTTTGCATGGATATTTATTCACCGGAACCACGTGGTTAATGCTGTCACTTCCTGGTGCCTTCTTTATAGCTATAGTAGTGGAGTGTAGTTTGGTTTTATCAGCATATTTGAATAAATGCAGTAGTTAGGATTGAACAAATGTATCATTAACATACAGCATAAACTGGACCACTAATAGAACCGGGCGATCTCCCACATGTAGGTTTGATCTTATCACAGGTAAGTATTTTGCATTTCGTTCACTGCTGACGGTTGGTTTAATAACAATTAATCAGTTGTAGAAATATTCCTGGTAAAACACAAATGTATATGCTAACCTATTTTACCGGCCAAACGCCTTTCATTTAATAAAAGTGGCTTTCCTGGATAAGCAGTTTTCATCTCGAGATCTTTGAAACAATTGCTTACCTTGATAGAGTCTGCTTCAGCTGCTCATTTATAGATCTTCAGATACGGATGGTATACTGACATTGATAGATACAACGAGAGCCAACGCCAACGCACACAGTACATTACCCGACATGTTTCTTCAGCTAGTATAGCTCATGCTCTGTATGCATACATGATGCTAAAGAAGATATAAGTCTCTCTTCTTTGCAACGTATATGTAGTACACAATACAAATTCATAGCGCCTCCGGAAGAATATGGTGGGGTCTCGATCTATTCAATGACTTATTTCTTTTTGCATATGCCCCATGCAGCTTTAGTTGGAACATGGCTGTCAGGTAGCTCCGCTGCAATATAACCGAACTACCCGCATTGAATCGAGCATCATTCAGTTGTCATATTGGAGCAGTTTGATATGCGCTCGTTCCATTCGGAATAATGACCCTCAAGGGTATTGAGATAAACTGCACAGCGCTCATAAAACGACCACTTGTGCCTCTGATCTTTCTGTCAGTAGATGAGGTTGACTGCATAAGGCTTGAGTGAAGCGCCAATCTTTTCAACCAGATACAGTTATGCAGCTGTCTTATCGCCGGGCTCCTTGGTTGGAAGGCAACACCTGATTCATAAAGCTACTTATCAGCGCCCTGAAGACCCCATGTTACCTCACAATCTCTCGTTTATTCACATTCATGTGTGCCCACAATGATGGTTGCTACCAGCAAAGATATGAAGGGCAGTACGTGTCTTTGTCTCATCAAGTTCAGACATGTATACCTGTCATTATCCTTGATATACTATTAATGGCTTAGGAAGCTTACACCAAATAGACAAGAGGGACTGGTCTTACATTCAATTAGACTGAAAGTTTCTGATATTTGGACCTTTCTTAATTTAATAGATAACGCGGCTGCAGCGTTTGTGGACTATTTCATCATAAGATCACAAAAACATTGCACTTGCACGATAAGCTTGACTTCCATGGTAAGAAACCTTAAGAAGCTTTAAATACGACCGCGACAATGTTTTCGACATGCATGTGTGATTTGATCGTTTTGGTTCTGTCAGGGACTTTCATCGAATCGGATCGTTTCAGTGTGGAACGGCCATATAAGCTACTATTAGGGTCACGTTCCTTAAGCCCCGTAACACATGTCATTAAACTTTGTATGGGAAACTCTCAAAGCATCAATAAGACACATTTAAATCTGAAATCGCCTCATCCGGGTAAGAGGAAAGTAATGATAATAATGGTTGTAATGTTGGCGCAATCACCGCGGCATGTCGTGACAGAGCGCTGTTAGAAGACATGATTTCATCATTACCTTATCTCTGTTTCTGAAGATTAAACTACCGTGAAGAGTGATTGCTAATAGCGGTAGTCAGTCACAACTCGTTAACATTCGCCTCTTTTCTCGTCTGACAAACCCGTCAATTATTTGTGCACGTTGTCACGCAGCCAGTAAAGTCTACCATTGTCCCCTAGTTTTGCACACCAATACAATGTTTAATCATATCAGTAGCAATATTTGAGATACAGCCAAGACAAACCTATATTTGGTACAGATTTTTTCACTTGAGAAAAATTAATCTTGAGTAACCAGAGATGGTTTTCAATTCTCTTTCTGGTCCATCAACGTCTATTATCATGTCGATCTCAAATGATGTATCATGCTTTTAGCCTCTGAGTTAACGTCCACTCGAGTGAATGCACCAATGTCGTAGCATTAAAAGCTTACTCTGAGCTGAGTATATGGCTTCACCTGGGACGATATAATCACATCGCAACAAAGATGAAAATGTCACTTTGGGTAGGATAGTAAAATTAAGTATCGACATTTGTCAAATCGAGTAGGAAGGCGCTTAAATGCTTTGCTTGTTCGAAATCAACAAAATGTCCGTCAGCTTATCAAAGTGTAGCCCTTTTAATATGGCTAATTCAAAAATCCTGACAAGAACGCGTTTTTGGGGTCGCCGGATGTTGAAATGTTAAAAACGGCACCATTGTATACTATAAGAGTGATTGCAGAGCACGAACCGATAATATGATGCAGTCTTTGATCCCGCATCACCACACTTTTCCCAGCTCAGTAAACATTTACTATGGGGAAGTCACCAACGAGCCCTGGCAGAAATAGAGATGCCGTACTCTGGGTCACGGTACCCGTCTACGATCCTTGCTCGGGGTTCTGTGATTGATTAATTTGTCAGTGCCGACGTAACAGCTGCCACTTTATCATGTGGTGGTAACTTTGCTGATACGACCCCTGGCTTTAGCTCTGTAGTTGGCCGATAGCGAGTGACTCGCTAAGTATTCTGGTCACGTTGTTTCTGCCCAATAATAATGCTACATTGTGATCATGGTATTCAAGGCCCCTGACGCTTTATTTCGATGTTAAACGTAACCGATCTTGTCACAGCTCGAATGCCTAGTTGCCAGGATACTGTAACTTGTTTTCACAAACAACCTTCGATCATTGATCACATTACATGTGGGCCAATTAAAAACCTGAAAAGGCTGTTTGGTGGAGCAATTGTATGAACGTGGTATCGTGGTAGCCTTGCCCACTATGTTGTGCACGAATACTGAGAACGACTCGGTGATCGGGTGATTTTGCCAATTCAAAAGTGTACGGATTCAGTCAATGTTTTCTTGGGATGATTCCCTCCTAGTCCGGTAAATAACAAGCTGTCGACTGTTAATGATTTGGGATAATCCTTTCGTTGTTGTCGTTTCGTTTGAACAACGATCGTCATGATATCGATACAATTATAAGAGCACATATAGGCAGTAATAGGTGTGACTTTTTCTTGTATGGCATTGTAGAATCATATTTTCTCTTTATAGCGCGTAAATACAAAGCAATAAACATATTTTGAATTGTTAACTGACCCTCCGTTAATGTGTCACACCTCGTTCAATTACTGATCTTAAGTCTAGGAAATTACAGCAGACTTGGCGGGCCTCCTGTCAAAGCTTCCGAGCACGTGATTATGCGGCTGTCTCTAGGCTCTGTCATAAATCAAATACCTTACGTCTGGTGCTTTATGCTTATCAATGAAGCTCGTCATCTTTGCACATATACGCTTTATATATATTATACGTAGCTCAGTAGAGCTCAGCTACTAATCAGACAAGGATGATAATGTTAGAAGCAGTTTCCGACATGTGCACCAGTTATACTTATTGATAGGAGGCTCTACTTAATAACTCTATTGATTCAATATGATGTTTAAAATATGCAAACTTAGAGACAGCACCGCTCAATGTATTATCCCATATGAAGAAGTTGCAAACATCTGCTTGGATTCATTGATAATAACCAAAGGGTGCGAATGGTTTCTATGGGACCAAACCGTCAACACAAAGCCCGCCTTCTGTAAGCAACTCTCTTCCTTCTTTGGAAGCTAATACGATGTTATTATTGTAACGTAGATGCAGAATAATTGCCATCAACAGACTTGGTGGTCTTAATGATGGTCACACTTATATGTGTAGGAAGATAATCAAAACATTTGCTGGAACAAGAGGCATGTCGTAACGCACACAAACTCCTACACATACATACGAATTCATACGATAGACAAACATTCACATGCACAAATGCTAATTAAAGATAACTCAGGCAAACCAGTGAGGATCGATATATCACAGCTACTGGCCTATCACGAAATAACAACTCTGCTTTAGTAGTTATCAAACAGCTGTCCCATTTAACCCGTCATCTTATGCTCGACTTCAAAGGATGTTTATCTCTAGCCGCAGACATCATGTCTTAGCAAATACTGTATAACAGTTTTCACTAGGTCTGTTCTTTTGGTTTCTTTCTCTTGAAGAGATAATCTCAAGATCCTATGTTATCTGCAAAAGAGCAGCAGTACGAAGCTTCTTATGCTTCGCTTCGTATGCGGTCTTACTTAATGGTAAAAATGCAGACAGCACATACAGTGAGATTAGTCTTGCATCTCACTTTCTCCAATGCCAACCCAAAAGACCCGCTCGAATGTGCCGTCATTTTAAAAATGTCGTAATAACCATGTGATTTGTCCGTCTCACGTGCGCGATCTGGTTAGCTTGTTCCAGCACTCATTTACTCACAACAAGCGATCAGTTGTAGACAGGATTATAATTGATGAGCGTTTTCTACTCAGTATCTGCGGTATCTTGAGACCCGTCTACCTAGCATACTATGTTATCTACCATAGGTCTCGTGAGACCCGATTGTGACTGATGTATTATGTTGCTATAGCAGTTTTGGTGTGCATAATGCATCCTGATATTTTCTCGGTATTACCAGCATGCTGCTCTCACGTGGGGGCGTGTTTAATGTAGCAATGTCAAGGACATGGCGGAATGAGACAATCACTACTAGTAAAACACGAATAGTACGTGTATAATTCCAAGCACATCCATATCGTCATATAATTATGCTGACAGATTACGTACAGATCTAACAATCAATGCTCTAATTCACAAGTTGTCTTTTTGATCAAGCTTCTAGTATAACTCGCAGAGGCTGGCGGGGTGCAAAAAGAATATACGACTTTCACACGTACAGTGTGCACCAGACCACTACACACACCCTGATCACGCCACTTTATATACAGTCGTTACTTACCAGCCGAGCCAGACTGCTTGCACCTATCTGCTGAACGCTTATTTACTTTGCTACACAAGTCCATTGGGACACGAGGCGATGACCTGTTTTGGATGGGAAAAGAGGTCCAAGCAGGCAAAAATGGTCACGCATTTGATGGCAGTGATTGGAGAATTCGTGCTAACCGTGCCGCGTGCGGTGGTAATGCTTTTACTTGGCGACACAACAATTAGGCAAATCCATTGCGGTATCTAGCGTTGCATCTGCGGATTCAGTTTTGAGAGATGTAACGAATTTGTTTGCAGTTGGCTCGTGAAAAAAACCCAGAGCATTCGGACAGTTTTTGCGATTGGCGAACCCATAGCAACACCCGTGCATTATAGGTATTTTGCGTCTATGTTCTGATAGGATCAATGCATTTGCTATCATTGATGTACCTCGACTTCCGTACAAAGGGCCGTATTAGAGTAGAAACCCTCTGTAAGTGATTAGCTGCAAAGGCGATGGATATCTTTACCGTTACCAATAGGTTATAACATTCGTAATTAACATGCTAACCCTTTAGTGTTCGTTAGCAGCAATGACTTATCACGACACAGCAATCACTCAATGTAATAGTCAATTTCCTTCCACTTGCAAGTCACGTTTTTAGTGCCGCCCAGGCGTTGCCTCTAGCTACGCACGCAAATATCAGTTTAATAATCCATCATATTGATTGAGGGCTACTACACGGCTAATAATTACTTTCGTTGTGGTAAACCATTAGCTAAAATGTTGGTGATCCATCAACGTTGCGCGTCATGTTTAGCTGTTTTGGTGTGTGATTCTATCAGCCTCTTTGTGTCTGACTACAATTACTGCAATTAATCACGCGTCACGTCCGTCGGTGTTAATGCGGCGACGCAATAAGTGACAAACTAAGGAAATGGCGGATTAAACCAAAATTTAAAGCAATGATAAATATAGGCTCGGGACAAATGCGCAACATTGATTATAACATCAATTTACACTGCGATTTTATATCTGTCAGTTATAAATGTGCGCGGCAAAATCGCTATATATGAAACACTTGACTTATCTATATAGAGGGATGTTTGCTGTTACAATGCCCATTCATTGATATATTTATTCCTTCATTAATTCAACCAATAAGTGACGCCAAAACGATACTGTGTATGAAGTACGTTTTGAGAACAAGCATATGCAATTAGGGTCATAATTTTTCACGTAACATTTCATTATCCACAAGTGAATTCTGTCACAGACACCTTAAATGCATTTGTCAGATTCGCCGCAATGGATTAATTGTACACGGAGAGTACTCATACTACGCGCTCTTCCTTTTAATTGTGGCCTTTATGAATAGGCCTGTAATGTTTTGTTTGCGCTATTAGACTTTGAATGAAACATTAATGTCATCGACTGTTAAGCAAAACGTTTTCCAGTGCCCTGGTCTTTAGAAACAGCAGCAACCGTCATTACAAGCGTCACACTAACGAACCTCTACCATTCAACTGACTGTTAATGCATGCCTGACGATTGCGTCTTAGTACTAGCTTTGGAGATTCGTTAGCCGTATAAACAGTTCATCTAACCATCGATATAACTTATTGTTTACCCGATGAAGTGCGAAAGTCTTTATCAAGGAGGATGTAATGTTTCCAAGGACTCAAGAGCGCAGCTGTCGCGTCAGAAGAAACAATTTCCGTCAGAAATCCACAGGTGAATTAACACAAGTGCCAAGCAAGTATCTGCCCAATGAATTCGTAATCTAAGGTTATATTTTATACAATCATGTAGTAGCAGCTCACTCTTAGTAGCCTATTTACATATCATTAGCATACAGCATAACCTGGACCGCAAATTGACCTTATTGTGACTTTATCAGACGTCAATATTATGCATTGGACTCGCTGCTGATGATTGGTTAAATATTTGTAAAATTTCTGCTGACAAATTCGTTCCGCTGAACACCTTCTTTAATTCAGTAATAACTACTATTGTCATTTCATTGGACATAAATTAGCATTCGTCACAACGTAATGTTCCAGCTTACCGGTGATGATTATTGACTGCTCCTGAGTAGCAAAGTGAGAAAGTGGATTAATATTAATAGACCAGTTGTGAAGTGTTCGATTATGTTAAAACGAGGGCTGTGGGTGAGCTGTTAATTTGGAACGGGCGTTTAAAAGTAAAATCCACGATATGAAATACTTTTACTGAGTGTTATTTAGAAATCCAATTGTGTTTGATGTATTCAGCATACGCCGAATGTATTAGACTGTGAGAGTATGTGCCGTTGCATCACATATCTAGGCTTGATCATCGCAAATGACGCTTAGCAGTTTGATTGTACAAAGAGAAAATAGATGCAGAATTGCTGTCGTCAGCACTGATCGTGAATGATGCGTAAACATTTCTAGAAGTAAGGCGCTAGTAATGATAACGATGAAGCTTGCCGTTGGATGTAGAAAGCTGAGCAAATTGAGCGGTCTATTTGTCACATTAAGAAAACGCATAAGGTTGATCAATGCTATGAAACACCCTGACTACATAACTCTGTGATATTATTAAGGAATTGCCCTTTAAGAAAACACATGGCATTTGAAACCCCATTTAAGGTGGGCTTATGGCTTCAATAATTTAATGCACTAAACTAATGACATTGGTTGTGGATGCTATCGTGAGATCATCTGTGTCTTGACGGGTTCCAGTGGACGATGACTCTCCGTCAGAAAAGCCGGTTTTGAGGATCACGAGTAATGCTTATACGGGGACGTGCATGTTTGATCGACCACTGAACAAGGACTTAGATGAATACATGATGCATGTATGCGTTAACACGCACGCTATGATAATTCATTGATGAAAGCAAATTCATTGCAGGAACTAGTTATTTTCATTCCGTGACTGACAACGTACATTCGAAGCTTTAGTTCATAATAGGGGACGACAGCTGTAGTAAATTATGAGGATTTCTAGCACAATGACGATAAGAATACCTACTCATATTGCTCATCGATAGTATCTTACAGAAGCCAGGTACATACATTTGCAGGTATGCGGCATAATGGGCATTTATTGCTTCCAGTTATATAGCATACTTGCCTCGAGCATCATTCACTGGTCGTTTGGGAGCAGTTGGATATGCGCTCGACCAATGCGGATTATAATGGTATGGAGTTAAATTGCACAGCGCTCATAAACGACCACTGGTGCCATTGATCCCACAATCAGTATGAGCTTCACAATATAAGGCTTCAGTGAAATTCCAATGTCTTCAGCGAGGAAATGTAGTGCAGCTGTGTTAATGTCGAGCTACTGTTTTGATTGGCCATACCTGGTTTATAAATCTACGCGTAAGCGCCCTCAAAACTCCATTTATGTCACAGTCTCTAGCTTATTTACATTTATGCGTGCGCTTAAAATTGGTTTTCATAAGCAGGGGGTTAAATGCAGACAGTTAATTTGTCCAATCAAGTAAGGACATGTAATTCTTTCATTATCTCAAAATGATATCCCTTGAAGGGAGTAAAATGTGGCCAAATCATAATTGACTCAAAGTACATGATATTTGGTTTAACTAGATCGATAAAGCGACTGCTGCTTCTATAAAACTCTTCCATCTTAAGATCAAAGCAAAATGGCGCTTGCACCATCAGCTTAACCTCTATGGTAAAAAGACGGGGTTCAAATGTGAAACATACCCATTTCTATAAAAAAAATCGCCGACGCAAAAATTATTTGCTCATAATTTAGTCATGCGATGCCTGTGCTCTTAGTATTTGTAGATCTGGCGACATATATGAAGAATGTAAACGCGGATTTATCCATGGCACCTTTCATGACCACCTTTAATCATATATATCACTCTCTTATCAGAAACTCGATGTTGTCTATTCATTTCCAGTATGGAGCTATGCATTAACGAGCAAATACAGTGAATCGAGTGATATCGACACGCATGACATGATCCTTGTTTATTACCGTGCTTTACAATCCACACAAGCTTATCACACCTTAAACTAAATAAGACTTTTATGCGAGTGTTTCAGACATGCATGTGTGATTGGATCGTTTTTCACCTCACATAGGCTCTCATCAAATCAATTCGTTTCAATATGGAGCGGCCAAATAGGCTGTTACTAGCGTAGCGCTCCTTAAGCCTCATAGCACACGCCATCTCAATTCGTACAGGAAACCCTCTAAGATTGTCACGAATCAGTACGACCTATTTACTTCAGCAAATGCCTCATCCGGTGCTGACGAAGGTAATTATGACAATGCTTGTTATTGTTGGCGCATGTCGTGACGGTTCGGTGCTAGGAGACATGATTTCATCATTTTTATCTTTGCTCCTGAGGATATAACTACCGTTAGCAGGGATTGCTTATAGCGGTAATCAATCACAACCGCTTTTAGACGTTTCCTCTCTCCTCATATCGCACCAACCTAACACAGATAAAAAGTCCACTTAATGGTAGATGGTCCAAATAATTGTTGACATTAGTCAAGTCTAGTGGGTGAATCGCTTAGAGGCTTAACTTGTTTGAAATCAGCCAAATGCCGATTCGCTCACGATAGCACAACCATTGTGATGAAGTTCTTTCAGCAATTCTGGTAAGAGCACATGAATGGTCATGACGGATGTTGAGGTCAGCTACAAAATGAACTTAAAGCAAGCAAGCGCTTAGTATATTCGAAGATCAACATATTTGCCGAAACATTGATCTGCGCGCTGAACGGGCACAGATACAGGTTGAATGATGGGGATATTTAGGTGTAGCAATTGTAACTTAAATATCCGCCATTCTGATAGTTATTCCAACAACATACTTCGACTTACTTTTTCACTAAACTTTGTCCGCGTTTTACACGTATATATATATATGATCAATTATGGGTTTTCCGAAGCTAAGTTCAGAGACTTCACTATGTGCATGTGAAATCGAGACTTTGCAAAACTTAAATATGCTTATCATTGTGAAAGAGGGTTCTAAGGACATTAACCTATTTCCTTTGTGTCTGAAGGCTGGTACATTAATATAAGTGCGAATCTGTTGATAGGTGTTTTTGCAAGGAGCAATTATCTATTATGACTCTAAATCTATCAACGTTTTATGTGATGTACAATTATTTCCATGAGCAGCGCTTTCAGCCTATGTTGTTCCTATCTCCTCTGCTACCTAACAGAGCACAATGCACACTAAGGCTCCCATAAACCTACTAACTCATATTTTATATAGTCTGCTGTCACGTTTAATGGTGATTCCTCCAAGTAGGGGAAATACTCACATATATACATAACAGCGCATTCACCATTGTATGGCTCAATAGCTCGCGTTGAGATGACATCATTGGATCACCAAAGACGATAAGATCACATCGCACAGACAGTGCATTATTGTAAAGGTAACGTTGCCTGTAATAGGGGAGGATAAAGGTTTATTCACTCAAAATAAGCCATCGTATCTACTCAAATGCCAATTTACTGGCAAGGACGCGTACTTGAAGTAGTGTAATTGTGTAAGAGGGCTAATTGCTCAGAAAACACCTAAAAAAGGAAACGCTTGAGACATCGATCCTACACTCACTACATCCGCCTAGCCTGCTTACATAAAAATCTGCAAAAGCACTATTGAGTTCTGACATAAAATACAAATGCAGTGTTCAAGGTCGAGAGGCCCTACTCATTTTAATATGGGACGGCTGGGCAGGGGAAGGGGTTCGATGAATTATCGCGTTGCAGCGACGAATGGACCTGTCATACAACCAGTAAGCAGTACATGCTCAATAGGCTAAATTATTCTTGTTGATGCACGGAAGTCCACAACGCTCATGTAATCGTTTGACAAATATGAACTTGCGATGCGACTTACTTGGTTGAAATAAGATGGTGCTTACGATGACTACTTATTCCACATACGACAGAGGTGTACGCTTCGCTGTGAAGGTCTGCTTATTTGCGTCGTCATTTACAAGTGTACACCGTGGATAGCATGTTTCATATTAGGCTTCTTTATTTACAGTGGTTTACGTGTTTAACATTAGAATGGCATGTTTATGCTGCGATTGATTCACTGACATGGGCACCAACCATGCGGGCGCTGGGATGTGCCTGGTGAACGTCAACCTTCTATATGAGGGTTGATACCTCCAGGAATGATAGAGCACTGGATTACCTGGAAGAGAGCAGACGGTGATGAGCATCGAAACACAATCAATATTTGAAGACCAGCGGTGATAGCAAAGAAACGTATATAGCGCTTCGTACAGAAGATTGATGCATGTTAACTGCACACTTCTCTCTAAACTCACAAGAACATGGCACAACGTACAACTTTACCTGCTTACATGATCAATTATCGCTGAACGCATGATCCATTAATCTGTCAATTTCATTCTTAACTGTGCTAGCTCAGCAGTGACCATTATCTTATAGTGATTCCCAAGGTAGCAGCGCTATGAGCTAATGCGCACTAAAAGGTGCACTTAAGTGACTTCTTCACCAGCAGTACTAAATGACGTGCTAGAGAAAGGTATCTGCCACTAGTTACGCTTTTGCTTTATTGCACAAACACCGACGGTCAACCGACAAACTACATGCGTTGAATGTCTTTTGAAGCCAATATGTTTGTTGTAACTACTGCTGTATATGATATACATGTAACACCTGCAATCTAACTGCGGTTGCTCTATTATAGAAATTAGCTTCGACATCACATATCAGGTTTAGATCCGAGGCCAGTAGGAGGGCACGCATCTCACCAGCTGCATTATAGTGTTCATATTTCAGAACCACAGCAGGACATACATCTTCATGAACATACTGTTACTGGTTCTAAATGAGTTCATCCCTACTACCGCACAACTTGTAGGTAATTTGATACTGAGTCAGCATGAATAATGGCAGTACTACTCCCGATCAAGAAGGTCGAGTCTTTAGTGACCACGACTGATACGCGAACGTTAGAAAATCGATACTTTGAAGAAATGCATAGGAGACTTTATCAGCGCAAAATCGCGCTCCAGACTTTACATATATTGGGAAAATTTTAATTCCATCGGAATATGCGGACGTAAATAATCGCATGGTTATCTCAATTTTATTTTATCGCATGATAACAGCCTGACCCGTACTTAACGTGTCCATTTATTATATACTCATGCACTGTTTACTTTAAGGGAGGTTTATATATTCTCATTTGGAATCCATATGTGTCATGGCGAACTCCGTGATTTGAACTTATTTATCGATGCAGGTGATAGTCTGCCAAGGTGAGACTATAGACAATAAGACCACCTGATAATACTGGTCACTTTCAACATGTAAGAAGAATCCATTAAGTTGACTTATTCAAGCAGGCTGCAGATCGTGTGCATCTGAGTCCGTTGGTTGATGCAATCACTCGGTCTACCTCTATGGCTCTTGCAGCAACTTCTCCAGTCCTATAACAGCATTATCAGCTCATTTATTTCACAACATCATCCACCATTCCCCGCTTGTGGGAATACACAAGTGTAAGTGATATCGAGCATTGGTAGTTCGGCACATATGAACAATATTGAATTGTCTTGTCCTAATTGTGTCGCTGTGTGGCTGATAACACTGGCCACTATTGTGTGAAGATATTCGAGGTTACCAGGTCAAAGAGTTCAACTCAATTTGACTGACACAGCTTACCTTGTTGAAAATGCGATCAACTCACTGTCAGTGAATAATCCAACTCCATGCATGGCCAAGACATTCGGCGTTCATTATTCCTTAGGCGCAGACCCTTAATTAGACCTTAGGGATGCGTTGTGAGGGGAGGGGGGCTAAAATATCCATCGACCTTTAATCCTTGCCAAGCTATCGTCGCCAAGATTAAACCATTGATGCCTGTTTACAACCTCTCAATGCATGAAGCTGCATTTGCTAATGTATTAATGAGGGTCCCTCCAGTGGTGCTCAGAGACACCCCGGCGAGCATCGCAGTCCCCGGTGACCATGTGTGGTTCATCATGGAATGTTCACTGCCGCCATTCATTTGACATGTTCTGTATTAATGCGACATTTCATCGTCAATAACCAGACGCCGGCGGCTGGATGGGAGACTTGCGTTCCCAGGATGTCGTGTAAGTCGAATACATATCCTGGTTGAAATTATATGGCTGCATCCTGTGGTTGCCTAGAGTGTATCTTCATTTGTATCATAATCTCCTAATGAATATGATAGCCTATAAGCTCGGCTGACGCCTTGTTGAGTGCGTAAACATTACCCAGACTGCAAACAACTTGTAGTCAATCCCAGGTCATTCATTCTCTCTTTAACCGGAGTAAAATACCGCAAATCCCACGCATTCACAGAAAGCAGGAGAGATTGCCAGGAGAGCACTCTGTGTAATGATCTCTGCTAACCTCTCCCAATTTGCCATACTAATGCTGTCTGAAGACACATGGCTAATAGTTCGTCACCTTTCGTTCGTGATCTGCTGTAAAATATAGCCGCCGTTCCTCACAGCGAGGTTTTAATCGACAAATACTAGCTACATCCCTGTGACATAGGTATGTTAATAATGAAAGGCAGTCGAGGTCAACCACAACATCCTCACGCGTAAGTCATTTGAACTTGCAGCGTTTGTTACTCTGACACATCTTGAAAATGCCCACTTGCTGAAAACGGCAACCTGCAAGTACTCAGTCAAGCAATACAAGGACTAATATTCGCGCGAGTCGGGTTGTGCATTTGATGTTTTGTCTCGTATCAGACTCCTCTGATGTAAACCATTTATACAATGAGAAAGAAACCTCGTAAACAGCAAAAAAGCTATGCGTAAGTAGAGCGAGCCACATATACTGATCAAGTACTCTGCATTTACTGCGCGTGCGGCGGTGAATAGGTGCGTTGTGTATTGGCTCTGCAGGTGGGATTGGTAAGTAGATGAGATCAGCTAAGTCGTTGTGTTTCTTCCACGTGGAGGCGTCAGTAGAGTATCACTGTAACCCAAATGATTCCCAAGGTAAAACTGTGTTTTTTCATTTTTCTACGACGCAATGGAATGATAATTTATTTAGCATATTTCACAGCGATGTACGAAACATGCATTATAATTCATGTGATGCCGTAATTACGCAACGTTTCCAGTATGGCGCATTTTCCGTAAGAACATAACGATGTACACACATAACTCGCACCAGCGCATTATCATAGAGCCCTGTTTAATTTCAGATATGGAAACACTATATTAGTTAATAGCAACCGCCCCAGGAAGCTACATTGAAATCAAATTTGTAGTACTAAGATATGTCATATTGAGTAGTCAACGAGCTGTCCAATAATGGTGCGCAACGTGTATTTTAGCGTTTGATTTTCTCTGACCACTTCCGCGTACATTTTTCTTACCTTGTGAGATAGAGTATATAATAACGGTACGTATCAAGCCGGAAGCTTTGTCGCAACATTGCTGAGTGAAAGGTTACCCCCTCTGTGGGCTGATTTGCAGCTCTTGAGCTGCACGCTGCTCACCTGAGCATCAATTTATGTTATATTCATAGCTACATGTGGGCAACTCGAGTCACCTCTATCGGCCACGTGCTTTCTTCCCTGACAATAAACCCACCACGTTATCAGAGTTCTATTGGAAGCTACCACGAGCTTTCTACACTTCCTTGTGTTACAAAAACAGGTTGTTCCAGCCGCAACGTTGTACACGTATAACCAATACCTTCTGGTTGGAACTAGCTGTACTCGACACGGTGTTTGGAAAATATAACGCCCCTATGCGTTTGATAGTCATTATGGCTCATGTCCGCCTCTTTAATGTCCATAATTACTAATCACATGAGAATAAACCATACAAAGAGAAACCGAATTGCGGTGCTTATGACTCTTTGAAGTTTAGTTGGTTGTATCATTTATTTATGAACCAGTCATAGAGATTAATGGCTTCGTAAATCATAGATGCAGACGAGCAATTATACCTACAAATGTGCATCGGCAAGTTGTAATTACCGGCAAATGAACATTTGTTATGCATACTTATATAATTAGCATAGTGGCGCACAGTGCGCTGATAATGCGTGCGTAGGTAACGTAGCTTTCGATCGCAGATTGAGGATTCAATGCCACTTTTGGAACCAATAAGCAATGCATTGGGTATTCGCTCTTTCCGGCTTGATCTTGCTATTGAGTCTTAAATAGCAAGATCGTGCTATTGAGTCTTAAATAGCAAGTAATTAGCATTTTTCTCTGTCGCTCCGGAATGGTCAGCTTACGATCAAGTTAGAACTGCCACATCTTGTGCTCATTATCCAAGAGTACCAGTCGCCCAGATCACCTTACAGAGCTTTTGATAATGGCGTCCACATATCAGTGGTCCGTGGTGCGCTCATTGTATGGTGCCGCTCTTAAGGAAGTGAGGGAGGGGAATCCACGGCAATGGGTCCAATCTCTCGACCCTCTCAAGAACGAGATGCTCAAGCCTTCTCATCTGTTGTCGTTTCGGACATTATAACCAGCTACAATCAGTTCCCCAATTTACTTGCAATGGAATTTCGACAGAAACGGATGCCCCAGAAGTCAGAGATGTAAAATACAAACATATCTGTAAAGAATGCGCTTAAGTCGGACTCGACGAACGGCACAGAGGGAGGACCTGCTCCTGGAAATCTCACGGCGATGCGGCAAATCGGCTTAGCAAGGGCCTTCTCGCGCCACGGGAGCCACCAGCCTCACTTTCGATGCTCACTGTCTCTCCTTCATCTACAATGTCGTGGCCGCCCCCGCTTCTCTCGCTTACACTGAGGCAATACTTGCTTGTCATCGCGAAAAATCTTCTAGCGGCCATCCTTATACCCACAAGCCAAGATACCGGCGCCTTCCAAACTACACATAGACAATTTGTTCCTCCTGCCACATCATTATAACTACAGCGACTTAATGATGTGCAAATTACTCAAATACGGCGTTTCCTTGAACTACGTTCGTTCACAGCCCCCATGCGTGCCACTCACAAATCACCAATCAGCATAAGCTCAAATCGACCGCGACGTTGCCCTGATTAAAAAGAGCGCCCTTGCTTCAGGAACGTCTGTCAACTTAGCATCTCAGTGGCGAATTAACATTAAGTTTTGTACCTCATACGGCCTGACCCCTCTTCCGGCTTCCTCTACGCCCTTCTGTTGTTACATTGCTTACTTGTGCAGATCACTCAACTCATACCAATCGTCAGGAACTATCTTTCATGGAGTCAGCGTGCTTCATTCACGCTTCGCTCTCTCCTTTTATGGGCCTATCGCAGTTTGACAAAGGGGTAATGCTACGATCGGTTGAGAAGTCTCTTGGAAATACACCCTTCGCGAAACTGCCACTAGAACATCAGATGCTCGCTGCCTTCGTGAATAACACCAACTTCGCGTCACCAGAGGACGCCACTGCATTAACACCTATTCTCTTCACTTTCTTCGGCTTCTTGAGAAAAGGAAATGTTGTCCCTCCTTCCGTGAATAACACCAACTTCGCGTCACCAGAGGACGCCACTGCATTAACAACTATTCTCTTCACTTTCTTCGTCTTCTTGAGAAAAGGAAATGTTGTCCCTCCTTCCCAGGCCACCTTCGACTCTCGTCAACATTTGTCCCGTGGTAACATTCATCGCACTCAGGCCGGAATTCCATTTACAGCACACAAAATCGTGACTCGCGTCTCAAAATCATCATAGCTTCGATCCCTTACATCTAAGACCCTGTGCGCACATACGACCATATGCTTCGCCTGGTTCCTGTTCCCGCATTTTCTCCTGCCTTCGGCTGCTCAAAAAAAAAATCGGGTTGGATCCGACCCTTTATTCGGGGCTTTATTTCCGACGAGGCGGCTGCTCTCTAGCTGATCGCGCAAGCGTTCCCCCTGACCTGCTTCAACACCACAGTTGCTACCAGGGCTATCTGTCATTCACTCATTAGCAGCGCCTATCAGTCACTTAAGCCATGGGTCGCGCTTGGTTGCCTCAATACTGATTTAGACAATACTTATCGCGTCATTCCCTCTTAAAGATTTGTTACGTATTAACGCGTACCATTTTGGTCTTCCCCTCGCCTTTCCCCTTTTTTCTTCTCAACCCTTTTTCTCCTTCCTTGGCCGGTTTTCCTTGGCGGCCTTCCAGGCTCTCTTCTATTTATCTTCCTCGCTTTTGCATATTCGTGGTCAATCTCTCGCTGAGCCTGGTCTCATTTCACTCGGCTGTTCACCCACCTCCTATTCTAAACCCTTTCGTTCCCGCCTTGTTGTTTTATTTGCCTCTTACTCACTTCTGACAGCCAGGCTTTCCGGCCTTCCAGGCCATCTTTCATTTATCTTCCACACTATTGCATATTCATACGTAATCTGTTTCGATATTGCTTGTTCACCCTGCTAGTATTCTTAATGTTAATTTGGACTTCCTTAAGCCCAATAAAACGTGTGTATGCACCGGTCTTCCTTTCGGTTTTCTTTGGAGTTTTGGGGATAATTCAGCGAAATTATAAGCAGTTATAAAACAACAAAAGCGATGACCTGTGCTGCACATTGTACAATATTTAATGTACCTCATTGTGGAAAATGTTAACTCCATCAGGCGTTTCGGATATTAAACGGCGAATTTATCAAATGTGCTAGCCTGCAAGTTGCTGTAAATATCCGTATCACATAACGATAATTGCAATATACGCCTGACGCTATTAGTAGCGGGTTAATGCTAAGGTGCTATTCGCTGGGTTATTGACCCTAATGATGAGAGTAAGCCAGGCCAGTCGATAGCCAGGCAGTTACTACAAAAGAAGCGACACCATGATAAACTTGGTAAACAAAATGCACTCTCATCCAAGTACGTGTGTATCATGAATTATACGCTGCTGAATATCCCGCCCATTGAACTCCTCTTGAAGCTAACTCTTTCTCTATTGCATCGTTATGACGTGTCATCTAAAAGGATCAACGAATAGCACCACTTCGGTTGCATTTAGTGTATATCTCTTGATTCATAAGAAAAGCATGAGTTTGTTGCCGTCGCTACGTTTGGGCAGGTGTACAGGTGCACTGGGCATTGTCCATACAGGTGGGAATAATCAGTAGATGAGATCAGCCAAGCCGCTGTTTCTTGCACGTAGATTACGTCAGCAGATTACCAAGGCGCAACTTTGAGCCTCTTCAGTTAGCACTTGAGGCAATGGAGTAAAAGTCCATTAAACAGCTACGTTGTCGAGCTTTAGCATATTTTAAGTAGTTGCAACCAATCTCTTGATTGCAGTGCATATTTTGTGATATCAACCTAACGATGCTAAACCCTAACTTGAGCCAGCCCATAACCATAAAGTGCAGTTCCATTTCAGTTATTGACGCTCGATATCAGTCAATAGTACCCGCCGTCGTTAAAGAAACGGCGTGGTGCTATTAAGGCGATTCTTCGATACGTGTAGTGTGGGAAATAATGCACTTTACTTCTGTGTGAACTATTATATGTTTTGCAAGAATGTCAGAGTGGATCATAAATCATTGACTAACTCTTCTTCAGCCAAATCAAATATATCAGCATCTTCGATTTAAAGTAGTGATTAGTTCGTAGGCTTACAAATGCTGCTCAAACTCATCGAAGGCGCCTGCATCAACCAATTAATGATTACACGTGCTCGTCGTCAACTCGGTGCACGGGTAGGCTTAAGTAATCGCTGTAACGGGGAAAGTCTCCAGCAACGGTGCGCTATCCCACATCATGTTAAATATCGCAGCAGCTATTGATGCATGCTCGGTATCAAAGAATAGTTCACAAGGAAGCGCCAGTATCATCCTACTCGGTCAGCTAGAATATAACGCACATGCTCCAGATCATCGAGGCATTCACCAGGCTATGTTTTTCAAAGAAGCTTCTCAAGGCTGTATTTTCTCTGCCAGCCGTGCGAGCTCCATTTCAACAAGGCTTTGCTAAGCGAGCAGAATCACTGTAATACAACGTGTTTAATAGTGTGCTCACTTTGATAAGCTCTTTATAATTGTGTCCGTTTGTCCCCCTCCCCTTTTGCCGCAAATAGGTTTACAGCAGAGAGAAACGCGAGCCTATCAATGCGCATCCTTCAATATATCGCACGACTGAAGCTAATTCAAGCTGCTACTTTAATCCTTTCATCTGAGTGCAGGTATATCTAAACCAACAATGATATACACTAATCCAAGGCCAAGGCTACTGCAACCTGTCCCGCGATATATATTACATATATTTGCCGTACGACATCTGTACGTCTGCGCCCACTTCACACTAACCACTGCCGGTCGCTGTATTAAAATATACGAGGAATATCTTTGTTTCCGTACATATGTGCAACTGGTGCCACAGCAAATCCGATTGGCGTATGTTGTGGTTAGCTATTCAGTCGCTTTCCAACATTGTTTTGAAACGATGGTCAATCTTCATTTCAAAGACATGGGTACATATGTTTGTGCACCATCATGCCTTTGAATCAGGCATAACCAGATCCACATCATCAATTATATACCATGACGTTACCGAAATTACACACCGAACCGTAAGAGCATTCAAACAAAATGAACGCATATTAATGCCCAACCACCGCTAATGTATATTCATTCCAATATATTTGATGCTATATAGTTTTAGTGCCACTTAAGATGACGCCGGCGCTGATGTCAATAAGGGGCATCAACTGGCAGTGATGGTTACACTTTAGGTGACCCTACATGGATACACCACGAAAAAGCATTTCGTACTTCGTCTGCGGCGGCTGATGGTAGCCCTCTGGCTAAAGTAATGATGCCTCTGTACACGCATATAAATAAACAGCGCAATATTTCAGGAATTTAGCTAGACTTATCCGGATGTGGTACAGATGCCCTGTTGGCAAGTCGGTTATTGTTCGCCGTATTGTGATATTAGACGATCCATTATTCCGCTACGATGGCATCCCTCGATTGCCCAAAATGAAGCCTGATTGACAACCCGCAATAGTCGTCCTGATTTATGTCGCCCGTGGTCGATTACCGCTTCGATATCCATGATCCGAATCAGCCGAGGCGTCCTACATGGCAGTGTCGTCTGTACGCATGGAATGCCATCCATAGAGAGCATGAAGTCAATGAATGCTTCTGAAAGACCGTGGACATTGTTAGAACGTGGGCATTCGTAAATGACTGGATCACCAAGGCGTTTGTGGCTCATGGTGCTATGTTGGGTATTAATAAACCATAGGCCATACCCTGTAACCCAGTCACATCGCTTGACTCTTGTGAGATATAAGTTCTCTAAAAAAATTAAATCCATGTCGTTAACGCGAATTTGAACAACATAGGTTAATGACCGCAACGCCATAATCCTTCCTATATCAACATAATCAGTGAGTCTTATACAAGTTCTTGCTGCATGTTAATTTCATTTGGTGATGTGATGAAATTGTTGGTCATCAGACGCCGAATGAAAGCTTGCCTAATATCTGAAAATATATTAGATGGTTATATACTCTGATCCCAGTTTGGTTGCTTTAGGTGGGTGGCGCCGTTTAGATACGGTGTTTGTCAGAGACCGGTAGTGTAACATTGCGAAGCAAACACAAAAGTGGAACGTGATTTCGGAAAACGCAACTGTGTCGTTGGCCAATGAAACATATATCTAACGGCGGCGATCTGAAATGATTATGTTGTCTTTGATTTTCTATAAAGGTTACAATCACTTATATATCGCACCAAAAAACAATTTGAGCCTCTGTACTAGCTATGGTTACTATGGACATGCAATAGTTTATGCGTATTGCCAAGCAGACGTGGTTGTGCCTAGTGATTTGTCCAAAACGCACTCATAGCATGTCCCCATTTCCATATAAAAACGGTTCGTTGGCTAGCTATTATTCATGGCATATTTTTGCAACTGCTGCAGTCTTCAAATCTAAAACACGCTTGATATTCGTCTAGGACAAGGCTACAGAATATGCGTCCATTGCCTCTGTTATCACGAACGGACCCGATGATCCCCTACGCCGTCACTGCTATTGATAATTCAGCAAGTGCGGTTGTGCATCCATGCTGGACCATCGCCAGGGAATGTAACGCGTGTCAGGGTTGCAAAGTGAAAGAATGTGTATTGATGATGAGTAGGACTGGAACACAGGTCGTGTTATGCCATCCTCGTAATAAACTAGATCTCGTGGAATGGGTGACAATCTCACGCAGTTGTTGCTGAAAGCCATTGTGCAGCCATTACCAGCCAGAGCTTCATTGTGGACTTATGTCTTTATCTTTCACATTGGAGCAGTCCTTTTATTCTTTCTTTTAAAAATATAATATGTAATTATTTGTGGATATATGTTATGCATATGCAGGGTAAATGCGCCGTCACACATACCTGTAGCCTATAAATGTGATGCCTTCATAACTTATGTCCAATCAGCGTGGTCGAGGCTCATCCAATGCTGTAGGACAGATAAATATGGAATGGAGCAGCGGGTTAAACTGATACCCATTGCATCAGACACACTAACCCCATGTACAATAGAGGAAATAGCTTAAGTTTAATCAGTCGATGGGATAATCTCCTTTAGACATCTGCGATGAAATTGTTTCGGTATGATGAAAATGTTAATAGCAAAAGGTGGTACATCCTGGTTGCCATAAATTATTCTTAAATGGCCCAGTGGATAATTATACTGCTATACCAGCGGATACTTGATGCAATGATTCAGCTTTAGCAACATACAATAATACTGCACAGTGGGGTGGTCTATTTAATCTCTGGAGAGAACCGCGATGCACAAACGTAAACACACTTTAACATTTTCCGGCATATCATGTAAGCACCCCTTCTACTGAACACTTCGCAAGAATACATCCACAACTATCAAACAGTCGTGTCTGTGATCTCATGCTCTTTCCCAAGTGAAGCATTAATTAATAGAATCTACTTTTCCCGTGGATAAGTGACAGAATGACCTCGGCCATGAAGAGCAATTTATAGGCATAACACGTGTCTAATCAGCTTATAAACGTGATCAGATTATGTTTTGTGGCAAACAGTCTTGTAAGACACTGGTAACCCGGATCATATGATGATGGGATAATGTCGATTCTTCATTGATTGCATGCGTATGTCTAATCAAATAGCGTGTGTATCGGGTATGAATGAGCCAGCAAAGTTTTTATCGCATCATACCTATATGTCAGGGCGGATGGATGATGTAAAATAAAGCAGAAACGTGGGGACAAGAGATCAGTATGTATCACAACCATTAAATTTTCTACGTGCTTGATTTAACCGTCATGTAATATTCCTTTAGTGCATCTAAATAAATGCTTCTGAGCGGCGTGCATAGCATGTTCCTCACGATTATAGTTATTCAGGTGTAGATATGCACAGCAGCGGACAAGCAGATCTACGAGCGTAACTTAAGGATATATTTTTCTTGTGACACTAACGGCCATTGCAAACGACCATATTCTCGTGGGACGAGTAGTTATTCACAGCGTTTCTTATTAGCGGAACAAGCCGGCGTTTTCTGTCGGGTCAATCTTTTCCTGGTAGCCATTGTGGTCGTTATCTTCATCAGATATAATGCATGGTCCAGCACCTGTAAGTGATAATCTTACCTGATAACTACTGTTTCATAAAATGTCACTCAGAAGGTGATTTTGATTCGTCGACTGACTGTCACTGACGATATCGAAAAGAAGGGCAACTGTGCTTAGCGGACATTCGTCTCAGACCTGGCAGTCAAATGACATGATTCAATCACGAACATTGGATCTTATCACTGTGACACGGATGTGAGCGCTACGTTTGCAGAAATACATATACGCAAATTCGAAATTATTGCACGGTGATTGACTAGTTTTTACTTAAGGTAACAATATCTTTGTTCACAGTCATGTAATTATTCGAGGTTATCCTGGCGTTGTGAAACTAACTCTGAATACACACAGTTACCTCTGTGTGTGGATAACATGTTACTCGATAGTCTGTAACCTGCTGCTTTATCATCCGGAAAACTTTGCTTCCTGGGTAACGGAGAGTGACATTGATTACTTTATAACATAGGCTGTATGACATATTTTCAGTTACCGAAGCCGTTGGCAATGCGATGCCTAACCAATATTAGCGCACAGAAATTCTTCCAGGACGTATTACATGCGAATCCAATTCGTGGCGATGTAAGAGCCTCAATGACATGTGTACAATGTGCGGATAACCACAGTAGCGGGTAAGCAATCAGAAAATGAGGGTAGTAAGTGACCCTCACGCCCATCATTCTATTACATCATGTCATGTTTTGCCTTCCATATGCCTTAAACAATGCAGGGCGCCATCCTCCAATACCATTTATGTCAGCCAATGTATGATATTCGAAACGTACTCGCAGGGAACTGATTGAATACCAATCAGAAATGACCTTTTGTCCTAACAAGACCCGACGAAATACATATTCCCCAAGCACCATATCGCACCAGCATAGTCGGTGACTCTAGAGCACATGATAGATGGCGTATATATACCAGTAGAATTGTCAACTGCCACGGCGCATGATTCAAATTGGTGATATTGATTCTGCTGGTGTAAAATTACCGCCCTTGATAAATCAATCGCCCGGCTTTGGTCCATTATGGCAGGTTATGCTTGCAAGACTTTATAGCGAAGACTTCCTGTGGACCAATTATAAAAGTAATGAACTAGCTTGTCAACCATCATCATGAGATATCTGAAAGCAGAAGCATTACAGAACAATATTTAATTACCCGTCATAAGACTCAATGGACGATGTGGTGCATAGACTTAGAGGTAAGTTCATTCAACAATGGCAAATTGTCGCGTTATATCTAAAAATCGCAGGGTAATGTAAACATCCACACTAGTGAAAACTTCATGCTGGTAATACAAGCATGTTATTAAATGGCAGATAATGCTGCCCTGTAATTAAATCTATTTGGTCTAATTTGGCAATCTCATCTACTCTTCTGAGCTCCCTTGAGTGTAGATTTCCGATCACCTCCATCTTCCCAATCTCATTTCCGAAACGATAAAAGTCTACTCAATCATCGCCTTTCCGGTCAATTCACAAGCGGCCTTCACTTCCTGCATGCTTGATATCCGCTTAACGATGCTCAATAAGCAACGTCCAGGTGTGCAATCTTGCAAGTTATGTCAAGCATGACACGTGGTGACGAATCTAACGTCTTATAAAGTATCATATGAATCACACTAATAACTGTAGTAGTTCCGTACGGGGAGGGGGGGGGGGATGTATAAGAGAATCATTTCACCAAAATGAGCATTAAATCGAGACGACCCGTGCCTTAAGCGACTGCTCGTATTCTGCATGTTGATTAAGCACGTGGTATGACTATAAATTGCTCTAATGGGCAAGGTTAATCCGGTACGGATTCAACGAGAATGCAAATGCATATCTATGTACCCCTTGGGGAGGGTGAAGAGATCACAGCCAGGGCCAGTCGAGCCAAGTGGTGATGGTGTTTTGAAACTGCGGCATACCAAAGATGGTGATCAGTAAGTTGCTGTCCATTTTCACGTCGAATCAGTGGCTATGTTCGGACAAATGGAACATTCAATGCACATGTCAGTTATTGATGCGTTTTACATGTGAGTGTACTTGTTAGTCCGTCGAAGGTTAAATCAAGCAGCATGAGCGTTCTATATACAGCTACGAGCTCCTGGTAAACTTGGTTAATTTGGGGAGGCGTGAACATTACTCATCTAAAAATTACATGAGCCTAAAGGTAACTGATATCCTTACATTAACATGGTCATTTTTGGTGCCATGATGTTTATCAGCATAGTGCACTGTGTGAAATGTCTATATCCTGGCGATCGTCGATTATACTATGGGATGCGCCCATAGACCGATTTATCCCATGGCCACGTTCTTTTTCAGAGTTATCTACACCTGAAAAACTATAATCGTAAGGAACTTGCTATACTCACCACTCAGAAGCATTTATTGAACGAATACTGCATGGCGGTGAACCAAGCACTTGAAAATGTATTGATGGTGGTACATACTGAGCTCTTGCCCAAAAAGTCATTTGAGATCGGACCCCACGTTTAAAATTTGCCGCTGAACGAAATTTCGTACATCTTCCATCCGCCCTGCCAGGTATGACGCTATAAAAACACTTCTTCACTTTGGCCTTTCTGGCTAATTCATAACCAGTATACACGCTATTCAATTGCTATGTGTTTGCTATTCTAAAGGGATCGATACTTTCCTATCACCGTAAGATCCGGGTTACCGGTGCTTTATACGACTGTTTGCCACACAACATATTCTGAACACGTTTATATGCTGATTAGACACGTGATATGCCTATACATTGCTTAATATGGCCAGGGTCATTGATTAATGCTTCACTTGGGAAAGTGCATGAGATCACAGACACGACTGCTTGAGAGTTGTGGTTATATTCTTGTGAGGTGTTCAGTAGAATGGGTGCATACATCATATGCCGGAAAATTAACGTTACGCCTGTTATTGTTAGAGTACAATAATTATACATCAATGACAATTATCAAAAATGCTACATCCACAGTGCAAGCCCGTTAGTGGTTCGCTCTTAGAAGTGGTTAGCAAGCAAAACGGATTTATCGGCCCAGTGACTGGATGATGTTTTAAGACGAGGACCTCTGGTGAGTAAGATGGGGGCAACGTGTTACTAAAAGAGCGTCCTATGCTACATTAATGAGGTTTTGGTATTCCGTGTTTGTGCTGCGAGGCGTGGACATTGCCCATCCATGAACAGTTAAGAATATAGAAATAAAATAATAAAACAATATACATCGAGTGACCGGAGACATTCGACTGAAATGAGGGATGGAAATAAAATCATTGCTAGGGGTATCTTGTTTACTCTGACGTGACAAGCTAATCATTACTAAGGTTTCTTAGTGCTTATGACTGATCGTCATAATTTGCTGGTTATTGTTATTCGTGTCGGCCGCAAGGGCCATCAGAACGTACACAACGTTGCTGAAACAACCGATTATTGAATTTTGATCTTAACGCTTGGGATGCTTTGTAATGAAAAGCAACGGAAAAACTGACTGTATGTGTTCGGGGTTCTTGGGCCCAATACGTCTGATCAAATGCGGTATCCAGTACCTGTAAATGATAATCTTACTTGACAATCACTGTTTCATAAAATGTCACTTGTTTGATTTATCGACTGTATAACCAATAGCTCGGCTAGGTTTTATGCAACAACGAGTTATCGCTGTCTCAGTAGCCAGCGTTTGACCTAATGTATCCCCCCAGGACGCAACTATCTCCACAGTTCCTATACTTTATTATAACAGTTCGTGTATACGCAACCAGCGAACTTTATTATAATTTGCGTGTAGGTATGACAGAACTACTTCAAAAATTATGGAAAGGTATTGCTGCACTTACGATATCTTCAAAAATTGTGGAAAGAAATGTTGGGAGAGCTACATATATATGCGATATATGAAAAGTAGGTTGAATGTTGGTCATAGTATATCCACACGAGAAATGAAAGTTGTTATGATTGCATAGTATTCGCTTTACTTGATCTACATTTTAGCAATGAATTTAAGTATAATACATTTATGATTCCATAACTCATTCTTAATACATACCTGCTCATAATTAGGCCTGCTGTAAGTAAAACTTTGGATTTGTGTAAGAATACCGTCATTTTTCTCTGTATTGCAGTATCAATGAAAAAAACATGCGCTCAGTTTTGTTGCTTTTATAATTTGGAATAACATTTATCCCATAGCCTTTACCTGCTTTACTTGCTTCGGAAATGCAGTCTCTACATAGAGCAAAGCATAGTTTGAGCAAAACCATCGGAATAAGGTTAAATGAGCAAATGTCTTTAGCTACTTTGGGAGGTTCATCTACACACAGAAAATATGCTGGAGCATCAACATGTCATTATACGGAATAGTTCTGAATGTTTAATAACTCAATCCCACTACTATTGTTAACCAACATATTAATTACGGAAAGTGACTGTACAACTGGTAATTATTTCATCAGAACATTCACTTGGTTATGCAGCAATGATTTGTGAAGTATTTTTCACCATGAAATATGTGCATTTTTTTGGGTGAATAAAAGGTGAAAATACCGTATGGGCGATTATACAGATGTGATAAAGGATTTAGGTGTCATGATTTATCACTTGTTTAAATCTAGCAAATACTTGAGTGCCATTGGCTGTAATAAATTAATTTGCTGTTATTTAATTAAAATAATGCGCACAAGTGGCATCCATCATAAATAACAAAACATTGTCGAAAAATGCCATTTTGCTCAAATTTACCACCATTTGATTTTGGCAGACTTTTACATGCCGAACTAGAGACAAGAACGAGATGTCTGGTGAAAACAAGATTCGATTGCCATTGTTTTAGCTGTGCAACAGAATTTTGCAATGCGCTAAGCTGCACTGACAAAACCCAACCAAGAATACTTGCACATCATGTGCGGGAGCTAACCACAAGTGATGCCACAACTTCAATATTGCTGATTTCACTGTTAACTTGATAGTTTTGAAATCTACATTGAATTTTTCCCTACTGTTTGCAACAGCAGACTTCATAATATGTAATGTGGTAGTCAGGTGACAGCATCACAACTCATTTTCGAAATCGATGTAATCTCAGGTCAGTTTTGTAAATGGTTCATACGCTTTTAACTCGGATCCTTATGAAGCGTTCAAATAAAGCAGTATATTCATGTTATCTGATGCATTATCATATTTAATATGAAAGGGAGATGTAGCTCTAAACAGCAATACCCTGGATTGCTTTGAACAAGCGAGTTTCCTTAGTGCCTATTAAAATGACCGCGTATGGTACTGCAAGTTTGCCAAAACAAGGTAAATTACATCGGGGCTCGCAAAAGCACAAACGTGGCGGTGCAACTAGTTAATGTCTTCACGCCGTCATAGTTAAGAAAATAGAGGTAGACCGCAACAAGCAAATCTTTGAATTAAATATGCTTTTGAACTGTGAAGCATAACCAGCTCAGAATTGGAGCAAATATACTTGCAAATCGTTCTTAGAGATAAACAATAATTATTTCAATATACTGTTTATAGTCATTATTCATTCAAGGCAACGACTACAGCAATAGAAATACCTTAAACATTGTGCGATCCCTAAGTTCAAGAGTAAAACCACGGGCTTTAGACCAGGGGCCGATAGTAGCAATGCATGTCTACTAGATTAATCGACAGGTGTGGGGAGACGATTTAAACTGTCTGCATGAATAAAATATTCCCGTTGTTGGACGGAGTGGTGTGCCTTTATCGCCTCATGATAGTGGAGGCCATCCCGTCTGTTGCAGCTACAAAATAGTTGTCTGGTTTAGGGAAAACTTTTAATGTTATCCGAAATGTAGCCATGCTTTGAAGGATTACATGGTTTCCAGAAGGCTGTTAAGTTCTACTGTACAATGTAATGCTGTTAATGTATGTGTTTTAATGTGAACATTTTCTACTGGACTGTATTCCCAACGCTGCTGCTTTTTTTAATCCATAGCGAACACAATAAACGACGGCCATCTCATTGATAAGTGGATGCAGTTGCCCAGCCTGCTACATGCAGCAATCTCTCAAAGCGTGGCTCCATTTTAGAAGCAGATCACTCACATTGTCACATTTATTTTGCATCTGTTGTACACTGTGGAGGTCACATACAATTACGCTTCATGTTGCTTGATGGATAGTTTGCACGCAATGGCAAAACCAACTTGTGACGTGAATGGCGTTTTCCCCACGTTTACTGAGCACAGCAATACGTCGATATTGTTCGAATTTACGTGCTAGTGATTTCATGATCCATACCAAGTGTTTAATTAATTAATCGAATTTGCATTCCCTCTCAGTACGTCCTGCAATAACCATGGACATCTTGAGTGATTCGTAGGCATAGCACGTGCTTAAGGTAGGGATATGGTCAGAAAACGACAATTTTCACTTCCGTATGACGCACTGGTCATATCAAATAGTTCACTTGCATCCCCCTCCTTCCATACCCCGCATTAATACGATGGCTAAACCGTTTTCCCGTAGATTGTCATGCTCGATTCGGTGTACATGAATAATACAGACGGCACAGTTAGGTGCTTACCATTTGCAACATTATTTTGTCAATCAATTTGTAAACAAAGTATGGCACAAAGAAGATATAGTTCAACCTTCTCAGTGAGAGCCTTCGAAGAGTCAAAAAGAAGCCACCTGTCTTGCCTGTATCGTTAACATGCAGAATGGCATGGTTCGAATCACATGTTGAAGGAGTGCCCGATATTGAAACATTAAGTTTAATTGGTTTTGACAAGAGGTTCTCGGTAACAAGTTTAGTTCATTATAACGGAGTCAGGTTTCTCTGCCGACTTTTACGTTCTGTACATCCAATACAATGCCTAGTCGAATTTCTTACATAAATGACCTTTACACGGTATCATGATTCGTCGTCAGTTGACCCATAACATCACAGAGATCAAAACGAATGAGAACCAGGCGATGAGAAACCGGGAATACAGAATGTTCTCATCAATGCTGTTAATTTGAAGGTGTTTATGTTTATGTATCACTGCATAAATACTGAATCCCGAAACGGGACCGTAGATACAAAGGGAAAACAAGGGAAAACAAGACCACAATTATGACCTGCTAATTGTGTGCCGTTCTCACTTGACGACAGGCAACTTTCTGACTGATTGGTCAAAGTTATCTTGAAAGTGTTTTTACGTAGTTTATATTTACCTCATAGATGATAGATGATATGTATGACATATATCAAGTCGAAGGCGTCATATTTGATATATTGCACATTTCCCATTTCGCTCGTCAGAATTAAGCTGTGTTACCGGCGGCAGTGCATTCCTACCAAGACCTCGATGGTTAAGCTTGGCATGGATCAGCTCGGGTAGATGATCATAAGTACAATTTTTGTTATATGATCCTTGGGTTGCGATCACCAGCGACCAACATACGCGCTCTAATGCTGAACTCTCTCAGCTATGATTGGTCAGTGCATGGTCTAAGCTCAGGCATATTCTCTTGTTCATGATATATACGCAAGCATATTACGACTATCGTGTTCGGGATATATTTGTGTGGCTTTTCAGTGAAGTATATGATTGTCATTTGAACCAACAATGTTGGATGAAATGTCGCTGATTGTGCTTAACCAGGTAGCAAGCTACTTGATGGATATTAATCCGCTTACTTTCTGCCTGATCATGATTAACCGGGTAACCTACTTCATGATTGTGATTAACCAGGTTACTTACTTCAATTTGGTTGGCGTCTAATTTGGGTAGCATCAGTTTTACCCAATCGTGCCGTTAAGCTTTCTTTCTGGTATTAGAATGTTTCCTTATTATTCTGGCAACTGATGTGATTAGATTGTCCCTCTCGGCCTCGCTGTCAAATAACACTTGCACGACGTGGACGTTATATATAATCAGCATGGCGTTCAATGTGAGTCATTACTATTGTTGCTTGTCATACAACCTAATGTAGCGAGATTGTACGGTGTATGTTACCGACATTTGATTAAACTGAAGTTTTTTGGATGTTTCGTGTTGCAGAAAATACCCACATTGTCGTAAAATGGAAAAGCATTCGAGTTCCAGTGGGATTATTTAATTGGATTAGATGCATATTGAAGCATCACCGTCACCCCTTCAGCCAGTAATTTGAATTCCATTATATCATGTGCCTTTTTAAAATGAGCGTTAAGTGTCAGACCACCCAATGCAGAGTAATTAGTAATCCAAATTGACTTTTCATCTTTGTTATGAGTATCATCGAACGCGGAGATTCAGGACAGAAACTGGCCAATTTGCTTTTAAATATACCGCCTACACGTACGGCGGGTCTGCGCTCTGGTCTACATTTGGATAATGAGTTGCAAAGCTTTCTATTATGTCTTCGTAACAAATATGTCTCCAATGGTTGGTACATTTGATTTATTGCCGGTTACACTATTGATTTCTCGCTTGTTCGTATCGGAAATAGTCAGACCAAGGGCAATTATTTATTGAAATAGAACGTCGATGAATATTCACATTCATAAAGTTGTGGTTATTGCTCTGTAAATAATTATGCGGGACATATGTGTATGCAATAATGATCAATAATTTAGTAAATAATGGGTTAGGTGCTTTGAAGTAACGGTGTAATAAGGATTTTAATGAGGCCGTAAAACCTCCCTTGTCGTAAAACGACCGCTTGCGCCTTCTAACCTACTGTGACTATATTTAGGTCTCTCGTTAAATAATACGGCTGCTTTAGTATCACCGTGAGCCGTGGGAAGAATTGCAGCCTCGCTGCTGGGGAAAGGAGTCCCACGACCGACGTATGTTAAGCTACAGCTATATTCAATTTAAAAGGTTTTTCTGATTGTAGAGGTCGTTAGGCGAGAGGTTGTTTTTATCCTAGCAATCTCAACGATGATAACTTGTCTATTGTTTCTATAGGCAAAGCTTGCACGCAGGCATTGTAAAATATGGTAACAACAACACCAGTCATTACCGCGCATGCTCTACAATTGCGATCCAAATGTTTATTAATATAAACGAAGACGTTGTGCTCGTATGTGTTTTTATGATAAAACGTGTGCCAGGGAATGACCATAATCCAAATAAGGTAACGCGGTATTATTGTTGGAGTGCAGCAGAGTGTTTAAGTCAAGCATGAAGCCGCTAATATGCTCTCCTCTTCCATTGGAGGTATTTATTGACGCCAATGGCATTGCTGTTTGCACTCGTTCCGTCGCATTTCAATTACTTTTAATGTTCATCTCGTAATATATGTACACAATGCATGCTCGTTCGCCAGGAGTAGGAGCCTAGTTATCTTGCGGACGTGATTTCGATATCAGCACCGTCAGACAATAACATATTGAAAGATAGCTAACCATCTTGATTGCTTCAGGAAGAAAGGTGTTTTGGTAGCGATCTAGAGACGACGATTTTGTATTTTTATAACGGCAAGTTCGTCAAGTATACAGACGCATAATGAATAATAAGATGTCTTGACTCTGTGAAGTATAGGCTATAATGATTTTGCAGCCATATGCGGTTAATCTCTGACGGACCTGCAGCTTTGCAGTTCAAAACATCCGCTTGATAAACCAATTTGGCGACATATTGAATATATTCAATTGCATCAGCATAAGCCACGCTGACCATTTCCAACAAACTTGTATGTAATGCTTCTTAACTCATATGTAATTGGCCCCATGTTTGGTTTGTAATGATTCTATTTATCGTGTATTACTGTAACATAACAGTGGTTGGATCTAATTGGAATACACCTTGCACTTAAGTCTTGCTAGCAGAGATCAGCCATGAATTTATAAAAAACCAATGAATCCAGCGATCGCGGATGCTACGGATCGAATCCTGAATAAGCATTGCTGTTAATTATGTGAACTTCCCAGCAGTATGCACGTGATGTACCTTATTCATGTAATGCCTAAGAGTCGGCTTAGTCACCTAAGCAAGGTTATGAGTTACAAATCCTGTATTTTTTATCACAGACTGTCTCACTTTGTCAGTATCACCGTACCTGTGGTACTGTTGGGGTCATCACAAATTTATGGACCAAGCTATTGTTAGTGTGTATATTAATTTGTATGTCAATGGATTAAAGAAGTATATGCCATACTATGAAAGTGCCTCAATGAATGTCACAATATTCAAAGCACTAGATCATGCATTAATGTCTTAAGACAGCGGTCATCGACGCCCTGCCCAACTTCGCCAAGAACGCTATTACATCATTGTTTGGTGCGTCCATTACCCCAGCTACGTTCGGCCTCCCACGTGTAGATTTGATTCATTTCCATCAAACCTCATTATTCATTCTGAAGGGTGTGAACGCTATTACATCATTGTTTGGATGCGTCCATTACCCCGACTACGGGCCTGATACAAAATGACATTCTCTTACAATAAATGTGATCGCTTGATCCTCTTATCGTAACTCCACCATATCATTACCGCATGCTTATATTGCCGTTGTGAAAACACAAACAGTCGGTGGTAGACCTCCGGTGGGAGAGAGTTCGATGTACAATTCAATCAGTCAACTGCTCTCTCCCTTATATTAGTGGCATATGGACGTATTGTGCGGAATTCATATATTACGATATCATGTTTAATGGCCCACTTAAGAAAACAATCCTTAATCGTCTCCGTTATCAAACAATGCATTATGCCATTAGTCTGGATTGCATGGCAATATTACTAACTAAAATGTTTTATATCCTGCGGTGCTTCCTTGCATTTTGATACAAATGCATACCATATTGATTGTTAATGTGATTTGTAATGTCAATAGCGTACTTTCACCAATTGACTGATCAAAGCATGGCTCATAAATGCACATACATATCAACCGAATGACGCTATTACTTATTTTATCCAGCGTATGATGAATGTGCAGATTGCCTTGCATCAGAATTGTTAGAAATGGGCGTGTCACGTGTGAATTTATATCTTGCCATTTGCAGTGGTTGAATGTGTTGTTGAGTCGATGGAATATGTTATCACGAGGTTACTCAGTGGTCAAACCACCACTCTGATTAGTTAGTGGGTATTATCATAATCCATTCCACAGTCAGACACAGCTTGCTTCAGCACTGTCACTTATAGCCTACTCGCATCCTGTATGACACTCATTATGAGCACTTCAAGGTAAAAATGATATGTATCAACTTGAGGAAAACACATAAGTCTGTTTACCATGATATGCGTTATTGACACAAATTTGAGTCATGCAGCAAACAGGATAGCACGATCAAATTATGGTGCACACAGGTTATTACACCACGTGATCGAGCTTGGGTCGCATGCATGATTGTCCGTAGAAAAAATGGTCAATTTCACTCATGCTATCTGGTGAGGTATTAAAACGGAGTGCAGGTCCAATATGAATTCGCCATCGTCATTACGAGTGACTTTATATGTAATCATCATTAAAAAGCGTTCCACACTAATTTGTGCTCCCACCTAGCATGGTTTAACGCATGAAATGCTCTTGGGCTGACCACATCTGAGTGGAGGAATCAATGGTGGTCACGTTTATGATCCAGACAACCTCGTCCAATCAAATGGGTGTGTAACGCGTGTGTCGCATGGTGTCAGCTATAACATTGGGGTGACATAGCATGGTATTTGGTGCCCCAGGATTACGCCTGGAAAGAGTGTGAATAAATAAAACCGCACAAGTAATTAGCTTGGCACTTGGCGAAGATATCGACGTTGATATAAAATCACTACGGAGATTAGAGTCCACAAACGCAAACGAAACCTCTTATCTCAGTCGGCTTGTTAATTGTACCTGTAGAAGGTAAGGACATCAAAGAGAACACAGAGATGGCTGGCTTAGATGGTGGTTGAACTGTATACTATGGAGGACGCCGACTATATTCATGTACAGAATACAACAAATGTTTCTGTTAACGTCGGCCCTCACGCCTATAAACAAACGGAAAGCATAAAGCTATTGAATCATGCCTACTGTCATTGCACGAAATGACGCAATGATGCGTTGGGCGTTTATCGGTATAAATGTTTTAATCACTGAGCTCAAGTAGTTATCGACTTTGCCTTGCGTTGATTTGATTAAGCCTCTCAGTGCTGTTCATGTGCTCAGTGAAGTGCAGACAATCACAAGAAAACTTCAAACTCTACGTACATTGGTTGTTAGATAGATTTCGTAATAGTCCCAAAGGATCATTGTGTTGAGAGATGGTTTATAGCACCGGAACGTGTTGGGTTCCCCCGCAATAAATGCTCAGCTTACAGTAAAATGATGCAAGTTGATGGCGATGACCTTGTCAAATCAATCGAGGTATTGCTCATTCACACCGGGAATCAGGTATTTTGCAAATCTAGGCATTGTGTGCAGCAGCCTCAAATTTTGTGACCACGTAATTAAGCATTACCTTCAATTTTCTGTGACATAACCGATTTATGATTGATATTTGTAGCACTTGAGGCAAATACATCAGTGATTCCTATGTTCCACTGATGCTTCTGATGCCCATAATTTTAATGACAGCTAGTGTTGCGATTTTTATAGAGTAACAGTCTTCATTAATATAAAGTCATAGATAGAAATTGTCCCTGCATTATCATTTCACCGCCGTTCTCGTGTTATATGTTCTCATAACAATGACTTATCTATGACTTCTTGAGAAAACGGTCACTTCCGCATAACAATAATCGTATTGTACGAAATTTGTGCTCTCATCATCGGCTTTGCTCGAGACATTATGGTCATTAAATAATTGCCCTGAAAAAAAATTGTTTATTATTTTGCCTGTTGTGTCCGCTGGAAAGCAATATATCATCCTGATTGTTTATGAAACTCGATGCAATCGTTAAACATATTTGCCAACCAACGCTTCTCGAATAATCTTCCGTACATACGTCTCCCGACCATTTTCTGGATTGTTTAACCTTACATAATATCGATCATATATTTGGATAAGTCCACGGCACACCAAACATTTAAAATAATTTGTTTAGTTTTAGTTTAACGCAAGCCCGTCCAAGTAAATGAAATTGAATGGGTAGATTACATTTAATCCGTAAAATAACATGCTGGATCCCACACCTTTAGCTTTGTAGCATTCTGGGTCATTTAACCTGAAATCCTGGGAATGTCATTATGGGAATGTGGTTGAATAATATGCTGAATATAGCTCAGAATACGACAATAAGCCAACGATCATATATGCACTTGTTGCCGCAATATGCTGTCCTTTGGAAAAATTAGTCGTTTGCATCATCTACGTTGGGCGTTTGCATTAGTATATTCAAGGCGTTGTTGACACGAACACCCGATGATCACTTCCATGATCAGATCAAAGCATCATTCCGTCTGCCAGTATTACATAGCCACGATATTCTGATCAGTATTATATCATGTCCAGCTTCTACACAACATTATAGATTCATGAGAAACAATTGTATATTATATTGTGAATATCAATAGTGTTTTTCATAGGTCACTAATGCACTGCATATATACGGTTACAGAGCCTACATGGACCACGGATGAGTGCGGCAGTTATCCAGTGGAGGCGTTGATTGTAGTCATATGTATAATTCAGATCAGTTCTTCTAGTCAATTTTGGATTTAAATATATCTCGCTTGGTGTCAGCTATAGGGCATGCGGTGATACTGCGTGGCATTTGTAGCATTAGGTTCACACCTACAAATAGTATAATACACAAAACCAGCCAATGAGACTGCACTTTGATATCATAACTACGAGGATAAATGTCCATAAACGCCTACAAAGCGTCCTTAGTCTGTCTGTTATAAATCCCACACGAAAGTAAGAGATGAACATGAAGAAACAATTGCATAAATGCAGGGATGTCTCTCTTAGAAGGCGGTTGTATTTCTTACGGTAGGGAACTCGGCTTAATTCGTTCACCGAACATGACAAATGTATGTCGTTCCCCACACCTGTAAGAAAACGAGAACCATAGAGCGATTCAACCAAGCCCAAGTGACTGTCTGTCTTGGCATAAAATGATGGAGGATGTGTAAGGGCGTTAAAGGGGTGTAGACATTACAGTTATAGGGTTCGGTGGTTCATCGACTTCGCCCTGCGTTGGGTGGATAATGCTTGAGTGGTGTACTGTATCTACAATGGTCCGTGCTTCTCATATATTCAAGTGCAGACAATTACATGAGAGCTGGAAACGCTGTTTTACAACGCGTTGTGGAAAGTGCTGCTGCAAAGTATCGCTGTGTTGAGAGACTTCCGAGCGAAATAACAAATGTTGACTCAATGAAAGATCAGCTTACAGGGCACAAATGAGAAACATATTCACCTGCTGGTAATGATGCCAGTTGATGATGCTGACTTTGTCAAACAGATTGAAGTATATCGCTTGGACACCTCATACACAAGAAAGCCGATCTGTTCCGAAAAAATACAATGTTCGGTTAATATCCATAGTCAGAAAGTCGCATAGACAATGGGGTCGTCATTATAGCAGATGGCTTCTTACCGAGAATGCACGCGGGGTTTATCATGTGGCAGTGGTGGTTGTAAGGGAGAACCTGATTAGTGAAGTTGAACATGGTGCTACTATCGTCAATGTACCGCTTCAGTGACCGGTGTGAATGCCCATGAGTGGAACGATCGGCTATGTTACTTTTGGAACATTCAATAAGCACTATCGTTATAATGCAAATAGGTATTAGCAATAATGATATGATTACAACGTTGAAGCATGTGTGCAAAAATTCGTTATTGACGTGGAGAGATGTTTAATGTCACATAAGCAACTTCCCATCCCTCAAGTATAATGGCGTGTTACCGATCGTACTCACAATGGTGTAATAACCCAAACATAATTAGCTTGATGCGAAGCCAATACACCACACCAATATATATGCATTACTCTCAGGTCACTACCCAACTCTTAAGCCTGTTTTCTCTCTCTAATAGGGCAGATTTACCGTTGGCTTTATAGTGAGCATGTTTTTTCTTATATCATTCAATATTACTTCCCTCACGAAAAATGCGGCCAGTTTGACAGTATCTAGAATGATCACAGAGTGATTTATTATCCCTTACAAGCAAAGTATGTCTAGAGAGATTGCTCTCATCAATCCGTACCTACTCCGAGCGCATTTTAAGATATGTTATATGTTCGATGCCTGCCGCCGTTTTGTTGTCGAGTTTGAGTAACTGCAAGCAATGAACCCTTTCGTAGAGGAAATGGAGCGAGGCATTTGAACATTTGAATTATTGCTGTCTCTCAAAAGGCCAGGCAATATATGTCACATTCGCAGTCCGTCGTTTATGCCATTCAACATTGATTGCATCGACTAGGAAACATAGATAGGGGACCGACTGTCTGTCAAACGACGTCTGTAATGCGCCAATGTGATGTTAGGTGTTACAGGAACTGGGCCACATCCAGCATGGGCTTATGCTGTTCTGCGTCATCATGTGTTCCAACCAAATAAGCTTTGACAATGTAAGGCAGACTGGTATCGGTTCTATTTTTACTGTATTGAGAAAAGATGACCATTGACTTGCAAAACAAATGTAACTTGGCGCATCCTAAACTAGTATCGGAGGTTGGATGTTGGATATATTTGGTAATCACGTTAAAAGCTTGAATGCACAGTAATACAGACGCGGTTATAGTTGCTGCATTTGAGTGCGCTTTTATATGGTAAGTGCTGTATTATGAATGATAGCATTAATGTGTCTGAGCTAACATCGCATTAAGCGAGTGCAGCGGAGAGTCTGAGTGAAGCAAGCAACAGCGACGATGAGACTCCCTAATCAACAGAAGCTTCACTTATACGTTAATGACAAAGTATCATTCTTATCATTGTATTTCTATTACTTTTACAATGGATTTTTCTGTTGACGCTGAAAGTGCATGTTTGTACATCAGGAATTGAAGACTGTTTACTTCTCTCAACTAATGATTTATTTTATATTTGCGTCGATTCCTATATTGGCTTAGTGTTACGCCTGCTTGTACTATAAAAAAGTGATACAATGGCTCCTAAATTAAGAGTGCGTTGAAATATCCCTGCAATAACGTCGGAAGTGTTCAGCTTATAACGAACGCCTTTTGTATGATAGCACGCACAATATGATCTCGCCGACGCGTGCAAAAGTTGTCCATGGACACTCGGCAATTATCAACATTCAGGTGTACAATCGACTACACCACACTATAGTGCCCGTCACTATAGACACAAGGCTTAAGGCTCATGGCTTTCTTCCGAAGTCTGCGATGATTTCTAGGGGAATATGATTAGTCTGTAGTTTAACCTGTTTAGCAATGTGGACGACTACTTCCAAACTGTCATTATTTTATACCGAGGTTGAATACGACGATTACCCCAACTATTGCAAATCATTAATACTTGCATCCCACTAGTTATGCCAAATATGAGATAGATTCACCCAACATAGCTTGTTTACCACATTAGGAATGTCAATTGTGTGGTTACCCTGAAAGATAAAGTCAAATTATATATCGCAAATCCACTGCAAATGTACATGGACTGAGTAATATTGTTGTCTTATATATTTCATACCCATTACATATCATTTCCAGAAGAAGGTCAATGTGCAGGGAGCTTTGCGTCCAAACGCTCTCACTCGGCATGTAAAGTATATATATATATTATATAAGTCCTTTCATTCCCGTTGGTGAACCAAATTTTTGGCAAAGCCTTCAGGAGAGTGTACTCATAAAGCGTTTCGTTGCTGTGGGGTTGCTATGCCCTGATGACATGCCTCCTAACCCTGATTAATTGCTGCACCTCTCCATATACTAAGCCATGCCCGTACACTGCAAGCTCACCAATGTCATTCTTAGCCTATAGTATATCTGTTGGCCCTTTGTGCATCAGCCTGTGGTAAGCTATTCCACACTAGGTACTCTACATTAAAAATGGACAAATATTTTCGTATCTAACATTTCTAATTATCTTGATTGATTCTGCCCGTTACTTTAGCCCTTATATGGAAATACTTGAGACAAACACATGGAGGTTTGCGTTATGGGCGTTATTTTGCATTGCATGCTTCTGAAGCCCATGGTATTAATGACAGCTAGTATTGCAATTTTCATAGGATACCATGTTATTTAATATTTGCCCTCAAGATGCAGATATTTATCAGTTAGCGTGACTGCTGGAAATATTATATTATCAATTGATGCACTAAATGACGCTTTGCGGTACATCTTCTGTGCAAACGTATATCAGGATTTTTCTGGTACGCCTAAGTTTACATACTTACCGATCATGTATTTCAATATGTTAGTGTAACATTTGGTTACGCTCATCTTCTGGTAGCCAAACGTTATTGTTAATTAAAAGCCATTCCAGGTACAACTAAACTGATGCTGAACGGCACTGATATCAGATAGGCTGAATAAATCATCAGCACACGACAATGTTAACAATTGTACCACCGACATACGAACTTTAGCAGAGAGTAGAGAACATCATCTCATGTAACATATTCATGCGCGGCCGACGTGGCTGGTGCTGAAGCCAGCATAGTTCCCACTAACTGATGCATCATAAAGACTTCCCATCAGTCCCTCAGACTCGCGTCAAAGTTATGGGGACAAATGAGACGGTTTATCACTGATAATGGCCGGCAGCTAAGCCTTTAGGCATATAGATAAGCCGCGTTCTCCGGTTCCACTGCTGTCGCAGGAATGGCTTCCGAGCATAAGTGTTGTTTATGTGAGTGGCAGACGGTGACGTAAAACCGTTGGGTTTTTGCGGTCGTGCAATGTATGCTTACAGGCATACAAGGATGAGCTTTAGCAGCCCGTGGATATACTCGTACGTTCGAAAAATTACCAACCCTAAACGGCTATCCCCACTGAATGTTGTTAGTTTCAATAGCTTAAAGACATGCATTCATTGATAGGTAATATTGGTACAATTGGGGTTTAACGTCACTTTTAACAAAGAGGTGGCATCGCGAAGGTGATGTATGATGATGATTGTGATGCTCGGACAGCTTCCCTTAAGTGCCAGCGCGCCATTTGGCATAATAACCGTTACCCAGACCGGGATGCAAAACCTACGCCGCTAGGACAAAGGTCCCGCACGGTACCATTTAGCTACCTGGTCGGGTGCTTCCCTTTTCAGAGATGGGGTTTTGTAAACCAGCAAAGTCGTAATGCCTACTTTAAGGATTGTCTAGTATGGTAATAATACGACTGCAAGAACGTCAAGATAATAGAAATGGGATCAAATTAGTAGGTGCAACTATTATGTTTCAACAAATTAGGATTGTTGACGATGAGAGATTACACAAGCTACTCCAGACTTCTCATTACTTGCTTCGAGTAAATGATTAACATTACTCATGGAGTCACACTATTCCTACATTTTGTGGATACTACATGATATTCTGTTTTATAAACAGCTCGTGTCAGGCACTAAAAACGCTTTTTTTTGGCGTCGCTATTATCGTATTTGCCCCATTCGCCTCCGTGTAAGCATATAATTGTCTGTAGAGAATCGATTGAAGGCATAATCATTATCATGGAAGTTTGGCGGTGCGTTACATTGTGACAACATCTTTGCATTGTTAACAATGGCTGACCTTTGAAATTCCCATTCTTGCGAATGTCGGGCAGTGGGGGTGTCGGCTTGAGATGTGTCATTTGCATGGTTGCACCTTACTGCTGACCATCCCTAAATGCAGCCGTATTCCCACCTTGCAGCAGCCCGCACCTGAATGCAGCTGTAATTCCTAGTGAGACATCATGAGGCTCGGGTATAACCACGTGAGGTAACCGTACCCCGTTGAGCGTCCTCTCGATAACTTAGTGAGGTTACCTAACCCCTTGGAGGGCGTTCTTGATTACGTTAGGTAACCCAATTCTATGGAGCGTCTTTTCGACTAGTATTTTCGGTAACCTTATACTATGTAGCGTTCTCTCGAATCCTAAGACGGGTAGTCTAACCCCACCGGGCCTAATTGAGGTAACAAAACTCTCGGAGGCGTATTTTCGATTGTAATTTGAGGTGCCCTTATTCTATGGAGCGTCCTCTCGTTTACTAAGTAAGGTAACCCTACTCCATGATGCGTCCCCTCGATTACTAAGTGAGGTAACCTTGCCCCATGGAGCGTCCTCTCGCGTCTTAAGAGAGGTAACCTAACCCCATCGAGCGTTCCCGATATTACTAAGTGAGGTAACCTTACTCCATGGTGCATCCTCTCGATACTAAGTGTGGTAACCAAACCATATTGAGCGTCTTTCCGATTGCTGTTTGAGGTGACCTTATCCTATGGAGCGTCCTCTCGATTGATAAGTGAGGTAATCCAACCCCATAGAGCGTCCTCTCGATTGATAAGTGAGGTAATCCAACCCCATAGAGCGTCCTCTCTATTGCTTTAATCCGTATGTGTGTGGCATACTGCGGTACTGTATGTCATCCCCAGCTACATGTGTTCACCTGTATTACAGTTAGCCCAACGAGTATCTACTGCATCCGCTTATCAGCATTGTGACCAACTTTTTATCAGAATGCTAATGTGACTTTTATCATGTCGTGATATAACGGGTCCCCATGTTTTGATCATCCCCTCCGTATGCACTAAAAATTACAAACATAAACATAGGCTGTAACGCATAGCTCGGATATAGTTAGAGTGGCATAGGTTATGTTAACCGATACATCCTGTAATTGTATGATTCGTTTAAGGTTGGTTTTTGAGATACGCAAGTGTCAATCACTATCAACCAAGCATCGGCTTCTTTAAATATTTGTTTTTCACAGTTGGAAGCAAAAAAAACGGGAGCTAATCTGACAGTGGCCACATACATACGACCAGTAAAAAGAGACTCGAGCGAATAGAATTGTGTGTTCAAAAAGAGAGCGGTGTTAACTATTATGCATTAGTCCTATACATCATAAATCGCACTAAATGCTTCCTAAATATAGCAAAGGCAATTTCGTGACGATGACAAGATGCTATTTTTGCATGGTTGATGTGGGTCCCTTTGTGATCACAGACGATATCTTCTATATTGCGGTCTGTAAGCCATGCCATCGCTTCTGATCATTTTGTAGGCGTCATTAAATGTCAGTGACCTGCATTTATTGGGGAACTTTCAACATTCAGACCAATGTCCATTCCTATTGATAATGGAAATGACACCTACGTAAACACCAAAGGATTTGTTATCTTGACTCATAGCGAAACAGATTCTTGGCATCTCTTGCACCTACTATTATTGATTCGCCAAGTTTTGCATAATGCTGTTGTTAGATTCATCGCGCCGTGATTTGTTTGTTGCATAACAGAAATTGTGTAAAGTAAGCCAGATCTTTACTAGGCACTAAGAGATATTTAGTTATTCACCTTTGATATATCATTTTAAGTCTGATTTACTATGTCATTATGCTTTGATTACAGACCTGCAAACTAACGTTCATAAAAGCTGGCTGACATTACACGCTGCATATGTCATGTTGATCACAGCTCCAAATCAGCAATAGAATACCGCAATTCGTAATGATCAAGATTCAATCCGGAGGAGTTATTCGGTAAAAAGATTCCTTCAAACAATCCTTAGTATGCGTCAGGGTCGTCAGCATACTGCAATTAAGTGTCACATCAGCCTGATCAAACCGGCGGTTATAAGATAAAAATCGATCTGTGTGTGATCAACGTGATTAGAATCTTACATTCAATCATGCCAATGGTCGAATTCCAAACTTGCACGGCTGCTTACTAGGTAGCATTGAAATTAGAGCATCGATCCTGAAAGAAGTAATCATCACAGGACGAAAGCAACGACGCAGTACAGCATCATACATCAATAATAATCTAGTGGCTAGCGGTGCTCGCATAATGACACATGACTATAATGCTAATGCTATGCTTCCATGAAAAGATATATGACTTGTATTATAACAAGAGCTTCGAAGTCTGATACAGACAAGCTTAAATCAGTGTGATATTTTGGTCATTAACTATGTATGCCACAATATTAAAACCATACATGCAAGGTTCTGGTATATGAATAAAGTCCGGTAGTGAAAAGCAAATGCCGTGAAGCGACTCTCCCAGGATGGCGATCACCAGCAGCATGTATGTATACTGGTTTCAAAGCACATAGAAAGGTACTCTCTCGCAATCAATTATCGTTACCTTCTGCTCATTAAATCTTAAACTGTATCCTCGGGCCCATTTTGTCTGTGCCTCACAAAAGGCTGGGCTGAAACGGTACGATTGCAATCGAAAGCATTATTATAAGATGAAATTAGGAAGTTGTTGGCATGGATTATTTAAACAACGAGGAAGCTTGTTTATCAGCTAGTAAATATTCGGGGTAAGTAATTAAACGTCTACCTACCCCCAAGCATAAAACTAAATGTCAATTAAAACACTAATTCAGAAGTTAGTGGCATCTATCGCATGTGTATCTATCATTATCCCGTGTGGCATTGTCCTCTGGTGTAGATATTAGCAACGCTATCCTGATATATACAACCGCATTGGTTCTGGAAAATATACCACATTTCGGTTTTAGTTGTGGTGCTATAAGCCTATTGAAGACTTAAGATTTTACCCACAATATACTAAAGCGAGTCCCAAACCAATCCCGCATCCTCGCCTGAATGCACAGCGAATATACACAATCAATCACAAGCCGAAATACCACGTGGGGATTGTTAAATACAATGGCGCAGCCTCGGAGACATGGACTCTCCTGACACAATAACTTATGGAATGTGATTCAATTCTAACGCATATTAATGTGCTGGTGCAATCTACAAGGAAGCCATATAAATGTCTCATACATTGCAATTCATTTATCAGGTTCCAGTTGGTACAGAAAATAATTGATCGTCACCCGAAAAGCAACCCATTGTGCCGTTGAACCTTCATTTACTGTAGCAGCCTCTCGTGTTACATTTCATTTGCATATCATGTTTGTGAAAGTACTGCAATCTCTTCCGAAAATATCAATCTCACTCCTTGTGGCAAAGTATCTTTTCACATGTATAATTGAATAAATATGATATAACGAAGCTAGTTTTATGATATACCTCAGTACTATATGTGTCCTTTACAATTATCCATCCTATCTAAGAAATTGTTTGTATATGAATAGGTAACCATTAAGAGGGTGCGCGTTGGAGTGTCTTAGTACAGCGTAAGGTAGCTACTGGAGCCATTTCTATTACCGGCATAAATATCTATATTGAAGACTGTAGAGCATGTCTTCACTCCAGTAACAAGATATAATATGCCTCTCCTCGCTTTAAATCGTGACCTCATTCTGCTGATTCCTTGATTATAAACCTGCTGAGGAAAATAACTACAAGATAATGGCTCCAAAAAAGAGAAGTACATTAGATTCACCGAGGTAAGGCGTCCACTGATTTCTGAACAAATGAACCCGTTCGTTAAGATAAGCTAAATACAGGAAAGGGAATGTTGATGCATGTAAGAATCGTCAATGTATACTATTGCAGTATCATTAGTCGACTAGACTAAAGCCTATAATGGTAAAGTTTTCGGTGATTCAATGAGCATTTTAACGGGATAGCAAGGCGAATTTTAACATGAATACTTTCCATCGAAGTAAAAGATTTGCCTAGCGCAGAAAGTAGCGACAAGGTACAGATCTCTGATACAGAAAAGATTTCATAACAAAGGGGAACAAACTGATGCAACAGAAAACCATTGTTATCTAATTGGATAAAAAAGTGGAACATAATGCGTTAATATCATAAGAACCCTCCGTCCATCCGTTGATATTTGCACGTACAAGCAGCATATGATCCATCCACAGTGGAAGCATGGAAGTGGAAATGCATCATGCCGTAGCACCGCATGGTATGTGTAGCTGAAGTTACACACATGTGTCGAGGCAGACCTAACAAGGACTTACGTAGGGCGACGTCAGCCCGCTATCATTTAGCAACGTCAGGACAAGGATGCATCATTCTGTAGCTCCGCATGTGTAGCGTATAGGTGCGCGGCAGAACACATAGCCCCATTACGTATAAGATAAAAAACATACCCTTTATTAAAAAACGAACCTGGATTCACTTTATTTGCCTCGCTTGTTAAATATAACATCTATGAAACCACTACGACCCCTGGCAGCGATGCTAAATGCACTTGTTTTATAGTTTGCTGTTATCATTAGACTCACATTATTATACACACACGGTACTAGTGCTCACGGATGACACCATCAGCTACCTTTCTACTTTAAAGGATGATTGAATGTCCCATAAATTCGGATATTATGGTCAAATCCCAGATAACTGTGTAGTTGTGAATAAGAACAACAATCTGCCAAAAAGTAGCATGTTTTAGAGGAATACAGTAGAATCCTACGATAGCGCATAGCAGCTACTGGGAGTCTTCGGGCGCGTCTTGTTGATACTCGGAGGCGTTTGTTCAATTCGCCGCATTTATATTTTATGTTATATAAATATTATTATTAACGGTCAACGTAGATATCGGCACGCCAGGAAAAAGTGACTATTTACTTCACTTCACTTACCATCTGTTACGTTTGAAGGTGACACACAACATCTATTGATAGTCGCGACAATCGCAAACTCTCTAAATCACTGGGGCCTGTGAAATGCTAGCTAGAAATGAACGCACCAGACTTCTTTAAGTAGCATACAAGCAGGTGTGTAAAGTAAGCCAGATAATTACTGAATAATAAAGGGTACTTATTTACTAAAACTTGATATATCATCGAATATTTGTTTCACAGTGTCATAATGCTTCGGTTAGAGGCCAACAAACAAGTAACCAACACTGCTACTAATTGGGGAGCGTTCACGACGATGCATGCATTCCGAAATCAATAGGAATACATCACAAACAAGAGCCGGCTGAATCATGTTGCAGTTATTATGATCGTGTGATGTTTCACAGCATCACGATATCATAAATATTCACGCGCCCAGGATGACGATCGCCAGAGGCTTACTAACCTGCTTCTAAGCATATGGAAGTGTGCTCTCTCAGCATTGAATAATTCGCACTAAGTCTTAGGTCAGATCTGTTCCCATCTCTGGAGGCCGTCCGCAATGCAGTATATACTTAAGGCATTTTTCCTTAAAGCTGTGAGTTGTGGCGTCACTGTGCTTCACTCTCGAAACATCGGCGCTTGGTCGCCTGATAAAACTTATGATATAAACTATCTATGCTGAGGTCACCTAGCTTTATATAAGCATTAATGGCTTCATGGAGAAAATGCAATAATGCGTAGCAAAGGTTCAAACATGGATGCGTCAACATCGTCTGAAAATGAATGAAGAAAAGAAAATTTGGTCATTTCGTCGAGACAGAAGTCAAGCATATTCAGATACCAAAGCTTATGCATTAATAACCACATTATAATTCCATCACCTGCAGCCGGAAACATCGGTGTAATATTTGACTCATTTGCATCAATGAAACCGCTGGTCACAGCCATCGGCAAAAGCTCATATATATTCAAATCCGCAATATCTGTAAAAAAACGCATTTTCTTGACCGATCGTCACTGGAGCAAGTAATACATGAATTTCGAACATAAAAAATAGATTTCTGCAGCGCTCTTCGCTATGGCGCCCCTGCTTTCCTCGACTGCCAAAAAATACAAAGCATCGCAAGCGGGAATAATTACTGGACACTCGAAGTGTGATCACTTCACTTGGGTGCCGGACTCGCTTCATTGGTTGACAGTAATACAGCGAATCCAATTTAAGATTCTAGTACTTTTTTATAAATCCGTAACAAGATGGCACCAACGTACCTCGAAGATCTTATCGCTCCCTATATTCCAGGAACAGAATAACAGATCGGCTAACCAATGCTTACTGCATGTTCCTTTTATGGTGTCACCAGCGGAGCAGCAGCGGACTCTTGGTGCTGCTGGCCCATTGTTGTGAAATAAATGTTTGCAAGCTCCTTGAGACATATAAACAATGTAGATGTCCTTTAGTCAAGATTAAAGACATTTCTTTTTTCCGACTATTTTAAGGCTAATGCTTGCACTTAGCTTGCACTTAGCGTTTTAGAGCACTTTTTGTGGAATTTATGTTATACATAATAAACTATTATTATAATTATTATCACCTGCAATAATTTTTCATTCTGTTGTTAGCATCTATTGTCTGTGGCACACAAGATAGCGATCGAAAGCATTAACATTAGATGAAATCAAGAACTTGTCAACGATGGTAACTTGGATATATGGCCAATCCCTGGTCGTTAGTTGTACAATGACGAGAACCAGTTGACAACGAGTATAAGTCAGTTTTGATGAATAATGCGCGGTATTGATTTTTCAAACTGCGATGATGCTTGTTTATCAGCTAGTGAACATTGATGGTAAGTAATTAATCGTTTAATTACTTACATGCTTATAAAACAATTCATGGTTATACTGCCAGAATATTTGAGATATCAAGCACAAGTGGAGTCAATCATTCATAGCCAAAATATTCCTTTGCATCATTTCCCCGTGTCGCCGATATTTGCCATGCTAACCCGATGTGGACAGCCTCATTTGTTCCGCCAGCGTATGAGAGAGAGATATTTCACGCATCACATTGATATGGACTATTTTGTAAGGGTGTATGGAAAAGTGTACCTCAATCATTTACTTTCAGATCCACACTATACCACTGAAACATGAACATTAGTATTATTGATACTTGCAACCTCCTGATATCTGCTGCAATCAAAAATATATTGCATTTCGGTCTCAGGTGTGGTGTTTAAAACCTGCCAATGTATGGAGCGGTTATAAAGTACATACATACATACCTATATATAGTACATACATACATACATATTCTTAAACTAATGCAATTACGCTGTCCAATACAAAGGCTTAGCTTAGGAAACATGGACTTTCCAGTCATAATCACTCGAGATTCAGTTTTACAACATACTTATGTTCCAGTGAAGTGCACGAGGCAACAATATAAATATGCAGGAATAAAATATAGGGTTTGCCCTTATATGATGCGGTATAAAAAGATTCCTGGGAACTGGGTACGAAGAATAATCTATTGTGCTTTTAAGCCTTCATGTACAGTATCGGCCACGTATGTTTCGTAGCTCTCACATAAAATGCTTTTGACGGTTCCGCCAGCCCTTAAAGAAATTTTAATCTCATTTTTGTACGACAAAGTACTTCTTCAAATTCGCAACTGACTAAAGACGATCAAACAAAGCTAGCGGTATGATTTACCTTACTACTATGTGCGTGCGTTTGAATAATCAATCACATCCAATGCAAGTGTTTGTGCATGTATTGTGGCAATACTTAGCATATTACAATTAAATGGCGTTTCTCTATTGCTTCTTATAATAATAATATATATATATATATATATATTTACGCCCCAAATGCATGCCTTCATATCATGTAATTTGCGTCACTTGACTGAAAATCTAGAACGTAGTTCCATTGATTGCTTTTGATGTCCTAATGTTATATCAACTGAGGACGAAAGATCTAACAGAATGATATTTAAAGGAGCGGAACATTAAGTGACCCACATTAATGCGTTGGTTGGTTTCTTATAACAACGCGCGACCAACACAAGAATGCCGATGCTGGATGCAAGAGTTGTCCAGGTATAGTGACAGAATGTCTGGTCGTATGTAATGGTGATGATTAAATACATCATAATCAATAATCGATTAAATCACTCGCGTTAAGTGCGTCTAACACATTTATGTTAGGATATCGATGGACTTCTCATTGTATTCACTGACTTCCGCAGCACAACGAGGTTAGTGATTTCCCTCAATACACCGAGATTAATTACAAAATCTGCATTAATTCAATGAGTATTTCAACGGTTAAGTAAAAGCCATTTTTAACATTGCTACTTATAATCGATAAAAACACTTGCATATTGGGGAGCATATCACAAACTAACAGTGCACGTGTAAGAAAGACGACATTAATGTTTGTCAATTAAAGAGAACAGAATGTAATTTCTTATTAGCACTAGAATCTTGGATCCATTCGTTACATTTTCAGATGGCAAGCGGCAATCAAATGTAAGGAGTTATCTTCAATAACCCATTTCGCAAGATTATATCGCTGCTGGATGAATTAAAATTTGTGCCCCCTCTGTGACTTGAGTAATGTCATGCGATACTACACATAATAACAAGTGTAGGCTATGCAGTTCATAAAACAGCAGTGAATGCAGTGAACTAAGTGAACAGGAGAAAAATTCACTGAACGTATTGATTGGAAGGGACAATTCCCAGGGGAATGTAGTCGACATTAATGTATGAGCCTTAAGGTCAAGTTTAAACGACTAAATGGTTATGTTCTCCATCTGTTGATGCGTCATTCCATCTGTCTTGATTTTGTGGTTATGTTGCCGCAAATAGCAGTAAACCCCGTGCGTTTGTTCTCAACTTGATTTAGAGTTTTACAATATGAATTATTTATCTAAATTACAAAGGTGCATTTTAATACATGAACGGATTTAGCACTTGTCATAGATGCACAACAGGTGTACTTGGGATGATCGGCGCATTTACATTATCGTAAACTTTGGATTGTACAGAACAGCTAAAGCTACAGATTCAAACGAATATATGCGTTCTAAGCAATATCAAAATCATTGGAGGGAAAGTGAGACAATGGATGTGTCTATCATAATTTCAATCTGCATATAAGACCTTAATGAGAAACTGCGTCCTATCGGAACATACAGTTTTGTAATTGAGGTGCACTTCGCCTGGCCTCTTTGCACGTTAGCCTTTGATGTGAGCCCAAGCACCAGCACACCCACTTCACCTCTGTTTCTTACTCTTGTCGATACCAGCAACATAATTTTACCTTCGTACTAAATAGCCGACCAGGCCCTCCACACTTTTGCATCCTGGGACCGACTGAACCTCTCGTTACTGCTGCTTCTGCTACTTCTGTTGTTGCTACTGCTTCTGCTGAGGCTGCTGTTGCTGAAACTGCTGTGCTTTTGCCACGCGAAATATGTTTACAAATCCGTTATTTTATATGGACATTATAAGATATATATTCAGATTGGCAATCAGAGAGCTGATGTTTTGCTATTTAAACAAAACTGTTATGAACATAAAATAGATCAAACGCCTGCCTTCATTGTGATTTGATAATAGAAATGTCTTTTAGCTAAGTCCGTAAAAAAAGTAAGGATTAAGCTACAACAAAATATTACTGAATTTCGTAGCGCCCAAATTGGGCCTTAAATCTTCCGCAATGCGCCATGCTCTTCCAAATATAATGCATTTCGGTCATATTTGGTAATAGAAACCTAAAGACGTTTTATAATGCTTGTCACTAATGTTTGCCTAAACTTTGCATCCTCGCCTCTATTGACAGCTATTATACTCAACCAAATCGCAAAACAAATTGCCACGTACACAATGCAAAGAGGTCGCTTTAACGACATTAACTCGCCAGACACAATAATTCATCAAATTCGGGGTCCGGTGACGTTGATATACAACCATGAAAGTGACTTATATATATGCATTCTACTGGTTTATTACTGGGGTTGAGAAGGTTTAATGTACTTTTATGATGTTGCATAACGTTTCCGATGGGTGCAGAGAATAATTCACAACATATGCATTCACTATATATGCCTCCAATGATTCATACCATGCTTACAAAAGAACTGCCATACCAATCTACTCTTGGGGACAAAGCATCTTTTCACATTTATAATTGAAAATGATTGAGCGAGACCTGGCTTTATGACTCAGCTTAGTACTATGTATATGCAGCAGAAAGTCTAAGTATAGCATAAAGCAGCTAATACGAGCCATTACGTTAATGTTTGAATCGTATTGACCAGAATATGAAAGATACCAAAACTGCAAAGTCGCTTTTACTCATTTAATTATGTATCTATTGCTTCTTGCATAAATATCCACATTTGCGCACAAAAGTAGGACACATTAAATAACTATGAGAGAGCAACTACTAGTTTTTGACAACAAAGGGTCCGTGTTAAAACGTATCATCATTATATATTGCATGGTCAGAATTCGACTAGTCTAAATCACACGTGTTAATCGTTCAGCTGGCTTTTCTCAATCAAGCGGGATATCTGACAAAATCTGCGTGAACATCTGGGTGGATTGGCAACGCCCAAATTTTTATCAATGAAAAATACTCGGATAGAGGGAGTACGTAGCAAGGAGTAACAGCCGTTGTTCAAGGACGACGCATTCATAGCCATTATTGCTACCTTGTTTTTAACAAATGCTACCCAACATGTAATTTGTTAGAAGTTGCAGAATCCTCCATCCATCCGCTGATTTTTCAGATAACAAGCACCAATTGAATGTACAGAGTAATCCTCATCCATCAACGTCGCAATATTACATTGTAGCTGGAAACATTAAATCATGTATCTCTTCTGTGCCTAAAATTATATCATGCTTCGCTACCAACAATAATAACTTTAAAGATATGCAACTCATAAAACAGATTCAAAACAGATACAAGCAGTTATGTGATGCGTAATGATTCATACCACAGCGTTGGCTGATATTCTCCCCACACCTACATAAACGTGACGTCAGAGCCTCTTATCGTAAATGCTATACTTTAACCTTTGATTTTAGCATTTTCCCTGCGAGAGCACAAATTGCCACTGGCAGAAATATAATTTCCGTCTCAGTGAATGATGTGTATACTGATTAACCAGGATACCAACTGCCCTTGTTTTGGATAGAGCAAGTTTCTGGAAATGTTGCGATTAATGTTTTCGACGTCAATGTACGAGCGATTCAGGCCATGTTTTTAAACGCGAAATCGACAATCGTCTTCATGGATCTGTTTAGGCGTGATTCCATATATCTTGATCTTTCCGCTATATTGGTCACACGAAGCAATACATTCTTTTATAATATTGGTTGCGCATCTAATTGTCAATAAAAATCCTAAACATATGATATCCTGTCGTTTAGTAAGAAACGCGTTGCATCTCAGCGGCTTAACGTAAGTTTAAAAAAGTGTTCCAAACATGTTTCCATTGTAAAGAGGAAGAAGTAATATACGTGTCACTTGTTATCATAATTTAAAGTAAGCACTTCAATGTCTAGTCTAGGATTAAGTATGCTGGCCTCCGATATGGTACACTGCCGTTGCTGCGCTTTGATGAAGTAAATGTGTTTCCACATCCTTCATATTTTATTGTCATATTACGTTACTTTGAAAGCCATAAAATATACAGAACAAAATGGCAGTCAGAAACCTGATATTTTGCTCGTTCAACACAAGTGCGAACACCTCCCTTAATGGTAATGAGTGTAGCTGGATTCGCTCAAAAAGTATGCTTCATTGGCATACAGACATAGCACAAATCGATCGCAGGGTCATTATATTACAGCCGCTCTTATATTGTTCATCTGTGACTAATTGTATGCATTATCACTCCTTCGTTGTACACAATTTACAAAGGGAATAGTCTGTCCGTTAATTATTCAATCTTTTTACGCATGTTTCCTGCCTGCAAAATGCACTGGAATTGATGATGTGCGTTAACCGATGTAGCATTATCGCTTTGGGTAATGGATTGCCACCAAAATGGTATTTGCGATTGCAACATCTCACAGATAATGCGTTGGTAAGGTGCATGGCGGTAATTTCGTATTTGTATTTCCTGTTTAGGCCCAAGATTATTGATCATTTACTGATATTTTTATATGGCAAGGTCTCGTTAGAATCACAGCAGTCACTAAAATGATTACTTATATTTAGCTATGAATTTCAACTTGATTTTAGTCCGTTTAATGTGTCATGGCACAGCTAAAAAAGTACATCAGAAATTAAGACTCATGCAGTACACAAAAGAAGACATTAAGAGATCCGATTGGAGAAAGAAATGAATAACTGTAGCATATGTCATCTTTATTCCTAAGACCGAAAAATTCCATAAATTATAGGAGAAAGAAACGTTTTTGAACCACTACAATATGATACGATGTATTCAGTCAAAAGCAACCACCACAATACAAACGCGCTGTCTTCATCATACCTGCGGTCTGAATTGTTTTACACAAAAAGGCCCGATTAAAAGTTGCCATATATTTTGATTATTGTACCATAGAGAGTGGTGATCTGCATGCTGATTACAAGTAGAGAACCCTCATTGCTCTTTGTGCTATTTGCTTCCTCTGCAGATTTGAATAATGACCTCTTGGTGCGGTCGTTCACATCGGATTAGCAGACAAATAGGCAAACTACGCTCTCAGTTTTTAATGCTGCCAAAGATATAGATACAGAGCTCACGGTCTAATTATGCGAACGAACCACTGCGACCGACAAAATAACAGCCAACAGTCATGCTATAAGTAGACCGGATGGAAGGAAAGGGCTGCATGCATGGCTGTCGGTGAATATTGTTTTCATTGATACCCGTAATTATCGCTCTAGACATTTCCACCAGTATATATAAGGCGCTCCATCATCCGCCATCTTTACAACCAATTACTGCTTATAGATTCCATCAAAATTGCATAATGCTTTGATCTCTAGCATAAAAACAAGTGTGTTTAACGAAAGCAAAATAATTACTGGACAGTAAATGTTATTCAGTGATAAACCTTTTATGTATCATTGCTGGCAACTGTGAACTCTAAATGCGCAAATACTTAAGTACCTAGACTGTGATATTAATACTGTAGATAGTGGACATGACATAGAGGCTTACTCTTAATGTCGACGTCTCGAGATCAGTGAACATGATCAAACTACAGCGATAGACAAGATGACAGCTAAATATAATATTGTGTCGAACGGGTTGGAGGTATAACTGTCGCTGGATATTTATCGTAATTACCCGTATTATTGCTTCAGTCACTAACATCCAACGTGAGGCAAACATCCTCCGTCCTCTATACACAGAGCGGTCTCTATCACAGAGCGGTCTCCGTGCATCCAACAAGCAGCTAATCTGTGAACTCTGGACTAATTCGAAGTAGCCACGCTTCTTTGCGTGGACGGAGTTTATGTGCCGCGTTCTCATCCGGGAGAATCATGCATATACAATTCATTATAACTTGTGTCCCAAACCATCTGTCTGAGTTACTGCATGTACCTATCTCTATACTCCAGAAAATTGTGTTTTAATTAACCCTGCCTAAAAGTAGCCATCGTTTCTGAAAAAACTTGATTCACAATATTAGTGTATATTAATGACGCCAACAGCTAACTCTTCACATTAAAAATGAAATTAATATTTAGCTTGCGTTCCAATAATATGCGTTATATGGATCAAACTTATCCAAAATAACAGTGTAATTGTGAATTAGAAAAATAATGCTCATGAAGAAACATTGTCTTGAGGGAGTGTGATAGAGAATAATGCCGTAGCATTCAGCAGCTACTGGGACACTTCACGTATGAATAAAATTTGCAATGATCGACAAGTCACTCGGGAATCGGTAGTTATTCAAAACAAATTGTTACATTAACGATCTGCGACAGAAGCTGTTTATTGCGGCAATAGCCACATAAGTAAGGTAAGCAAAAAAAGATCGAGCTAATCGGTTGGATATCGCGTCGCGATTACCATGGTTTTGATGACTCAGCACATACAAAGCGTCAGACTGAGCCTAGTTGCGAGATGACTCGCCGTCGATATTGCTGAAGGGAGGATTATGGCGTTAGGTCGATCAAAGACTTCACTTACTTGTAGCTTGATCATTTTGAAAACCTGCAATCACGAAAAATTCATGACCATTTTCCAATTAACATTGCTGTTATTGAGTACCTGTCATGTTCATCACATACGAATGGCCATCCGAGGAAGGACGCTACCTATTGCAACTTTGTAAGACAGGAATGATCACAAGAGCATGGATATTGCATGGATAGTGATGTGACACAGTAACGCGATGACAAGTAATTGATTTGTCAAAATTACTTCCATAAAGTAGATTTCTATCTTGGACGCAATAGGTACCATAACTTATGAGTTCTACAGAAAGCGATTCAAATGCTATATAAAGAACCGGTCGTGTCAACGTAATTGCGGCGATGTCGGCGTCTAAATAAAATATGCTGCACTAAGACGATTGTAGATCAAACCATTATTGCTGTTAATGTGTATTTGAGAGTCACTGTATGACAGGAAAATATGTCTGTCAATAAAGATACAATCAATGACAAAATGTTCAAAGCGCGTGTTAATGCAATTGGTTGTGTCCTGAAGCTATAGCCTTGTCGTTATAATCCCTTGATGGCGATCACAATCGACCTGCATACCAACCAAAATGTCTTTCTCAGGGTCACGTCCTCGGCACAGCGAACCTCTGTTAAGCTAGGTTTCAAATGATCATCCCATCGATTACCATTTTGACAATATAGTCTGTGTTTCTGATCTCAATTACTACATAGAACAAGGAATTTTGCGCATATACTCCCTGACGTTCCGGAAATACTCTTATAAGCACAACTTGTGCTCTACTCGTAATGTTTCTGGTAATACGGCAATATAATACACACCTCGTATTCCTAAGAGGGCATGGTCGCGTACAATCTGCAGGGCTCCTCAGGATTGTAGTTTACCACTATTGCCATATGGACCATTTATATCACGGAAAACACTGCACGCGACGTAAATTCATCATAGTGTCAACGGTTTGGTGATCCAATAGATTAAATAAAATAACACAATAGAGTTTGGCCCACAACTAAGCCTATACATAGATAAGTAAACCATGCATAGTGATCCAAATGCTGTCGGCGACTAAGCCTCAGAGCATAACTTTATTTACCTGAATGTTAGACAGAGGCGTTAAGGTTTGAGGTTGAATACATGTGAAAGGACTTTAAGGACTACCGCTAAATGCCACCATTAGATGGTTCTGGATAGCTCATAAGCAAGCTTTCATAGCAAGAGGAGAACATGAGGCAGAAAACATATGGTATCGATGGTGTTGTTGGATCGACTTTTAATCCTCGGTCGTATGACATGGCTGACGTTAGTGCCCATTCACAATGCCACAGACAAGGCGCAGGCATGTTTATTAAGCTCTATCAGTCTTTATGGTGTGTTAATAGATGCGTGATAAAAACATTGATTGCCATTTTGCAGGTAACCGAAAAAGCACCAGAGTCACCATATGATAACACTTGGTATTTCAGGGATGATCGATCTCGTATGTTTCTGGTAATACGGCAATATAATACACACCTCGTATTCCGAGATCATGGGTGGATTCCGGTACAACTAGTCGGTTGCACTCATTGTTATTGAAGATGCAGGATCAAATAGGGCTACAATCACATGCGATATTGTAGACCAACATTGCTGATAATACTCGATCAATAATAACGACGACAATTTAATCTTACAACAGATGTCATGATTGAAAACACAAACAGGATTATGACCCAGATCAGAAAAGTACTGACCATTTCAGGCCTTCATAATGTTTGATGTTTAACCGTCACACAATGTTAAACAGACTACAAGACTATTGGGAGTAACATATACCCGAATTTACTGAATAATCAGAAACATCCCTCGTCTTAGCTTTAGTACTTCTCATCGACTAATCTAATAGTGTTATATAGGTCATATCACTGTAAACGCATGAAAAATTCACGTGTCAGATGCTACATACAATATGCAACGTCGTAGGTACCCTTGAACAAATGCGTAGAATAACACGCACCTAGGGCACCGTGGAAATGCCAGCCCTTTATCGACATCTGATGTGTAATGATCCAGCTTCCTTGATAGTAACGCTTGAGATGTTGTACGGACTGACGCCACGGTGCTTCAGGCGAGGCACCGGTTTGACGAATAATAGGTATGGTGACGAGAGGTGGTGAAATAGATATTCAATATTCCGTTCCGTTTTGATGTACTATTACAGGTGTCGAGAGTTACGAGTAAAATGTCGGCAAAGGCATCATGCGCATTCGACGTGAGATATGATGGATTCGACACATGCCTTTCTGAAACGTACATCAGGTGTCATTGCGTGGACAATAAAGTGAGCAATAAAGCTTGTGCAATTGCTAATACCTTATGCTTTGAGTAACCATCGATCAATAGATAATCCAATTTCATCGGTAGTGTGAACAATTGTGCGGGCTGTTATTCCGATTTTCACCAATCTAGACAAATTATTTTTAACTTATTTTGAAGAAGTCAGTGTCCTGGTGTTCAAAACTGGTAACCCGGGAAAAAATATACTCCACCATGTGCGATATAATGAGGATAACAACCAAGCCATATCCAATTATTGGTTAAAGAAGAGACACATGTAGCAATACCTCTTAGAGGTCGATATATCATTATAAGTCCTGTAACGACTACAAGTATTTGTTGGCTTGAGGTTAATGTGATTTTTCCTGGTTTTGGAAGCGGGTGATCAACATAGGAACATGTAAAACTTCTCATGTTTGACTCACGTTTAAGCTATCGGCGAATACGTCTTTAGTACGATGTGGCGGCCCCTAAATTATTACTGGAGTGACGGATGCATTGAGACAGGTTTGGCTAAACGTAGTGCATGGCTTTATACATATCATGATATATAATGTTTAGGGGTACAAGCAACCATATGATAAATGCGATTGATGTTCCCGATTTACGAAACGACGCATCAGCTCGTTCCACTAAAACTCAGAATTACTCCCATGTTGTCGCGTTACAAGCAGTAAATGGGTTCCGTGTGCTGTGTAACGGCGCGTGTCATTGATAATACTATCATTGTCGGTGTATAAAATGCAACCAGAGGAATGCCAATGTATAGGGAGTCATCAGTGATAGCGATAATGAATGATGATGCAATGGTTCAATGCTGGCCGGCCTCCTAAGACAATCACGACAACGACAGCCAGCGGAATACAATGGGGTGAATTTAGATAAATGGGTGTGTTGAAAGTATAAATGTGAAATACATAGAAATTTTTTTTGGGTGGCAGTATCGGGCATGTGTTTTTGGTAGGTAAGGCATATTTGTAATGGATATGGGGTGCAACAAACTCTGGCTTGATTTCCCGGAGCTGGTTGGCAAAATCGCGGTCCCCCTTGGGTTTCTGTCCGCATAACAGATAGCAGCTATCGGGCCAATGCAAACCCTTGTGCTTGCATGTAAGTGGCATTGCAATTTACTGTATCAGGATACATCACTGAGAGTATCGATAATATACAATGGTACACTTGCATACGGTAACATTACATTGTGAGATCTAATTATGAGCGGGATGGAGTAGATGAGGGGGGTTATTTTCTCAATACACTAATGCTATGCATGATTGTCTCTTGCCACGATGTTCATCCTCACTCTGGCGTCGGTGTAGGCATGTGGAATTCGATGCCCATATGCCAGTTTCCACCAACTCTATCACCGATGACCTCCTCTTTATTCAATATACCGTACGTTATTCATATCTGAACTCCCCCCCCCCCCCCCAGTACACCATCACTAGTGGTTAAATGACAAAACACACCACTACAGATTGGTCTCGGTGCAAATAAAGCATGGTTGTTTATTTGTTTCATGGCACTGCGCAGGGTAAGGCTCCTTTAATCGCGAAATTGTGAGGATGGAGCTTTTGCTTCGTTTTCCACTCTTACTTTCGCACCACCTAACATGTGTTATAACTTATATCAATCTGTGTAATGCACGGAACCCTTTCTGCGTAATCACCCCTGAGAGCAGTCTTTATACCAATGAAGACATTTTAGATAGTCACGTGTATCATTAGATATATGCCAATCAATATGGCGTGCTAGAAATAATTTGCTTGGTGTCTTCGCGATCTATATAATCGTCTGTTGTATGATATATACATGGATTGCATGGCCAGTCCAGCATTGACTCACATGTCTAATGTTACTGTTAACCTGAATTGCGATCATAATGAACCGGTCATTAAGACCGTCTGATGGTCGTTGTTATCCGATCATTCGGTGAAGAAATGAGTAGCATATCCATAAATCCATCATTTACCTCCAAATCCACAATATGCAACCTTAACATGAATGAGAGCCTCACTCACAACTATTCTTTTATAATCACAACAGAAAGAATTGAGCAGACACAGTATTATTATTGATTTTCTAAGATTTGGTGTTCGAAACCTAAAATCATTTTTTATAGCTTTGAAGGCATACACTCTCCAGACAGAATAAAACATGCAATGTGATTCAATTATAAAACGGTGAAAGTTATGAGGCAACCATAGATGTGTCCCACATATGTGCTGCCTTCTTCTTTATTTGTAAGGTTTGAAACATTAAATGCTTTCATATGATGCCGCATAGTGTTCCTAATGGGTACCACAAAATAATTCAACATCACTTGTTAAGCAACCCATAGTGCATTTGAAACTATAGTCACTATATATGCCTTACGACAGCACCACTGAATATCAATCTCACACTTGATGACAAAGCACTTCGTCTCATTCATAAATGAATACATATGGCAAAACGCTTCCTTGCTTAGTGATTTAGCTCAGTACTGTGTTTGTGCAACATAACGTCTTTACAGCATAAAGTAGCTACTGCAAACCCCCCTCGTTCATGCATACCTCTTAATGCTTTTTATAAAAAGGGCTTTCGCTCATTGAACTTGTTGTATAATAATTCATAACCAAAGTATACCACAAAGATGTTACGGTTCAACCTTCATAATGAGAACCTCCAAATAGTAAACAAAGCAACCTGCCTCGCTATTTATTACATGGATGATGGCATGATTTCGAATCTCCAATGAAGGAGATTCCGATATTGAAACACTTAATTTGATTGGCATTGACAAGAGGTTCCCGGTTATAAGCTTTTTGGATTATAACGGAGTCGGGTTTCGCTGTGGACGCTTACGTTCTATACATCCAATTTAATACCCGACTGATTTTTTTGATGGTATAAATGATGGTATAAATGATGGTATCATGACTCGTCGTCAATTGACCCATAATATCTCAGAGATCAAAACGAATGACAACTTTGTGATGAGAAACAGCAAATAAGAATGTTACCAGCACTGCTGTTAATTTGAAAGGTGTTTTTGTTTACGTATCACTACAGAAAGACTCGATATTCCATCACGTAACCGACACTGAATCCTGAAAAGAGTAGTACAAAGGAACACAAAAACACAAATGATTTCCCGTTAATTGAATGCTGCTCTCACTTGACGACAGGCCACTTTCTGACTGATTGGTCCAAATTGCTTTTATGTAGTTTATATTTACCTCGCAGATGAAAGATGTCTGACATAAATTAAGTCGAAGGGGTTATATTTGATACTTTGCAAATTTTCCATAGCGCTCGTCAGAGCAAAGTTGCGACACCGGCGTCGATATATTCTCAAAAAGACCTCGATGTTTAATTTTGGCATTGATCAATTCGGGTTGTGGATCATAAATACCCTGAAGTATTTGTGCTGGGTTATATGGTCCTTTGGTTGTGATCAACAGCGTCCAACATACGCACTCTAATGCTAAGCACTCTCAGCTATGACTTGTCAGTCCTCAGGCATATTCTCTAGATCATGATACGTATGGAAGTATATCGACTATCGTGATCGGTATATATTTGAGTGGCGTTTGAGTGAAGTAAGTGATTGCCATTAGAACCAACTATGCTGGATGAAATGTCGCTGATTGTGCCTAGCCAGGTAACAACCTTCGTGATTGATATTAATCCGCTTACTGTCTGCCTGGTCAGATTAACCGGGTAACCTACTTCATGAATGTGTATTAACCAGGTAACTTATTTCAATTTAGTTGGCGTCTAAATTGGGTAGTATCAGATTTACCCAATCGTGCCGTCAAGCTTTGTTTCCGTTATAAGAGCGGCTATGTTTCCTTGTTATGGTTGTCAACTGCTTGATTAGATTATCTCGTTCGGCCTCGCTGTCAAATAACACTTGCCACAAGTGGACGCTATATCTAATCAGCTGGGCGTTGAATGTGAGTCATTACTTTTGTTGATTATCATACAACCGAATGTAACAAGATTGTATGGTGTATATTGCCGAGGTTTGATCAAGCTGGATTGACTCCGATCTCTAGCTGGATCGTGTTGCAGAAAACACCAACATTGTCTTATATGGAATAGCAGTCGAGTTCACAGTGGGATCCTTTTATTGGATTAAATGCATATTGAAGCATCACCATCACCCCTATCAGTCGGTAATATGAACTCCATTATATTATGCGTCTAAAATAAGCCTTACAGCGTCAGACCCGCCCTCTTTTAATATACTGGTTCCATCAGTTTATGTTTGTAATAATATCAGTCGAACGCGGCGATCAAGTCATGACATAAGCAGGCATATCAAAAATGCTTGTAAATATATCCGCCTAAACGCACGTGATATGTGCGAGAGCTCTGGTCTGCATGTAGATAATGGGCACAGCACAGCCTTCTATTATGTCTCTATTACGAATATATCACCAATGGTTGGTTCATTTGATTTATTGCCAGTTATACTATCGATTTCTCGAATAACTGTTTAATCTTACCGCTTGTTCGTATCGGAAATAGTCAGACCATGGGCAGTTATTTATTCAAATGGAACGTTGATGTATATGCATTTTCATAAAGTATGTGGTTATTGCTCTGTAAATTATTATGCGGGACATATGCGTATGCAATAATGATCAATAACTTCGTAAATAGTTGGTTATGTGCTTTGAAGTAACAATGTAATAAAGATTTTAGTGAAGCCGTAAAAAATCCCCTGTCGTAAAACGACCTCTTGTGCCTTCTGAGCTACTGTGACTATATTTAGGTCTCTCGTTAAATAATACAACTGCTTTAGTATCATCGTGAGCCGCGGGAAGAATATCAGTCTCGCTGCTGGGGAAAGGAGTACAACGACCGACGTATGATTAGATACAGCTACAATCAATTTTAAAGGTTTTTCTGATTGCAGAGGTCTTCTGGCGGGGGTGTTTTTATCCTAGCAAACTCTACGATGATTATTTGTCTACTGTTTCTATAGGCAAAGCTTGAATGCAATCATTGACTAATATGGTAACAACAATACCAGTTTTATCGCGTTACTGCTCTACAATTGCGATCCAAATGTTCATTAATATAAAAGAAGACGTTGTGCTCGTATGTGTTTTATTGACCATACTACAAATTATGTAACATGATATTATGGGAGCGCGGCAGAGTGTCACGCATGTAGCAGCTATTGTGCTCCTCTTCAATTGGAGGTATTAATTGACGCTGATGACATTGCGCTTACACTCGTTTCGTCGCCTTTCAATTACTTTTAATGTTCATCTCTATATATATATATATATATATATATATATATATATATATATATATATATATATATATATATATATATATATATATATATATATATATATATATATAGAGATATATATATATATATATATATATATCTATATATATATATATATCTATATATATATATATATATATATATATATATATATCTATATCTCTATATATATATATATATATATATCTATATATATATATATATATATATATATATATATATATATATATACACAACATGCATGCTCGTTCGCCAGGGGAAGAAGCCTAGATATCTTCCACTCGTGATTTCGATATCAGCACCGTCAGCGAATAACGCTTGGAAAGATGGCTAACCATCTTGATTGCTTCAGGAAGAATGGTGGTTTGGCAGCGATCTAGAGACGACGATCTTGTGTTTCTATATCGGCAAGTTCGTCAAGTAAACAGACGCATACTGAATAAAAAGGATGTCTTGACTCCGTGAAGTTTAGGCTATAATGATTTTGCTGCCATATGCGGATAATCTCTGATAGACCTGCAACTTTTCAGTTCAGAGTATCCGCCGGTTAAGCCGATTCGGCGAAGTATTGAATTTATTTAATTGCATCAGCATAAGTCACGCTGACCATTTCCATCAAATTCGAATATAATGCTTCTAACCACATATGTGATGTAACTCGGCGTATTGTAATTAAGTATCGCAGTTGGTTGGATGTTTGATATATTTGTCAATTTCATTAGAAGCCCGCGGGCACTGTAGTACAGATGCCGTGTGCTTGCCAAGTCCATGCATTATTATCTCGTCATGAGATCTAGACTGGTTAAGTATGTCATCCATGTTTGTACAAATTAAAGGTGATAATTAACCGATTGCGATTCGTTTACATATTATATGGCTGACTCTGCAGGTACGCAAAGTCATTATTGACCTGCGATGATAAAACGAAACCTAGATTTCTTATTAATCGTTGTAATGGATATTGCGGTCGTATGAAAGCCGATCCGCGCACATTTTCTGTCATTGCATCCTAAATGATTATAACTGTCATTGAAGTGCTTGATTATGAATTATAGCATTAATGTGCTAGCATAGTATTAAGGGAGTGCAGCAGAGAGTCTTGTTGAAGCAAGCAAAAGCGACGATGAGACTCCCTTTTCAACCGAAGCTTCTCCTATACGCTATCAATTGTATTCTATTACATTTACAATGAATATATGTGTTGACACTGAAAGCGCATGTCTGTATATCAGAAATAGAAGACGTAGTGTTACGCCTTCTTGTGCAATGAAAAGTGAAAGAATGGTTTAAAAATTAATCGTCCATTGAATGATCCCTGAGACAATAGTCGAATGTGTTCAGCTTATAACGAACGCATTTTGCATGATAGCACCCACAAAAAGATGACACCGACGCATGGAATTATAAGCAATTACTAAACAGTCTATAATCGACTACATTACACAATGTGCCCATGATAAGCTATCGACAGACGGCTTTAGGCGCATTGCTTTTTCTCCCCATCCATCACTTTCGTTAATGAAAAGTCTTTGATGATTTCTGCCTGAATTTGATTAGTCTGTTTGTTGTTTGACCGGTTTAGCAATGTGGGCGACTACATCCAAACTGTCATAATATTACGCCGAGGTTGAATACGACGTCTACCACAACCATCATTCATCCTTGCATTCCACTATTAATGCGAAACCTGAGATAGATTCACCTAACATTGCTTGTTTACATCATTAGGAATGTCAATGGTGTGCTTACCCTGAAGGATCAAGTCAAATCATTTGTTAAAAATCTAATGCAAATATACAAGGACTGAGTGATATCATTGTCTTATCTATTTCATGCCCATTGCTTATTATTTCCAGAAGGAGATCAATGTGCAAGGAGTTTTGCATCCAAACAATCACACTTTGCCTATAAAGTATATATGCATACTTAATAAGTCGTTTCACTCCATTGGCGGACCAAATTGTGTGCAAAGACTTCGGGAGAAGGTACTCATAATGTGTTTCATTTCTGTGGTGTTGCTATGCCCTGATGCCATGGCGTAAACCCTGATTATTTCTTGCATCCCGCCTCATCCTTACCCATACCTACATAATGCTAGGTCAACACCCTCATTCCTAGCCTATAGCATATCTGTTGGCCCGTTGTGCACCAGCCTCTGGTACGCTATTCCGTACTAGGTACTCTACATTAAACATGGAAAAATGTTTTGGCATCTAACATTTCTAATTATCGCGTTTGCTTCTATATACCTCATATGCGCAGAATTGAAACAAACACATAGAGTTTTGCGTTACGGGTTCAATCTGTGATTTGGTTATTGCATTGCATGCTACTGAAGGCAGCTAGAATTGCAATTTTCATAGGATACCATTATCATTTAATATTTGCCCTCAAGATGCGTATATTGATTATTTTGCCGGTCGTGACCGCTGCAAATATTATTTTAATTTTATGATAAGAATTGATGCACCAAATGACGATTAGCTGTGCATTTACCGTGCACACGTATATTGGTTATTTTATGGTACGTCTAAGTTTGCATACCAATCGATCATGTTTTTCAATATGTTAGTGTTACATTCGTACGTTTAGTTACGCTCATCTTCTGGTAGCAAAAAAATTATTGTTAATTCAAAGCCATTCCAGGTACAATTAAACTGATGCTGAACGGCACTGATATCAGATGGACTGAATTAACTCCTTCTGCAAATGTTCCACCAACATACGAGATATCTTTATTTAGCAGAGATTAGAGAGCATCATTCTCTGTAACATAACCATCTTAACGGCTAAACTTAACATTTAAAAAAGCGTTCCAAACATGTTTCCATTGTAGTGAGAAATGAATATTGTACGTGTCACTTGCTATTATAATTGAGCCTAGGTATGCCCATGGTTATTGATCATTTACTAACATCTTTTCTATTATTTAATTTAATATGGCAAGGTCTCGTTAAAATTAAAGCATTCATTAGATATACTTAAATATAGCCTTTTTTTATCCGTTTAAAGCGTCATTGCACCGTTCCAAAAGCACACCAGAAATGAAGGCTCATGCTGCACAAATAATGTAACCAGTGGTACTGCATAAGAAGACATGGAGAGATCCGATCGGAGAAAGAAATGAATAAATGTAGCATATGTTATTATGAACCCCAACACAGAATAATTCCATATCCATTAGAACTAGAAGTCTACACCATGTTGTAGAACATACCACTACATTATGTTATGATGTTTTCAGTCAATAGCAACCACTACAATGCAAACGCGGTATGTCTTAATCATAACTTTGCACTTTTATACCTGCGGTCTGAATTATTTTACACAAAAAGGCTCGATAATTGTTTACTCCATATCCATATATATTGATAATTATAGCATAGACAACAATGATCTATATTCCTATCGAATGTAGAGTACTCTCACTGCTCTGTATGCAATTTACTTCCTGCGCAGATTAGAATAATGACCTCTTGGTGCGGTCTTCTACATCGGATTAGCTGACAAATAGGCAAACTACGCTCACAGGTTATTACACTGCCAAAGGTAGAACTACAGAGATTAAGGTCTAACTATTTGATTGTTAAATCCATTAGTGTACTACTGTTGAATGTAGTGGCTGACTCTGAATGTCGATGTCATGAGATCTGTTGAACAAACCACTGTGACCGACAAAATGACAGCTAACGGTCATATTATGATTATTCTGGATGTAAGAAAACGGGTTGCATGCATGGCTGTCGAGGGATATGGTATTCATTGATACCCTTATTATTGCTCTAGACAGTTCAACAAGTATATATAAGGCGCGCCATCATCCGCCTTCTTTACCACCAAAGACTATGCTTAGAATTCGCATCATACATCTCCATATAACGTGTATAATGCTTTGATCTATAGAATAAACACAAGAGTGTGTAAAGGAAGCAAAATAATTGCGGGACAATAAAGGTTATATAGTGATTAACGTTTTATGTATTGTCTAATTACTGTTTGACAGTGTCAGTATGCTTTGGTTACAGGTCTACAAACTAAACGTTTATTTTGCTTTTCGGTCTCAGGCTGGGTGTTATAAATCTAAAAACAATTGGAAATGCGATATCATAAACCCAATATTCTATTGCGAGTCTCATAAAAGCCTTAACAAAGTACCCTCGCTTTATTTGAAAGTCAATATACTCAACCAATCATAAGCCAAAATCCCCATGAAGATGGTCGAATACAGAGGCGCAGCTTTAGATACTTTGACTCACCACTTCCAGCATCCTATCAAACGTGAATCGATTCTAAATCATTATAATGTCCCGGTTAAATATACGAGGTAACCATACCAATATCCCTGAAATACGTACGTTTATTTCTCAGGTTTACAAAGTTTAATGCGCTTATACGATGCCACATAGAGGTCTTAATGGGTACGCAAAACAATTCAACATCACTCGTAAAGCAACCCATTGAATGTCGTTGTCTGTTGTACAGTGGGAGAGTCTCTCCTCGTATTGACCCGTAATGATTAAATATTGCAGCAACGTTAAGATTGCTTACAACACCTGCGTTAAGCAGTCGAATGACTTGTTATAGCATTAACGGACTTCTCTTATTACAACAATAGCAGTGAGAAAATCTAAGACAATTCAAGGGACATTAGAACGGTTTATTAACGACAAATTATCAATGAACATGCCTTGCATGAAGGGAATGAAGCGAGGGGTTACAGTCAACGTATTAGGAGGACGAAGCATTCATAACGAAAGGTGCCAATCCAGCCGTCTTTTTTTTTCAGATGACAAGGAGCAAATGGATATTAAGAGTTATCTTCATCCACCAATATCACAATATTTTGTCGTTGCTGGAAGCATTAGGTTCGGGCATCTTCTGAACCTTGAATGATACCATGCGATACTACCCTATAATAACCTTAAAGCTATGCAAGCAATGCATAAACATTTATACATGCACTTAGATTTAATCATTTATCAGATGCTTAGTGATTCATTGCAGATGGTGAGCTACTCACATAAAAGTGCTTCCTTTCTTAATTCCCGTGAATAAGCCTCGGGTCTATGTTGTCAGAGCTCTAAAAGCCGATGGTAGAAATATAATTCCCGTCTCAGTAAATGCTGCGTATAAATTGAACAGGAAACAAATCCACTGACCTTGTTGATAGGTTTGGACAAGTATCGTGATATGTATTCGACGTTAATGTATGGGCATTTACGGTCATGTTTGAACAAATAATCAATAATCCTCACCACCTGTTAATGCCTTATTTAATCTGCCATGATGCTGTGGCCATATTGGTCAACTTTATTTGGATTTTTTCAAAATTAATTGTTTATCCAAGTGGTGCATTACGAAAGGAAGTGGCACCAACCATAGATGTACTGCAGGTTACCGTGAGCTACATGACACTGTTATTGTTAATAATAGATGCCAAGACGTATGGTACACTAGGGATAACTCAGAACACATTCCATGTAAGCGCCTTAACTTGCGGAATCAAATGCAAATATGCGTTTCAAAATTGTTCCATTCCCTTTAATGTAATATGATTAAAGTTTTTGAAAAATATAATCGGTGTATTTAATAAGTAACTTCGTTTTATGTGAATAAGCACTGCAGTAATTGAGCAGAGGCATGCACTTCAATATGGCACACTGCCGCTTGTTCAGTTGTTGCTGCTGCTGCACCAATACAAGGAAAATATGTCTTCACGAAGGTCACATCTTACTGCCATTTTACTTATCATTCATCGCTGTAAGATAATCTTTAAGTGGCAATTTTTAAACATAAATGTGACAAACACAATATGTTTTACTGCCAGCTTTAGCTGTCGGTTGATATTGCATTGCCTACTAGTCCGTGACATAAATTATAATGAGTATTGGCGGTTTCGTCGATCAGTTTGCTTCATATATGTTCAGGCATAGCATAAAACTCCTGCAGCATCATCACATTACAGCCGTTCGTATATTCTCCCACTGTGACTGATTATAAGCATCACCACTTCACAGTACACGATATCAAACTGAGTACTCTTTCCGTTCATTGTCCACTTTTTGTGATAAATGTTATGATTGTCTGATATCACTTTGGTGTTAATACTTTAGGAAAAGCATAATCCCAATCGTATTATTAATGATTGCAGCATCTAGACTGTGGATCAAGCCATTATTGCTGTTAATGTGTACTTGAGAGTCACTGTATGATAGGAATTATATCTGTTAGTGGAGATGTAATCACTGACAAAAAAGCCCACGTGTTATTAAAAAAAGTCGTGCACTGAAGCTATTCCTTGATGGCGATCGCGATTAAAATGCACACCTACTAAAAAGACTCTCTCTCAGCAATGACTCGTGTGACTTTTCCGACCGTTGCAGGACGTATGCAGTGGTATATTATTAACTATTATGGCTAAAACGCGACACCTAGATTAGGATGTCTCCTTGCACCGCACTTTAGTGTAGGGTTACCAAAAATATCGCTTTGAGAGCAGTGAAGTCCTGTTTAAGCAGAACTCTCAATGCCACACTTTTTTAACTGAGCGCCGTCACATGGGGAGTGTCTTTGATACGTTAATACATGAAACCTTTAGTAATGACTTAAAACAGATTAGATATAAATCAAGTGTCATTAGCCTACTGTTATTAGACAGATCGGTCACTGCATTAACTCATCGACGTCGCTCTTATTGCTATCGGCAATTTGTATGATCATAATTGTCTATTTTGCGGTCACAATATCTAAACATTGCCACAAAAGTAATTTGCATGGTGTGTAGTTTAGACATAATGTAGCTATTAGTATTGCCTTTATCAACACTCATCAGCCATTAATTTATATGTTACATTAACTTTAATGTTCGATTACGTACCTTGATGTGACAGTGTCACATCTTTTGCACAGCGAACCTCAAACGTTAATGAATTCTGTTAAGCTAGATTGGTTTTAGATGCTCATCCCATCGATTGCCATTTTGACAGTATAGACTTAGTTTCTGATCTCGATCACGACATGGAGCTACAGCTTGTACGCTATATACTCCCTGACGTTCCGGAAATACTCTCATAAGCACAATTTGTGCTCTACTTGTAATGTTTCTGGTAATATGGAAATATAATACACACTTCTTATTCCTGAGAGGGCATCGTTGCTTAAAATCTGGAACACGCCTTAGGATTGCAGTTTTCCGCCATTCCCATATGGATCATTAATTTTCACGGGAAAAAACTGATGCGACGTTTGTTCATCATAACGTAGCAACATGATACCACTGTCAACGGCATGGTGATCCAATGGAATAAAATAAATCAAACGAAATAACACAATAGAGTTTGTCCGACAACTAAACCTATACTTAGATACGTAAACCATGCATAGTGATCCAAATGCTGTTGCCGAAAGAGCGTCAGAGCATAATTTTATATACTGGAATCTTAGACAGAGGCGTTTTCGGCTTTAAGTTGAATATATGTAAAATGACATTAAGTACCACCGCTAAATGTTACCAATATATGGTTTTGAATACCTCATAAGCAAGTTTTCACAGCAAGAGGAGAATATGAGGCCGAACACAGATGGTATTAATGGTGTTTTTGGATCGACATACCAGTTTTGCATTTAGCCTCCTCGGCCGTGTGCCTTGGCCGACGTTTATAACGATGCCCCCTGCCACAGGCAAGGAACATGCATGTTATATTAGCTGTATCATTTTCTGTGGTGTGTTATCGGTTGCGCGTAAAAAACATTGGGTGTGTTTTTTTACTACGACAGGGTCGGCTAATCGCAGCGCATGGCTCGACACATATCATGA
>CM067354.1:27108530-27288836 GCA_034190875.2 Urechis unicinctus | reverse complement strand
TGTTTGAGTGTCACTGAGTATAGTCATGTATGTTAACAATTGTACCATAGGCCGTTTGTTCTATATTTTTATCACAGGTAGAGTGCGCTCATTGCTCTTTATCATTTGTTTTTTCCCTAGATTTGAAAATGACCTCTTGGTGCGTCTGTTCACTACAGATAAGCTGACAAACAAGCCTAAACGTAAATTGGCAAATAATACTCCGAGGTAGTACAATTGCAAGAGACTGCGGGACACAGCTGAAACACTTGTGCTGTAAACTCTAAATACTTCAATATCGTACCTAGGCTGTATAATCATACAGCAGATAGTCCACATGTCATAGTGGCTTAGTGGCTTAGTCTTTATGTTGACGTCGCGAGATCTGTACACGTGTTCAAACCACAAACGATAAGCAAGATGACATCCATATAAAATATATTGTGCCGACCGGTGAGATGTTTATTTGTCGCTCGATATTTATTCGTAATTACCCATATTACTGCTTCAGCAAACATGAGGCAAGCGCGTCAACATCCGTCCTCTATACCACCATTGACTGCTCATGCATTCTTTTTGCTATTTATCATTTACCTCCATTCAACGTTACCCCATAGACACCGATCCTGACAGTATAATAAATGACACGCGCCATTACAGAGCGGTCTCTGTATAACTAAGGAGCAGCTAATGCGTCAACTGGGGACTAATGCCAAGTAACCACGCTTCTTTGCGTGGACGCAGTTTTTGTGCCGTGTTCTCGTCTGGGAGTATCATTCATATACTATCCATTTTAGCTTGTGTCCCCAAACAATCTGTCTTAGTTACAGCATGTGCCTATCTGTATAGTGCAGGAAGTAGTGTTGAATTAACCCCGCCTAAGAGTAGCCATTGTTTCTGAGGAAACTACAGTATATTGATGACGCCAACAGCTAGCTCTTCACTTTTGACATTGAATAAAAATTTAGCTTCGGCCCATAAGTGTGCGTTATAACTGTGAATAAGAACAACAATGCTCATGGAGAGAACTTGCTAGAGGGAGTGCAATAGAGAACAACACGGTGGCATACAACAGCTACTGAGAGACTCTACGTATGAATACCATTTGCGATGATCGACGAGTCACTCGGGAATTGGCAGCCATTCGCAACGAATGGTTACATGAACGATCTGTAACATAAGCTTTTTTGCGGTAATAGCCACATAACGACAGTTATCAAGAAAAGGTTGAGCTAATCGGTGAGATAAAGTGTGGCATGAAAGTGGTTTTTTTATGGAATATGCGCTTACGCCTATCAATATTCATTGTTTAATAGCGTACACTGCACATAATTGAACATGAAGCTAACGTTTATACACAATTAAAGTTTATGATCACTTTTCCAATTAGCATTGCTGTATATAGAGTACCAGTAATGTTCAACACGCAAGAATGACCATCAGAGGAAAGACGCCGCCCGAGAGTCTATTGCACTAATGTTATACAGAAATGATCACAAGACCATGGATATTGTCTGGATAGTAATGTGACGCACTTGCGCGATGAAAAGTATTTTTCAGACTGATTTGTCACTATTACTTCCGAGAATTAGATATCTATCTAGGACGCAATCGGTACCATGACTTATGGGTTCTACAGAGAGCGATTCAAATGCTATATAAAGATAATTCCGTTCACTTTATCTATGCGGGACGTATGCAGTGGTGAAAGATGAAATATTATGACTAGAACGCAACACCTAGATAAGGATGTCTCCTTGGAATATCATTTTAAGAGCCGTGAGGCATTGGAATAAGCGATGACGGTAATGACGACCAAAACGATAAAATTTCGGCATTGATGCGTAATATCTTAAATGTAACCACTGTATCCCTGGTAGTACGAGGTTTGATTCGTTAATGAACGAAACCTACGGTAATGGCTAAAATCAGATTAAATACAAACCATGTGTCATAAGGCAGATCATTCACTGCATTAAGTCATCGACATCGCTCTTAAGACTATCGGCAATTTCCTCACACTATACAATGTTTAGTGTTAATGATGTGACAGCCCATTCTCAGCCTTTTGTGCGAAACCTTTCAAATTATTATTCCACATAGTGATTATTGCAATTTTGCTTTGCATGATCATTATTGCCTCTTATGCGATTGCAACATCTAACCATTGCCGCAGTAGTAATTTGCATGGTGCGTAGCCTAGGCATATGAAAACCGCTTTTAGGTGTACGTTCTGCATTTTTACCAACACTTACCTGCCATTCATTTAATTCTATTAAGCTAGGCTGATGTTAGATGCTCATCCCATCAATTGCCAATTATACAATATAATAATACGGCAATATAATACTCATTTCTTATTCCTGAGAGGGCATCGATGCGGTTAATCTGGAACACGCCTAAGGATTGTACTTTTCCGCCATTGCCATTTAGACCATTAATTTTATGGGAAATACTGCATGCGACGTTTGTTCATCATAACGTACCAACATGATACCACTATCAACGGTATGGGGATCTAATGGACTAAATAGATTAAATTGAATAACACAATAGATTTTGGCCGACAACTCTGATATGCATAGTGATCCAAATGATGCTGGCGAAAGAGCCTCCGACCATAACTTTATTTACTTGAATGTAGGACGGAGACGTTAAGGTTTAAGGTTGAATATATGTAAAAGAATATTAAGTACTAACGCTAAATGAAACCATTAGATGGTTTTGGATAGCTCATAAGCAAGCTTGGCAGAACACAGATGGTATTAATGGTGTTTCTGGACCAATCAGTTTTTGCATGTTTATTTTCTCTACCATTTCTATGGTGTTATCAGTTGCTTGTAAAATTATTGGGTTTGGTTTGCAGGTTACCGTAAAAGCATCAAAGTCACCATTTATTAAAACACTTGGTACTTCTGGGATGATCGATAATCCGCACTGGTCGGTGGCATTTATTGTTATTGTAGATGCAGGATCAAAGACGGCTACAATCACATGCGATATTAATGACTGACATTGCTGCTACTACTCGATCAACAATAAAGACGTCAATTTAATCTTACAATACTTGACATCATTGAAAACAAAAACAGGATTATGCCCATACGAATGTAAAAGATGCCGAGGTCATGGACGAATTGAACATTTCAGATCTTCCTGGTGGTTGAGGTTAATCCATTACATAATTTCGAACAGGCTACAAGACTATTCAGCGTAACATATTCCAGAATTTACTGAATAATCAGAACACATCCACCGTCCTAGCTATAGTCCTTCTCATGGACTAATCTGAGGTTTTTATATAAGACATATCACTGCATGTGTCACTATCGGTAAACGCATTGAATATTTCACGTGTCAGATGCTACATACAATGTGCAACGTCGTGGATACCCATGAACGAATGCGTAGAATAACACGCACCCAGGGCAACAATCGAAATACCAGCCCTTGATTGACATCACATGTGTAATGATCCAGCTTCGTTGATACTGACGTTCGATATGTTGCACAGACTGATGCTAAGGTGCTTCACGCGAGGCACCAGCTAGACGAATTATAGATAGGGTGACGAGAGGTTGTGAAATAAATACACAATGTGTCATTCCGTTCTTACATACTATTTGATGTGTCGAGAGTCACAAGTGTAATGTCGGCAAAGCCATCATGCGCATTCCACGTGAGATATAAGCCAATCCATTTGCGCAGTCGAATAAACTGTATTCAATTATTTTGCGCCAGGTTACTGTGATTGTTCCTGTCAATGGATGCGGTTGATCAACGTAGGAACATGTTATACATCTCATGTTGGCACGTTTATGCTCTCGGCGAATGCGTCGTCATAACGATGTGGCGGCCCCTTTATAACTACTAGAGTGGCGGTTGCATTAGGACAGGGTTGGCTAAACGTAGTGAATGACTTTGTACATATCATGATATATAATGTTAAGGGGTACAAGCCAGTATAGGATACATGCGAGTGATGATCGCGATTGACGAAACGAAGCCTAAGCTCCGCCCACTAACACACAGATGATCCAGCTTCGCTTCACTTTGTGATGTTTTTTTACTTGGACTTACTACCATGTTATCGCGTTACAAGCAGTTAATGGGTTTCGTGTGCACAGAAACTGGTGTGTAATGGCGCGTGTCATTGATAATACCATGCAACCGGAGGAATGCCAATGTATAGGAAGTCAGTGGTGATAGCGATAATGAATGATGATGTAATGGTTCCATGCTGGCCAGGCTTCTAAGACAATCACGAAACGACAGCCAGCGGAATATAATGTAACGAATTTAGATATATGAGTGCGTTGAGATTATAAATCTGAAATACCTAGAAACTTTTTTTGGTGGCAGTATCGGGACGTGTGTCTTTGTTAGGTTAGGCATATTTCTAATGGATATGGAGCGCAACAAACTCGTAAACTTTAGCGACATTTTGCGGAGCTGGTGGCGGAATAGGCAGCCATATACGTGTCTCATTTATGTGCTGACTTCTTGTTTATTTCTAGGGTTTGAAACATTACATCCTCTCATATGATGGCGCATAGTGTTCATAATGGGTACTGCGAAATAATTCAACAACACTCGTTAAACAACCCATAGTGCATTTGACCCTGTATTAACTATATATCCCTCCATTGTTATATACCATACTTACGTGAGCACTTCTGAATATTAATCTCACACTTGATGACAAAGTACCTCGTCTCATTTATAATTGAATACATGTGGCAAAAAGCTTCCTTGCTTAGTGATTTAGCTCAGTACTATGGGTGTGCAACAGAACGTCTTTACAGCATTACGTAGCTACAGCAAACCCCTCCTCGTTAATGCACATCCTTAATGCTAATTAAAAAGGGGCTTTCGCTCATTGAACTAGCTGTATAATAACTCATAATCAAAGTACACCACAAAGATGTTACGGTTCAACCTTCTCAATGAGAACCTCCAAAGAATAAATAATTGAAATGTCTCGCTATTCAATATCCTTAACATGCAAGATGGCATTGTTCGAATCACTTGTTTATTTGGCATTGACAAGAGGTTCCCGTTAACAAGTATTTTGGATTATAACGGAGTCAGGTATCTCAGTTGACGCTTACTATCTATACTTCCAATATAAAACCTGATTGAACTTGTTACATATATGACCTGTAAACGGTATCATGACTCGTCGTCAATTGACCCATAGCATCACAGAGATAAAACGAATCACTGTGCTTAATTAGTTGGCCTTGAGTTGGTTTGATTGTACCTCTCAGGGCTGTTCATGTGTTCAGTGAGGTGCAGACAATTACATGATAACTGCAAACTCTATGTACCACGTGTTGGATAGATTTTATAAGAGTTCCAAAGTCTCATTGTGTTTGAGAGATATCTTTAGAGCAACAGAACGACAGTGGCGAAACAACTTTAAGCTTACAGGTTAATGATGCTAATGGATGGCGTTGACTCAATCAAGGTATTGCTCTCGTACATGCCATACAAGAGAACGTCATTCCGTGGTGAATACATACAAGACTGGGTTCATGTACATAATCAGAAAGTAGCATTGCCAAAAGTGTCGACACTTCAGCTGATAGATGTTCACGGATTATGTAACGCAGGGGTTGACGTCAGAATGCAATGCCGGATTTAGCATATAACAGTGAGTGATGTAAGTGAGAACTTGGTATTGAAGTTAAACATCGATCAGGTATCTCTTTAGTGATCAGTGTTGGCCGAAGAGTGGACAATCAATGAGCACACCTAAGCCAAACGTTATAACCAATCACATTATTATTGCACGTCATTTCACATTGAAACATGTATGCAGAGATATGAATATGACGCGGAGAGATGTTATATAAGCAACTGTCCGTCCTGGCTGCGTGATAGTGCTGTGTAGCAGATTGTACTAGGCCTAATATCGTTAACTTGGATGGGAAGACAGAACAAATAAACACCAATATATAAGTTTTACTCTCAGGTCATTTTCTCCCTCATTTGCCATCCACTGGGCAGTTATACGGTTGATTTTATAGTGAGCATGTATTGTCTGATATCAGTTAACATTTCATCCTCAAAACATTCCCACTTATCGCCTTTGTGCGAGAAATTATATTATCTTGATTGCGTATAAAACTCGATGCAATCGTTAAACATATTTGCCAACCACCGCTTCTCGAATAATCTTCCGTACTCACGTCCATCGACCATTTTCTGGTTTTGTTAACCTTACATACTATCAATCGTATATTTTGATTCTTCCACGGCACACCAAACATGTAACATAATTTGTTTAGTTTAGGTCCCTAGTGCACTGCATATATAAGGTAACAGAGCGTACATCGACCACGCATGAGTGCGGCAGTTTTCTAGTGGAGGCCTTGATTGTGGTCATATATATATATATATCAGATCAGTTCCTCTTGTCAATTTTGTATTTTAAACATATCTCGCTTTGTGTCAGCTATAGGACATTGCGTGGCATTTGTAGCTCGAGGTTCACACATACAAATAGTATTGTAAAAAAAAAACTAGGAGGATAAATGGCCGAGCGCATTTTCCGATATGTTATATGTTCGATGTCTGTGGCCGTTTTGTTGTCAAGTTTGAGTAACTGTAAGCAATGAACCCTTTCGCAGAGGAAATGGAGTAAGGCATTTGAATTATTGCTGTCTCCCAAAAGGCCGGGCGATGCATGTAACATTCGCAAGTGAAGCAAGTAACAGTGACCATGAGGCTCCCTAATCAACCGAAGCTTTTCTTGTACGCTAATGACAATGTATCACTCTTATCATCGCATTTCTATTACCTTTACAATAAATGTATTTGTTGACGCTGAAAGCAAATGTTTGTACATCAGGAATAGAATACCGATTACTTCTCTCAACTAATGATTTGTTTTATATTTGCATCGATTCCTATATTGGCTTAGTGTTAGTCCTACTTGTGCTATGAAAAGTGATATAATAGCTCCAAAATTAAGAGAACATTGAATGATCCTTGAGACAAACGTCGGACGTGTTCAGCATATAAAAAACGCCTTTTGTATGATAACAGGCACAAAAGGTTCTCACCGACGCATGCAATGGTTATCCAAGGACAATCGGCCACTCAGCATTCAGTACACAGTCTACATTTGACTACATCACAATACAGTGTCCGTTATTAGCTATCGACCGACGGCTCTAGGCGCATTGCTTTCTCTCTAGCGGTCACTTTCGTAAATGATACGTAATGTGCGATGATTTCGGTCTGTGGTTTGACCGGTTTAGCAATGTGGGCGATTACATCCAAAATGTCATGATTTTACACCCAGGTTGAATACGACGATAACCAAAACTATTGTAAATCATTTATATTTGCATTCCACAAGTAATGCAAAATCTGAAATAGATTCCCCCAACATAGCTTTTTGACCTCATTTGGATTGTGAACGGTGAATTAACCCTGAGGGTTGAGGTCAAAACATATGTCGCAAATGAAATGCAAATATACATGGACTATGCGATTTTCTTGTCTTATATATTTCATGCCAATTTCATGTCATTTCCAGAAAAAGAGCAAGGAGCTTTGCATCTGAATGCTCACACTCTGCATAGAAAGTATATATGCATGTTATATTAGTCGTTTCATTCCCGTTGATGAAACAAATTGTTTGCAAAGATCTCGGGAGAATGTACTCATAAGGCGTTTCACTGCTGTGATGTTGCTATGCCTTGATGCCATGCCGTAAACCCTGATTAACTTTTGCACCCCGACAGGTCCTAAGCCATTGCCACACACTTCCAGCTCACCACTGTCGTTCCTGGCCTATAGCATATATGTTTGCCCGCTGTGTACCAGCCTCTGATAGGTTTCCCACTCTAGGTACTCTACATTAAATATGGACAAATGTTTACACATAAAACATTTCTGATTATCACAATTCATTCTGTCTGCACCCATAAACCGCATATGCAAAGAATTGAGGCAAACACATAGAGTTTTGCGTTACGGGTTTAATCTGTGATTTGTTTTATTGCATTGAATACTTCTGAGGCCCACGATGTTTTAATGGAAGCTAGTATTGCAATTTTCATAGGATACCATTATTATTTAATATTTGTCCTCAAATGCTGATATTTATTATTTTGCCTGTCGTGACCGCTGAAAATATTATATTATCACGATTGATAAAAATATAATGTACCAAATGACGATTTGCGGTACATCTTCCGTGCACACGTAAATCGGTAATTTGTAATAATCGGTAATAACGTGTAAGTTTGCAGGCTAAATGATCATGCATTACAGTATGTTAGTGATCACAAGCTGCTGCTTAATAACACTGATATCAGATGGACTGAATAAAATCCTTCTGCATGAGACAATTTTAACAACTGTAACCACCAACATACGAGTTATCTTTATTCAGCAGAGAAGTAGAGTAGAGAGAATAATTTCCTGTAGCATATCCATGCGCGGCCGACGCTGACAATATTAGCCTGGTGTTGACGCCTACATTGTTCCCACTTACAGGCATCAGAAAGGCTTCTCATCAGTCCTGCAGACTCGCATCAAAGTTATGGGGACAAATAAGACGGTTTATCACTGATAATGGCCGGCAGCTAAGCCTTTACGCATATAGATAAGCCACGTTCTCCGGTCCCGCTGCTGTCGCTGGAATGGCTTCCGAGCATAAGTGTTGTCTATGTGCGAGGTAGACGGTGACGTTAAACGTTGGGTTTGTGCGGTCGAGCAATTTATGATAACAGGCATACTTGGATGAGCATTAGAGGCCCGTGAATACAATCGTACGTTGGAAAGAAAACAAACCCTTAGCGGCTATCACGACTGAACACAACGATTCTGTTACCCTTAATAGATCAAAGACATGCTTTCATTGATAGGTGTTAATGGTTAAATTGGGATTTAACGTCACTTTCAACAAACGAGGTGGTATCGCGACGGTGATGGATGAGGATGATTGTGATGCTTGGACAGCTTCCGTTAAGTGCCAGCGCTCATTTACCACAATGCCTGTCACCCAGACCGGGCTGCAAAACCCACAGCGCTGGGACGAAGATCAAGCACGGTACCATTTAGCTACCTGGTCGGGTGCTTCCCTTTTCAGAGATCGGACCCCCATTTTCGGTGATCTTCCGATTCACGGCGAGTCAGTCTGTTTTTCAAAACTTGGTATTGCAGCCGCAATCGTAGGGTCAAAACGCGATGCAGTTTAACACTACTCCAACGGAACTAGCTATTTTCATTGAAGCTGCGAGTTCACTTTCGAACACTGAATTAGTTATCCCCTTTAGTAATATAACAAAGACCATTGTGTAAAGACGTAGTGCCTTTTTGAGCATTGTCTTGAATTAGTTATCCCCTTTAGTAATATAACTAGCATGGTGAAATAGTGCCGACTGAGCATTGGCTTGTAGTAACGACATGAAGGACAAGATGGAAATTGATAAACTTAGTAGGTGAAACCATTATGTTTCAACCCATTACGATGGTTGACGATGAGAGATAGTCAGCTACTCCAAGCTACTACTAGCTTCTTTTTAATGCTTATTGCTATTTCTATTAACAGCTCGCGTCAAGTTTCGGTCAGGCACTAAGAATGCTATTTATTGGCGTCACTATTGTCGTATTTCGCCCCATTTGCCTCCATACAAGCATATAATTGTCTGAAGAGAATCAATGAAAGCATAATAATTATCATAGGAGCCTGGCGGTACGTTACATTGTGAAGACATCTTTGCATTGTTAACAATGGCTGAACATTGAAATATTCCTATCTTGCGAATATCGTGCGTTGAGGGTGTTGGCTTAAGTTGTGTCATTTGCACAATTGAACCATACAGATGACCCGCCTAAATGCAGCCGTGCAGCTACCTCGCCTGACCGTACCTGAATACAGCTTTAATACCTTGTAGCACATCATGAGGCCCGGGTATAACCTGGCGAGGTAACCCTACCCCGTGGAGCGTCCTCTCGTTACTTAGTGAGGTAACTTAGCCCCTTGGAGCGTCTTCAAGACTAGTATTTTACTAAGTGAGGTAATCTAATCCCATGGAGAGTCCTCTTTATTGCCTCAATTCGTATGGGTGTGGCCCTACTGTGGTACTGCATGTCATTTCCAGCTACATGTGTGCAAATCTCTGTATTACGGTTAGCCTAACGAATATCCACTTCATCCGCTTATCAGCATTATGGAGCAACTTCTAACTAGAATGATAACCTAACCCCACCGAGCGTCGCTCGATTACTAAGTGGTTCCCCAACCCAATTGGGCACCCCTCTATATACACGATAAATTAAATATGTAACCTACACTGCGGTACGCATAGCTCGGATATAGATAGAGTGGTAAAGGTTTTTCTAAGATGGTTTGTTAACCAATGTATTCTGTAATTGTATGATACGTTTTAGGGTTTTTGCGAGTGACAATCAACAAAGCATCAGCTACTTAAAATATTTGTTTGTCAAAGCTGGAAGCACAAGATGAGAGGCCATCTGACATATGACAAGTAAAATGAGGTTCAAGCGAATTAATAGGATGCTGTGTTCAAAGTGAGAGCGGTGTTAACTATTATGCATTTGCCCTACACATCATAATTCGCACTACATGCTTCCTAAATATTGCAAAGGTAATTTAGTGGCGATGAGAATATGCTATTGTTCCATGGTACGTTTGATGATCCCTTTGCGATCACAGACGTCATTCACGTATAAGCCTGTAAGCCATGCCATCTACTTCTGATCATGTTGTAGGCGTCATGAAATGTCAGTTACCTTCAAAACCGGGGCTAACTTTCAACAGTAAGACCATGTCCATCCCATACAAGTAATTCTGAATATGGTCATATTGCCATGCTCAAAAAGGAGCTTATTTCTATTAGAGAGCGGGGTTTCATTATCAGTGCTTACCCTACAAGAAGCTGAAGCTCTGTTAAAGGACTTCCTTTATCTTAACTGAAAAGCAATTTATGACGTTGACAAGTGTTTTGTTGCTGTTGCATCAAATAATAATTGTTCCTGTACACATGCTGTGCGAAAATAAAGATTATTATTATTATTGATAATGAGAATGACAACTACGCTAAACACTTACTTTATAGGGATTGGTTATCTTGAGTCATAGCGAAAATGTCAGTGACCTGCATTTATTGGGGAACTTACTATCATTCATTCTCCAAGTTTCCATACTGCTGTGTTAGAGATAGAAATGACAACTACGTAAACACCTAACAGAAAATGTGTTAAGTAAGCCAGATCTTTACTGGCCACTACGAGGTTTAGTAATTCACCTTTGATATACCATTGAATGTCTGTTTTACTATGTCATTATGCTTGATTACAGACCTGCAAATTATCGTTCATAATATCTGGCTGATATTACACGCTGCATATGGCATGTTGATCACAGCTCCAAATCAGCAATAGGATACCGTAATTCGTAATGATCAAGATTCAATCCAGCATGGGTGATTCGGTATAACATTTCGAATCCTTCAAACCTCACATCAGTCTGATCAACCCGGCGGTTATCACGCGGGTATCGATCTGTGTGTGACCAGCGTGATGAGAATATGACATTCTATAATGTCACTGGTCGTATTCCAAAGTAGCACGGCTGCTAACTAGGTAGCATTGAAATTAGAGCACCTATCCTAAAAGAAGTAGCAATCCATCACAGGACGAACACCAGCTTCTACTTAGTGTAATCATTATGTTGTGACGCGGTAGAGCATCAAAACAACATTAATAATCCGCATCTAGTGGCTAGCGGTGCTCGCATAAAGACAGGTGACCACACTGCTAATGCTATGCTTCCATGAATAGATATATGACTTGTATATAAGTGTCATGTATTAGAACGACAGCTTCGGAGTCTGATGCAGGCAAGTTAAAGCAGAGTGATATTTTGGTTATAAACTATGTATGCGACAATAGTAAATCATATATGATAGGTTCTGGTATACCGGTAGTAAAAAGCAAATGCCGTGAAGCGACTCTCCCGTGATGGCGATCACCAGCAGCATACGTACGGCTTCGGAGCACATGAAAAGGTTCTCTCTCAGCAATCAGTTATCGGTACCTTCTGCCGCATTAAATCTGAAACTCTATTCTCGGGTCCATTATATCTGTGCCGCACTTAAGGCTGGCTATATTCAACTTAGCTGGTACGATTGCGATATGAATCATTACAACAAGATGTCATTAAGAAGTTGTCATTCCTGGCATGGATTATTTTAACAACGAGGATGCTTGTTTATCAGCTGGTGATTATTCGGGATTAGTAATTAAGCGTTTACAAACCTTCAAGCATAGCAATGAATGACAATTAAACCGCCAATTAAGAAGTCCGTGGCATAAATTCCAAATGTTTCTAACATTATCCTACTGCCTAGCGTAGCACTGTCCTCTGCTGCAAATATAAGCAACGCTTACCTGACATATACAACCTCATTTGTTCGGCCAATAGTTGCATTTGTGAGATCTTCTACGTGCTCGTAAGTTTAAATGTAAAATATTTGCATGGGAGAGTAATAGTACACTGTTGATGTTACTATATTTTCCACATGAAAAAGTTAGCGAGATCAACTATCACAGCCAGCATTAGCTACCCCACGCGACTGAATACTTATTTTCAATATATGATTCGCAATACAGATGCATTAACATCTCCATTAGAACGACTCAATGGTGTGTAATATATACATATAAACACACACACAAATATATATATATATATATATATATATATATATATATATATATATATATATATATATATTTATATATATGTGTATATATATATATGCATGTGTGTGTGTTTGTGTGTGTGTGTGTGTGTGTTGTGTGTGTGTGTGTGGGGGGGGGGGGGGGGGGTCTGTGTGTGTACTTGTGTTAGGCACGTTACACCATTTTTCTTTATCGCCCTGGGGTACAACCTTTACTCCAGTACGGATATTGAACGTGATCACGTGTATTATTTAGGTGAGATCTGCCAATCATTATGACGTGCTAGAGTTATTCCGCTTGATATCCTAGCGATTTGTATATTCCACGGCAGTATGAAACTTGCGCGCATGCAGTGTCTGCGTATCGAGGTCAGCCTAACATGGACCCTTAGGTGAGGCCATATATCTATTGTAACTGTCAACTACAATTGAACCTGACATTACGATTGTCTGGGCCGAATGTTATATTCCGAATACCGGGGATGAAGGAGTGGCATGTCTATTTGTTAATCATTAACCTTCATATCTACTATATACCACTGGAACATGAACGAGAGCCATACTTACAAATATGTTTTATCATTACAATAGGCAGGGTGGAGATACAACAGTAGTATTACACATTCTACCTGCTCCCACAATTATGCCTTAAATCTGCTACAATGTTCTGGCAAATATAACACATTTCGGTTTTAGTTTTGGTGCTGTAAACCTTTTAACTATTGAAGACGCAATGTCATACCCACAATATATTATAGCGAGTCCTAAACTAGTCCCTTAAAATTGCATCCTTGCCTGAATGCACAGCAAATATACACAATCAACCACAAACCGCAGTACCACATGGGGGTTGTTAAATACAATGACGCAGCCTTTGAGACATGGACTCTCCTGACACAATAACTTATTGAATGTGATTCAATTTTAACGTATATTTATGTGCCAGAGAAATGTACTAGGAAACCATATAAATGCCCCATACATTGCAAATTCATTACTAAGGTCCCAATGGGTACTGAGAATAATTGATCATTACCTCTAAAGCAACTTATTGTGTTCGTAACAATATTTCATCGCATGAAATAAATATATATTTGTTTATGAACTATTAAGAGGGTGGCTGTGGTGAGTCCAAGTAACAAGATATACTGTGCGTCTTCTTGCTGTAAATCGTGATGTCGATCTACTGATTTCTGATTATAAACCTGCGAAAGAAAATAGATACAAGATAATGGTTCCCAAATGAGAAGTACATAAGATTAACAGTGGTAAGGCGTCCACTTTTTTCTGAACAAATGCACCCATTCGTGCAGATAAGCTGAATACAGGAATGTTGAGGCAAGTTGCAAGAATCGTCAATGTAGTGTGGAAGAGCATCTGGGAGAGTGTCTAACACTTATCTATTGCAGCATCATAAGTCGTGTGCCTCGCAGTTGCATTGATTGATACCATGCGACACCATCGAATATGTGTCTGTAAAGCTGTATAAGCAGTTGGATTAAAGCATTTCCGGGATAAGTAACGATTCATCCAAGAGGCAGGGATAATGAATTAACCATGCACACATAAACGTGATCTCTAGAGCCCTTTTATTACAACGCCACTATGTTAGCCTCGAATGCTTACCACTTCATTGTGAGAGCTAAATAGCCGTTTGTACTTCAATAGAACACTTACAGCGATATCATATCGTCGGAGTATAGAAGTTTTAATCCTACGACCCGAAAATTCCATATGTTCCAAGGTCTTAAACATTATTTTTAGAACCTCTAACATAAGTTTGCCATATGTTATAATGTCATCAGTCATCACCATAAGCAGTCATATATCTGTATAGTATCACAATACGGTAAACGAGCTATGATGTCATTGTAACCGAGCCTTCGTTTGTGGATTGAATTAAATTATTTAAAACAGAGGGCGCTATTAGCTTGAGTTTCCCGGTAAATAAACATATACTGTGACCATTGTACCAAAGGCAGCAATGTTCCATAGGTTTATCACAGCATGACTGCCCATCTTGTTCTTTATATTATTTGTTTCATCTTCAGATGTTGTTCATTTCTTGTTGGTGCGGTCGGACATATAAACCTACACACAGATTGCCAAACTATGCTTTGAGGTTCAACTGCTGTCAGAGATAAAGCGATAGAGCTAAAGTGTTTAGGTTGTGAATGCTAAATCATTTGATGTCGTACATGCCAATGGAAATAATACTGTAGATAGTTGACATAATATAGTGACTGAATGTAGACTCTAGATATGTGGACATGATCAAAGCCCAGCGACAGGCATAATGACCGCCAACGACCATGCTGTCATCGGATGGAATAAAAGGGTGAGATACACGATAGTCGGTTGATATGATATTCATCATCCGTCATATATATCGCCAAAACATTGCTCATATATTATCTTTGCTGTACATAATTCATCTCAATTAAACGTTAACCCATAGAGTCCAAACCTTACAGTATTATAAATGACAAGTGCCAGAACAGAGCGGCTAATGCGTCTACTGGGGACGAATCCTAAGATACCACGCTGCTTTGAGTTTTTGTGTCGTATTCCCCCAACAATCTGTCATAGTGACAGCATGTATCGTTGTATAAATAATGCAGGAAGCAATGATTAATTAAACCTGACGGAAAGTAGCCGTCATTCCCGAGGAAACCAGCGGTTGCTGATGATTACGTGCAAATATCCCAATGTATTTGCTAAACATCAGGACCGGGTAATTGTATCATTCCGAAGCACAGCGTGGTGTGTGTTGCTGCAGTCACACACCTGTTTCACGGCAGACCTAACCAAGACTTTGGTAAGGCGACGTCAGCCCGGTATCATTACGTGCCAGTGCCTCGAACGCATACCCTAAAATAAACACCAAACCTGGATTCTCTTAATTTGCGTCGCTTGTTAAATGAAACCACTGCGACCCCTAACAGGGATGCTAGTTGCGCTCGCAGTGAAAAGAGACCATAAGCAGACATGTTCTCGGTTTGGGTTGTATTGTTTGTACAGGTTCTCGGTTATTTGGATAGTTTGCTGTTAATATTTGAGCTACATTATTATACACAACACCGTACAATTACTTACGGATGACACCGCCAGCTGCCTTTTCACTTTTATGTTTGAGTTGTTATTCCGCTTTGTCCCATGAATGTGCGATATCGTGGTCAATCTTACCCAAGATAACTGTGTAGTTGTTTGTGAATATGAACAACAACCTGCAAAGATGAGGCATGGTTTAGAGGAAATACAATAGAATACTACGATAGCGTTAACGGGCGCGTCTTGTTGATGCAAAGTGACGTTTGCTCAATTCGTCGCATTATTGTTATTTTTTTTATATAAATATTGTTATTAACGGGCAAAGTACAAATCCGCATGCCAGCAATAGGTGACTATCTACTTCTCTTCGTTTACCATCCGTTACGTTTGAAAGTGCCACACTACAATGTGTTGGTAGTCGTGACAATCGCAACCTCACCAATACACCAAGGCCTGTAAAATGCTAGCAATAGATGATCGCACCATGCTTCTTTATGTAGCATAAAAGCAAGTTAAAAAGGATAATAAAGGGTACCTATGATATATTATCGAACATTGTTTCACAGTGCCATTATGTATGTATCGGTTAGATTCTAACAAACAAGCAACCAGCACTGATACTGATTGGGTAGCATTCAAGAGAATGTATGTATTCAGAAATCAATAGGAATCCTTCACAAAATAAGCCGGCTAGTTCCAGTTGCACTTATTATGATTGTGTGATGCTGTAAAGCATCACAAGATCATAACTTGTCACTACCTTGTTGCTAGCCGTGTAAGTACAATGACAGGCGAGCAAGCTGCTAATGTAATGCTTCCATACGAAGACATATGTCTTGGATGTGGTAGCCATGTATCCTAACGAGTGCTTAGAATTCTGATATAAGCCAAGGAACATAGGCGATCTATTTTGGCATGTAAATAAAGTCGGCCAGTGAAACCAAATGCCCTGCAGCCCATGATGGCAATCGCCAGCAGCTTACTTACTTGCTCCAAAGCACATGGATGTGTGCTCTCTCTGCACTGATTTATTCGCAATTGGTCTCAAGTCAGCTCATTCCCCATCTCCATCGATAACTTTTCGATCTGTCTGTAGCGCACAGGATTGCAATAGAAAAGATTAACAGTACATAAAATCACAAATTTGTCAGCGACGGTTACTGTAATAAATGATCAATCTCTTGCCGTTAATTACACGATGACGAGAACCAGTTGACGACGATTATAAGTCAGTTTTGTTAAATAAGGCGGGGTTAACAATTAACCGTTTGATTACTTCCAAGCTTAGAAAACAATTTACGGTTATACTACCAGAATATTTTAGCTATCTAGCTCAAGAGGAGTATATCATTTATAGCCCACACATGCCTTCGCAGCATTTTCCACTGCCGCTACTTTTAACAATGGCAACCCGATGTGGACAAATGCATGAGAGAGAAAGAGAGATCTAACCTGTGTCTACACATCACCTAAATATGGAATATTTTCTCAAGGTGTATAGGAGGGTGCAACAATGAGGATGCTCGACAGATAAGCTCTTACGCAAATACAAAATCAGCATCTACGAATAGGTTTGCTAACGAGAGAGAATGGCATGCAATGACGAATTAGGAATAGTTGTGTTCATATAATTAATCTTAACCGACGTATACCAATACGATTATATTATCTTACAAATTGTTATCGTTGATCGGATTCAAGGTGATCGTAAAACCCAGCCACTTTAGGATTCACAATCACTCCATTTAGCACTCTGACTGTGAGGCATCAACATCATATTGCAACACACCGCACTTGCATCAAACAGCATTATACCGACACTTTTATTGACCAAGTCTTGCACATCTAGTTGATAACCATGTCAGTTCGTGTTCGAATAAATGTTGTTACAAAACATGGCCGACAATGTGGATTATCGACATAGTTATTCATGGAGGACTGTGTAAGTCTCATATTTTGCAAACGCCAACTTCAAATGGCATGATCCCGTTGTGTTGAGGCTCGGTGTGGATGCGGGGAATAAGTTTAATATATCAGTACACGGATGGCATGCTTGCATCACTTGCGTAATTGCCTTTTGATATAATGTAATCATCACACGGGGATTGATGTAAGGATTGATATGACAGTATTTATCATCTATAATCGCCGATAACTTTCCAGTCATATCCTGTGCCGTATATCACTCAACCTAATGCAGTGGTCCCCCGAAACACTCATTCTGAATGTATAATTGACGACACACCAATACATAGCGGTATCTGTTACTGCTTTGATGCAACCACTAGGGAACAATTCCAAGTCATGACACTTCGCAATGTAATCGACCTTTAACACATAAATTGTGAAGACGGGTTTTTGGGTCGTTATCATTTAGATACATTCCACATTACCTTGTTCCCCCACCTGACATGCATAATAACATATCAATCTGTGTAATGTACGTTACAACATTTTCCTAATCTCCGCTGTGTGCAACATTGATTGCAGTGGTCAGCCTAACCTGTACGCATACATCCAACACAGCGGTTAATAAGAATTGAGATGCCCATGACGCTGACAAAATGATTTTCTGAAGGTGAATATGATTCGATCATGCAGTTATGTAGTGAGTTGTATGTCCATAACTCAACCATTTACCTCCAGATCCACAACATACAACTGAAACATGAACGAGGGCCTTGCTCAACTACTCCAAAAGTATAACAGCATTTTTACTGATACTTGCAGCCCCAGAACCTTGGCCCTATATATGGTGCAAAGCTCTCGCAAATACATTGCATTTCGGTCTTAGGTTTGGTGTTAAAAACTTACCAACGCTTTGCGCTGTAATATCATACATACAGACCTATATATCTAGTCTCGAACTAATGTCATTACATTGTCCAATACAAAGGCTTAGGTTTGATGAAATGGACTCCCCAGACACGATAACTCAATTATATAGCATACTAATGTTCAGTTGAAGTGCACGAGACAACCAAATAAATGTGATGAACTATTCATCGGGTTCGGAAATGTTTTGCACATATATGATGGGCATAAATGTCCCAATGGGTACGGAGAATAATTTAACATCACTCATAAAACAACTCACAGTGCTTTTCAGCCTGCATGCAGAGTATCGGCCTCCCATTTTTCACATCTCTCACACACAATGCCTTCGACGATTCTGCCAGCCCTTATGACAAAGTACCTCTTAAAATTCGCAACTGACTGAAGTCGATCAAACGAAGATAGCTTTATGATTTACCTAAGTACTGTGTGCATGGGTTAAAATAATCAATCATATCCCAGGAAATTGTTTGTGTATGGATTTTGACATTACTGCTTAAGGAAGCTAATTAAAATTAAATGGTGGTTCTCTATAGTGTCATGTATATATATACATATATATATTTATATATATATATATATATATATATATATATATATATATATATATATATATATATATGAATATAGATATATATATATATATATATATATATACATATATATATATACATATATTATATATGTATATATATATATATATATATATATATATATATATATATATATATATGTATATATATATATATATATATATATATATAAATATATATATATATATATATATATATATATATGTATGTATATATATATATATATATATATATATATATATATATATATATATATATATAAATATATATATTTATATGCATCCACGTATTTGAACATTGAAGCGAAGCAATATTAAACATTGTTACTGATAATCGATGTTAAAGGCATGCAAATTTGGGGGCATAGCACAAACCAACAGTTCACGTATAAAAAAAGATGAAATTAATTTTTGACAATTGAAAAGAACAGAATGCAACTTTTTAGTAGCATTAGAATCCTTGATCCATCCGTTACTTTTTCAGAGTCGCGTGCGACAATAGACAAAATAATAAGTGCAATCCAAAAAGTTCATAAAACAGCCTAGTGAATGCAGTGAACTAATTTCGCAGGAGTAAAATTCACTACCCTTGTTGATTGGTAGGGGCAATTCCGCCGGCAATGTATTCGACGTTAGTGTATGAGCACATAAGGTCATGTTTTAACGAACAATCGCTAATCGTCTCCATCTGTTAATGCGTCAATTTATCTTTATTGATCATGTAGCTATATTGATCGCATGTTGCTGTACACCCCCATGTGTTTGCTCTCACGTTGATTTAGAGTTAAACAATATGACTTGTTTGTGTTAGTTTCAAAGGTGCATTTTAAAATATAAACGGAATCTAGCACTCGACATAGATGCACAACAGGTGTACTTGGTCTAAATGGCCCGTTCACATTAGATGCCCCAGGCATATGATGTAAATATGACAGACATCTGGTAATTTTTGGATGGTACATAAACGCCTAAAGTTACCGAATCAAATGATTATATGCGTTCAAAACATTCCAAAACCCTTGAATGGATAAACGATTCGCAACCACATCGTTTTGGCGGTGATATTAATTCACTAATCTTATTGTGTTGAACTGTGAGCGCTAAAAATTTCCATGGCCGATGTTTGAACATTAGCAATACATGAAAGATGTTTTGTAGAGCAGCGACGTAACAACTTACCGCCTTAAGGAATTGTAACAATGTGACAACCGTTCAAACCTCATGCATTAAGCCAGCAACGTCGGCATAGTATCGCAATTGCATCAAACCGGCAAAAGACATGGGTCGGCATAATACATGATTTGACCCAGCCTTATACATAAACAAGGTCCTCATGACAGCTCGTGGTCCATGAAATTTTGAGCGCACTTGACATGGTAATTATCGATTACTGCCCCAGTCTCGCACCTGTTTAAGTGTTACACTTCGTGCTCTCATTGTGTGCGTGAACAGAGGGGATGCGCGGGAAACGTTTAATTTCTCACTACACTCATGCTGCACTCGTGTCGCTGGCCTAGTTGTATTTGTCTATTATATTCACAATCACTCTGGCATTGATGTAACCATCTCAAAAACGATTGCCATACGACAGTTTCCGTCATGTTATTCATTCTGTGTGCCGTATGTAATTCGTCTCTGTGCAGTTGTCACCCAGTACACCCATACTGATTGTATTAGAAGTCACTTAGCAAATAAGCTACGGTTACTGCTTTAATGAGAACACTGGGGAATTATTGCGGTTATCATCTATAACCAAGCAATTGTGTAGACGGAGCTTTGGGCCTTTTTCTTATTTAGGAACATCATTCAAATTCATTCTACACTAAGTTTTACGCATAGCTGATTTGTTTAATAACTTAAGTTTGTGTAATGATGTAAAACCGTTTGCTAAATCACACTTGAGTGCAGCCTATTCTAGTAAGGGCATTAAAAGTGTATAATTCAGACATATGCCAATAGATATAGCGTGCTAGAAATATTGTGCTTGGTTTTCTAGCGATCCTTATAATCCTCTGTTGCATAATATCTGCAAGAATTACATGGCATTTGTAGCAGTGGGTATGCGCCTGTACCGTGGTCGACCTAACATATACTCAGCTAAGGTGACGTCACACCGTTACACGTCCATCGTTACTGTTAACCAGATCTCCATGAACCTGTCACTACGATTGTCTGATGGTGTATGTGATTCTATCATGCTGAGAGGAATGGATACCATTCAGTACCTTAATCATTTATCTTTCACATAACTATTTGTATAATTGAAATAGAAAGGATTAAGCTACAACATAATTATTGCTTAATTTCGTAGCCCCCAAAATGTTGCCTTAAATATGTTGCAATTTAATGCATTTCGGTCATAGGTTTGGTAATAGAAACCTAAAGACATTTTATGAAGCTAGCCCCTAACTTTTGCCTTAACTTTGCGTCCTCGCCTGCATTGACAGCAAATATACTCAACCAAATCACAAAACAATGTACCACATACATAATGCACATACGTCCCTTTTACGACATTGACTCGATCGACAATAATGCACCAAATGTGATTCAATTCTAAAACAAATTCGGGGTCCGGTGACATTTACATGCAACCATGAAAGTGTCTAATATATGTACATTCTACTGGTTTATTGTTCGGTTTGAGAACGTTTAATGAACTTTTACGATGTCGCATAACGTTCCCAATGGGTCCAGAGAATAATTCACTACATATGCATTCACTATATATGACTCCCATGTTTCCTACCATGCTTACGAAAGTACTACGCAATATCAATCGCCTCTGGTACCTTATCACATATATAATTGAAAATTATAAAGCGAGGCCTGGCTTCATGCCTAAGCTTAGTACTATGTCTATACAGCAGAAAGTCTAAGTATAGCATAAAGCAGCTACTACGAGCCTTCACGTTAATGTATGATTTGTATTGACCAGATAATGAGTCGCTTGTACTCTTCTTATTATGAATATATAACCTTTTGCATAAATATCCCCATTTGCGCCCACAAGGAGGCCATATCAAATGACTATGAGAAGGCATATACTAGTCTTTACAGTAAAGAGTCCGTGTTATAACCTACAGCCATCATTAAATATTCTAAGTCAGTATACTACTAGACTACCCCACACTTGTTAATCGTTCAGTTGGCATAAAACAAGTGTGCGTAAAAGAAGCAAATAATTACTGGACAATTAAGGTTATTCAATGATTTTCCTTGGATGTATCATCGGATTTTTTGTTTTACAGTGTCATTATGTTTTGGTTACACATCTACAAACTAAACGTTCGAATCAGTGGACTGAAGTGAAATTTTTAATACCATTTACCGCTGCATAAGACATGTTGACCGTAGCTCCAAAGGCATGATTTTATGCCGCAATTCTTAGTGATGAAGAATTCATCTAACATGTGTTATTCGTTGAATGGTCATGGGAAAAGTATCGAATCCTGCAACGATTCTAATCATAGATCATCGTCATACGTCAGGGATATCAGCACACTACTGTAAGGCGCGCACATTAGCCAAGAAAAAAACATTTGATTAACACACGGATATCGACCGGTGATGAAAATCTAGCAATCAAGAACCACTTGTCGCGTTCCAAAGCAGCACAGTCGCTTATTGAGTAGCTTTAAAGTTGGTGCATCTGTCCAGAAAGCAGTAGTAGTCCGTCACAAGACAAAAGCGAGCTGAATTCCAGCTGTAGTAATTAGGAATAGATCCTAACTATTTCCCAGCTAATAGCTGGCCGTATTCATATAATGACAGACAAGCACGCTGCTAATGTTATGCTTCCATGAGAAGTTATGTGTGATAAGATCGTCATGTATTCAAGCGTATTCTTAGGATTCTGAAATAAGCCAAGGGAAATCAGCGAGTTATTTTGGTAATCCACTGTGTATTCAACAATATTCAAAGCACGTGTGTTTAGTCCTCAGTGCATACATGTAAGGGTCTGGTACATCAATGAAGTCTTAGGGTGAAATATTAATGCCCTGAGACCAGTCTACCAGGATATCGATCACCAGCGACTTGCTTACTTGCTCAAAAGCACATAGAAGTGTGATCTCCCAGCGATGAATATCTGCACTTGATCGCCAGTCAGCTATATCCCCTTCTACTTGGATAATTTATCCTAAAGTTGCAATTCCTGTTGTGTCTGTGGCGCTCCTACAGTAAGTTACATGCAAAGCAAAAGATTGTGATTAATGAAATTAGGAATGTGTAATTGCTGGCAACTGAGAGATATCGACAATATCTTCTCATTGATTACCTGATGACGAGAACCTACTGGCAAACACTTACTGATGTTGGATATTGGTTGTTTAATCGACGACTGTGCTCGATGGTCAGAATGTGAATATTTGCGTTTAGTTACCTTCAACCGTTGAAGCACACTCACAACTATACCACCAACTAATATGTTTGTATATATTGCACAAGTGGAGTGTATTTTCATAGCCCCACCATTTCTCGTCCTATTATTCTCCGCCGCAGACTCTAACAATGCTAATATGGTGAGAATATCCTCAGTATTTTGGGTTGATCGAAAGTTAGGCTTTCACGCAGTTAGGTTCATTCGCGTTGCGTAATCCTGCTGCTGATGTGGAAACAGCATCAGAGCATATATTTTATTTATGTGCGTCGATGCCCGTATATGATGCCGCACAGAGTACCAAACGGGTGGGCAGAACAACTTAACATCACGCGTGAAGCAACCAATTGTACCTTTGACCCTGCGTTCACTGTATCTGTATCTACATACCATGATACATATCATACTTGTGAATGCACTGCGAGCCCTTGCAGATATATCAATCTCACACCATGTGATAAAGTGCCTCACCACATATATAAGTGAATAAAGATGATAATGCGAAATGATATAGGCATAAGGAATCATTAACTAGCAGCGCACCTGAGAGTCTTGGTATGGTATTAACCAGCTACCATTAATCGACCATGTGTACGGGGGCTACTTATTGACGCCAATCAAAATTGGTTTTCACTCATCTTTTGCATTACTTCTTGCATACATATTTATATTAGCGTCTACAAAGCATGCCTTTACGCAAGCAACCGAATATAATCTGTGTCTCTTTAATTTAAACCGCAACATCATTTAACTGATTCCTTTGTTGCCTTGACAATATACCTACTAAGGCAAACTATACCACAGAGTTCCTCCTAAAGGAAAAGTATATTAAATGACCCGTAAGAAGGTTCCACATGGTTTAGATAATAACACACTGATGTAAAGCATCCCCACTCCTTCATAGTGCACGATATCGAAGTGAGTAGTCCTTCCGTTCATTGCCCGTTTTTTTACATGTTTCTCCAAATTGCACTTAGGTTGATCATATTCTTTTACCACTTTGGTATTAATGCTTTAGGGAATACATAATCCCGATTGTGTTATTTACGATTGCAGCATCTAGCAATTTATGCTTCAATAAAGTAGATGGTGTTTTCATATTATGCTTCGTGCTTAGGCCCTAGATTATCCGCCATTCACTGTATCTCATATGTCAATTCGACATAGCAACGTCTCACCAGCAGCACAGCAGACACTTACATAGCTAACATAATTTGTTTTATTACGCTCATCGACTCGTAACCCATTGCTATCCGTTTTATCTTGCTTTGAACCCGATTTATGCGTCATTACATCGTTCCACAAGTACACCAACCGTTGCAGGTAATACTGTATACCAGTATTACAAGTGATCCTGCTATAGAAGACATATCGATTGGTTCCTATGGAAAACTTAAATGTTCTTGTTAATCCTTTAACCGGGCAATCCCATCTGTTTTAGAACGAAAGGTCTAAAACATGTTTTAGAGCATATAACATAAGAATACCATATATTGTTATGTCTTAAGTATATTAGTGTTTGAGTGTCACTGAGTATAGCCATGTATGTTAACAATTGTACCATAGGCCGTTTGTTCTATATTTTTATCACAGGTAGAGTGCGCTCATTGCTCTTTATCATTTGTTTTTTCCCTAGATTTGAAAAATGACCTCTTGGTGCGTCTGTTCACTACAGATAAGCTGACAAACAAGCCTTAACGTAAATTGGCAAATTATACTCCGAGGTAGTACAATTGCAAGAGACTGCGAGACAGAGCTGAAGCACTTGTGCTGTAAACTCTAAATACTTCAATGTCGTACCTAGGCTGTATAATCATACAGCAGATAGTCCACATGACATAGTGGCTTAGTGGCTTAGTCTTTATGTTGACGTCGCGAGATCTGTGGACGTGTTCAAACCACAAACGATAAGCAAGATGACAACCATATAAAATATTATGTGCGACCGGGTGAGATGTTTATTTGTCGCTCGATATTTATTCGTAATTACCCATATTACTGCTTCAGCAAGCGCGTCAACATCCGTCCTCTATACCATCATTGACTGCTCATGCATTCTTTTTGCTATTTATCATTTATCTCCATGCAACGTTACCCCATAGACACCGAACCTGACAGTATAATAAATGACACGTGCCATTACAGAGCGGTCTCTGTATAACTAAGGAGCAGCTAATGCGTCAACTGGGGACTAATGCCAAGTAACCACGCTTCTTTGCGTGGACGCAGTTTTTGTGCCGTGTTCTCGTCTGGGAGTATCATTCATATACTATCCATTTTAGCTTGTGTCCCTAAACAATCTGTCTTAGTTACTGCATGTGCCTATCTGTATAGTGCAGGAAGTAGTGTTGAATTAACCCCGCCTAAGAGTAGCCATCGTTTCTGGGGAAACTACAGTATATTGATGACGCCAACAGCTACCTCTTCACTTTTGACATTGAATAAAAATTTAGCTTCGGCCCATAAGTGTGCGTTATAATGATTAATCTTATCCAAGATAACAGGGTAACTGTGAATAAGAACAACAATGCTCATGGAGAGAACTTGCTAGAGGGAGTGCAATAGAGAACATCACGGTGGCATACAACAGCTACTGAGAGACTCTACGTATGAATACCATTTGCGATGATCGACGAGTCACTCGGGAATAGGCAGCCATTCGCAACGAATGGTTACATGAACGATCTGTAACATAAGCTTTTTTGCGGTAATAGCCACATAACGAAAGTTATCAAGAAAAGGTTGAGCTAATCGGTGAGATAAAGTGTGGCATGAAAGTGGGTTTTTTTATGGAATATGCGGTTAAGCCTATCAATATTCATTGTTTAATAACGTACACTGCACATAATTGAACATGAATCTAACGTTTATACACAATTAAAGTTTATGATCACTTTTCCAATTAGCATTGCTGTATATTGAGTACCAGTAATGTTCAACACGCAAGAATGACCATCAGAGGAAAGACGCCGCCTGAGAGTCTATTGCACTAATGTTATACAGAAATGATCACAAGACCATGGATATTGTCTGGATAGTAATGTGACGCACTTGAGCGATGAAAAGTAATTTTCAGACTGATTTGTCACTATTACTTCCGAGAATTAGATATCTATCTAGGACGCAATCGGTACCATGACTTATGGGTTCTACAGAGAGCGATTCAAATGCTATATAAAGATTCCGTTCACTTTATCTCTGCGGGACGTATGCAGTGGTGAAAAATGAAATATTATGACTAGAACGCAACACCTAGATAAGGATGTCTCCTTGGAATATCATTTTAAGAGCCGTGAGGCATTAGAATAAGCGATGACGGTAAAGACGACCAAAACGATAAAATTTCGGCATTGATGCGTAATATCTTAAATGTAACCACTGTGTCCCTGGTAGTACGAGGTTTGATTCGTTAATGCACGAAACCTACGGTAATGGCTTAAATCAGATTAAATACAAACCATGTGTCATTAGCCTACTGTTATAAGGCAGATCATTCACTGCATTAAGTCATCGACATCGCTCTTAAGACTATCGGCAATTTCCTCACACTATACAATGTTAAGTGCTAATGATGTGACAGCCCATTCTCAGCCTTTTGTGCGAAACCTTTCAAATTATTATTCCACATAGTGATTATTGCAATTTTGCTTTGCATGATCATTATTGCCTCTTATGCGATTGCAACATCTAACCATTGCCGCAGTAGTAATTCGCATGGTGCGTAGCCTAGGCATATTAAAGCCGCTTTTAGGTGTACGTTCTGCATTTTGTACCAACACTTACCTGCCATTCATTTAATTATATTAAGCTAGGCTGATGTTAGAGGCTCATCCCATCAATTGCCAATTATACAATATAATAATACGGAAATATAATACACATTTCTTATTCCTGAGAGGGCATCGATGCGTTTAATCTGGAACACGCCTTAGGATTGTATTTTTCCGCCATTGCCATTTAGACCATTAATTTTACGGGAAATAATGCATGCGACGTTTGTTCATCATAACGTAGCAACATGATTCCACTATCAACGGTATGGTGATCCAATGGACTAAATAGATTAAATTGAATAACACAATAGATTTTGGCCGACAACTAAGCCTAAACTCAGATATGCATAGTGATCCAAATGCTGTTGGCGAAAGAGCCGCCGACCATAACTTTATTTACTTGAATGTAGGACGGAGACGTTAAGGTTTAAGGTTGAATATATGTAAAAGAATATTAAGTACTAACGCTAAATGAAACCATTAGATGGTTTTGGATAGCTCATAAGCAAGCTTGGCAGAACACAGATGGTATTGATGGTGTTTCTGGACCAATCAGTTTTTGCATGTTTATTTTCTCTACCATTTCTATGGTGTGTTGTCAGTGCGTGTAAAATTATTGGGTGTGGTTTGCAGGTAACCGTAAAAGCACCAAAGTCACCATTTATTAAAACACCTGGTAATTCTGGGATGATCGCTAATCACCACTGGTTGGTGGCATTTATTGTTATTGTAGATGCAGGATCAAAGACTGCAAAGACGGATCACATGCGATATTAATGACTGACATTGCTACTACTACTCGATCAACAATAACGACGTCAATTTAATCTTACAATACTTGACATCATTGAAAACAAAAACAGGATTATGACCCATACGAATGTAGAAGATGCCGAGGTCATAGACGAATTGAACATTTCAGATCTTCCTGGTGGTTGAAGTTAATCCATTACATAATTTCGAACAGGCTACAAGACTATTCAGCGGAACATATTCCAGAATTTACTGAATAATCCACCGTCTTAGCTACAGTCCTTCTCATCGACTAATCTAAGGTTTTACATATAAGACATATCACTGCATGTGTCACTCTCGGTGAACGCATTGAATATTTTACGTGTCAGATGCTACATACAATGTGCAACGTCGTGGATACCCTTGAACGAATGCGTAGAATAACACGCACCTAGGGCAACAAATCGAAATACCAGCCCTTGTTTGACATCACATGTGTAATGATCCAGCTTCGTTGATACTGACGTACGATATGTTGCACGGACTGATGCTAAGGTGCTTCACGCGAGGCACCAGCTAGACGAATTATAGATAGGGTGACGAGAGGTTGTGAAATAAATATCCAATGTGTCATTTCGTTCTTATATACTATTTGATGTGTCGAGAGTCACAAGTGTAATGTCGGCAAAGCCATCATGCGCATTCCACGTGAGATAAGCCATTTTTATAGCGTAAGGATGATTGTGAGTTTTGAAACACTTTTCCTCACCATTTTGAGAGATTACACAGACAAGGTGCGTAGGTTCCGAAGGAAAAGTTTAAAACGTCAATCCATTTGCGCAGTCGAATAAACTGCATTCAATTATTTTGCGCCAGGTTACTGTGATTGTTCCTGTCAATGGATGCGGGTGATCAACGTAGGAACATGTTATACATCTCATGTTGGCACGTTTATGCTCTCGGCGAATGCGTCTTCATAACGATGTGGCGGCCCCTTTATAACTACTAGAGTGGCGGTTGCATTAGGACAGGGTTGGGTAAACGTAGTGAATGGCTTTGTACATATCATGATATATAATGTTAAGGGATACAAGCCAGTATAGGATACATGCGAGTGATGATCGCGATTGACGAAACGAAGCCTACGCTCCGCCCACTAAAACTCAGATGATCCAGCTTCGCTTCACTTCGTGATGTTTTTTTACTTGGACTTACTACCATGTTATCGCGTCACAAGCAGTTAATGGGTTTCGTGTGCACAGAAACTGGTGTGTAATGGCGCGTGTCATTGATAATACCATGCAACCAGAAGAATACCAATGTATAGGCAGTCACTGGTGATAGCGATAATGAACGATGATGTAATGGTTCCATGCTGACCGGGCTCCTAAGACAATCACGAAACGACAGCCAGCGGAATATAATGTAACGAATTTGGATATATGAGTGCGTTGAGAGTATAAATGTGAAATACCTAGAAACCTTTTTTTGGTGGCAGTATCGGGACGTGTGTCTTTGTTAGGTTAGGCATATTTTTAATGGATATGGGGCGCAACAAACTCGTAAACTTTTGCGACATTTTGCGGATCTGGTGGCGGAATAGGCAGCCATAAACATGTCTCATTTATGTGGTGACTTCTTGTTTATTTCTAGGCATTGAAACATTAAATCCTCTCATATGATGGCGCATAGTGTTCATAATGGGTACTGCGAAATAATTCAACAACACTCGTTAAACAACCCATAGTGCATTTGACCCTGTATTAACTATATATCCCTCCATTGTTATATACCATACTTACGTGAGCACTTCTGAATATTAATCTCACACTTGATGACAAAGTACCTCGTCTCATTTATAACTGAATACATGTGGCAAAACGCTTCCTTGCTTAGTGATTTAGCTCAGTACTATGGGTGTGCAACAGAACGTCTTTACAGCATTAAGTAGCTACTGCGAACCCCTCCTCGTTAATGCACATCGTTAATGCTAATTAAAAAGGGGTTTTCGCTCATTGAACTTGCTGTATAATAACTCATAATCAAAGTACACCACAAAGATGTTACGGTTCAACCTTCTCAATGAGAACCTCCAAAGAATAAATAATTGAAATGTCTCGCTATTCAATATCCTTAACATGCAAGATGGCATTGTTCGAATCACTTGTTTATTTGGCATTGACAAGAGGTTCCCGTTAACAAGTATTTTGGATTATAACGGAGTCAGGTATCTCAGTTAACACTTACTGTCTACACTTCCAATATAAAACCTGATAGAACTTGTTACATAGATGACCTTTAAACGGTATCATGACTCGTCGTCAATTGACCCATAGCATCACAGAGCTAAAACGAATCACTGTGCTCAATTAGTTGGCATTGAGTTGGTTTGATTGTTCCTCTCAGAGCTGTTCATGTGTTCAATGAAGTGCAGACAATTACATGATAACTGCAAACTCTATGTATCACGTGTTGGATAGATTTTATAAGAGTTCCAAAGTCTCATTGTGTTTGAGAGATATCTATAGAGCAACAGAACGACAGTGGCCGCAACAACTTTAAGCTTACAGGTTAATGATGCAAATGGATGGCGTTGACTCAATCAAGGTATTGCTCTCGTACATGCCATACAAGAGAACGTCATTCTGTGGTGAATACATACAAGACTCGGTTGATGTACATAATCAGAAAGTAGCATTGCCAAAAGTGTCGACACTTCAGCTGATAGATGTTCACGGATTATGTAACGCAGGGGTTGACGTCAGAATGCAACACCGGATTTAGCATATAACAGTGAGTGATGTAAGTGAGAACTTGGTATTGAAGTTAAACATCGTTCAGGTATCTCTGTAGCGATCAGTGTTGGCCGAAGAGTGGACAATCAATGAGCACACCTAAGCCAAACGTTATAACCAATCACATTATTATTGCACGAAGTCATTTCACATTGAAACATGTATGCAGAGATATGAATATGACGCGGAGAGATGTTATATAAGCAACTGTCCGACCTGGCTGCATGATAGTGCTGTGTAGCAGATTGTACTAAGCCTAATATCGTTAACTTGGATGGGAAGACAGAACCAATAAACGCCAATATATAAGTTTTACTCTCAGGTCATTTTCTCCCTCATTTGCCATCCACTGGGCAGTTATACGGTTGATTTTATAGTGAGCATGCATTGTCTGATATCAGTTAACATTTCATCCTCAAAACATTCCCACTTATCGCCTTTGTGCGAGAAATTATATTATCTTGATTGCGTATAAAACTCGATGCAATCGTTAAACATATTTGCCAACCACTGCTTCTCGAATAATCTTCCGTACTCACGTCCATCGACCATTTTCTGGTTTTGTAAACCTTACATAATATCAATCGTATATTTTGATTCTTCCACGACACACCAAACATGTAACGTAATTTGTTTAGTTTAGGTCCCTAGTGCACTGCATATGTAAGGTAACAGAGCGTACATCGACCACGCATGAGTGCGGCAGTTTTCTAGTGGAGGCCTTGATTGTTGTCATATATATATATCAGATCAGTTCCTCTTGTCAATTTTGTATTTTAAACATATCGCGCTTAGTGTCAGCTATAGGACATGCGGTGATATTGCGTGGCATTTGTAGCTCGAGGTTCACACACACAAATAGTATTGTAAAAAAAAAAACTACGAGGATAAATGGCCAAGCGCATTTTCCGATAAGTTTTATGTTCGATGCCTGTGGCCGTTTTGTTGTCAAGTTTGAGTAACTTCAAGCAATGAACCCTATCTCAGAGGAAATGGAGTAAGGCATTTGAATTATGGCTCTCTCCCAAAAGGCCGGGCGATGCATGTAACATTCGCAAGTGAAGCAAGTAACAGTGACCATGAGGCTCCCTAATCAACCGAAGCTTTTCTTGTACGCTGATCACAATGTATCACTCTTATCATCGCATTTCTATTACCTTTACAATAAATGTATTTGTTGACGCTGAAAGCGAATGTTTGTACATCAGGAATAGAAAACCGATTACTTCTCTTCACTAATGATTTGTTTTATATTTGCATCTATTCCTATATTGGCTTAGTGTTAGTCCTACTTGTGCTATGAAAAGTGATATAATAGCTCCAAAATTAAGAGACCATTGAATGATCCCTGAGACAAACGTCGGACGTGTTCAGCTTATAACAAACGCCTTTTGTATGATAACAGGCACAGAAGGTTCTCACCGACGCATGCAATGGTTATCCAGGGACAATTGGCAACTCAGCATTCAGTACACAGTATACAATTGACTACACCACAATACAGTGCCCGCTATTAGCTATCGACCGACGGCTCTAGGCCCATTGCTTTCTCCCTAGCGGTCACTTTCGTAAATGATACGTAATGTGCGATGATTTCGGTCTGTGGTTTGACCGGTTTAGCAATGTGGGCGATTACATCCAAAATGTCATGATTTTACACCCAGGTTGAATACGACGATAACCCACAAGTAATGCGAAATCTGAAATAGATTCCCCCAACATAGCTTTTTGACCTCATTTGGATTGTGAACGGTGAATTAACCCTGAGGATTGAGGTCAAAACATATGTCGCAAATGAAATGCAAATATACATGGACTATGCGATTTTCTTGTCTTATATATTTCATGCCAATTTCATGTCATTTCCAGAAAAAGAGCGAGGAGCTTTGCATCTGAGCGCTCACACTCTGCATATAAAGTATTTATACATGTTATATTAGTCGTTCCAATCTCGTTGGTGAACCAAATTGTTTGCAAAGATCTCGGGAGAATGTACTCATAAGGCGTTTCGCTGCTGTGATGTTGCTATGCCTTGATGCCATGCCGTAAACCCTGATTAACTTTTGCACCCCGACAGGTCCTAAGCCATTGCCACACACTTCTAGTTCACCACTGTCGTTCCTGGCCTATAGCATATATGTTTGCCCGCTGTGTACCAGCCTCTGATAGGTTTCCCACACTAGGTACTCTACATTAAATATGGACAAATGTTTACACATAAAACATTTCTGACTATCACAATTTTCATAGGATACCATTATCATTTAATATTTGCCCTCAAATGCTGATATTTATTATTTTGCCTGTCGTGACCGCTGCAAATATTATATTATCACGATTGATAAAAATATGATGTACCAAATGACGATTTACGCTACATCTTCCGTGCACACGTAAATCGGTAATTTCCTGGTACGTGTAAGTTTGCAGGCTAAATGATCATGCATTACAGTATGTTAGTGCTTCAAAGCTGATGCTTAATGACACTGATATCAGATGGACTGAATAAAATCCTTCTGCACGAGACAATTTTAACAACTGGACCACCAACATACGAGTTATCTTTATTCAGCAGAGAGTAGAGTAGAGAAAATAATTTCCTTTAGCATATCCATGCGCGGCCGACGCTGACAATATTAGCCTGGTGTTGACGCCTACATTGTTCCCACTTACAGAAGCATCAGAAAGGCTTCTCATCAGTCCTGCAGACTCGCATCAAAGTTATGGGGACAAATAAGACGGTTTATCACTGATAATGGCCGGCAACTAAGCCTTTACGCATATAGATAAGCCGCGTTCTCCGGTCTCACTGCTGTCGCAGGAATGGCTTCCGAGCATAAGTGTTGTTTATGTGAGTGGCAGACGGTAACACAAACCGTTGGATTTTTGCGGTCGTGCAATTTATGATAACAGGCATAGAAGGAAGAGCTATACAGGCCCGTGGATATAATCGTACGTTCGAAAACATACAAACCTTTAGCGGCTATCAAAACTGAACACAACGATTCTATAACGCTCAATAGCTCAAAGACATGCTTTCATTGATAGGTAATAATGGTAAAGTTGGGATATAACGTCACTTTCAGCAACGAGTTGGTATTGCGACGGTGATGGATGATGATGATGATTGTGATGTTTTGACAGCTTCCCTTAAGTGCCAGCGCCTCTTTGGGACAATGCTTGTTACCCAGACCGAGCTGCAAAACCCAAGCCGCTGGGACAATGGTCCATCACGGTACCAGTTAGATACCTGGTCGGGTGTTTCCCCTTTCAGAGATGAGACCCCCGTTTAAGGTGATTATCTGATTCACGGGGAGTCAGTAAGGTTTACACAACTTTGTATTCAAGCCGCAATCGTAGGGTCAAAACGCGATGCAGTTTAACACTACGCCAACGGAACTAGCTACTTTCGAATTTTAATTGCGTATACCAGAACCGTTTTTAGCATGTCCGACATGGTAATAGTGCGACTGCAAGAACGACAAGATAATGGAAATTGAATAAACTGAAGTGCAAATATTATGCTTCAACCCATTACGATGGTTGACGATGAGAGATCACACAAGCTACTCCATATTTTTTAATGCTTGTTTCTATTAACAGCTCGCGTCATGTTTTGGTCATGCACTAAAAACGCTATTTTTTGGCGTCACTATTGTCGTTTTCGCCTCATTCGTCTCCATACAAGCATGTAAATGTTTGTAGAGAATCGATTGAGAGTATAATCATTATCATGGGAGCATTGCGGTGCGTGACATTGTGACGACATGTTTGCACTTTTAACAATGGCTGACCATTGAAATCCCCCAATCTTGCGAATGTCGGGCTTTGGGCGTGTTGGCCTCAGGTTGAGCCACATGCACAATTGAACCTTATAGATGACCACGCCTAAATGCAGCCGTATTCCTACCTCGCAGCTGACCGTACCTGAATACAGCTTTAATACCTTGTGACACATCATGAGGCCCCGGTATAACTTGGCGAGATAACCTTACCCCGTGGAGCGTCCTCTCGATTACTTAGTGAGGTAAGTTAACCCCTTGGAGAGCCTTCTCGATTACATCGAAAGGTAATATAACCCTATGGAGCGTCTTCTAGACTACTATTTTACTAAGTGAGGTAATCTAATCCCATGGAGAGTCCTCTCTATTGCCTCAATTCGTATGGGTGTGGCATACTGTGGTACTGCATGTCATTCCCAGCTACATGTGTGCACCTGTATTACGGTAAGCCCAACGAATATCCACTTCATCCGCTTATCAGCATTGTGTCCAACTTCCAACAGAATAATAATAATGTGACTTTTATCATGTCGCGATGAATAACGGTTCCCCATGTTCTGATCATCCCCTCTATATCCACGATAAATTAAAAATATTAACCTAGGCTGTAACGCATAGCTCGGATACAGTTAGAGTGGTAAAGGTTTGGCTAAGATGGTTTTGTTAACTGATGTATCCTGTAATTGTATGATACGTTTTTAGGGTTTTTGCGAGTGACAATCAACCAAGCATCATCTACTTAAAATATTTGTTTGTCAAAGCTGGAAGCACAAGATGGGAGGCCATCTGACATATGACAAGTAAAATGAGGTTCAAGCGAATTAATAGGATGCTGTGTTCAAAGTGAGAGCATTGCATTTGCCCTACACATCATAATTCGCACTACATGCTTCCTAAATATAGCAAAGGTAATTTAGTGGCGATGAGAATATGCTATTGTTCCATGGTGGATGATGATCCCTTTGCGTTCACAGACGTTATTGCGGCGTTGTAAGCCTGTAAGCCATGCCATCTATTCTGATCATGTTGTAGGCGTCATGAAATGTCAGTTACCTTCATTTATGGTGGAACTTTCAACATTAAGACTAATGTCCATTCCCATTGATAATTAGAATGACAACTACATAAACACTTAAGGATTGGTTATCTTGAGTCATAGCGAAACAGATTCTTATCATCTCCTACACTTACTATCATTGATTCTCCAAGTTTTGCATACTGCTGCCGTTAGATGATCGCGCCGTGATTTGTGCTGTTGCATAACAGAAAATGTGTAAGGTAAGCCATATCTTTACTTGGCACTAAGAGATATTTAGTAATTTACCTTTGATATATCATTGCCAGTCTGTTTCACTATTTCATTATGCTTTGATAACAGACCGGCAAACTAACGTTCATAATAGCTGGCTGACATTACACGCTGCATATCATCTGCATAAGGCTCCCACTCAGCAATAGTATACCGCAATTCCTAATGATTAAGATTAAATCCAGCATGTGTGATTCGGTTAAACATTTCAAATCCTTCAAACTTTTCTTAGTATGCGGATATCACGCGGATATCGATCTGTGTGTGATCAACGTGAGAAACTTACATTCAATAATGTCACTGGTCGTATTCCAAACTAGCTTGGCTGCTGATCTGTTAGCATTGAAATTAGAGCATCGATCCTGAAAGAAGTAGTAGTCCATCACAGGACGAAAACAAGCTTCCAGTTCGAGTAATCATTAGGTTGTGACGCAGTTGATGATCGTAACACCATTGCCAATCTAGCCGCTAGCGGTGCTCGCACAATGACAGGTGACTACACTGCTAATGCTATGCTTCCATGAAAAGACTGTGACTTGTATGTAGGTGCCATGTATTAGAACGAGAGCTTCGAAGTCTGATACATGTAAGCTAAATCAGATTGATATTTTGGTTATCAAATGTGTATGCCACAATATTAAAAACCATATATGGAAGGTTCTGGTGGCAACCACCAGCAGCATGAATACGGCTTAAAGCACATAATAAGGTACTCTCTAAGCAGTCAACTATCGGTACATTCTGCCGCATTAAATCTTAAACTCTATCCTCGGGTCCATTATGTCCGTGCCACACTTAAGGCTGATTATATTAAACTAAGTTGATATGGCACGATTGCGATATTTATACATATATACATATATATTATATATATGTATATATATATATATATATATATATATATATATATATATATATATATATATATATATATATATATATATATTTGCGTGTTATTGTATGTGTGTGTGATTGAGATTGTGTGTGTGTATGTGTGTGTAATGCACGTTACACCATTATCCTAATCGCCCTTGGAATCAGCCTTTGGTACAGTACGGACATTTCAGGTGGTCACGTGTATACTTTTATGTAGATCGGCCAACCATTACGTCGTGCTAGCATTATTTCGCTTGGTATCCTAGCGATTTGTATATTCCACTGCAGTATTAAATGTGCTTGTATGCATTGTGTGTGTATCGAAGTAAGCCTAACATGGACTCAGTTAAGGTAAGATCACATGTCTGTTGTAACTGCCAACCGGAATAGAACCTGACATTACCGTGATTGAAGGGTGGCATGTCTACTCGGTAATCATTAACCTTCAAATTTACAATATACCACTGTAACATGAACGAGAGCCCTACTTACAAATATTTTAATCATTACAATAGACAGGGTGGAGATACAACAGTAGTATTACAGATTTTACCTGCTCCCTAATGTATGCCTTAAATCTGCTACATTGTTCTAAGACTTTTCGGTTTTGGTGCTGCAAACCTATATCGAAGACGCAAGATCTTACCTACAATGTACTATATTCTAAAACTAATGCCTTAACATAACATCCTCACCTGAATGCACAGCGAATATACACAACCAACCACAAGCCGATGTATCACTTGGGGATTGTTAAATACAAGGGCGCATCCTTTGAGACATGGACTCTCCTAACACAATAACTTTTTGAATGAGATTCAATTCTATCTCATATTAATGTTCCGGTGGAATGTACTATGAAAACCATATAAATGCCCCATACATTGCAAATTCATTTCGCAGGTCCCAGTGGGTACAGTGAACATCACTCGTAAAGCAACCCATGTGTCTTTGAACCTTTATTCACTGTACCAGCCTCCCGTGTTACATATCATTTACCTATCATGCTTGTCATAGCACGGCAATCCCTTTCGGAAATATTAATATCACTCCTTGTGGCAAAGTATCTCTTCACATGTATAATTGAGTAAAGATTATATAACGAAGCAAGCTTTATGATATAACTTAGTACTATATGTTTCAGTTACAATATTCTATGCTATCCAATAAATTACTTGTATATGAAGAGGTTCCTATTGAGAGGGTGCGCGATGGAGAGTTTTAGTACTGCGTAAATAAGTCACTAGGGCCGTTTCTATTACTGTATATAGTAGTCTTCTATTTTTAAAAGTTCAGTGCATGCCTTTACTTCAGTAACACGATATACTGTGCGTCTTTTCGCGTCATTTCACTGATTCCTTGATAATAAACCTGCTGAACAAAATAACTGCAAGGTAATGACTCCCAAAAGAGAATTACATTAGATTCACCACGTGAAGGCGTCGATTGGTTTCTGATACACATGTTCGTCAAGATAAGCTAAATACAGGAATGTTGATGCATGTTGCAAGACTCGTCAATGTATAGTGAAGAGCATATGGGAGAGTATCTAACAGCAAGCCTAAAGCGTACGGAGAGCACCTGCGTAAAGCGGTTAAAAGACGTATTATTGCATTTACAGACTTTCCTCAATACAACGAGAGCAGTGGTAAAATTTGCGGTGATTCAATGAGCATTCTAACAAGATAGTAACGCGAATTTCCACAAGTATACTTTTCCTCGATTAAAACACGTGCATAGCGGAGAAAGTAGCGATGAGTGGCAGACCATTTACAGGGAATAAGCTTTCATACTGATGCAACAGAAAGCAATTGTTATCTAATTCGACAATTAAGTGGAACATAATGCGATTTCTTAGTAGCATAAGAACCTTCCGTCCATCCTGTGATATTTCCGCGAACAAGCAGCAGATGATCAATTCACATCGCCATTGGAAGCATTCAATACCGTACATCTAATGTATCTAGTCGTACTGCTATAGAACACTTACAGCGAGGCGATATTGTCGGGAATAAAGCAGTTTTTTTAAAAAATCACACGACCTGACATTTTTATATGTTTTAGACAACAAGGGCTTAATCATAATTATGAGGACCTATAATATCCATTTGCTATATGTTATGATTTAATCAGTCATCACAATAAGCAGTCGTATATCTGTAGTTTCCCAATACAGCCAAGGAGCTTTGTTGTCATTATAACCTAGCCCTCGTCTGTGGACTGAATCGTGTTAAACTGAGGGCGCGATTAGTGTTTGAGTGCTCTGGCACATAAACATATATTGTGACCCTTGTACCATAGACAGCAATGTTCAATATGTTTATCACACAAAGACTACCCTCATTGTTCTTTATATTATTTGTTTCATCTTCAGATGTTAGTCAGTTTTTTTTTGGAGCGGTCTGACATATAAACCTACACACGGACTGGGCAATGCTCTGAGATTCAACTGCTGTCATCGGTAAGCGCTAATGTTGTGAACGTTAAATCATTTAATGTCGTACAAGTCTATGTCAATGATACTGTAGATAGTTGACATAATATATTGACTGGATGTAGACTCTAGACACGTGGACATGATCAAGGCCAAGCGACGGGCATAATAGCAACCAACGATCATGTTTAGTTCTCATCCGATGGAATAAAAGGGTTAGATACATGATTGTCGGTTGATATTATATCCATTATCCACCATCTATATCGCCATAACATTCCTTATACATTATCTTTGCTGTACATCATTCATCTCCATTAAACGTTACCCCATAGACACTGAACCTGACAGTATAATAAATAACTGTGCAATACAGAGAGGCCTCTGTGTAATTAAGGAGCAGCTAATGCGTCAACTGGGGACCAGTCCTAAGGATCCACGCTGCTCTGAGTTTTTGTGTCGCATTCTCATCCGGGAGTATCATTCGCATACAATCCATTTAAACCTGTGTCTCCAAACAATCTGTCATAGTTACAGCATGTACATAATGCAAGAAGCAGTGTTTAAATAAACCTGCCTGGAAGTAACCGTCATTACCGAGGAAATCAGCGGTTGCTGATGATCACGTGCAGAAATCACAGGGATGCTAATTGCGCGCTAAGTGAAAGGAGACCATCAGTCGTCATGTGTTCGGTTTATGCTGTATTTTATGTATAGGTTCTCGGGGTTGTGTTTATAGTTTGTTGCCATTATTAGAGCTACATTATTATACACAACACGGTACGAGTGCCTACGGATGACACCACCAGCTATCTTTGATTTAAGCTTGATTTTGTGTCCCATAAATGTGCGATATTATGGTAAATTTTATCGCAGATAACTGTGTAGTTGTTAATAATAACAACAATCCGCAAAGAAGTAGCATGGTTTAGAGGGAATACAATGGGGTCATATGATGGCATATAACAGCTACAGCAAGTTTTCGCGGTAACGGGCGCGCCATATTGATACTAACAGGCGTGCGCCCCAGGGATCCATCTTACGACTACTGCTCTACACTCTCTACACATCGTCGCTTAGTCGCCTGATACCAACTATCCACTAAATGCTGGTGACACCCAGCTTTATTCAACATGTGGTCCCAAATACATCGATGGCGCCATTGAGAAAATGCAATTACGCGTCGCAAAGGTTCAAACATGTGTCAACATCGTCTGTACATGAATGAAGAAAAGACTATTAAGTCATTTCGTCGAGAACGATGAAATTAATGTTTAGATCCTGGAGCTTATGTATCAATAACCGAAAGATAAATCCATCACAGAAGCATTGCCAGAAATATCGATGAAATATTCAACTGATTTGCATCAATGAAATCGCACATCACAGCCATCTGCAAAAGCTTATATATATAAATCCCCAATATCTGAAAAATACAGCATTTTTTTTACCCATCGTCACTAGAGTAAGTAATACATACATTTATTACAACAAAAATACTTATCTGCTATGCTCTTTTCTATGTTACTCCATACAGCGACTGCAAAAAACACATAACATCATAGCAAGACTAATTACTGGGCACTCAAAGTGTGATCACATCACTCCAATTAATGCTTATACTACCAGAATATTGGAGAAATCTAGCACAGATATTAATTTGCAGCACTTTCCCCTGCCGCTGATTTTAGCCATGCAAACCCGATATAGACAGCTTCATTTGTTCCGATAACAGAGACGTCACATGTCTCTACACACCGCATTAATATTGACTATGTTCTGAGGGTGTATAGGAAAGTGCACCAATGAGGATGCTCGACAGATAAGCTTTTACACAAATACAAAATCAGCGTCTCAGATATAGTTTTGCTTATGAGAATGGTATGCAATGACGAATGATGAATATTTAATGAGGTCAGATAGTTAATCTTTACAGACATATGCGGATGAGCGACAGTAGCCAGCCGATGAGTGCAATATTGACTGCAGTGGTCGGTCTGACCAGTACTCTGTTAAGGTGACGGCATACCGTCACAGGTATATTACAGCGGGTAACTAGAATTGAGACCCTTGACGCTGACACAACGATAGTCTGATCGTGAATATGAGATGATGTATTGAGTCCACACCTCAATCATTTACCACGTCTGTTGTAACTGTTAACCTGTCAATAAGATTGTCTGATGGTATTTGCGATTTGATCATGCCGTGAGGAATGGGTATGATTCTGTACCTCAATCAATTATTCTTATCAGAAGTATTTTAAAAATTAAAATGGAAAGGATTAAGCTGCAACAGAATTATTACTTTAATTCGTAGCCCCCACATTATGCCTTAATTCTGCTAAAATGCGCAATTCTCTTCCAAATATAATGCATTTCGGTCGTAGCTTTGGTAATAGGATTCTAATGACATTTCATAAAAATAGTTACTAACTTTTGCCTTAACTTTGCATCCTCGCCTTTATTGACAGCAAATATACTCACCCAACTCGCAAATCGAAGTACCACATACACAATGCAAAGTCGTCGCTTTAACGACATTGACTCGCCAGACACAATAATTCATCAAATGTGATTCAATTCTAAAACAAATTCGGGTTCCGGTGACATTTAAAATATATGGCTATGATCAGCGGGACTCAAACACTAATCGGACATTTTTGTGTAAAACAATTCAGGCCGCAGGACAACCGTTGCAGGTATTGAAGGGCTATGTTTATGATGAAGACATAGCGCCTCTGCATTGTGATGGTTGTTATTGACTGAATACATCACAACATATTGAAGGGGTATGGCATACGTTCTAATACGTGTTCTAGACTTTGTATTCTAAAACGTATGCAATGTTTCGGTCTAAGGATTTACGATAACATATGCTACATTTATTCATTTCTTTCTCCTATCGTAACTCTCCTTGTCTTCTTTTGCAGTATCACTGGTTACATTATGTGTACAGCATTACTTTTGAAACGGTGCAATGACGCATAGTTAAGCTGAAAATAAGTAATGATTCTATAGTGTGTTTGCCATATCAAAATAAATAATTGATTGGATATCAGTAAATGATCAATAATCTTGGGCCCAATCAGGAAAAACCACAAGTACGAAAAAAACCACCATGTACTTTACCAAAGCATCAACTGTGAGATGTTGCAACCGCAAAATACCATAGTTGTGTAATTCATTACCTAAAGCGATAATACCAAATTGGTCAACGTACATCAGCAAACCTAGTGCAATTTGTAGGTGGGTACCAACATCATATACGTAACGGACAGACTATTCTGTTTGAAATTGTGTACTACGAAGGAGTGACGATGCATAAAACTAGTCACAGATAAACAATATAAGAGCGGCTGTAATATAATGACCCTGCGATAGCTTTGTGCTATGTCTGTATGCAAATAAAGCATACTGTTCAACCGAGACCAGTTACACTCATTCCCATAAGGTAAAGGGATAGGCTGGCAACTAACAATCACAGCTTAGGCAGTAGTATGAGTTGTTTTCTATTTGACGCACTTGTGTTGAACGAGCAAAATATCAGGTCTCTAATTGTCATTTTGTTTTGTATATTTTATGGCTTAATGAACGTAATATGACAATAAAATTTGAAAGATGTGGAAACACATTTACTTTATAATGGCGCAGCAACAGCTGCGTACCATATCGGAAGCCAGCATACTTAAAGCCAAGACTAGGCTTTGAAGTGCATACCTATGCTCAATTATAATAACAATGGACATGTACAATACTTCTTTCTCTTTACAATGGAAACATGTTTGGAATGCTTTTTTAAATGTTAAGTTTAGCCGTTGAGATGCAACGCATTACGTTCTAAACCTCGGGATATCATATGTTTGGGATTTCCTTATAAGCTGTCTTGTCAACGTTTACCTGCAATACATCTATGATGGGTGCTAGATTTTGTTCATATACACCAATGACAATAAGATGAACAACCATTATTATAAATGAATGTATTGCTTCGTGTGGCCAATATAGCGGCAGGATCAAGATATATGGAATCTCGCCTCAAGAGATCCATGAAGACGATTTCTCGTTTAACCATGACTTTAAACGCATGAACTTTTACGTCGATAACATTAATCGCAGCATTTCAATAAACTTGGTCTATCCAATCAACAAGGGCAGTGAGAGTGCATACTGTTTAATTAGTGCACATTATTCACTGAGACGGGAATTATATTTCCGCCATCGGCAATATGTGCTCTTGAAAGAAAATATGTACACATCAAAGGGTAACATATTGCATTAACAATAAGAGGCTCTGACGATCACGTTTGTCTTTGTTTGGGAGAAATATCAGCCCACCCTGTGCGATGAATCATTACGCACCACATAATTGCTTGCATCGATTTTACGAGTTGTTTTTACAGTCATAATTGTGGGTAGCAGAGCTTGGTATTATCCACGTCACATATGAGCTGCATGATTTAATGTTTCCGGCTACCATGTAATATTGCGATGTTGATGGATGAGGATTACTCTTTTCAATCAATTGCTGCTTGTCATCGGAAAAAAAGTCGGATTGATGTAGGATTCTACAGCTGCTAACAAATGACATTTGTTGAAAACAAAATAGCAATAATTGCTATGAATGCGTCGACCTTGTACATGTTAACGTTAAGTTCTTTATAATGATGTACAGGTGAACGTTAAGTCCTTAATAAATAAGTATCATCGAATTTCTGCTTCTGTCATTATGCTATGGTGACAGGTCTACATACTAAACGTTCAAAGCAGTGGACTGACATGACATTTTTGATCGTAGCTCCAAATGCGAGATATCATGACATAATTCTTAGTGATGAAAACTTCATCAAACATGTGCGATTCGTTGAATGGTCAAGGGAAAAGCATCGAATTCTACTCAGATACTAATCATGGATCATCGTCATACATCAGGGATGTCAGGACACTACTGTTAGGCGTGCTCATCAGCCTGAAAAAACGTATGATTAATGCTCAGAAATAGATCGGTGAGGAGAATCTAGCAATCAAGAATGTCACTGGTCGCATTCCCAACCAGCACTGTCGCTTATTGAGTAGCTTTGAAGTTGGTGCATCTATCCAGAAAGCAGTAATACTATATCAGAAGACAACGGCGAGCTGAATTCCAGCTGCAGTAATTAGGAATAGATCCTGACTGCTAATAGCTGGCCGTATTCGTATAATGACAGGCCACCACGCTGCTAATGTTATGCTTCCATGAAAAGATATATGTGATGTGATCGTCCTGTATTCAAACGTATTCCTATGATTCTGAAATAAGCCAAGAAAAATTGGCAAGCTATTTTGGCAATCCACTGTGTATTCAGCCATATTCCAAGCACGTGTGTTTAGTCTTCAGTGCATACATGTAAGGTTCTGGTAAGTCAATGAAGTTTTATAGTGAAATGTTAACGCCCTGAAACTAGTCTACCAGGATAGTAATCACCAGCGACTAGCTTACTTGCTCAAAAGCACATATACGTGTGATCTCTTAGCAATGAATTATGCACTTGATCGCAAGTCAGCTATATCCTAATCTACCTGGATAACCTATCCTTCAGTTGCATTTAATGTTATGTATGTGGCGCTCCTATAGTAACTTATATTCAAAGCTTAAGCTTGTCATTGATGAAATTGGTAATATGTCATTGCTGGCAGCTGATATGAATCGACGTTACCTTTTCATTGATTACCTGATGACGACGGGAACCGATTGGCGACGAATATGAGTCATTCTTACTGAATGATGTTGAATATTGGTTATTTAATCTACGACTATGCTCGATGGACAGATTGTAAATATTCGCGTTTAATTACCTCCAAGCGTTGAGGCAAAATCACAACTATACCACCAACTAATATATTTGTAGTATATTGCACAAGTAGAGTGTACTTTCATAGCCCCACTATTTCTCGTTTGCATTTTTATCCGCCACGGACTATAGCAATGCTAACATGGTATGGATGACCTCACTATTTTAGGTTAATCGAAATTTAGGCATTTAAGCAGATAGGTAAACTCGCGTTTCGCAATCCTGCTGCTAATGCAGAAACAGCATCAGAGAATCGGTTTTGTTCATGCGAATAGTATACAGTGACGACGACAATTATGTGTGGAGATAAGACCATTAATTATTGCCGACATATACGAATGTGCGACAGGGGCCAGCCGATTGAATTATATGATCCTACAAAATTATGATCCTTGATCCAAAATTATCGTAAAACCTAGCAATTTTAATATTCTCGACAACATTTCGGTTCTCTTTTACAGCATTAACCATGTGCCGCATAGCACACCACGCCACACCTGCATAAAACAGTATTATGAGCATACCACTTACATTGACTGACAATGATTGTGTGGAATATTGATAAGGTATTCATGGTTGACTGCCCCTATCTCACTTCATGTAAACGGCAACATTACTTCGCATGATCTCATTTTGGATGCAGGGGCTATTATTGCATAACTCTGATGCTATGCGATAGCATTGATGTAGCCATATTTAACACGACTCCGATGCGACAGCATTCATCATGTTCTTTACAGATGACTTTCTAATCATTATCAATGCCGTATCGCATTCAACTCTATGCAATTTTTCCCCGATACAACCGCACTCATTGCAAAATGAGCGTCACTCACCATTACATAGCGGTTTCTGTGTTAATAAGGTACAGTTACTGCTTCAATGCTAACACTAGGGAATAATTCCAAGCAAGGGTACTTCGCACAGTTGCCGAACTTTAACCACTTAATTGTGTAGACGGAGCTTTTGTGTCTTTTTCTAATTCTGGAACAGTATTCAAACATATTTAACACCATCCTGCATTGTGTAATAGCTATCATCTATATGTGTAATTGGCGTTTCCTAGCCTAATCAGCTTTGAGTGCAGTCTTGTATACCAGAAGGGACATGGAGGTAGCCATGTGTGTATTTCAGATAAGACCTGCCAATCAATATGGCGCGCTAGAAAGTTAAGTAACGCCACAATTAACAATGAACATGTCTTGCATGAAGGGACTGTAGCGAGGGGTTACAGTTAACGTATTAGTAAGACAAAGCATTCGTAACGAAGGAGAGCACACTGTTAATTTACAATTAAGGAGAGTATAATGGAATTTGTTAATAGCTTTATAACCCTTAATTAAATATTATGAGTTATCTTCATCCACCCATATCACAATACTTTGTCGTGGCTGGAAGCATTAGGCGCGTGCATCATCAGTGCATTGAATAGTACCATGCGATACTACCTTAATAATAACTTTAAAACTATGCAAGCAATGCATAAAATAGCTACATGCACATGTATTTATCTGATGCGTAATGATTTATTCCAGATGGTGAGCTACTGAATTATACATTCTCACATAAGAGTGCTACCTATTTTAATTCCAATAATTAAGCCTCGAGTCGTTTTCGTCAGAGCACAAATAGCCGATGGTAGAAATATAATTCCCGTCTCAGTAAATGCTACGTATAAATTGAACAGGAGACAAATCCACTGACCTTGTTGATAGGTTGGGGCAAGTATCTTGAAATATATTCGACGTTAATGTATGGGCATTTACGGTCATGTTTGAACAAATAATCAATAATCCTCCCCACCTTATTCGTTAATGCTTTATTCCTTCTGGCATGATGCTGTGGCCATATTGGTCAACTTGATTAGATTTTCACAAAATTATTTGTCTATCTAAGTAGTGCATTACTAAAGGAAGTAGCATCCATTTTAGATGTACTGCTGGTTTACATGTACTACATGGAAGTGTTATTGTTAATATTATATGTCAAGACATATGGTTGACTGGGGATAACACAGAACATTTCATGTAAGCGGCTAAACTTACGGAATCAAATGCAAATATGCGTTACAAAATTGTTCCATTCCCGTTAATGGAACAAGGATAAGCCATTTGAAAGAGGAAATCGGTGTGTTTTTCATAGTTTGAATATCTATGTCAGAGTTTAATAAGTAACCGCGTTTTATCGCAGTAATTCAGCCTAGGTATGCACTTCGATATGGTACACTGCTTCTGCTTCTGATGCTGCTGCTGCTGTGCAGATACAAAGAAAATATGTCTGCGCGTCCGTCACATCTTATTGCCATTTTACTTATCGTTTATCGCTATAAGATGAATCTTAAAGTGGCAATTAGAGATCCGATGTATTGCTTGTTAAACATAAAGAAGACGGATGGGATATAAATTAATTGCCCGCCTTAGCTGTCGTTTGATAATTGCTTTGCCTACTAGCATGTGACATAAGTTATAATGAGCATTGCTTGTTTCGTTAATACTGTTTGCTTTCAGCAGCATCAAATTATAGCCGTACTTATTTTCTCCCAATGCACTTATGTTGATGATGTTTTTTTCACCACTTTTGTATTAATGCACATCTAGCAATTTATGCTTCAGTAAAGTGCATGGTGATTTTGTATTACGCTTCGTGACTGGGCCCACGATTATCTGCCGCTTACTAAATACTTTATGTCATTTATTTCGATAAAGCAAGGTCTCACTAGCAGCACAACAGACACTTACATATCTAACCTCATTTGTTTTATTGCGCTCATCGACTCGTAACCGCTTCCTAACCATTTCGTCTTGCTATGCACCCGCTTTAAGCGTCATTGCACCGTTCCACAAGTACACCAAAAGTGGCAGGTAATACTGTACACCAGTATTACAAGTGATCCTGCAAAAGAAGCCATGCCGATTGGCTCCTATCGGAAAAGTACATGGTTTTCTGATTGTGGAGCATGTTCTTGTTAATTCTTTAACCAGGCAATTTCATGTGTTTTAGAATGCAAGGTCCAAACATGCTTTAGAACATATTACATAAGACTAACATATACTATTATGTCTTAAGTCGATTTGTGATTGAGTGTTCCCTGAGCAGAACCATTTATGTTAACAATTGTATCTTGGCAATGTTCTATATATTTATCAAAAGTAGCGTACCCTCATTGCTTTTTTATCATTTGTTTCTTCGGTAGAGCTGGATAATGACCTCTTGGTGCGTTTGTTCACTACAGATAAGCTGATAAACAAACCTAAACGCAAATAGGCAAACTCCAAGGTAGTACAGTTGCAAGTGACTGCGGGAGAGTGCTGTAAACTCTAAATACTAAAATGTCGTACCGTGACTGTGATGTAGTGGCTAACTTAGAATGTCGACGTCGCGTGATCTGTGGACATGATCAAACCACTGCGATAAACAAGATGACAGCCATATATATTATTATGTGCCGAACGGGTTGGAGGTATAATTACCGCTGGATATTTATTCGCAATTACCCGTAATATTTCTTCAGCCAAGCACCTATCCAACATGAGGCAAACAGGTCACCATCCGTCCTCTCTACCGCCATTGGCATGCATTCTATTGGCTTTCTATCATTTATCTCCCTGAAACGTTACCCCATAGACTCCAAACCTGACAGTATTATAAATGACACGCGCCATTACAGAGCGGTCTCTGTGTAACTAAGTAGCAGCCAATTCGTCAACTGGGGACTACTTCCAAGTAACCACGCTTCTTTGCATGGACGCAGTTTTTGTGCCGTGTTCTCGTCTGGGAGTATCATTCTTATACTATCCATTTTAACTTGTGTCCCCAAACAATCTGTCTTAGGTACTGCATGTGCCTATCTGTATAGTGCAGGAAGTTGTGTTAAAATAACCCCACCTAAGAGTAGCCATCGTTTCTGAGGAAACTAGAGTCTATTGATGACGCAAACAGCTACTTCTTCACATTCGACATTGAATTAATATTTAGCTTCGACTCATAAGTGTGCGTTCTAATGATTAAACTTATCCAAGATAACAGTGTACTTGTGAACAGCAATGCTCATGACGAAAATCGTCTGAAGGGTGTGCGATAAAGAATAATACGGTAGCATGCAGCAGCTACTGCGAAACTCCGCTTATGAATAAAATTTGTCACTCGGGAATTGGCAGCTATGGATATTGTCTAGATAGTAATGTGACTCACTTGCGCGATGACAAGTGTCAATATCACTTGCGTGAAGTAGATGTCTATCTTAGACGAGATCGGAACCATGACTCATGGGTTCTACAGAAAGCGATTCAAATGCTACATAAGGATACTTTAGCTCACTTTATCTGTCCCAACGTAAGTGATGGCGTCTTATTGAAATATGCTTCCCCCCAAAAAATTGTGGATCAAGCCATTATTGCTGTTAATGTGTATTTGATAGTCAATATATAAGAAGAACATATATCTGTCAGTAACGATATAATCATTGAAAAAATGTTCAGCTCACGTCTTATTAAAATCAGTCCTCTTTACAATTTCTTGATGGCGATCACGATCGACCAGCATACCTACCAAGAAAGCTCTCTCTCAGCAATGACTCTCAGTGTGACTTATACGACCGTTCCAAGACGTATGCAGTGCTGCAAATTTTACTATTATGACTAGAATACCTAGATAAGGATATCTCCTCGGACCGCACTATCGTTTTGAGAGAAATGAAGCATTGGAATGATAGAACTGGACCAAGAAGCAGTGGCAGCACACGCTCAGACAGCTCTGACATTTAAGGATATTGTGACGGTTACTGTCCACTTGTGTGGACGAAAGTTAGTGCGTTTGCTTGGTAATAATACCGCTCGTACGATGAGGGGATATAATTGCGATTCGCCATACGAATTTGTCGGGAAACATCGCATAAGAAGTTGAGCTAAGTGTCAATTTTGATCGACTCAATGGTATGACTCGGACTTAAAAACTGTTAATCTGCTCGTTTCCGCTACAATACGCAAAACCACGAATCTACTATGGCAGACAGCCAAGCCAAAACCGTAGTGGATGAGCTGCTGGCCTACGCCTTACTATAAAAAGTGCTGCCAATGACCGTATCAAGGATGTGATCGCCGTGTTTTACTGTCCTGAGGCTATTTTGGAGGCAAAGCCGATATTCTGGGAGAATTACTCAGATCAGCTGCCATCGATTGAATAGCCCCAGAGCCGAGGGCTAAAGAAAGCGCACATGAAAGAGATTAGAAATATTACGAGGAGCCTGAAGGCAATTGACTCAACTTTTTGCGATGCTTAGCTGCCGGTTTCATTTGTGGCAAACAACTTAAACAAGTTGCCTCGCAGCATTCCCGAGTAATGCACCGCTGTTGCGATAAATGAAAGACTTTTCAAACTGGAAGCCCAAATGGCATTCCTATCCCCGAAACCGCTGTATTAGGCCGCTTTTGCAACACAGAGACCGACACATCATGTGACGCACAATGCTTCGGAGCAATCACCTCCTTCCACTCCCCTTTTGAATAATGGCTCGCCACAAACACCCATGCCCTCGTCTACCACCTCTCAAGACAAAGTGGAGTTCCACCTTCAACCACATCAACAGCGCAAACTGAAGAAGAAGCATCGGCGGATAGAGTTTGAGCCTATACCATGCATAGTGATCCAAATGCTGTGGGCGAAAGAGCCCCAGAGCATAATTTTATTTACTTGAATGTTAGACAAAGGCGTTAAGGTTTTAGGATGATTATATGTAAAAGGACATTAAGGACTACCGCTAAATGTCATTATTAGATGGTTCAGGATAGCCATAAGCAAGCATTTATAGCAAGAGGAGAACATTAGGCAGAACACAGATGGTATTAATGGTGTTACACCTCTCATGTTTACGCTATCGGCGAATACGTCTTCATAATGATGCAACCATCACTCCCTTAATAATGTCGGGAGTGATGGTTGCATTAGGTCAGGGTTGGCTAATCGCAGCGCATGGCTTGATACATATCGTGATATATAATGTTAAGGGGCACAGGCCAGTATGGGATATAAGCTCTTTCCACTAAAACTCAGACGGTCCAGCTTTGTTTAACTTTGTGATGTTTTTACTCCCATGTTGTAGAGTTACTAGCAGTCAATGGGTTCCGTGTGCACAGAGACTGTTGTGTAATGGCGCGTTTCATTGATAATACTATCAGTGTCAGTGAGTAAAATGCAACCAGAGGAATACCAATGTGTAGGAAGTCACTGGTGATAGCGACAATGAATGTTGATGTAATGGTTCCATGCTGGCCGGGCTCCTAAGACAATCACGAAACGACAGCCAGCGGAATATAATGTGACGAATTTTGATAAATGAGTGTGTTGAGAGTGTAAATCTTAACTACATAGAATCCTTTTTGGTGGCAAATGTCGATGAGTGTGTTTTGGTTAGCTTGGGCATATTTGTAGTGGATAAGAGGCGCAACAAACTTGTTATCTTCAGCGAGATTTTGCTGAACTAACGGCGAATCTGTTGTCCCCCTTAGGTTTCGGTATGCACAGGCCAATGCTAACCCCCGTGCTTTCATGTAGGCGGCTTTGCGAACTGCTGTTTCAGAGAACGGCCTGGACCCAGTCATGCGTTTTGCGGTCTGCTACTCATAGTAGTGTGCAGGGCATAGCATTACACCGGTATAACGATTACATGGACCCAGCCATGCACATCGACCAAGTCACCATGTCAGCTTGCGTGTAGATAATATACATTGAGAGTGTAGCTAATATACAATGGTATACTTGCATACGGTAACATTACATCGTATGATGCATTATGAGCGGGAATGGAGGAGATGACGGTGGAGATAAGGGGGGGGGGGTGTTCAGTTATTATCCCAATACACTTGCTATGGTATGATCCGGTCGCTTCTGGCATCCGCGTACGCATGTGGAGTTCGTTGCCCATGAGACAGTTTCCACTTTCTCTGTCAACAATGACCTCTTCTTTAATCAATAAATCGTATGCTATTTATCTCTATGCATTTTTCCTCCCAGTACACAGTCACTAGTTGTATAAATGACAAAACACACCACTACAGTACGGTTGTTTCTTTGTTACACTTATTTCCACCGCCACCTGACGTGTGTAAAAACTTATATCAATCTGTGTAATGCATGGCACGCCAACATAACTTCCAGTGTGTGAGCACGTTGTTTACAACTGAAGATAAAAGTACAAAGATAGCTGTAAAGCTGGCGGGTTAACTACATAATCTAAAACCCCCCCCCCCCCCCCCAAAGGAACAATTAGCACTAATCTCCCACATTTGAATAGCTTTGCTTTCGGTGGCTGCGTTATAATTGCACGGAAATTGTTCAAGCTTGCTTTGATCGGCAGAGTCAGTGTAACATTAATCCTAGCGCGATATCGTAGCTAACATATGGTGTGTATGGCCAATTAAGAAAACAAGCAGATCTCACGTTGCATTGCATGTAAGCCGCGATATCTTTTGTTATTCAAACAGCATCTGCCCGGACAAAACAAATTCATCCGATAGAATCTAATTTCAAAACATATCCATGTTCTGGTGATAATCATGATGCAACCATAAAAGTGTCTCATGAAAGTGCAAACGACCGGTGTATTTGTCAGGTTTGAAAGGTGTAATGCACTTATACGATACCTTATAACTACCTAATTACAAAGATTAATACGAACTGACACGTGACACGATAACACGACTCACTGTGCCTTGATACTGCATTCGCTATTTTAACATCCCTTACTAAATTTTATGTATCCAGAAAACAAATCAACCCCTGACAGAGATACCAAACTCGCTGCCGGTGAATGGAGGCCCTAACCCAAGTGGTGTTAACTTTCGGCCGTATTGCATTTTTATAGGTTCTCTGGTATATTTTGCAGTTTGTGTTTGATTATTCGAGCTACATTATTTTACATAACCCGGTTTTAGTGCCTCATAATATGAACATGAATTGTTATTTAGCTTGGCCTCATAAATGTGCGTTGTATTGAACAAACTTACCTCGGATAACTGCAATAGAGAATCCTAATCTGGTATAATAAAGCTGCTGGGAGTCACAATGTGGCTTTCTCTGTTGTAATCGCATTACTATCGTGTCCTATGTTAACCTTTTTATTAACGCACAATGCGTTTATCCATTACAATCCACTGCCTCCTTCATAAGCTTATTTGATGCAGGAAGACACAAAGGTATAGCTATATATAAACGAATACTTTAAGTGATCCGAAGGAAGGCGTCAACTGTTATTCTGCTAAAAGGACCTACACACGGATACCGTTGTCAGTTGCAAGAGTTGTCCGGGGATAGTGTTAGATTATCTTCTCGTATCTAACGTTCATCTGGTAATATTGCATGGTACCTACACTTAATCACCCATGTTACGCGATATATTCACATGTTTGGCGCATGGACTTACTCCCTGTTGATCACTTGTATCAACGATGTTTTTGTGTAATTTGAAATAAACTTTGCTTGGAACGATACGCATGAATACGGTTTCTTGATGTTACAGTTGGTTGAGAAGGGGAATGTTAATAGAGTTTGTAATCCACGCATGTCTTCTTCGGATAGCAACAATGATTGCTTTCTTAATTATCAGTCGCAGACTATAGAATAAATAGTTACCGTAAAATAGCGACTCTCAATCAAATGGCTACTCCACACGTTTGCAATTCGTGAATCATTTGAATCGAACTTGCGAAGATGGACAAGTCACTCGGGAATTGGTAAGTATTCATTGTACACTGATACATTGCCGAATTGTGACAGACGCTGCACTTTGTAATAGCAACAAAACTAAATTTTGCAAGACTAAGCCTAGGTAATAGACTGGCTATCGTGTCGCAAGAACGGGCGCATTTAGAGGATCGTACAGTTGTGTTTATCTATATTTTTTTCTTGTACTGCGTATACTACAGATAGTTGAGCATATGGCAAATATTTGCCCACATTTCTCCCCGATTACTATTGCCTTGATGACTCAGAATTTATAGAGCGTCACGCCAAGCCTGTTGGCGAAATGACCTGCCGTCTATATTACTGCAGGTGGGGGGGGGGGGGTGATTGTCCTCTTGTAAAATATGTGACTTTCCTGGACCTCAGTTGTAGCATTACATATTATAATAATCCTACATTACATGCAGCATCTTAATGTGAAAGCGATGTCAACAAATATGCGAACGCATCATTCAGTTAGTTCGTGGATATTGCCTGGTTAGTGGTGTGCCGATCTAGCGTAATAACAGGTGATTAACCGTCTGATTTGACAAAATGTCTTAGGTAGTGCTTCTGTGAAGTATATTAAAGCATTAGTTATGAACCTCAAAACATAAAAAGGACAACTCCGTCCGCCAAGGGAGGCGTGTTGACAGGCATACCCATTGTTTTCATCGTAGTGGTGGTATGCACGAAGCGAACAGCACTGTTTGGGATGTAGAGGAGTTATTCTCAAGGTATCTGGTCAATGAATGCTGCATGGATCAATTGAACGCGCAGACAGCACTGTTGGAAGATATCATTGTAGCCGATTGAGTAAACCAGAAGTGTCGGTTGCAATTTTGTTATGGCCCAAAACGGGAACCCACCAATGATTTGGAAATACTACTGGTTATTTCAGAAACATAATGCATAGCTTTGCCGACATAAAGCTGTTGATAAACCAGTAAATTCCGCACGTGGAATCGTGTAGTCTGGTATACAGTAAGGTTCACTTTGTATGTCACCAACAACTTTGAACATTGATTATGTCATAACATAAAAAGTACCGGACGTGTTAGCATGTTTGCTATTTCACGTTCAATTTCACGGCCCTTTCAAATGATCTCAATGTTACTTTGCAACTTCCTTTCCAAGAAGGAAAGGTGCGCATTAACACTAGGATATTACAGCTTGGAAGATTTGTATATCAAAGAGACAGCATGATGTTACCATATTTGTTGTAATGAGAGACCAATACTGAGATCACCTTTGCGCTAATTATACTGGCCTGTACCAAGAAAGGGATTTTAAAAGTGGCACACTACCTCTATTGTCAATTGCAGACGTCGCAACCTCACCGACTCACTTCTGAATGCTTCAATTGGAGTTGTTTATAATGCTCACGATAGATGGTCGCATCTTGCTTGTTTCAGTTGCATAAAAACAGTAAACGTATTTATTTTTCAACGACTACCTTATTACCATATTTCCGTTTTAAAATTGTCATTATGCTTTGCATACAGACCTGCACACTAACGCTCAAAATAGTCGACTGACAAAACTTTCCCAATGCCATTGAACGCGAATAATACTTGTTGACCGTAGCTCGAAATGAGAGATATGGTGAAGCAATGCGTATTTATGGTGAATTCATCCCACGTGAATAGATTAAGACTGGTAGTGAAATGCGATTGCCCTGAAGTAACCCGGTCGGAATGGCGAGCACCAGCAGCTTGCATACGGGCTCCAAATCACATAAATGTTTTCCCTCATAGCAAAATATGTTCTGCACTGGTCCGCTAGATTCCCGTCTCCCGGAAGATCTTGTCCTTGTGTTGCATCTAATCTAGGGCAGTTTCATCAGGACCATAATGTCTGTGGAGCAATGAAATTCGTACAGATGTACGAAAAGCGTGCAATTGCAATCGACTGCATCAGCACAAGGAAAATAAGAAGTGTGTCATTGCTGGCAGCTGTCGTGAATGAACAACCTCCAGTCATCTATCGTCAGATGACGTGAACCAATTGACGACTTATACCAATACAAATCATTCTTATTGCACGAAGTGCGGTATCGGGTATTGTGGGACCCGGATTTTTAAAATTAGAAATATGCTCGTTTATTAGCTTTTGAATGTTCGGATTATCCAAACGTTCAGAAATGCAAACTACTTAGTGGATAATATTCTTTTATGAACCTGTGAGTCCGCTAGACTATGAGCTTGTATATCTTTATTATTTCGAATATTTTACCTATTAAAAGTACACCCGTTCCATCAACATTAAAATTGAACCGAAATGGTAGGAATATCCACAAGACTTCATCACTTCAATCTATTGGTCCATTTGGCGTTTAATAACCACCCAATCAGAGTAATAATGTCACAGTTATACCACTAATTGATATGCAAGTATGATCTAGTACAAGTGTAGTGCATCTTTCATTATCCCACCCTTCCGTGTAACACTTTCCTCTGCCGCAGACTTTAGTAATACTTACCATGCAGGGACAGCCTCATTGTTTCAGCCAACAGCTGAATGAGGGGAATCGCCCACCCGTCCACAAGCATCGCATTAATTCAGTGTTGTCGACCACTGAGCGTATATACAGATATATAACCGCGCTGTGTGATCCTACTGCTGGTATGGAAACATTGTCAGAGCATATGTAGTTTATCTGAATGGTAGACATTAACGTCAATCATTATGTTTTGCCGTCAGTTAATTCATGTTAACAGATATATACGGATGAACAATAAAAGCAAACCGATGATATCATATGATCTTTTGATCCCATCGGCGAATTCATTATGACTCATTTTATGCGGCCGTAACTTTGGAACATTGAGCTGCTTACCGATTGAGCACACAAAAGGCCGTCTTTTAGAGAGGCAATAGCGAGCGCCTAGTTAGGTAAATATGCGACTTGCATTGCGGAAAGATAATGTGAATGGCATCAGCTTTGTAGATGTGACCATATTGTTTCCATAAGCGAATTAGAGTTGTTATCAATGACAGCCCGCGCGTCTGAAATTTACGTCAAATATGTGATCAGCGATAGAGAAGCAATATGATTTTCCACAATATTACTCAATAGCGCGTGACATACTCTTTCACAGGCTTCTCGAATCAGGGATTCGCACCCATTACCTATGTGGTAATTTTCTTTCATTCACCATCTTTAGCTAAAATGTAAACACTAAGAACTTCGGTAGCTACGTCGAACTAATGCCTGAGCATAGCAGCCTCGTCGAAATAGGCAGCTAATGCACCCAACCAATCACAGGCCGTTATATCACATTGGGATTGTCAAATACAACAACGCTGCATTGGAGATATTGACTCTCCAGGCAGAGTAACTGTGATTCAATTGTAAAACATAAATATGTTCCGGTGAAATGTACGTGGCAACCATATAAATGTCCCATAAATGGGTTTTAAAATGTATTGCACGTATATGATGCCGCATAAATGCCACCATGGGTACGGAGAGTAATTTCACATCACTCGTAAAACAGCCTAGTGTACCTACTGTTCATTCAATTATCTGCCTCTCGTGTTGCATACATCGTGTTCAAATATTGATATTTACGTCAAAATTGCATCAGGATATTATGTACTTCTCTAGGCTTAAATTCAGCAACCTCATTTCCCTGATTGCTTTGTTGTCTTGATTTCCTAGCGACTGAGAGAATAAAACACAGCAGAATGACAGTTATAGGAACGTTAAGTAATCCACGGCGTCAACTGGTTTCTGATAACGCCGCATCGGTTCTGTAAAATGAGACCAGCACAAGAATGTCGCTGCTTGTTGCGATGGTAATAACCCGGTATTCCACCTCCATCCTGTATTTAATGTTATGCATGTATGTTAATGTTATTGGCCAAATGGATGGCCATTTACGTTTGAGTCACATAATATGTCATCTCCTGCGTAGTATCAATCTTGTGCGTATATGTTAATGTCGTGGCCAACTGAAATGTTTCAAGTTTAAGGCAGTTAGCCTAACATAATTAGCATGCAGATAAGTGAATTAATGCTGAATTAATGAGACGTCCGCCCATTTTGTTGCACTCCAAATGAAATCATATATACGGTCCTCAAGAATTGAGGACAAAATTTACCATTCGGAGATTCAGAGGGATACGGAGCTTGAGAGAAAGATTAAAAATCCAGAGAGACCAACCGACCGTGAAACCGAACACGCAGAATTTATTTGTGCTAGCTCATATCCAGTCTAAGGTATGTTCATAGCAAACCCCAGTTAGATCGATTCGTCTAAACGAGCGTCACCATGTCTACAGTGCATCGTTGTTTTAACAAGGCAATTTCTTTAATGCATTAAAGACATTGGCCCGTGACTGAAATCAGATTTAATACGGCTGATTTCCTGCAACATAAACCCCGTCATTAGCCTACAGTAGCAGCATGAATACTTAACCGTCGTTCTGATGTCTAACTCTGACCATCGGTACTCCCTTGTACAGTTTTGTTTTACGTTCCGCAGGTGTACCAACTTATATCAGCCATTAACTAATATGTTACTTTTTGATTAAGAGTCCCAGCCGCAACACAGCAAATATCGAACCCTCGTTTTGTTTAGCTAAACATGGGGTCACCAAAATGGCTCCTTCCATTAAAATCCGATTTGAGACTCTAGACTTTGTTTTTAATCACAATCACAACATAGTATAACATCCCGTACGCAATTATGGGGCGCCTCGTGGATTACTCGTGTATAGCGATACATAGGCAATGCACAAGAGTGATAACTATTCTTTTTTACAATATGTTCAATGAGTGCTGAAAAAAATAGATGTCGGTAACCTATTTACTATTGCCAAATGGCGGAAAGCAAATCTGCAGCATGCATCCTTGTGCAGCTCTCAGTCGCTGCAGCCGGGCATGTTCAAACTAATCAGCAAAGTGCTCATGGCCGATACTCTGCGCCAGGCATTATCCATCAATCGCGTGCGGATTAGTCGATGAATAAAGGTAGCTTTTAGCCGCGAACTCATATCAAAATGGTACGAATGTTTCCACATTTAGCGTTCAAAAAATTCCGGTTGGAAAGTTTATCATGAGAATATACACAATTACATAAAATGTTTAATGCTAAACTTACGTTGACTGTTTTGTCGATGCTTGTGGGGCGTCTAAGATACAAATACAACCACAGCTAGGACATCGGGCTTCAAACCCGGTCATAATCCGGGCTGGCCTCTTGTCCAATTCGCAAAACTGAACAACCAACGATAGCCGTATATTAATTCCCTAAGATATAATCCTAGCGCCATTATTACATGCTTGCATTAATCAAGTACGTTGAAGCGTTAACACAAGAACATCTATCTAAGGTGTCGCCTACATAATCGCCGACAAGAGCAAGCTATGCTGCATTGTTTTAATGCCAAATACATTTTTTTGCCACCATATATTCTATATTTGCAATGTCTTCATTATATAAATATACAAATCCGGTGACAACAAATAGGTGACTATCGACATTGTTAAAGCAGTTGCTTGAGTTGCAATCGTAAACACAATCTTTGTCACCCGAGGGGTTCGCCGAATACTTAAATAGACTAACGTTATGTCACGCAACAGCCAATGTAGACAATGGGAATAATTCAACACCACTCATAAAGTCTACTGATTAAGTTCATCCTACAATCATCATGCGCGCCTGTCCTAATTTTACTTAAGTGAATATATCGAGCTCTCGGAGAGACAAATCACTGCCGCTCTCTTTGACACAAAGCCCTATCCTGGAGGTATGTCAGTGATGGGATCTATTTACGGTTCTGAAGTGTTTCTTTGTTAACTGATTGTCAGTTGGCCAATCTCAGTCAAAATGAAAATAACATATAAGAAACACATCCCGTTGCCTTTACACATGGATAACAATATTATGACCAAGTTATTTAGCTTATTTATTTAGCATATTCATTTGAATTCCGGACAATAATGTTCCTCGGTTAATGAGGTCACGGGGTTTGAGGCCATTTTAGGGAGTCTTATCGAAGAAAATGCATCTGCTGCAAGCCTCTCTCGTCAAAGAGCTCTATCTATGGCTATCTAGGGACGCTTATCACAAAGCAGCATTCACTTACTGCATAGCACTCATAATTGGTCCGTAGAATGAAAATCAATGATGCAAAGCACGCATTAACGATGCTAGGGACAGGTGACTAACCCCATCTAATAGCAGATACCATCCTACGGCATTCAACTAAGCCCTTCATTGACTCGCTGTTATACCTACTGATTCTGCATAATGCTTCCTAGACCCAGGATGAATTATTGTTTCAAGAGAAAGAGCAGACTAGTTATAGGTAATGGCGAAAGCATGATACGTGCTTGACCAGCGCGACGATAATCTTCGTTGGCAATAGCTACCCACAGCCCAAAGGACGGCATATGATCTTGTAACATACCCTTTGCCAAACGTTTCAAGGTCAACAATCGATTTCACCAGAACACAAGTGCTAAGCTTTCTGTGGACATCGATGGTGATTAGATTCTATAATAATGCGAAGTATCAGATTCTACTGCATGGCATATTTGGCGTTTCATCAGAGCCGTTGATTATCTAATTCAAGGAGAGCTCAACAGCCGGGGATCATTAATGCGTTTCATGTCCCAGGATAACTTGTATCGCCTTTTCTCAGTATCATGCTAATGTGATTAAAATGTTATTAACTACAAAGAATTATCCTGGGACGAACAGCTAAAACAAGCCATTAGATATCACCAGATATCACCTTCCCACGTTTTCGTGGATATGTTTGCTGTTGTCAATGGTACCAATTTGTGCCTCGTGATATTGTTGCACTTAGATTACGCATAAGCATCATCGAGCGACAGATGATGACCTTCGTAAGATGACATATTCGGCCGGTAGAGTAATGACATTGTCTCATGGTGACATACATTTGATACTGTACCAATCGGCTCTGGACGATATTGTCATCACGGTTGTGGATGTTGGTGTTAGGGTTTACTTTATTCTAGCGTCAGTAATCCTCAAAGGATGAATATACTACGAGGCCTGCCATGTAGGGCGTGTATTCTTCTATTCCTTGTGAGTACTAGTTTATGAGACTACTCGAGCTGTTACAAATGTCAATGGGATTTTACCGAGCAAAGTAGACATAGTATTCAGTGCGACAATGAAATGTGAGCTATTTATGCAGTTGACTTTCCATATACAGAGGTCTCTGTTGCCTGAAGGAAACATGTATCCATCGAGTGAGCGCAGGACTATCAACTTCTATTAGTTATCCCTCTACATCGCTGTGTTATTGTGTACCTAGCAATGTCATCGAATGCAAATGACGTCGTAAGAGCAAGATTTAGGTGCTACATCAAACAGTGCATTGTAATGGGCTGATGTGAAGAAGACTGCATTCGAAAATGAGGGAACCGTCGGTAACATACAGCTAATTCCTTTAGCAGATGCGTGCAATCACACGCCTGCAATCTACTAGCCAACCAATCCTTAAATGGTACTCAGGTATTAAATATTTTTTCAGAAGCGATCTGTGGTGGTTGACGATTTCACAAAAAACCACCAAAGTATCAACGAGAAGTATATGTATAGGTATTGACATTATTCCTTATCCTAGATGAATATGCATGTAGGCCGGTTTTCTAAATCGCTGACAGCACGTATAAAATGTCTAGTGACGTTGCCTAAAAGGAGGTAAGGAATAATGCACATGCATCGATGTTCACATTAGCCTTTGTACACATCGTTAACAATCCCCCCCCCCATTTACAATCCTCGTCTCTAAGTCGACGTCTTACTGCTGACTCATTATATAAACGTAAGACGAATGCACTGCGCCTGTAGAAGTGCACTGTCTGATAATCTTTGTCCCGCAGATCCTAAATCGTGGATTACATTATTCGGGGTTGCTCTGGTTGTGATATTTACTTTTCGCTTTGATTGGCAAATGATATAAACAATCCGTTCATATCATTATTTCATATTAATGAATAATTAGGTACGAAATAGCCATTTAATCACATTGGATACGACAGGGTTGTTTTTAGTTTATCGTGGTTTAATGTAGACCTTCTATAAGGTTAGAAAAGACTGGGGCTTCATGTGAGTGCGTGGGTTAATAACTGGAGAGAAAAATTTCAACGGCAAAAGTAACAATGGAAGCAAGAATGCGAGCCCTACATTAGCTCACTGTCAAATGATCAATGACACATGGTAAACAAGTTGTTTACAAAACCAACAACCGACGCCCTTGTGGCTATGAGACGGAGATGCTGCAGTGATAAAAGAGCGGAGATGAAAATAAAAAGAATGTATTAGTGGTACAGAGGACATGGCTGATTGTGGCATTATTTTTCATGCCATTAACGAAGCTACATCATTACTTCCGTCTAGTACAAACATGCCTCTGAATATTAATGCAGACCATGTTAGCGATGAGATAAAACCACCGTCTTATCTCAGCAGTAACGTGACATGCATATCATAGAGTTAATGTAAACCAGAGTGTGAGCATTTATCGTAGAAAATAATTTAATGGACTTCATTGCTGGGAATAAGCTTTAAAGCGTTATAAAATTCGTGAAATCCAAACAGAGATTAAATGTTAACAAGCATTTGCCTAGACGCAGCTAAATAAGTATTTCGCTTTCAATTCGGGAATTTGACGAGTCATATTTTAGAGAGTAATCTGTTCACAGTTAGTAATGCACGCCGTCACAGTCGGCTACTGATTGGAGCCCAACGACAATCCTTTGGGATATAAATGCAACCTTTAGGTAAGATGTCGGTGGTTTTCTCCATCGTGACAGTACTGCATTATGATGCTGTCAACATAAATAGAGCACTGAGGAATCCCAGAACCGTAACTAAACCTGTTCCTTGTCGTCATTGACCAGGCATAATGTAACGCCTTGAAATATACTGGTCAGTTTTGAACATCCATGAACCATCATATTTGTGACAAATGACAAACTGTTCATTGCTCTCTGTCTAGTTTAACTCTCTGCTGCTATGGTCTGCTAAAACTCGTCAAGAGGCTGCCACAAACTTTTAGAAACATTTCCATATGCTTAACATACAGATATAGTAGAAAGGGAATTTCAAGATTTTCATCATATATATTTTATAACGTAGTAAAGTCATTCTTATGAATAGGGACCAAGGCAATGTCTTTGTATTAGCAATGTTCAATCAACCATCAACAGAATGCGCCAGAATTGTGGATGACCGTTCAGAATATTTGACTTACGGACAGAGCGAGTATATTTAATGCCATTCATATAAGCGTGCTTGCCAATAGACTAAGCTAAGATAGGTGCGACGAGTATTGCTCATCTATTGATATGTGTGTTTTGTGTGGCAGTCGGTTCAACATCGTTGAAATAATTCTACTATTTTCATATATCGTGTCGTCATGCCATGGCGTGCGATGCACAGCTTTCCATTAAACAGCTTATAACTATGATAAGTAGACGTTTGATTTCTTGTGATTTTAAAAACCGCCGGGACAACATGGGCACATATTATCTCGTAGGCATACGAGAGTAAGCTTTCTTAGCATAGCTATAGGCTTTTTATTTCAACACATACCGGGCCCGCAAACGGCGATCGACCAGTTTGCGACCGATGCGATGTGAATCTAGCAATCCAAACAATTGCCACGCTTATGTAACAGTGCCTTTGGTAATCTATCACCTAGAGGACACTGGCTGAATTACAATTACAGCAATGAATGCAACAGGAACGTATTACAGAACTATGACTATTTCCGATCTTGAAGTGGGTCGTACAACGACAAGCTACTTATTATCTTGTTGAACCAAGTTGCATATGCATCTAAATAACAAATATGCATCGCCAGTAAAAATGCACTATGATTGCACAAAGCAAAGCGAGGGCTTTAATTTCTAGAATGTACTAGAACTCTGATTGCTATAAAAAAGTCCTAAACTTGCAAATCAAATTGCAATGCATCTGAAGAAGGTTTTGGGGTAAATGCATTTTGCTAGTAGGGCATAAATACCCTGAAGCAATGGTCTCACGCTTTAAAATCCCGGATAGGCGAATATCATCAACATTCTTATATTATGAACGCGAATATCAGACATATACTGAATAAATCACGGAAACATAGGTGTTCGATAGTAGCACTTAAGTTTAACATGCACATTGAACATAAATGCATTTTGTCGCATTTATGTTAAACATGATCTATTGTCAGTAATGTATTGGTGCATCGTTGAGCCTTGGAGCAGAAAGTTAACCTCTGTGCCCTTACTGCTGTAGGGGAAGATAATAAACGACAATCATGTGAACGGCATACAATTACGTCGGTCATTTATTCCTTCACTAGCTGATATGTTCTAAGGAATATATATGGAGAGGCTATGGAAATATGTATTTAAAATCTTTCGATCTAACAGCACATGATATCTGAGCATACAGCCATTGTACGATTCTCGATAAACCATACTTTTATTGTAAATGCGACTTTGCCTTAACTCATTAAATTGAGTGGATAAACGCGTTACTTGTCATCGGTAACTACAGTACTATGACAATTGTGTGTCCCATACATGATGTCAGGGGCGAGTAATCCGTAAAGTTACTTTAACGTGCGAACAACATGCGAGTGCGAGGTATACAGAACATCGTAAATGCGACTTCGTTAAAGTCACTGTCAAATTTGTGCAAACAAATGGGGAATGCTAACGGAGATGGCTTACACAAGCTAATTACTGTCATGTTATACTGGAATTAAGCAAAAGATAAACAGTTATATCCTTTGCAATGGATAATGGGGTTGTAACGCTGTTGATATTGCATGATATACTGAATCGTTTCTATACAGAATAATATAACGTTGTACAATATATGCTGCTAAAGTCAATACGAACGTCAATAGTGTATTTTCTCCAGTCTGGGGGACAAAGCAACGACCATCTACGGCCCGCAAATATACGTCTATAGGAAGTAACGATTGCTTGCAACGTATTGATTCCGAATCGTTTAACGGCGCGAAACAAGAACGAATATATGCTACACAATCTTTCCGTTCCCATAAGTTAAATATGTTAGCAAAAATGTTGCAGTAAATTGGTTTTGTTGAGGTGCTGCTCTTTGTAGTCACTAATCATATCCTATCATAACAAACTATAGTCATTGCGCTTGGTCAAACGCTGTCAAATCTAGTCAACTGTGCATCATCAGGTCGATGTTGTGCATGCCTCTGAGCTGCAATACTGCTGCCGGTGCTTTGCAGTGTGCGAGCAACACGCTCTATCTTCTTCAACCTCAAATTACTAGAACATGTCCCACATTTGCGTCTAACATGTTGTAACGAGTACGAATCCACAATGCTATGTCTATCTAACATTGAAGTACGAATTATAACATGTCATCCCTGTGATTCGAACGTGGTATTGCTTGCTCCTGCAACCCATGACTCGGCTAAGAAATACGGTAAGTTGGTTGCATAGAATTGTGACGTGCTTACGTGGCGTACAGTCATAACACAAAGCTGTCCGTGCACGATCGCGTCACTGCAGTTCTTATATATTACGTCCTCGGACGATTCGGAATTGCCGCAAGCATCATCGTGTATTCGTAGTGTACATTCTTGAAGTACTTAATTTCTCTTGAGGAACTAATGAATGGGATATTTAGTATTATAACCCGATGACGGTTCAAGTAACGCTACTGGTTTTGCTCCTACCTTTTGGAAATACTTCGGTGACACTGTAAGAGCGTACGATGCATTCATTGAAGTAAATGTTATTAAGTAACTTCCATATGTGAGGACATATGCTCGAACGTAGTGTACGTCATTTTCTCTTTCATTATATTTAATTGTACAGGTGGGAAACGAAAAGGAAATAGGCATCTTCCACATACAGCAATGACATTGACACGGCAATGACGACGCTACAGTGTGGGTCAATAAATTATGTGTGTATTATTGTCCAGAAATGCCTGCAATGTCATATTTATATGACATTATGCTCAATTGTCGAGATCATTCGTGACTCACTCTGAAGGCGAAAGTCTTGCGATATGTAGACCTGATCTTGTCACATCAAGTGGAGAAGGGTGTTTGTATTAGATTGCTACTCTCAGAACACCCATCTTATCATCGTAATTCGCCACATTGTAAGCTGGAAGCGGTCGTTCGGGCGATTGTAGTGAGAGGCATTATAACAGAGTGCATGTCCAACATTTGACCATTACGTCATCGTTCATCATCGTTATAAATAGTTACATCCCGATTGGCTTTTCCTGGTTACGTAGCATACACCGACACTGACACAGCAATCAATGACATGGGCTATTAAAGAGCGGTCTTTGCACTTACGGAGCGCATTAACTGCTTTTAACGCGACCACTGGGGAGTAATTCCAAGTTTAACACATCGCTGATAATTGAACTTGGACCGTCTAGGTTTTAGTTGATGGGAACAGCCTTCGAATGCATTCCAAACTAGCTTATGCCCCTCAACAATATACATCATGTCATTAATCTAGTCATGCAGTGTGCGTTATTACGGTTGGTCAACCCTGCCTCATCGCAATCGTCAATCAATACCTAGTTAAACCTGCCACCACACCGTTATAAAAACCTATTCACCGATAGTGTCGAGTCCAACATGACATGTGTTGTAATTCACTTTGGATCGCAGTTTGTTGAGCATTATTTTTTCCGGATTTTGGACAATCAGGATACATTTACTTCTTCCAGATAATGCATTCGAGATCAACTTAAAATAAATAAATAGCTTAAGCCTCCTACATGGCGATACATTCCCACTTTATCACTGAATTCTGCACTTTGGTTTACTGCCACCAGTTGTCGTTTACAATCGTACATCAGAGACTACTACGTTAAGGGAATACAATAGGGATATGAACCTCCCCTTATGTGAACAGCATATGTGTAACCTACGCTCATCTCTCGTAAGAAGAGCGTGTGTTTTGTCCTCCCTGAATATTAGCTCAGCTTATCAATTTTGTATACCGTCACGATGCTCGAACGTGCTGCATGTGATGTATAAGCCGGAGTGCCAGGACACGTCACCGCTAATTAATTTACCTGGAAAAAACAAAAAACGCATTTCATTTTCATCATGCTGGAACAAAACGCTGGTAATTCCGCAAACGATGTGACAAACTCTCGTGTCACCATCTGTCCTTGGTTGAGCTTATCATAGGCAAGTACCCCAGATGCTCATCAGACAAAGTGGTGCAGTCACAACAACGTGCAAATAGGTATAAATCGCGGTATTGATTAGCTTTTTGGATGGTGCTAGGCATCAAAACCTTACTGAAGAATACATTGCCTGGTATTCAAACTGAAATGTCGTCCATTCTATCAGGTGAATATCGTGAAGGCAATAATATTCAAATGTGCTCCCCCCGTCACATCAATCAATACATTAGCTATAGTGTGAGTGAGAGTAAGATGGAGCCGCTGAATGCAGATGTCATGAAATGGTAAACATTCCGAGTAATGTTTGAATAAGCTGTAATGTTCACTATCTTGAAGCTACCTAGTGGGGAAATGGGTTTTTTTAAGTCCTCACTAACGGCGTCAGGAATGAGGTAGCATCAATAACATTTGTTCATTGTCATCCTAACTCGCTTCCAATAATCATAGCTACACAGTATTGCAAACAACTTGGTTCGATGTAGTTGAATGCGACAGCCTTTAGGCACGCATTGTTTCATCAAATGTCATTAGTGCCCTAGACACTCAGCACTAAGCTATCTTTCCCATGATTTACAAATACGGCCATATTGACCCTCGATCCTCCCGTCACCTCGGGGTGTAAGGAATTTCTCAATGCGCGAACAGGTCAAAAGGGTTGCATCCCAATTACTGTGTTGAAGCTTTTAGCCATATCGAAACTGTAATGAGTTTGGTGACCTGGGCTCATTAGGTATGCCGCTACGGAAGTGCCGAGTTTCCAACAGCACTTACGATTTTCTTACCTTTGTATTGTTTTGGGAACGTTCCTGAATTTGTTCGTGGAACTACCTCAGATAGCAGGTGTTCATGTGTTTGCCGTCTTTATTAAACATACAATGTTGCTAATATATTGCTTTATATTTTGATTTGATTCTACAAAACATGATTTATTGCTATACAATATCGATTGCTTGTGTCAACTGGCCCAACGACCATCTATGGAACACAAATATACGTCGACCGAATGTAACAGAGGCATGGTACGCACAGCATCCGAATAGTTTAACACAGCAAGACAGGTCACTTCACATGGTGATCGACTTTTGACCACGTAATTGTATTTTTTCTAAATTTTGAACATCATTCCAACACATTACACACCAAGTGGTACACCTAGATGCATTGTGTCATAACTATTATCTATATGTGTGAGGAGCTTAACATCGTTTGCCTAACCAGCCATAAAGTGCAGTCTTTAATTCCACTAAGGAACATGAAGGTTGCCACGAGTATAATTCAGATCAGACCTGCCAATCAATTTGACATGCAAGAAATATTTCGCTTGGAAATCTGAATTGCTGTTATCATACCGGGGTGAAAGGAGTAGTCCGTCCATATTTTAACCATGCACCTCCGAAAACACAATCTACGACTCGATCATGAACGAGGGCCTTACTTTTGCAAATATAATAGACAAGATTGAGCTTAAACAGCTCACCAATACAAAATAAAGATATAATGCGTTTAGGTCTAAGGTTTGGGGTTATAAATCTAGCAGCAATTGAAGATGCAATATCTTATATCCAATATTCTATAGCGAGTCTCAAACTGATGCCTTAACATTGCATCCTGGCCTGCAATGACAGCTAATATACTCAACCAAACATCCCCTTAGAGATTGTCAAATACATGGGCGCAGCTTTAGAGACATTGGCTGGCGGACCCAATAACTTATCAAACATTATTTAATTCTAAAATATATCAATGTTCCGGTGAAATATACGAGGCAATCATATAAATGCCATTCAAATAGGCAGGTTTATGTCTCAGGTATGACAAGTGTAATGCGCTCATATAATGCCGCATATAAGTCCCAACACTACTACTCGCAAATCACCCCATTTTGCCTTTGAACATGCATGCACTGTATATGTATGTGCATAAGATGTTACACATCATGCTTGTGAATGCACTCTATGTAATAAAGTACCCGTTCATCAGTTTTATTGAATAAAGCTTATAAAGCGAAGTCTAGCTTTATGATTCAACTTATAACTACGTGTGTTCATGGAAATGATTATTCCTATCCGAGGTATATGAGTGGGGAGTGATTAACAGGCAGCGCACGTGAGGGTCTTCGTATAGCATCAAAAAGCTATAGAGAAATGACATCTAGTACGGGTGATAATTATTGACGATAATTAAAAAGTGGCTTCCACTCGTCTTTGCCATTAATTGTTGCATACATATTTATAATAACGTTCACAGAGCATGCCTTCCCGCAATCTCTTGCATTGCACTTGTTTGTCAGATAATCCACACTAAGCGGTGATTATTCAAATCTAACAAAGAAACAAATGATTATGAGCAATGAGCGTAATCTTCTTGTGTTAAATATATAGAACGTTGTCTATGGTACAATTGTTAACACATATGGCTATGCTCAAGGACACACTAACACTTATCGACTAATGACATCATAATATATTTTAGTCTTATGTTATATATTGTATAACATGTTTTAGACCTTGTGTTCTAACACACATGGAATTGACCGGTATTAGTATTAACAAGAACGTGCTCTACATTGATTAAACAATTCATTCCTAAATTAGTCATTTTGTATATTTCTACCATCGGTTATTTGTGGTCTCACAAACAATACGTAAGCATTCGAGGCTTACTTATTGGTATTAAGATAAGTGGCCCTGAGGCTCACTGTTAGGTGAGCATGGGTAAGTTAGTGGCTCATGCATTTAATTTGCAATATATCATTCATCTCCATGAATCGTTAGCACCATAGACACCGAACCTGATAGCATTATAAATAGGACACGTGCCATTGGAGAGTGGTCTTGATGTAACTAATGAGTCAACTCGGAACTGTTTTCCCATCCAGAATATCATCTACATACAATACATTTAAACTTGCGCAAGATAACTGTGAGATTGTCCATTTGAACAACATTGCGTATGAATAAACATCTTCTGGAGGGAGTGCGATAGAGAATAATACGGTAGCATACAGCAGCTACAAATCTGTCGTTTCATTTACACATTGCTGTCGTAGTTATGGCTATCTGCGAGCATCAGCACTTCCTCATACAATACACTATTTAGTTAAATGATGTGACAGTTTATTTTCTACCTTTTGTGAAGAATCTTTAAAGTTTGCTTTCCACATGGTGCTGATTTGTTTCGCATGATCACTTGAAGACAAATATCACCCCGTGTTCATTACGAACTCAACGCACGTTTACACCGTCAGTGAATACGTCTTCATGACCGTGTGGCGGCGCTTTAACAATGTCTGGAGTGACCGCTGCGATAAGGCATTAATGTCTTAACGCAATACCACGCAATGCATGGCAAGATACACACAATGAGATGTTATGTTAGGAGACGCAACAAGCCAGCATGGAATGCATTTGAATGGTTCTCCCGACTGAGGAAACGACACATAAGCTAAAACTTACATGGTCCAGGCTCGATTAACTTGCGCTATTATGACTTGGAATTACTCCCCAGTGGTCGCGTTAAAAGCAGTAAATGTGCATAGAGACAGCTTTGTAATGGCCCGTGTGTAATGGTCACATTTTAGGCAAGATCTCTGTTATAATGCTTCCCATGGCAATCACGCCAACGACACCAAGCGGCATAGAATGCGGCGAATTTCGTTAATAAGATGGGTGTGCTGAGATTATAAATTAGATACCGATACACGAATATCCCACTCTGCTTGTTTACGTTTGAAGGGGTAGGATCATTTCTACGCATCGCAAGACTTCCGCTTTCTGAGTAAGTCACTGTAATTTTTGACAATAACAATATATTAACATGACATTACTGGCCTTTATGAATAATAATACGCAAACATTTCACTGACCCACAATCTAACATCGATGTCTTGTCTATATCTAAGTGGCATGTGCGAATAGTCTTATTCACTCTGTATCATCGAGTCTGTCCAATCTAAATGCGAATGCACTACACACTCGTGGTAGAATGTGGCCTAATATAATGGAAGAGGCTCGATAACGTTTTCTTCAGTGAAAGTATTTTGCGCTCTGAACCTTGGCGTTATCTGAGCCGTCATCAGGCTGCAACACTTAGTATCCCCTTCATAAGGGCCCGTTTTCTAACGTCCAAATATCTTTTGTCACAAACAGGGACAAAAGATATACCTCACGACAATCCACTATGATTACGTGATGGTGATCGTTATTAGTCCCGGATTATCATTAAAAAGGTATACTGTAAGATCAGCGGTGAAATGATAATGCTGGGCCAGGTTGGTGTTATAGCTGTACACAACCTAAGCATGGAAACGTTGTAATTATATACATCCGACATGTATCGTTTCTCAGTTATCCTATGAGCAACGGAGGCATGCAGTTCAATAATCAAATCACGGCTAAGACAGACTATAGCGTATCATGTACATGCACGGTAATGTTAAATATACCTAGCATGGCGAGTATCTACGATTTACACTCTTTGAAACGTAGGCGCCTAGGTCGGAAGTATTGTGGTTATTGCAGGAAGTGGAAGAGCGCAATACATATCCCCGACATCAGTATAGCGGACCTGAGGCCTACAAAACAGGGTTCAGATGCGACAGCGTTTGACTAACAAATGACGCAGAGCAGACTTGATGTGACATCGCACAATCAAGAAATGACGCACAGCAGACCAGATGTGAGAGTGCTTGACCAGGCTCAATGGCAACAGTTTGTTGTGATAGGACGCAGCATAAACTTTGCGTAAGACTTCTGATTACAAGAAGTAACAACACAATGATTAATTCACCCAAAATACACGACTAACATATTCAGCTAAAGGGGAAAACAATATAGTGTAGTAATTATTGGTATTCGCTTGACCATTCTGATGCAATGCGATCCGTGCGATCCGTGCGATCCGTGCGTTGCATCAATCGTTGTTGCTTAACCCCATCCACTGATGCAAATAACCTATTGACATTCGAATAAAACTTGACGCATTGATTTAATTGTGTAGACCATTATATATTGTATAAGTTATCAAGATTTCAAATACTTACATAAGCTTAGACTATTTTACAAGCATTCTCCAGAATTCAGTGGCTAGTTCAGAACAATACATAATGCATTGCACTAACTCGAGATGAGATTGAGGTTTCACCACAATGCGCGGTTTTACCATAAGCAGTATTTATACAAAACAGTCAAATGGGTAGTATGTGGCAGGAGGACGATGGAATGCTTCCTGAAAGCAATAAAACAGCACAGGAGGAAAAAGTAGTCAATGGGAATGATGAATTACCTGGTAGGCCACCAATTGCAGGAATCAAGAAAGATAGGTGACTAAATTAACTACTATATAGTGCTTTTGTCTGAGCGACATAACGGCTGCTATGCTTTTTAGCCATGTGATGTTCCGGAATTGCTCCTCAAGACATTTGTTCATACTGTTAGGTAGATCCAAAATACATTTAATATGAGCCAGATATGTTTAGTCATGTACAGTCAATGCAATATATTGCTTACGAAAATGATTTCACTCCCCAAATATTTCCTCAGCGTTTCCATTCTATCTACCATAGCAATCACGTCAGTCATGATGCATTAATTAGTATATGCATCATGTGACGGATCAGTCCAGGTTGGCAGCGCGGCTCATGTGATACAATCACCGTACGAATTTCGTCAACGCGGATTATGTAGCTACTGCGAACCTTTTTCTATAGTGTGCGCTCCTCAATGACGCTTATCACAAAAATGCTTTTACTCATTTAACTGCGTTGCCAGTAAATACCTATATATACGCCCATATTTCATTCCTTCACACCAGCAACGGGAGATTGTCTGCTTCTCTGTGCAATTTGCGTTATTGAAATAGTACTACACCTACCGAGGAAACAATATGCAAAAGGAATGTCTCAGAAAGGATAAGTACATTAAATGACTGCGAGAAGGAATCCACAGATTTTGGATAATATCGGCCTCGTTCTATAAAATAAGACGAACGCAAGAGTGTCGTAGCCGGCTGCAAAGATTCGTCTATTATAGTTAGAGATTATCGGCTCATAATTAACGACCATCATAAAATGTTGCATGGTCAAACGTCGACTAGAATATTTCCCCCCTCCTTATAATCGTTAATGGCTTTCATTAATAAAACAAGATGTGTGACAATATTTGTTTAATTTCGATAAACATTTGAACTGCTATTGATCGATATAAAATTCTAGGATAGAGAGGAACGTAGCAAGGAATTACAGTCCACGAATAACGAAGCCGAATTTATTATAAAGAGGGACATACTAATGCTGGTGCAGCAGAATATGATTGCTTGCATGTTTTTAACGAATGCTAGCCAACAGAATGCAATTTGTCAGTAGCTGCAGAACCCTCCATACATCGGTTGATTATTCAGATGACTATCAGCACATGAACATAAATCCACATCCATCCACGTCACAATATTACATGGTTGTTGGGCGCATTAAAGTATGCAGCCTCTAAGCCTGTGCCATGTGATATAACCCAAAACCATAACTGTACAGCTATGTACAAGCAACTAATAAAACAGATACTAGCGCTTGGATTAAAAAAAAATTCAGTACTGATTGCTAATTAAACAGGAGACACATTCAATGACCTAGTCAAAAAATTTGGGAAACATTCTGGTGATGGTGAGGTTAATGTTGTCGACGTCAATGTACGGGCATTCAATGTCATATTTAAACAGACCATCGACAATCATCTTCATGAATCTATTTATGCGTTATTCCGTCCATCGTGATCGCTATATTGGTCATCCGTAGCAACATACCTTCTATAATATTGGTTGGTTATCTTATTGTCAATGGTGTATTTTTCATATGAACTGGTTCTAGCACCCATCATAGATGTACTGCAGGTTATCGCTGACCTAAGAGCACTATTATCGAATATTTCAAATTCTCAAACATGTGATATCCTTAGTTAATTACGAAACGCGTTACATCTCAGAAGCTAAACTTTACATTCAGACATTTTCCAAAAACTGTCCATTGTGGTAAGAAAGAAGTATTGAACGCGTCACTTCTGATTGTAATTGAGCCTAAGTATGTACGTTTTGTCTGGTGGGCCTCAGTTGGCCCTTAATGTGCTGGCCTCTAATATAGTACATTGTTGCTTCCGCTGCTGCTTTTGTTTGATAGAGGAAATTTGCTTGAACGTCCGTCATATTTTATTGTCTTAGTGCGCCCCAATTATTGCACTAGAATGTACAGAAAAATGGCGTTCAGAGAGCTCATATTGTGCTTATTCAACATAGCCATATATTTTGACAATTGTACCATAGACAGCAATTTTCTATATATGTATTAAGTCGAACATTCTCATTGCAACTTTTACCATTTGTTTATCCTGCAGATCTGAGCAAATGCTTCTTGCTGCGGTCGTCCACATTGGGTTTTCTGACGAATAAGCTTAAACATAGATCAACCCCCTACAATCTAAGATTCAACAGCGGCCAGAGCGACATGGTATTTAAGCTTGTTTTATGCATGTCGATTACTTTGATATCGCGCATGTCTTTTAAAATGATACTGTAGATGGTCGACATCTCGTTAATGTAATCTATATTTCGGTGTCTCCAGATCTCTGGACATGATCGAACCACAGCGACAGGCAAGATGACAGAAAATGGTCATATTATGTGCCAGCCGGATGGTATGAACGGGTTGGATGCATTATTGTTGATGGATATTGAACTCATAATTACCTTTATCCCGTCCTGTTATCCAAGAGGTTGTCCAATATAAGACCAGCGCGTCATCATCTATCATGCATACCACCAGTGACTGTTCAGGTATTCTCTTTGCTGCATATCATACCTCACCCCATAGACACCGAACCAGATAGTATTATAAATGAGAAGTGCCATTACAGATTTTTCTAGGTACAACTAAGGAGTAGTTAATGCGTCTATGGGGGACCACTTCAGAGCCACCACATAACTTGTCATGGACGGAGGTTTCATCCGGGAGAATCATTCACATACAATCTATTTCAGCTTGTGCCCCCAAGCAATCTGTCTTAGTTACAGCATGTATATATCTTTATAATGCAGGAAGCTGAGTCAATTGAACACAGCGTCACAGTAGTCGTCAATTCTGAGGTAACCAGATGAACGGCGGCTGATGATCACGTGCATAACTCCCATAAATCCCAATACATTACTCCACTATAACAACCCATTAATTATCGATAAGGCAATTGTATCACAATGGTATATGTGATATATGTGTCAATAACGACCCACAACGACACAGGAAGCTTTTCCAGTCAATTGAATCAGTGTTGGAGATTTTAACAAAATTGTATTTGTTGGTTGCAAATTTTTGTTAGAGGGTAATTGTTCAAACACGCAACCATCACTTTCACGTTGTCTTTACCTGAAGATAAAAGTACAAAGAACGCCGTCGAGCAGGCGGTTGTTACTGCATAATCTAAGGCGTCGCCCAGAAACAAACAAAAAAAGAATAATAAGCACAATCGCAAAACATTTTCCAGATATGCTTACTTTGGCTGCTATATAATTGCACGGTAACTGTTCAAGTTTGGTCTGATCGTGATATCTTTTGTTATTCAAACAGCAACTCCACAGACACAACAATTCATCTGATGTGATCTAATTTTAAAGCATATCCATGTTCTGGTAAAGGACAATGATGCAACCGTATTTCGTGAAAGTGCAGAGATTGATTATTTTTCAGGTTTGAAAAGTGTTATACGAAACCGATAAAGTTCCATATTAGAGTGGTTAATACGGATTGACAACATGATAATACGTCTTATTGGGCCTAGGATCCTGCATTAGCTATATTGACCTCCCTTATGACATTCTGTATATGTGTCAATAAATCGATCCCTGACAGAGATGACAAACTCTATTGTATTTTCATAGTTTCTCTGCTTTTATTGTACCTTGGATTCGTAATCCAGTCGCATGCCCCCATCCCCCCACTCCCCCCGGGGTAACAACAATGATTGCAATCTTAATTGACACTGGCAGACTATAGGCTAAATAGATACTGTAACATAGCAACCCTTAATCAAATGGCCACTCAGCTCGTTTGCATTTCGTAAATCATCTGAATCAAGCATGCGAATATCGGCAAGTCACCTGGGAATTTGTAATTATTCACAGTACATTGATACATTGCCGAGTTGTGACAGACGCTGCATCGTGGTAATAGCCACATGAAAGACATTAACAAGAAAAGGCCAAGGTACGAAACTGACAATCGTGTTGTAAGAACGCGTGCATATAGACGAGTGTACAATTAATTTGTCTATATGCTTTTCATTCACGGCGTAAACTACAGATAGTTAGGCATATGGCACACTTTTGCTCACATTTCTCTCCAATTACTGTGGCTTTAATAACATATACGCGTCATCCAAAGCCTAGTGGCGAGATGACTCGCCGTCTGCAATGCTGTAGGAGGGATGATTGTCCTCTAGCAACATGTGTGACTTTCTTGTTTCCCGGTGGTAGCATTACGTATTGTAATATCCTATCTATCATGCAGTATATTAATATGAAAGCGATGTCACGTTATATGCGTACGCATCATTCCGTATACTCGGGGAATTCACAACGGCCGACGGATCAGTATGTTTTTAATGTGACGAGAACCTGCAATCCTGGAAGTCCTGATGAGCTAATAACCTACTGCACTAATGTAATACAGAAACGATCATTATACAATGAATCGCCTGGCAGGTGCTGGGCCACCAACGCGTAATGACAGGTGATTTACCATTTCAATTGACGAAATCACTTCAGTGAAGTACATTAAAGCTTTACTTCTGAGGCCCAAAACATGACTATGGAAACCCTATCCATCCGGGGAGGCGAGTTGGCAGGAATGCCAATGTTTCCAGAGTAATGGAGGTACGCACAATGCAAACAGCACGGCTTTGGACGTTGAGCAGTGTTTCTCAAATGTATTGACTGTGCTCGCGCATAATATCTGGTCAATGGAAGTGGCATGGATCATTTAAAACACACAACAAGAACATTGCACACAAAGCTGTCTCACATGTGGCCCGACCTAAAGATGTCCCAGCATAACACTTGCATTGACCCAGACTTACTTGTGAGTTCGTGGTTCATGAAATATTGAGCACATATAACTGAGCATGGTAGTCATGGGGGGAAAGGGAGGGGGTTAAGGTTATTATCTCAATACATTGATGCTCTGCTGGCATCACTTGCTTGATTGCCTTTTTTATGATGTAATAATCACTCTGCAATTGATGTAGGCTTGCCAAACATGATTCCGATACGACATTATCTACCATTAATATCACCAATCACGTACCAATCATTCTCCTTGCCGTGCCTCATTCCCCCCAAAAACTCCACTGATTGTATAATCAATGGCACTCACCATTACAGAGCGGTCTCTGGGACTATAAACTACTTGCACTGCTTTAATGCTAGCACTTGGGAATAATTGCAAGTCAGGACACATCGCGAGGTAATAGATCCTTAACAGCGAGGTTGTCTAGACAGAGATGGTGTGCCTTTTTTCTAACTCAGAGACATAACATTCCAGTTGTACCCTAACGTTCGATGTTCAATAACTTATATCTGTCTGCCTAACAGACGTTACACCGTTTGCCCAATCACCCGTTAGTACAACCTTTCGTGTAAGGGCCTTGCTGATGGTTCCATGTATAATTCAAGTAAAATCTGCCAATCAACATAGCATGCTAGAAATATTTTGTCCTAGAGATTTACATATTTTTTGCTGTGCAATATTTGTCGGTTTTGCAATCACAGGCCGTAGTAACACATGGGGATTGTCAAATACAAAGAATTTGGAGATATTGAATCTGCAGACACAGTAACTGCGACCAATTCTAAAACATAAATGAGAGAGGCAACCATTTAAATGTCCCATAAATGTGGAGATTTATATCTTGGGTCTAAAATTTGTGTATATGATGCAGCATAAATATCAACCTCATTTCTTGTGATCACATTTATAGTTAAATAAAGATGATAGAGCCATCTCAGCTTCAACCCCCAAGATCAGGCCTTAAATTTGCTTGAAGGTTTTGCATCTTGTACATATATTGATGTTGCATGCCTTCACGTCAGCACCAGGATATTATGTTATTCTCTACAACTAAAATACGCAAAGTCTTTGTCTTGATTTTCTAACAACTGAGGGAATGAAATACAGCAGAATGAGATTCGAAGGTACATTTAGTGATCCACGAGACGGCGTCTACAGGTTTCTGATAACAACGCGCCCGTTCCGTAAATGAGACTACAAGAAGACCTGTTGCAGGTATGGTGGGAGAGTATCTGTTAGTATATAATAGACATAATTAAATATTGCATAGTTAATAGTCGACTAGACTAAGGGATCGATTGACATATTACGTTGACTGTCTTTTCGTAAAAAAACGAGATAAGTGACTACACGCATGACTTCCGTCAATACAACAAAATGTGTTATCTCCCACAGTATATGAGCTAATCTTGTTTGACTATAGAAGAGAACACAATGCAATTTGCCAGTATCTTCTATTCATTCGTGCAAAAAGGGATGATTATTCTTGTACATTACATTCTCTGTGAAGAATTATGCGTCCAGAAACATTTCTCTTACATCATTTGATCCTTTGATTACAATTATCAGCCTCGACCGTTATCATGGCGGCTCTGCATCATACACAGCACAGCTCATTCAACAATGACTGATCTCTGCTGTGTCTATTTGTTAACTATATATTTGTCTCCAGTGAGTTAAACTATTCTGCTGCATAGCATATTTGGTCGTTTTATCTGAGCCATTAAGTATCCGGCGGAAAATAAAGGCTAAACAGTATCCTCAGGCATCAAGATAATGTAGTAGCCTTTCCACATACATAGGTCTCTATAGACGTTTAGAAAATATATCCCCAACGAGTCAGCGCTGGCCGGTCAACTTGATTCATTTCTCTTCATAATCGCTGTGTTATTGTGACCTAACAACGTCATCAATTGCGAGCGGGACAAGATTATGATGTTACATCAAACAGTACATGGTAATAAGTAGGCGGCATAGAAATTAGGGAATCGTCTGTAACATACAGCTGATCCTCATAGCAGCTGGACCCAATCACACGCATGTGATCCACTTAATCTACTAGACAACCAATCCGTAAATCGTACTTAGGTATTAAATACATTTTGGAGTGATCGGTTGTATTCGTGAATTTCACGAAGCCACCAAAGTGTCATCGAGAACTATTGGTAATGAAAACATATCAAGTAAACAACGATCCGTCGGCGTATCGTGACAAGTATTTATTGGCAATATCCACTACCCTACGTAAATATGCATGTAGGCCGTTCTCTATATCGCTGAAACACGTATATGTAATGTCTAGTGATGCAACCTAAAGGGTAGAGCTACGGAATATTGCAAATGTACCTTTGTTCACATCATCCTATGTACCCGTCATAACTTCATTCTACTCATCTTCGTCTCGGAAGGCACAAATAACCTCAAGTAGACGGCTTACTGCTGACTCTGGCGATAAGAACTCATTATTAAAACTTTGGACGAAAGCACTGCGCCTGTTGAAGAGCAGTGAGTGATCATCTACGTCCAGCAGATCGTTAATCATAGAGTACATTATCTGGGGTTGCTTTGGTTGCGTTTTTGTGAGGATTGGCAAATGATATAAAAAAAAATTGATCATATTACTAATATAAACTAGTAAATGATTAAGCATAAAATAGCCATTTAATCGAATAGGATGAGACAATGGCGTTTTTAGTGTATCGTGGTTCCATGTTGACCTTCTATACGGTTACAATAGGACGTGGGCTTCATATGGGTGCGTGGGTAAATAACTAGAAAAAAGGTTTGCCAAGGCCAAAAGCAAAAGGCGAGCCCTAGATTAGCCCACTGTCAGGTGATCAGTGGCACGTGGCAAACAACATGTTTACAAAACCTACAACCAACGGCCTTGTAGCCCTGGGATTGAGTTTCTGCAGTGATAAAAGAGCCAGGATGAAAATAAAAAGAATGTATTGGTGGTACCGAAGACGACACGGCTGATTGTGGCATTATTCCTCACGCCATTAACGAAGCTACACGATTACTAGCGTCTCGTACAAACATGCCTTTGAATATTAATGCAGGCCTTGTTAGCGATGAAATAAAGCCCGCATGTCATCCCAGCAGTAACGTGACATGCATACCAAGGAGTTCAAGAAAATCAGAGTTTGAGAATTTATTGTAGCAAAAACTTTAATGGACTTAAGCCTTAACGCAGTATGAAATTTGTAGAATCGAAAAAGATGTTTAATTTTAACACGCATTTATTTGCCTAGATGCAGCAGAATAAGTATTTCGCTTTCAATTTTGGAAATGGACAAGGCGTATTTTAGTGGGTAATCTGTTTTTTCTCCTTGAAAGTGTATGCATTTCTTTTTCTGCATTCGGCTGCGATTATGTTAGCATGAGGGCCACATTCCCAGTTATTAATGCACGCCATCAAAGGCGGCTACCGATTGGATCCCAGGGACAATTCTGTGGTATATAGATGCAACCTTAAGGTATGATGGCGGCGGTTTTCTTCATCGTGACAGTATTGCATGATGATGGCGACCACATAAATACACCAAATAGGTAAAGGTCAGAGCACAGAGGAGCCCCAGAAAAACTAGTTCATTGTCGTCAGTGACCAGGCAAAACATAATGTCTGGGAGTATACTGGTTAGTTTTGAACATCTTTGAACCATTATATTTGTGACAAACTGTAGATTGCTGTCTATCTAGCTTATCTCACTTCTGCTATGGTTTGCTAAAACTCTTCAAGAGGCTGCCACATACTTATAATACAGATATGTTAGAAAGGTAATTTCAAGATTTTCATCATATGTATTTTACAACATAGTAAAGTAATTGTTGTGAACAGTATTGTTAATCTATTGATATGTGTGATTTGTGTGACATTCGTTGCAACATTTTCCAAATAATTCTACTATCTTCCGTATAAAAGCCATGTCTTCATACCATGATGTACATCTTTCCATCATATCTATGATAAGTAGACGTTTGATTGTTCGAGGCGACCGCACCCCCGTATTAATCAGCAAATTCCATGTGCTTTTAAGAGCCGCTATGACAAAGTAGCACGCTGTTCACGTGTGACATGTTCACATATTGTCTCGGGTGCATACAAGAATTATCTTTCTTAGCATAGCTAAAGGCTTTTTGTTTCAACACATACCGGGCCTGCAAACGGCGATCGACGAGTTGGCGACTGATGCGATATGAATCTAACAATCCAAATAGCTGCCATTCTCATCTAACACTGACTTGGGTAATCTACCACCGAGTGGACACTGGCTGAATTACACTTACAGCAATAACTGTAACAGGAAGTTATCACAAAACTATGACTATTTCCGAGCATTAAGCGGACCGTTAAACGACAGGCAACGTGCTATCTTGTTGGACCAGGTTGCTTTTTAAATTGCATCAAAGTAACAAATATGCCTCGCCAACATAAATGCACTATGATAGCGCTTAGTAAGGTGGGGGTTTTAATATCGGATGCCAGTATACTTCTCTTTGTCGTTAAAATGTCATAAACCTACAAATAAAAATTGCAATGCACCTGAAGAAGGTTTTGGGGTAAATACATTGTGCTAGTAGGACTTACCCTGAAGCAATTGTCTCACGCTACATAACCCCGGGTAGGTGAATATCAGCAACCTAAAGCAAGGAAAACTGAGCTCTATCAATGATGATTGATTTGCGTTTGTCTTATGTCAGCTATATAAACGTCTCCCAGGGTAATGTACTGCTAATAGCATTGTTTTATGGGAAGTTATCACTTGGATCATTAAGGCTGCTGCGCAACTAAGTTGTGGGATTTGCTGGGTCACTTTAGGCTGCTTTGAAAGGAAAAATGCGATGGCAATATGAGGCAGAGACAATCGATGATATTATTTTACCAAAACAATTGAGATTGCATGGACGAAATGACTCATTTCAAACTCATTTTATATGCGGGTGTTGGCGTTATCTGCTTGTAAAGTGGACATTAATAACCTCAAGGAATAGAACCCATTTATTTCGGAGTATAATAAGCGCACAAATTGTAAGTTCATAGCGGTATTTGGTAGTGAGAGATTATCGTTTATTTGCTTGTGAATATTAGGGGATTACAGCGTTTAGAAATGTACCCAGCTTGCCAACGGTTGCCTCTGCATGATGATAACATTTATGAATACCTTTGTCTGTAGCCCTGTGCATTTATCACCCAGAATGCATTTGTTACAGGGCAACATAAATTAACATTGATTTCTTGAGCCGCTTGTGTTGGAATATATCAATAAGTCATCTCGAGTGCAACTAAAGATTGTAATTCTACACCATCACCATCCAATAATGCCTTCGTATTTTGCCTCAGGGGCAGTCATTAATGCAAGATTTGTCTCTTAAGTTATGGATAATGCAATGCCTGACAATAAATTTCGATCGATAACATAGCAAGTCAATAATGTTCTTCAAGGGAAATTCAATTGATGACCATGTACAAGCTTTAGTGGCCTTGAACACAGTGGCTAGATGCGCGAGTGATTTTAAAGAAATTTTTCTACTCCGCTCATGGTATATAGCGTTGTTTAAAGACACATTGAGACCCATATAGGTAATTGGAAACATAGTTGAAATTATATGTTTCAATATATTCCAGTGATGCATCGTGGTTTATCCCTGAGGATCAATTGGTGAAAATGCATGTACATATAGAATAACTTGATTGAGCCTTTTACGAAACTCCCATACGTTTCCCCCTCTTCTAAATAATCATTCTGATTTCATGAATGCGAATATGAGTCATACACTAATTTAATCACTATGCATGATGATCGCGCACGCATGACTTTTGCCCCACGAACAATAAATGTTCGATTGTTGTACTTTAGGTTTACTTGTTCATTCGACATAAACGCATTTTGTTTAGCGCAAGTAGAGTGTCTCTGATGGAACCATGTTGCATTTTCTTACGCTGCAGAATTAGATATTGCTGGCTTGGTGTAGACACCCCCATATTTTCCGCCGGCTAGTGACCGAGAAATATTCCACATGTGCTTTAGCATTGCATTTATGTGGAACATGATTTTTTGTGAGTAATGTATGGGTTCAATATTGAGGTGGTCCGACAACAAAGCTTTGGAGCAAATTGTTAATGTCTGTGGTCTTACTGCTGTAGGGGTTGATCACAGGAATCATGCAATGCCGTCGGTCATTTATTCCTTCATTAGCTGATATGTTCTAAGGAATATATAAGGAGAGGCTATGGATACCTGTAGACAAAATCTTTTGGTCTAACAGCACATGCTATCTGAGCATGCAGCCACTGTTCGAATCTTGATAAACCCTACTTTTATTGTACATACGACTTTGCTTTAACTCATTAAATTAAAACATCTCTGTGGATCACTGCGTTGCTTGCCATCTGTAATTATAGTACTATGACAATTGTGTGCCCCAAACATGATTGCCAACGGGCGTGACAGGGGCGAGGAACCCGATTCGTTACTTTCGCGTGCGATGAACATATTCAGAACATCGGAAATGCGGTTTCGTTACAGTCACTGTCAAATTTGAGCAAATAAAAGGGGATTGCCAGCTGGGATGGCTTACACAAGCTAATTACTTTCATGTAATACTGGATTTAAGCACATGATAAATTTAACTGTTATATCGTTTTCAAATAAAACTCCAATGGGTGCCTAAACGACGCTAAGAATGACATTTGTGGCGGTTCTACTCTATCACAAACCCGTTTTGGCTTCAGTGTCAGCTATTCAAACAGCTGACGATACTACCGCCTGTGTGTATTGTTTTGGGCAAGTAACTGAATTTGTTGATGAACAAGAGTTGATGTATGTGAGTTCAAAGTATTGATTAAACATATAATCGATAATTTTCTCTATGGGCTAATCGATGCGTCATTATCTGTATGGATAATACGGTTGTCATGTCGTTCTGCATTATATAGTGAATTATATAGTGTTGAACATTATGTTTTGCTTAAGTCAATAAGTATGTCAATAGGGTATTTCCACCAGTCTATGGGACAGAGCATCGACCATCTACGTGCAGCAAATATACGTCTATAGCAAGTAATATTTGCCTGTAACGCATTGATGCAGAATGGTTCAGCGTCACAATACCAGTACAAATATATGCTACACAATCTTGTAGTTCCCATTACTCAGAGAGCATGTCAAACATTATACCATTACGTCACCATTCATAATCGTTATAAATAGTGACATCCCGATTGGCTTGTCCTAGTTACACAATTTACACCGACAATGAGAGAACAATCATTGACACGCGCCATTACACATTACGGTCTGTGCGATCATGGAGCACATTAACTGTTTTTAACGCGACCACTGGGGAGTAATTCTAAGTCAAACGCATCGCAATTGATTGAACTTGGGCCATCTAGGTTTTAGTTGATGGAGCTTGTGTGTCGTTTTCTCAATTAGGAACATCATTTGAATGCACTGCAGATAGTCTTTGCCCTTTAACAATATACATCATGATGTTTATCTGGTCATGCAGTGTGCGTTATTACGTTTGGTCAATCATGCCTCAACGCAGTCGTAAATTCACACCTAGTTAAACCCACCACCACACCGTTATGAAGACATATTCACCGATAGTGTAAACGTACGCTGATTCCGACATTAGATGTGAAGTATTCCTTTTCCCGGATTTTGGACAATCAGGGTATATTTACTTCTCTCGCAGAATACATTCAAGATCATTTTAAGATACCTTGATTTGTCACAATAAAAAGATTTTGCCTCCGGCATGCAGATGCAATCCCAATATAATAACTGTGTAAATAATTCGTGAGAAGAAATATGCACTGCTTATGCTCAGGACAATGACAATTCACACATTTGCACGCATATGCTTAGCCAATGGTCTGCATTCATGCTTTTCTTGACGTGTCGAACAATAGAAATTGCGCAAGATGGTCGCTCACTGATTATTGCAGGTTTTCGCGCATTTCCCAGCATCAAAGCTTTTATAATGTATTGGAAAACTCATGATTTCGACATAACAACTACCACGTTTGTTATTGATACATCTGTCCGATAAGGCTACCGACATAACAATTTAAGACAATATCTACTTCACATAAGCACTGTTCGTGGGCTTGTATTGTCGGCCGACCACTGAGACCTGCACTTTGGTTGACTGCCACCAGTTGTCGTTTACAATCGTATATCAGAGACTACTACGCCAAGGTAATAAATTAGGGTTGTGAACCTCCCCTTATGTGAACAGCATATGTGTAACCTATGCTCATCTCTTGCAAGAGAAGCGCGTGTTTTGTCCTCCCTGAATATTAGCTCAGCTTATCAATTTTGCATACCGTCACGATGCAGGAATGTGCTGCATGTCGCGTATTAGCCGGGGTACCAGGACAAGGCCATTTTGTGTCACCGCTAATTAATTTATCTAGAAAACAAAAATGAGTTTCATTTTCATCATGCTGGAACAAAAGCTGGTAACACCGCACCCGTTGTGATTAACTCTCACTTAACCATCTGTCCTTGGTTGAGCTTATCACAGACATGTACCCCGAATGCTCATCAGACGAAGTGGTGCAGGCACTACAACGTGCACATAGGTGGATATCACGGTATTAAATAGCTGTTTGGATGGTGCGAGGCAATACATTATAACCTTACTAAAGAATAAATTGGCTGGTATTATAACTTAAATGTCGTCCATTCTATCAGGTGAATATCGTGAAGCCAATAATATTCACATGTGCACCCCTACATCAATCAGTACATTAGCTATTGTGTGAGTCAGAGTAGTATTGAGCCGCTGATTGCAGATGTCATGAAATGGTAAACATTCCGAGTAATGTTTGGATAAGCTGTAATGTTTACCATCTTGAAGCTACCTAATGGCGTACTGGTGTGCTTTTTTAGTCCTCATTAATGGCATCAGGAATGTAGCATCAATAACATTTGTTCATTGTCATCCTAACTTGCTTACGATAATAATGGCTTCACAGTCATTGAGAGTTAGTATTGCAAACAGCTTGGTTCGATGTGACTAAAGAGGATTAGTCATCCGACAGTCAGCTACCTTGAGGCACGCATTGTTTCATCAAATGTCATTAGTACCCTTGACACTCAGCACTAAGCTATATTTCCCATGATATACTAAATACGCCCATATTGACCCTCGATCCTCCCGTCATCTCGGAGCATAAGGAATTTCTCAATGTGCGAACAGGTCAAAACGATTGCATCCCAATAAATGTCTTAAAGCTTATAGCCATATCGAAACAGTGATGAGTTGGTGACCTGGGCTCGTTAGGTATGCGGCAACGGCTGTGCCAAGCTTCCAACAGCACTTTCGATTCTCTTACATGACATCATAACCATTATCATACAGTGACACAAAGCGCTTTTAATTATATGTATCACCATTTATTAGGTTGGACCAAAGATGATAACTGTTTGTAAAAACTATGTTGTAAAACTTGCAAAAAACATGACTATATCATCTTCTTCGCAGGACTAATAATTAGTACATAATAATTCAATTGTAGATATCACTAATACGATCGGAAAAAGTTTGTATTTTTCAAATCAATTCAAAGGGGAACACCTTAACAAAGGCAACCATATTTATTATGAATTTGATGGACAACACTTATAACGCTATGCCAACCAACAGGCACAATCAATTTATTAAGGTTGCATTAATACCTCCCATCCTGAGTGATTCAATGAATTATACAAACAGCCGACGTTATCACCCCTTCTGTGTAAGGTTTTGGGCACGTTACTGAATTTGTTCGAGGAACTCCCTCAGATAGCAGGTGTTCATTTACGTGTGTTTGCCGTCTTCATGAAACATACAATGTTGCTTATATATTGCTTTATGTTTGATTTGTTTCAGCACAACTTTATTTATTGTTATACAATTTCGATTGTCAATGTCAACTAGCCCAACGACCATCTATGGGACACAAATATACGTGGACCGAATGTAACAGACTCATGGTACGCACTATATTCAGTGTGTTGCCGGGTATTATTCCTTTAGGCAATCTGATATTACTATTGTTTTTAACAATTGATGCAAAAGGAAAATGCGCTGTGCATGTGTTTGCTCAGTGAAGGTTCAAATAATGCCACGTCCGTTGGAAAAACTGAAGTGTTTGTGTAAGAGCCTTCAATACTCTAATGTAAATGAATGATATTAAGCCAGGGGCATTAAATGAGACCATATTCAGGAAGGAGTGTTATTGTATTCTCTTTTAAACTGTACAGGCTCAATAATCCTAAAATGGATGTACATTTGACGAGCCGTGACAATCAGGTTACTTTTACTTCTCAAATAGAATGCGTTCAAAATGGTTTTCAAATTCCTTGATTGGTGTTAATTGGACTGACAACTCGCATTATTGATCGCATTATCAATGGATTCGAATTATGTATTGGTAGATGGTCGCTCAATGAACAAGCACTATTGTTAGCCCATCGAGTCATTGAAATGGCACCTGATTATTACAAACTCATTTGTTACATATCTGGGTGGAACAGGTAGATACATCATACTTTAAGACAACATATTCTTCCCATATGGGTTGTCAATGTGCTTGAATCGTCAGTCTGCGGGGATGAAATGATTTTGCCGAAGCAATTATAACTGGTGTGCTCAAGACAAAACACATCAAAAAAATATATTTAAAACTAAAAAATATGCCTTGTTGCAATGAATAGTATGAAAATTTCAGCTCTTTCGTCGGAACCCTAATACAGCCCACTCTGATTGCATGATCGAAGACACTCACCATTACAGAACAGTCTCCGTGCAGATACAGTACAGGTGCTTTAATGTGAACACTGGTGAATGATTCCAAGTCATGCCACTTCACACGGTAATCGACTTTTAACGACGTAATTGTGTCTTTTTCTAAATTTGGAACATCATTCAAACACATTACATAACAAGTTGTACTCCATCCTGCCATGTGTAATAACTATTATTTATATGTGGGATGGGCGTAACATCGTTTGCCGTATCAGCCGCGAGTGCAGCCTTTTATTCCACTAGGGAACATGACGACGGTCACGTGTTTTTCAATGAGATAAGCCCTGCCAATCAGTATAGCGTGCTAGAAATATTTCGCTCGGAAATTGGTGTTTATATTGCATTACATTTGTATCGTGGTCAAATGATGTGACAGTTAATTTTCTGCCTTTCTTGAAGAACATTTGAAGTTTGCTTTCCAAATGGTGCTGATTCATTTTGCATGATCACTTGAAGAATAATATCACCCTATTCACATTTCGAACTCAACACACGTTTACACCGTCAGTGAATACGTCTTCATAACCGTGTGGCGGCGCTTTAACAATGTCAGGAGTGACCGCTGCAATGAGACATTAATGTCTAAACGCAAAACCACGCTATGCATGGCAAGATACATACAATGATATATAATGTTAGGAGACACAATAAGCCACTATGGAATGCATTCGAATGGTGCTCCCGTTTGAGGAAACGACACATAAGTTCTGTCGACTAAAACTCAGATGGTCCATGTTTGATTAACTTGCGCTATTTTGACTTGTAATTACATCGCAGTGGTCGCGTTAAAAGTAGTGAATGTGTACAGAGACAGCTTTGTAATGGCCCAAGTGTAATGGTGAAATTTTGGGCAAGATCTCTGTTATAATGGCTCCAATAGCAATCACGCCAACGACACCAAGCGGCATAAAATGCGGCATATTTCGTTAATAAGATGGGTGTGCTGAGATTAGAAATGGGGTACCCATACGAATATTTTTGACAATTGCATTATATTAACATGACATTACTGGCATTTATGAACAATTATGCACAAACATTTCACTGACCCACAATCTAACGTCGTTGCCTTGTCAATATCTTAGTGGCATGTGCGAAGATGCTTATTCACTTGGCATCCTCAGGTCTGTCCAATTCAAAAGCGAATGTGCTACACACTCCGTTGTAGAAAGTAGTAGATCGATAACTTTAACGTCAGTGAATGTATTATGCGCTCTGACCCTTGGCGTTATTTGAAACGTCATCTGGCTGCAACACAATCAGGGACAAAATATACCACTTAAGGCTGTTTACTATGAATACGTGATAGTGATGGCAATAAGTCGCAGATTCTTATGCAAATGTATGCTGTAAGAACACCTGATGATGCTGGGGAAGGCTGGTGTTATGGCTGTACGAAGCTTAAGCGTTGAAAAGTAGAAATTATATACATCCGACATTTCTCAGTCATGCTATGGGTCACAGTGGCAAGCAGTTCAATAATCAAATAACGGCTAAGACATGATAAAGCATATCATTTACATACACGGTAATGTTAGATAGACTTAGCATTGTGTCAGTATCTACGATTTTACACTCATTGGAACATAGACGCATAAATGGGAATTATTGTGGTTATTGTCTGCGGTGGAAGAGAGCTATACATAGGCCGGCATCAGCATAGCAGATCAGAGACCCGCACAACAAGGATCAGATGATACTAATACACTATTGAAATTTTAATAAAACTTGACGCATTGATTTAATTGTGCAGACCATTATAGATTGTATTAATAATCAAGATTTCAAACACTTGCACAAGCATTCTCCAGAATTCAGTGGCTAGTTCAAAACAATACACAATGCATTGCACTAACTCGAGATGACATTGATGCTTCACCCCAATGCGCCGTCCTAACATAAGCAGTATTTTAACAACTCAGTCAATAGTTTCAGGTATACAGGGTAATTTGAGGTATTGTGACAGGAGGAATAATGGAAAACTTCTTGAAAGCAATTAACACAGCACAGGAGGAAGAGATAGACAATGGCAATGATGAATTACCAGGCAGGCCAGCAGTTGCAGGAAACTAGTAAAAAAGGTGGCTAAATTAGATCTTATACAGTGCTTTTGTCTGAGTGACGCATCAGCTGATGCATTTTTTAGCCATGTGATTCTCCGGAATTGCTGCTCAAGCCATGTAAATAGCTTTTTTGGGTGATGTTGTGAATTGCAGGAACCGGTTTGCTTGTGTCGACAGAATCGCAGAATACCGTTGGCCAGTTTATGAGTTTGTTGAGTTCAATCATTAGCGCGGGTGACCACCCAGTGGTCATTGCCTATTGGCGTCTATTACGAATCGTACTGCAGGACCAATTCTCAGAAATCCTAATTTTTCAAATGTTAATGATTTCTTCACCTTTAATTAAGTATGTTGATGATGCATTATTAATATTCTAATTGCTTTGCCGTTGTTTAGTTGACGCCTCTATGGGATGCGCTTGTTTTGAAAGCTTATGGCTGTGTATTCCGAGTCCCGACCGTATTTACGATACTCATACATTTACAATTTAATTCTCTTTTATATTTGTAGTTATTTGTGTTGGCTTGTACGCATTTGCACGCGCACGCCGGGTATTTATTGGTTGTTGAGACATGACCTTAGGTAGACGCATTGTCCTCTAGTTCGCCTCATAAAAAATTGTTCATGTTGTTAGGTAGATCCAGAATACATTTAATATGAGCCAGAAACACTTAGTCATGTACAGTCAATGCAGAATTTGGCTTAGGAAATGATTGCACCCCCCAAATATTTGCTCAACCATAGCCGTCACGTAAGTCACAACGCATTAACTAGTATATGCATCATGTGACGGATCAGTCCCGGGATGCAGTGAGGTTCATGTGATACTATCACCGTGCAAATTTCGTCAAAGCGGATTCTGCAAGCTCAAAAATAAACAACTTTCTTCTATGGTTAGTTAGAACATATCGTTTCTTATTACACACCTGAACAAAAACTGGGAGATTCATGAGTTATTGAGTAGAAGCGCATAGCGTTGCTTCGATAAGGACTTTAAGTTAACTAAGCACACAATGAGTTGGATAATATTAAAGTTGATTTGTTTTTTTGCAGCTCACCAGTATTGAGAACTCATGACGGCGACGGCATCCATTCAAAAACAATATTAAAACCCATGACTAGGATAAGATAATTTTGTGATCCCATGGACTAATTTACGACTCTATATAGTTTTAGCCATTTCACTGAACTTGTATAACACCAACGTTATGTGTATTTTAAGAACAAAGGTTTTAAGCACTGTTTTAAATATATCTTTCATCAATTGTGGATGACCACTATTAAGGCACCTATCGGCCAAACTGTCTTTTATGTACATGTATATTATTATGAGATTATAATTCAGCATCACTATCACCCGGGAATTTATCTTATTTTGCAAACGATTGGAGGGGATTTCTCTATGAAGCAGTTATGCGCACTAATTTACTTCAGGAGGGATTCAATTTATGAATCAGCTGAACCAGGAAACGATTTGTACAGAGTGCCCCTGACCACCTACATCGATGACCAGCAGCTAATGTGCATACAAAGAAGTCGTCATTCTTCCCCGTTGTATACATTACATCGTTGTTGAAAGCGACGTTGTGCCGATCTATGTTCTTGTCTGTATTGTTTGCCTTCCGTGTGTCTTCGCCAGATCATTCAGTGCTAGCATTCCTGTAGATGTGCATATACCTTCCATTGGGGTTATATAAGCACACATGAAAGTTTGCATCTTTGGAAGTATGTATATCCGCTTTTGCTGCCGAAGTCTTTCTTTTTAATGCTGAATTTGTTGTCGTCAAGGTGGTACAAACCTATATACTATGTGAGTGTGTTGCTTTTGTGTAAGCAGAACCTTAAACCCTAGATGCGTATGTTATTCATCTCTGTGCATTTTCCCCCGGTACACAATCACTAATTGTAATCGGCGATACATACAATTACAGGTCGGTCACAATATTCAACTGGAATATGAACGAGGGCCTCAATCACAACTATTTTGTATAATCACAATGCAACGTATTGAGCAGGCACATTATAATTTTAGTTATTCTTAGATTTGGTGCTCGAAACCTAACAAATACAATTATTAAACGGCGACCATAGAAGTGTCTAATATATATGCTGACTTCCGAATTATTTCTAGGGTTACAAACATTAAATGCTCACATATGATGCCGCATAGTGTTCCTAATGGTTACCGCGAAATAATTCCACATCACTCGGTAAACAACCAATTGTGCATTACAACCTATATTCTCTATATATGCCTAGCATACTACATGTCATGCTCACGAAAGCACTCTCACTCTTGGTGACAAAGTACCTCGTCTTATTAATAATTGAATAAATATGGTAAAAGGAGTCATTGCTTATTGATTTCGCTTAGTACGATGTATGTGTAGCAGAACGTCGTTCTAGTATGAAGTAACTACCGCAAACCTCCCTCGCTAATGTACGCTTCTTAATGACGCTAATTAACTGCGTTTCCATTACTTTGTCGGTATATACCTACATATACGCCCAAATTGCATCCCTTCACACCAGTAACGGGAGATTATCTGCTCCTCTAAGCAATTGGCGTTATTGGAACAGTACTTACTACACCTACTGAGTGAACAAATTACAACAGAACATTAAATGACTATAATATCAGCCCCGTTTTATAAGACAAGACCAACGCAAGAGTGTCGTTGCCGGTTGCAAGGAGACGTCGACTACAGTTAGAGATTATCGATTCATAATTAACGACCATCATAAAATGTTGCATGGTCAAAAGTCGACTAGAATTAATCACCCGCTTATTAATGAGCGATATAAAAGTCTAGGATATAAGGGAACGTAGCGAGGAGGAACATACTGTTGATGGTGAAACAGAATATGATTGCTTTCATGTTTTTAACAAATGCTAGCCAACAGAATGTTGTTTGTCAGTAGCTGCACACACCTCCATTCATCTGTTGATTTTTCAGATGACAAGCGGCACATAAACACATCCATGTCGCAATATTACACGGTTATTGGGACCATCAAAGTATATGCAGCCTCTGTGCCTGTGCCATGCAATATATCCCAGAATAATAACTGCACAGATATGCAAGCAACTCATAAAACAGACACAAGCACTTGGATTAAAATAGTTTTGTTATGCGTAATGATTCATCCGACAGGGTGTGGTGAAAACATACAATATCCACATAAACGTGACAGTCAGAGGCTCTTATCCTAACGCCAATATGTTTCTCTCTAATGATAACATCATTTTTATCAGAGCACATATAGCTGATGGTAGAAATATAATTCCCGTTTCAGTGAATGCTGATTATTAATTAAACAGGAGACACATTCACTGACACGACGTCAATGTACGGGCATTAAATGTAATTTTTTAGCAAACTATCGAAAATCATCTTCATGGATCTAGTTATGCGTCATTCCATCTATCTTGATCGCCATATTAGTAATGCGTAGCAATACGCCCTTTTATAATATTGGTTGGTTACCTTATTGTCAATGGTGATTTATTTGCATATGAACTGAGCCTAGCAACCATCATAGATGTAATGCAGGTATTCATTGAACGAAGGACACTATTACCGAATGTATGAAAATCCCAAACATATGATATCCAGAGGTAAGTACGGAATGCAGTAGTATCTCAGCGGCTAAACTTTACATTCAGTCATGCGTTCCCAAACAAACTGTCCATTGTGGTAAGAAAGAGGTATTGTACGCGTCACTTCTTATTGTAATTGAGCCTAAGTATGTACGTCTAGTCAGGTGTGCGTCAGTTGGCCATTAGCGTGCTGGCCTCTGATAAAGTACACAGCTGGAGCTGCTGCTTTTGTTTTATACAGGAAATTTGCTTGAACGTTCGTCATATTTTATTGTCTAAGTGCGCTCCAATGATTGCCATAGAATGTACAGAAAAATGGCATTCAGAGAGCTGATATTGTGCTTGTTCAACATAGCCATATATTTTGACCATTGTACCGTAGCCAGCAATGTTTTACATATTTATCACAAGTAAAGTACTCTCATTGCTCCTTATATCATTTGTTTCGCCTGCAGATTTGAACAATTACTTCTTGGTGCGATCGTGTAAAACTGACTTTGGTAATCAATCACTGAGAGATTATCGTTTAATGGCTTGTAAATATTAGGAGATTACAACCTTTGGAAATGTGCCCTACTTGTCTGTAGCCCTCTACACTCATCATCCAGAATGCATTTGGTACAGGGCAACAGAGATTGACATTGATCTCTTGATCGAGCCACTTGTGCTAGGACTTATCCATAAGTCATCTAGAATGCGACTGCAGATTGCAATTCTACACCATCACCAACCAATAATGTTTTCGCTTTTGCCTAAAGTGCAGTCATTAAGGCAAGATATATCTGTCTCTCAAGTTATGGACAATGCGATGCCTGGCAATAATGTTCGATTGATAACATAGCATGTCAATGATGTTCTTCAAGGGAAGTTCAGTTGAAGTCGATGTAAAAGCCCTGAACACAGTGGTTGAACGCACGAATGATTTCAACGAACTTTATCTACTCCGCTCATGATATGTACAGTTGTTGAAAGACACATTGAAACCCACAAAGGTCATTTGAAGCGTAGTTGAAATTACTTGTTTCAATATATTTCAGTGATGCCTGGTGATTTATCCCTGAGGATCAATCGGTGAAAATGCACATAAAATACATATAAAATAATCTGGTTGAGCGTCCTAACGAAACTCCCATACGTTTCCCCCCACCACCCCATTCTATATGATCATTCTTATGTAATGAACTCGAATATCTGTCAGTACTGATTTAATAATTGCACATGATGATCGCTCACGTATTATGTTTTGTGCCGGGAACAATAGGTTCGACATAAACGCATTTTATACATTGTTGCATTTCCCTCCGCTGCAGAATTAGATATTGCTGGCTTGGTGAAGATAACCACATATGGTCCGCCGGATAGTGACCAAGAGATATCCAACAGGTCCTTTTGTATCGAATTTATGTTGAATATGGTTTCTTGTGAGTGAATCAGGTTGCAGCATTGAGGTGGTCCGACAATAAAGCTTTGGAGCAGATTGTAAATTTCTGTGGTCTTACTTCTGTAGTGGAAGATCATAAGCGTCAATAATTTTGCAAATTTGTGCAAACGCAAACTAATTACTGTCAAGTAATACTGGATTTATGTAAAAGAAAAACGACAGAACAACTTGAGTAGGTACCTAAATGACGGTAAAAAATATATTTGTGGGGTTCTACTCTCTCACAAACCCTCTTTGGCTTCGATGTAAGCACTGAAACTAACCATATTCTAATGTTGCCCATCAGTAGTGCATGTAACTCTCTTACATGCTCGATGTAGCTTAGCGATACATCAGCATTACACGTGAATTGCGTCATCAAACCTATTCAAATAAGAATACGGAGGTCGTTTGTATCATTCAACCGATAGTGATCCAAGCTGCATACAGACGGAACACTTCTTTGTGCACAGCTTTCGGTTGCTACCTTTCCGGTATTAATATATTCTAACTGGCGGTGCATTGATATAGTACACTGAGTTTTTTGTCGTGTTCTGTGCTTATTAAACACATGTTTTCCGACTGCTATTGCTAGCCTTCCGTGGGATACACCCTCTCCATTTTTCTCCTTTTTTCTCCTCAAGTTGCATAGTCTTCTGGGAACCACCAGTCTATCGCCCCCCCCCCAAAAAAAAAAACCCACCTAAACTTGCCTTAAATACTTGAGGTATTTTAGGGATGTGTATAAATATTTTTACATTTATACACAGATATAACGGTAATGGAAATTGTTGTAGTATTTGCATTAGGTTCCGGTCTAGAGTAATGTAAAAATTCATTGTTCATAGGTACATTACTCTGAGTTATTGCTGCTTATGTTAGGATAGTGCATTGTGATGAAATATAAATCCAGTCTGGGTGCTTCGATGCAATATTCAAACAGCCGACGTTACTACCACCGCCTATGTGTATTGTGTTGGGCAAGTTACTGAATTTGTTCGGTGATTAGCCAGTTATATAGCAGGAATTAATGTATGTGTGTTTGAAGTTTTGATTAAATATATTAGTGCCAATCGGCTCTATGGTCCAATCGATGCTTCATAATCTGTATGGATAACGTGGTTGTAATGTTGTTCATATATTGCATTATATACTGAATTGTTTCTATACAGCATTATATAGTGTTGTACAATATATTCTGCTTAAGTCAATACGAATGTCAATAGTGTATTTCCACCAGTCGGTGGGACAGAGTAACGACAATCTACGTGTCGCAAATATACCTTTAGGAAGTATTAATTGCCCGTAACGAATTAATTCAGAATGGTTCAACGTCGCAACATCAGTACGAATATATGCTACACAATCTTGTCGTTCCCATTAGTTTAACATGTGAGATGAGATGTGGCAATACATCGGTGTTGTTGACACGCTGCTTTTTATTGTCAGTAGTCGTATGTTTATACGTCCTATTATAACAAACTATTGTCATTGCACTATGTCGACCGCTGTCAAATCTAGTCAGCTGCGCATCATCCGGTCCTTGTTGTGCAGGCCTCTGAACTGCTACACTGCTGCCGTTGCTGTGTAGTGCGCGGGTAACACGATCGCTCTTCTTCCACCTCAAATTACTAGAACATGGTCCACATTTGCGTCTAACATGTTGTAACGAGTACGAATCGCAGCTGCTGGTCACAATGCTATATCTATCTACAATAAAAGTAGATCACAAACTATAGCATGTCGCGGCAGTGATTCGAATGATGTATTGCTTGCTCCTGCAACCCTTGTCTCGGCTATGAAATGAGTGAAGTTGGATGCATAGAATTACTCACGTGGCGAACAGTCATAACACAAAGCTGTTCCTGCACAGTCGCGTCACTGCTGTTGTTATATATATCATCCTCATAAGTATTCGGAATAACCGCGAGCATCATCACGTATTATAAGTGTACATTTTTGGAGTACTTAATTTGTCTTGAGGAACTAATGAATAGGATATTAAGTTCAAACAACGCCACTGGGTTTGCTTCTGCCCTTTGGAAATACATCGGTATCACAGTAAGAGCATACGATGCATTCATTGAAGTAAAATGTTATTAAGTAACTTCTATATATGAGGACATATTCGTCTTTATCTCTGTTAAATTGTACAGATGGGAAAACGAAAAGTAAATAGGCATCTTCGCACATACCACAGTAAAATTGACACGGCAATGACGACGCTACAGTGTGGGTCAATAAATGATGTGTGCATTATTGCCCACAAATGCCAGCAATGTCATGTTAATATGATACTATGCTCAATTGTCGAGATCATTCGCGACTTACTCTGAAGGCGGAAGTCTTGCGATATGTAGACCTGATCTTGTCACATCAAGTGGAGAAGGGTGTTTGTATTCGATTGCTACTCTCAGAACACTCATTTAATCATCGTAATTCGCCACATTGTATGCCGGAAGGGGTCGTTGGGGCGATTGTAGTAGGAGGCATTATAACAGAGTGCATGTCCAACATTATACCACTGCGTCTTCAATCATCATCGTTTTATATAGTGACATCCCGATTGACTTTTCCTTTGTTACATAACATACACCGACAATGACAGAACAATCAATGACACGCGCAATTACAGAGCGGTCTGTGAGCTTATGGAGCGCTGTAATTGCTTTTAACGCGACACTGGGGAGTAATTCCAAGTCTAACGCATCGCTATTAGTTGAACTGGGACCATCTATGTTTTAGTTGATGGGGCTTATGTGTCGTTTTCTCAATTGGGAACAGACTTCGAATGCATTGCAAACTAGCGTATGCCCCTCAACAATATACATCATGATATGTATCTAGGCATGCAGTGTGCGTTTTTATGTTTGGTCAACCCTGCGGCAACGCAATCGTCAACCAATACCTAGTTATGAAGACATATTCACCGATAGTGTGAAGGTGCGTTGAGTCCGACATGAGATGTGTTGTTATCCATTATAGATCGCAGGTTTTAGAGTATTCTTTTTCCCGGAAATCGGGCAATCAGGATATATTTACTTCTTCCAGATAATGCATTCAAGATCACAATAAAAAGCTCTAGCCTCCTACATGCCGATACATTCCCACTATAGCACATGTGTAAATAATTCGTGAGAAAAAATATGCTCAGAAGAATGACACCGTATTGAATAGATAGTATGATGCTGCGAGGCAATACATTATACACCGACTAAAGAATAAATTACTTGGTATTATAAGTGACATGCCGTCCATTGTTTCATGCGAATTTCTTTAAGGCGATAGTTTTCACTGACGTCTTATTCATCCGGCCCTACCACATGTGCACCCCCCCCCCTGCAGCAATCAGTACATTAGCTCACGTGTGAGTGAGAATAAGATGGAGCCGCTGATTGCAGATGTCATGAAATGGTAAACAATCCAAGTAATATTTGTATAAGCTGTAAGGTTTACCATCTTGAAGCTACCTAGTGGCGTACTGGTGTGCTTTTTTAGTCCTCATCAACGGCGACAGGAATGAGGTAGCATTTTTTCATGGTCATCCTAACACGCTTCTGAAAACCATGGCTACACGGCCATTGATTGTTGGTGTTGCAAACAGCTTGGTTAGATATGTTTGAAGGGGACCGGTCATCCGACATCCAGCTGCCATGATGCACGCATTGTTTTATCAAATGCCATTAGTGCCGTTGACACTCAGCATTAAGCTATCTTTCCCATGATTTACCAATACGCCCATACTGACCCTCGATCCTCCCGTCACCTCGGGGCATAAATAATTTCTCTTTGTGCGAACAGGTCAAAACGACTGCATTCCAATAAATGTCTTAAAGCTTTTACCCATATCGAAACTGTAATGAGTTGGTGACCTGGCCTCGTTAGGTATGCCGCTACGGCTTTGCCAAGCTTCTAACAGCAATTGCGATTCTCTTTCCTGACATCATAACCATTATCATACATTTATTAGGTGGGACCAAAAATGATAACTATTTGTACACACTATATGCAAAAATTCAAAAAAACATCACTATATTACCTTCTCTGCAGGACGACTAATTAGTACATAATTATTCAATTTTGGATATTACTAATATGATCGGACAAATTTTGTATTTTTTAAATCAATTCAAAAGGGGAACACCCTAACTAATGCAACCATATTAGTACGAATTTGTTGGACAACAATAACAACGCTACGTCAAGCAACATGCACAATCAATTAATTAAGGTTGCATTTATACCTCCCATCCTGAGTGATTCAATGAATTACACTAACAGCCGACGTTATAACCCCTTCTGTGTGTTGTTTTGCGCACGTTACTGAATATGTTCGGGGAACTCCCTCAGATAGCAGGTGTTCATGTATGTGTGTTTGCCGTCTCCATTAAACATTAAATGTTGCTTATATATTGCTTTATATTTTGATTTGTTACTACACAACTTGAGCATCCATATCAATACCACTTAAATAGGCAGGTTTATTTATCATGTATGACAAGTTTAATGCACTCATATGATGCCGCATTTAAGTCCCAACACTACTACTTGCAAAAAACACCCCATTTTGCATTTGAACATGCATGCACTGTATCTGTATGTACATAAGATGTTACACATTATGGTTGTGAATGCACAGCGAGCTCTAACAGAAGTATCGACATCACTCCTTGTGATAAAGTACCTCATCACATCTTTTATTGAATAAAGATCATAAAAAGAGGTGAAGCTTTATGTTTCACCTTAGTACTACGTGTGTACGTAAAAATGATTATTCCTATCCGAGGTATGTGAGTGGGGAGTTATTAACAGGCAGCGCACCTGAGAATCTTGGTATGGCATCAACCAGCTACAATAAAATGACCTCGTGTACGGGAGCTACTTATTGACGATAATCAAAAAGTAGCTTTCATTCGTCTTTGCCATTACTTCTTGCATACATATTTATATTAACGCCCACAGAGCATGCCTTCCCGCAATCTCTTGCAATAAGCTTGTTTGTCAAATAACCTGCACCAAGCGGTATTTATTCAAATCTACCAAGACACAAATGATAAAGAGCAATGAGCGTGCTCTACTAGTAGAAAATATAAAGAACATTGTCTATGGTACAATTGTAAACATATATGGCTATGCTCAGGGACATTCAAGCACTAATCGCATTATGACATCATAATATATCAGAGTCTTATGTTATATATTCTAAAACATGTTTTAGACCTTGTGTTCTAAAACACATGGAATTGCCGGTATAAGGATAAACAAGCACATGCTCTACATTAAGTCAATCATTCATTTTTCCAATATTCATTTTCTCGTACTATTGGCTATTGGTGCTCTCACAAAAATACGTGTGTTTTTGTCGTTTTCCAATCATTAACATACAAAACATTCAAATTTACGCAAGATAACTGTGAAATTGTCAATTAGAAAAACATTGCTCATATAGAAACATCGTCTGGCGGGAGTGCATTACCGTCTTTGTTATGGCTAGCTGTGAGTATCGGCACTTCCTCATAGAATACTACCTTTAGTTAAATATTGTGACAGTTTATTTTTTACCTTTTGTGAAGAATCTTTGAAGATTGCTTTCCAAATGGTGATGATTCGTTTTGCATGATCACTTGAAGACAAATATCACCCCATTCTCATTTCGAACTCAACGCACGTTTACACCGTCAGTGAATACGTCTTCATGACCGTGTGGCGGCGCTTTAACAATGTCCGGAGTGACCGCTGCAATGAGACAGTAATGTCTAAATGCAATACCACGCAATGCATGGCAAGAAACACACAATGATCTATAAAGTTAGGAGTCGCAACAAGCCAGCATTGAATGCATTCGAATGGTGCTCCCGTTTGAGGAAACGACACCTAAGCTAAAACATAGATGGTCCAGGTTCGATTAACTTGCGCAATTCCTCCCCAGTGGTCGCGTTAAAAGCAGTAAATGTGTTGTAATGGCCCGTGTGAAATGGTGAAATTTTGGGCAAGATATCTGTTATAATGCCTACCATGGCTATCACGCCAACGACACCCAGCGGCATTAAATGCGCCGAATTTCGTTTTTAAGATGGGTGTGCTGAGATTAGAAATGAGATACCACTACACGACTTTCCCACTCTGCCTGTTTACTTTGAAGGGGCATGATCATGTCTACGCATCGCGAGACTTCCGCTTTCTGAGTAAGTCACGATAATTTTTGACAATAACAATATATTAACATTTATGTTTTATGAACAATAATACGCAAACATTTCACTGACCCAAAATCTAACATCGCTGCCTTGTCTATATCTAAGTGGCATGGACGAACATGCTTATTCACTCTGCATTCTAGAGTCTGTTCAATTTAAATGCGAATGCATTTCACACTCGTGGTAGAATGTGGCCTCATATAATGGAAGAGGCTCGATAACGTTTACTTCAGTGAATGTATTTTGCGCTCTGGACCTTGGTGTTATTTAAACCGTCATCAGGCTGCAACACTTAGTATCCCCTTCATAAGTGCCCGTTTTTCTAACGTCCAATTATCTTTTGCCACAAACAGGGACAAAAGATATGCCTCACGAATGTCCACTATGAACACTTGATGGTGTTCATTATTAGTCCCGGATTGTTATTAAGAAGGTATACTGTAAGATCATCGGTAAAATGATAATGCTGGGCCAGGTTGGTGTTATAGCTATACACAACCTAAGCGTGGAAACGTTGTAGTTATATACATCCGACATATATCGTTTCTCAGTTATCCTATGAGCAACGGAGGCATGCAGTTCAAAAATCAAATCACAGCTAAGACAGGCTATAGCGTATCATGTGCATGCACGTTAATGTTAGATAAACCTAGCATGGTGAGTATCTAAGATTTACACTCTTTAAAACGTAGACGCATAGGTCGGAAGTATTGTGATTATTGTAGGTGGACGAAGAGCGCAATACATAGCCCCGGCATCAGTATAGCAGACCTGAGGCCTGCAAAACAAGGTTCAGATGCGACAGCGTTCGACTAACAAATGACGCAGAGCAGACTAGATGAGACATCGCACAACCACGAAATGACGCACAGCAGACCAGATGTGACAGCGCTCGACCAAGCTCAATGGCAACAGTTTGCTGTGGTAGGAACTGGTGAAACTTTAAATGTCTTCTGATTACAAGAAGTAACACGCCAACAACACATTGATTAATTGACCCCAAATACGCCACTTACATATTCAGCTAAAGGGGAAAACAATATTGTGTAGTAATGGGGTTTTTTTCGTATTCGATCCGTGCGATCCGCGCGTTGCATCAATCGTCGTTGCTCAACCCCATCCACTGATGCAAATACACTATTGACATTCGAATAAAACTTGACGGATTGATTAAATTGTGTAGACCATTATATATTGTATTAGTAAACAAGATTTTAAACACTTACATAAGCTAAGACTATTTTACAAGCATTCTCCAGAATTCAGTGGCTAGTTCAAAACAATACATAATGTATTGCACTATCTCGAGATAAGATTGATGTTTAACCACAATGTGCTGTCCTACCATAAGCAGTATTTATACAAATCAGTCCTATGGTGTTCAGGGTAATATGAGGTATTGTGGCAGAAGGGACGATGGAATACTTACTGAAAGCAATAAAATAGCACAGGAGGAAGAGGTAGACAAATGGAATGATGCATTACCTTGTAGGCCAGCAATTGCAGGAATCAAGAAAGATCGGTGACTAAATTAACTATTATATAGTGCTTTTATCTGAGCGACATAACAGCTGCTATGTTTTTTAGCCATTGGGTGCTCCGGAATTACTCCTCAAGACATTTGTTCATGCTGGTTGGTAGATCCAAAATACATTTAATATGAGCCAGATATCTTTAGTCATGTACAGTCAATGACGCTTATCCCAAAACTGCTTTTACTCATTTAACTGCGTTGTCATTTTATACCTATATATACGCCCAAATTGCATTCCTTCACACCAGCAACAGAACATTATTTTGCTTCTCTGTGCAATTTACGTTATGGAAAAAGTACTACACCTACCGAGGAAACAATCTACAACCGAGTGTCTCAGAAAGGATGGGTACATTAAATGACTGTGAGAAGGAATCCACAGATTTTGGATAATATCGGCCCCGTTTTATAAGACAAGACAAACGCAAGAGTGTCGTTGAAGGCTGCTAAAATTCGTCGATTATAGTTAGAGATTATCGGCTCATAATTAACGACCATCATAAAATGTTGCATGGTCAAAAGTCGACTAGAATATTTACCCCTCCTTATAATCGTTGATGGCTTTCCCTTATAAAACGAGATATGTGACAATACCTGCTTCATTTCGATGAACATTTGAATAAAAAAGACGTAGCAAGGAGTAACAGTCCACGAATAGCGAAGCCGAATTTATTATAAAGAGGAACATACAAATGCTGGTGCAACAGAATATGATTGCTTGCATGTTTTTAACGAATGCTAGCCAACAGAATGCAATTTGTCAGTAGCTGCAGAACCCTCCATACATCCGTTGATTTCTCAGATGACAATCAGCACATGAACATCAATCCTCATCCATCCACGTCGCAATATTACATGGTTGTTGGGCGCATTAAAGTATGCAGCCTCTGTGCCTGTGCCATGTGATATAACCCCAAAAAATAACTGTATAGCAATGAACAAGCAACTAATACAACAGATACAAGCGCTTGGATTAAAATTGTTTCTTAGTATTGATTACTAATCAAACAGGAGACACTTTCAATGAACTGGTTGGTAAATTTGGGAAACATGCTGGTGAGGTTAATGTTGTCGACGTCACTCTACGGGCATTCAATATCATGTGTAAGCTAACCATCGACAATCAGCTTCATGGGTCTATTTATGCGTTATTCCCTCTATCGTGATCGCTATATTGGTCATGCGTTGCAACATGCCCTTATATAATATTGTTTATCTTATTGTCAATGGTGTATTTTTCATATGAACTGGATCTAGCACCAATCATATATGAAAATCTCAAACATGTGATATCCTGAGGTAATTACGGCGCGCGTTACATCTCAGCAGCTGCACATTCAGACGTGCTTTTCTAAAAAACTGCCCATTGCGGTAAGAAAGAAGTATTGTACGCGTCACTTCTCATTGTAATCGAGCCTTAGTATGTACGTCGTGTCTGGTGGACCTCAGTTGGCCCTTAGCGTGCTGGCCTCTAATATACAACACTGTTGCTGCTGCTGTTGCTGCTTTTGTTTGATACAGGAAATTTGCTTGAACGGCCGTCATATTTTATTGTATTATTGCGCCCCAGTTATTGCCATAGAATGTACAGAAAAATGGCGTTCAGAGAGCTCATATTGTGCTTGTTCAACAAATTTTCTATGTATGTATTAAGTAGAACATTCTCATTGCACCTTTTACCATTTGTTTATCCTGCAGATTTGAACAAATGCTTCTTGCTGCAGTCGTCCACATTGGGTTTTCTGACGAATAAGCTTAGACATAGATCAAACCGCTACAATCTAAGATTCAACAGCTGCCAGAGCGACATGGTATATAAGCTTGGTTTATGTATGTCGATTAAATTATGCTGTAGATGGTTGACATATCGTTAATGTAATCTGTATTTCTGTGTCTCCGGATCGATGGACATGATCAAAACCACAGCGACAGGCTAGATGACAGATAATTGTCATATTATGTGCCAGCCAGATAGAATGAACGGGTTGGATGTATTATTGTTGATGGATATTGAACTCATAATTACCCTTATTCCGTCCTTTTACCCAAGAGCTTGTCCAATATAAGACCAGCGCGTCATCATCCGTCATGCATACCATCAGTGACTGTTCAGGTATTCTCTTTGCTGCATATAATTCTACACTCCATAGACACCGAGACAGACAGTATTATAAATGACAAGTGTCATTACAGATCTTTCTAGGTACAACTAAGGTATGGTTAATGCGTCTATGGGGGACCAATTCAGAGCAACCACATAACTTGTCGTGGACGGAGGTTTCATCCGGGAGAATCATTCACATATAATCAATTTCAGCTTGTGTCACCAAGCAATCTGTCTTAGTTACAGCATACGTGATATATGTGTCAATAACGACCCACAACGACACATGAAGCTTTTCCAGTCAATTGAGGCAGTGTTGGAGATAGCATTTTAACAATACTGTATTGTTTGGCTGCTAATCTATTAGAGGATAAGTGTTCAAACACGCAACAATAACTTCCACGTTGACTTTGCCTGAAGATAAAAGTACAAAGAACGCTGTAGAGCTGGCGGTTTTTACTGCATTATCTAAGACGTCGCCCCCAAACAAAAAAAGTATAATAAGCACAATCGCAAAACATTTAGCAGGTATGCTTACTGTGGCTGCTATATAATTGCACGGCAACTGTTCAAGCTTGGTTTGATCGGCAGAGTCAGTGTAACATTAATCCTAGCGCGGTATCGAAGCTAACATATGGTGAGTATGGCCCATTAAGAACACCAGCAGGTCTTACGTTGCATTGCGTGTAATCATAGATATCTTTAGTTATTTAAACAGCAACTCTACAGACACAGCAATTCATCCGATAGGATATACTTTCAAAACATATCCATGTTCAGGTGAAAGACATGATGCTACCGTATCTCGTGAAAGTGCAGAAATTGATTTATTTTTCAGGTATGAAAAGTGTAATACGATACCGATAAAGTTCCTTATTACAGTAGTTAATACGGATTGACAACACTTGTAGCACGACAATACGACTCATTGGGCCTAGGATCCTGCATTCGCTATATTTACTTCCCTTATGACATTTTATATATGTGACAACATATCGACCCGGGATAGAGATAACAATCTCACCGTCGGTCAACGGAGGCAGTTTAGTTTCAGCCATATTGTATTTTCATAGTTTCTCGGCTTTTATTTTGTAGTTTTCGTAGCACAGGGAATAATTATTCGAGCTACTTTATTATAAATAACACGGTTTAAGTGTCTATAAATGACACAGCTACCTATTGCCATGTGAACCTGAATTGTTATTGAGCTTAGTCTTATAAATGTGCGTTAATATAGACCAACTGATCCCGGATAACTGTGTTATTATGAATACGAATAACAATACACATGACGTAGCATAGTTTAGAGGGAGTGCCATAGAGAATTTTACTGTTGCATACTGCAGCTACTGGTCTCCACGTTAACGCGCGCTTTGTGTTGACGCATCGCATTTCGATAATATTATATCATCTCTTCACTTACAATACATTATATTCCACTCGTTCCTTCTCGGTCTTAGTTTATTGCCCACTAATGCACGGAAAGATTAAATAAAGGCTCACAGTAAACGGATAAGTCCGAGGGGAGGCGTCACCCGTTATCTGCTAAGAGGTCCCACACACGAATATCGTTGTCAGTTGCAAGAGTTGTCCAGGGATAGTGTTAGATTATCTTCTCGTATTGCATGTTTCCCCAGTAACTTAATCACGCCTACGACGCTATCTATTGACGTGTTCGGCTTATGGACTTACTCCCTATTGACCAATTGCATCAACATTGCGAGGTCTTAGGTGGTATTTGTGTAAATCAAAATAACCATTTATTTGACCGATACACATCCATTCTGTTTCTCGATGTTACAGTTAGTGGACAATGGAAATCCCACCCGACAGGGGAGGAAAGAAAGGCAATCTTTCCGTAATGGTGGTGCGCACAATGCGAACACCTTATTATGACCACCCCCCCCCCCCCCCCCCCCCCCCCCACTCTCAAATAAGGCATTAGATCTGCTACAAGCTTTTGGCGAATATAATGCATTTCGGTCTTATGTTTGGTCCTAGAAACCTCAACACGTTTGGAGAGGCAATAGCTGACATGCATTCATCTACTGGAAGTTTTAACCTAATGGCTGAGCATTGCCGTCTCGAATTGACAGCTGATACACGTAACCAATCACAGGCCGTAGTACCACATGGGGATTGTCAAATACAAAGACTTTTGAGATATTGAGTCTCCAGACACAGCAACTGTGATTCAATTCTAAAACATATTTATGTTCCTGTGAAATGTACGACGCAACCATATAAATGTCCCATAAATGTGGAGATTTACATCCTGGGTTTGAAACGTGTGTTGCACGTATATGATGCCGCATAAATATAAACGTCACTTCTTGCGATAAAGGACCTCATCATATTTATAGCTGAACAACGATGATTAAGCCATCTCAGCCCCAACCCCCATTATCAGGCCTAAAATATGCTTCAAGCATCTTGTACAAATAGTAATGTTTTGGGCCAAAGTGGATATTATGTTATTCTCTGCACTTATAATCCGCCACGTCTTTGTCTAAATTTTCTACCAACAGAGGGAGTGAAATACAACAGAATGCGTTCGAAGTGATCGACGAGACGGCGTCGATGGGTTTCTGATAACAACGCGCAACTTCCGAAAAATGAGATTACAAGAATTTCGCTGCCTGTTGCAGGCATGGTGGGAGAGTATCTGTTAGTATTCAAGAGCCATCATTAAATATTGCATAGTTAATTGTCGACTAGACTAAGTGGTCGATTGACTTATAACGTTGACTGTCTTTCCGTCCACACTCCCTCAATATATGCGCTAATTCAATAAACATTAAAACGGTTTAGCAACGTCATATTTTACTTTGTTACTTGTCATCACAGTAAAAGGCTGGCAGAGACAGGGAACTAGCGAGGATATCTGATCACAATCACTACATAGTGCAACTTACCGCACGCAAAATACCCCCCTACGTTCCGGAAATTCACCCCTTAACGCTTATTCTGGTGTACAAGAATATATCCGGGTCTAAGGTAAAAAAAATACGCACTTCTTATACTGAGAGGTCATCGTTGCATATACTCCGGAACACGCCATACGCTGACAGTCCTCCGCCATTGCCATAGAGATCATATATATAACGGGAAACACTGTATACGGCAGGTGTTCATCATAACGTATGTTTATCTAATGGACTGAATAGATCAAATTAAATAAATACATTGACCAGCTGTTATGCCTACTGATGCTGCAGAACGATTCCTGGATCTAGAATAAATCATTGCTCCAAAAGAAACTGCGGACTAATTGTAGCTAATAGCGAGAGTGTGATACAAGCAATAGCTACCCATGGACCAAAGGTCGCCATCTTCTCTTTCCAAGTGTTTCATGGTCAACAATCGACTACACCGAAATACCCGCGTTTAGCTGTCGGTGGGTATCCTCTGTGTAGAATTATGCGTCCAGAAACCTTTCCCCTTGCATCATTTGATCATTGGATTACAAATATCAGCCTCCACCGTTATCATGGCGACTCTGCACCATGAAAAACGCAGCTCTTTAAACAATGACTGATCTTCGCTGCGTCTATTGGTAACAATATATTTGACTCCAGTGTTCTAATTCGCTATACTGCGTAACATATTAGGTCGTATCATCCGAGCTAGTAAGAATCCGGTTGAAGGAGGGCTAAACAGTGTCTCCGGGCATCAAGACTATCTCGAATCTCCAAGGACGTCTTTTAATGTCTATACTCCGTAGTATGCAATTGTGATTAACAAATTGGTAACTGCAAGGAGCTATCCTTAGACGAATGCCTAGAACAAGCCAATTGATATAAACTGATATCGCTTTCCTACTTTTGCGTGTATACGTTTGCTGTTACCAATGGTACCAATTTGTGCCTCGTGATATTTTCTCCGTTTTATTGACCATGATTACGCATAAACAGTGTCATCTAAACACAGGTGATAATCGTGGTGAGATGATATGTTCGGGCAGTAAATCTAATGACATTAGCTCATGGAGACTTTGGACGATATTATCATTGCAGTGGTGGATGTGAGTGATTTCGTTTACTTTATTCCTGCGTTAGTTATCCACTAAGGATGAATGTACTCCGATATCTGTCTTGTAGGTGGCGTATTCCACTTTTCCTCGGGAGAATAAACTAGATAAAAAATTATAAGCTGCTCACAGACCCTTGTGTTTCTGTGTTATACAAAGAACGGATATACATAGCGATCACACATCAATTTCACTGCTGATCTTGATACGTGTGTACGTTGCTGCAATATTCATTCTGCTTACAATTTTTACGTGCTTACAACCGATGTACTAGCTTGTAAGGCTATTCGACCTGTCCAAGTGGACATATCATTCAGTGCGACAATGAAATGTAAGCTATTAATGCAGTATGCTTTCCACATATATAGGTCTCTGTTGAAAATAAGTCCCAATAGAGTCAGCGCAAGTCGACCAACTTGGTTGCTTTATCCTCCTATTGTGACATAACAACGTCATCAATTGCGATTGAAGTCGTTAAGACAAGATTTCCCTGTTATATCAAACAGTACATTTTAATAAGTTGTTGTGTAGTATGGTGCATGGAAATGAGGCAACATACAGCTGATCCTCATGGCAGCTGGGCCCTATCACACGCCCGGGATCCACTTAATCTACTAGCCAGCCAATCCGTTAATCGTATTGAGGTATTCAATATGTTTTTGGAGTGATCGGTGGCAGTTGGGAATTTCAGAAAGCCACCAAAATATCAACAGAGCTATTGGTATAAAAACATATCCAGTGAACAACTTTGTGACAGGTATATATTGGCAATATTCATTTCCCTACATAAATATGCAAGTAGGCCGTTCTCTATCTCGCTGAAAGCACGCATATATTGTCTAGTGATGCTGCCTAAAGGGTAGAGCTACGGAATATTGAACATGCACCCATCTTCACATTAGCCTTTTTACTCGTCATTGCTTTATTGTACTCCTTCGTTAACCATCTTTGTCTCGGAAAGCACAAATAACCTCGCGTAGACGGCTTACTGCTGCTTCTGGGGATAACAACTCTTTATTGTAACGTTGAACAAATGCACTGCGCCTGTTACGGATCAGTTATTAGTTATCTTTACTCAGCAGAATCTCAATCAGGATTTCATTTTCTGGGGTTGCTCTTGTTGTGATATTCAATTTTCGTATCGATTGGAAAATTATATAATCAATCCGACCATATTATTACTATATACTAGTGAATAATTATGTACTAACAACTAACGGCTTTGTAGCTCTGGGAGTAAGTTGCTGCAGTGATAATAGTGCCTGGATGAAAATATAATGAATGTATTGGTGGTGGAGAGGACATGGCTGATTGTGGAATTAATCCTCACGCTATTAACGAAGCTACACGTCAACTTTCGTCTTGTGCAAACATGCCTTGGAATATCAACGCAGACCCTGTAAGCGATGAGATAAAGCCCGGAAGTTGTCCCAGCAGTAACGCGACATGCATACCATAGAATTCCAGAAAACCAGCGTGTGAGCATTTATCGTAGCAAATAATTTAATGGCATACGGCTTTGACAACTACAATATCGTAGCTGCATTTCTACCCATTGATACAGTATAGACACGGTCGTGTGCTATGTGATCTGCTTCTCCCTGCTGTGTGCCGCTGATTGCATGTATAAACATTAAGTGTTGTTATCGCTACAAAAGCAGAACGATGTTGATGTACAGCCGTACTGTCTGCATCTGAAAACCCCGTAGCCTACCTACCTTGTGTCATGCCATTGTTGCCCAATAGCCTTCACATAGGTTCACACTGCTAGTGCTGCTGCTGCTGTTTCTGCTGCTGCTGCAGTTTCTGAGAATTAGCTTTAAATCGTAATGATATATATTGAATCGAAACAAAGTTATGAATTAAACACGCATCTATTCGCCTAGATGCAGCAGAATAAATATATCGCTTGAGATTCGGGCAATGAACGAGGCATATTTTAGTGGGTAATCCTTTTTAATCTCCTTACAAGTGTATGTATTCCGTTTTTACTGCATTTGGCTGAATGCATGCAGCTGCGATTATGTGTCTGCGCCACATTCCCAGTTAGTAATGCATGCCATCACAGCCGGCCACAGATAAGAGCCCAACGACAATCCTTCGTGATATAGATTCAACCTTCTTGTAAGATGTTGGTGGTTTTCGCGATCGCGAAAGTATTGCATCATGATGTTGATAGTATAAATGCAGAAAACAGGAAAAGTTTTTGAGCACTGAAAAACCCCATAAAATGTAATAACCCATTGCCCTGTCGTCAGTGACAAGGCATAACATAATGACTTGGAGTATACTGTTGAGTTTTGAACATTCTTGAACCATCATTTTTGTGACAAACTGTTCATTGTTGTTTATCTCTCGCATCGTCAGAAGTTATTACCGAAATCGCTAAGGCTGCTGCGCAACTCAGTTTGTGATTCCCCGGGTCACTTTGATTACAATATGAAGCCTAGACAATCGATGAGACGATGCATTAACCAGGTGATTAATTTATGATTCATTTTGTATGCTGTATAATAAGCGCACTAATTGTACATTTATGACGATACTGGTACCCAGGGATTCTCGTTTATTGGCTTGTGATTTTAGTAATTTTAGCGTAGGAAAATATGTTCTGCTTGCCAATGGTGCCCTCTGTATGTGGATAATATTTCCGATTACCCTTGTCTGTAGCCCTCTACACTTATTATCCAGAATGCATTTGTTACAGGGCAACAAAAATTTACGTTGACCTCTTGATCGAGCCGCCTGTGGTGGAATTTATCAATAAGTCGTCTCGTTTGCGGCTAAAGATTGTTATTATACACCATAACCAATCAATGTAGTATTCGTTTATTGTCTGAAGGGCAGTCATTTTAGCAAGGTACATCTGTCTCTTATATTATGGACAATGCGATGCCTGATAATAAAGCTCGATTAATATCATACCAAGTCACTGCTGTTCTTCAAGGGAAATTCAATTTATGGCGAAATAAAAGCTTTAGTGGCCTTCAACACAGTGGTATAATGCACGATTGATTACATCGAACATTGTATGCTCCGCTCATGATATATACCGTTGTTGAAAAACACATTAAAACCTACATACATCATTTGTTACATATTTGAAATTAGGTGTTTCTATATATTTCAGTGATGCCTGGTGATTCCTCCCTGAGGATCAATCGGTTAAAATACAATTTCAAATAATATAACCTGGTTGAGCGTCCTATCGAATCTCCCATTTGTTCCCCCCACCAGCCCTCTTCTAGATGATCATGCTAATGTTATGAACGCGAACATTAATCATACACTGATTTAATCACTGCTTGATGATCGCTCACGTATTGAGCGCAACTTTAGCACTACATCAGAAATGCGACTTCGTTAGAGTCACCGTCAAATTTGTGCAAACAAATGGAAAATTCCGACGAAGATGGCTTACACAGGCTACTTAATATCAAGTTATACTGGATTTAAGCAAAAGATAAACTTAACAGACGCGTTTATTTCGTAAGTTCTCAAACCAAAACGACAGAACAAGATATTCGCTGCGGTTCTACTCTCTCACAAACCCTCTTTGGCTTCAGTGTAAACACTTACACTAACCATATTCTTATGTTGCAGCAATGAATGTGACTCAGTTACACCCTCGATATAGAAGCTTTCTGCTCAACGATACATCACCATTAAAACCTGAATTACGTAACTAAGCGTTAGTTATGTGAATGGCATGTAATGACGTCTGTCATTTAGTCTTTTCGCTAGGTCATAATATTCTAAGAGGTATTGACGGCCTGTAAATAAAATCTTGTGATGTACCAGTATATGTCACATAATTCATCCACAATTAGACACGCAAACATTATTGCGACATTGTACTCAGCAATACGCGTATATTGCTCAAGCAATACACTAGCATTAAAACAATACAATAGCAGAGTATGCAGGCATTAAATCAACAATTCATGAAATCATCTTTAAGTTAGCATCTGCTTATTGACCTCAGGTGTCTAGACTGTCCTAGAACATAATTCTGTCAGCAAAATAACTAACGGGGCGATACAATCAAGCAATATAACAGGAAGATGTTTGCATACTATTTAACTTGGAAGCGTACATCCTGCCCGGATCGCACTTTAGCATTGACAATGCAACATGTAAATGCTTGACTCTCAAGGTTAAAATCATAAGACGGATACTTGACACTGATAGTCATTACAAGATCACATTAAATGCTGTGGTGGGACAGGCGTGAGGGTCGCTGTTTCACAACCGTATTTTGATGCGTGCTCCTTTTATATGGCCGTCTGTTGATGTGATAACCATCATTACCTGTGTTATTACAGGAGGCATCATAACATGCAGCAACAGCAATATGTCGTCTTTAACCATCTTTAATACTTCATCAGTGTCGGTGATGTATTTCAATCATCTTCATTCAACGTTTGTCCTAAAGATACCGACGCTGACATAAACAACGTCACCAGCCAATACAGCGCTCTGTGCGCACAAAAGGCAGAATGAATACTTCTATGTGACACCTGGGATGTAATTGCTAGTCAAAAACACTCCGCCAGGCAGTCGTTTTACAATTCGGGAGCATCGTGCCAAAATATTCCATAATAAATTGTGCCCCAATATATAATACTATAAATCTTAACCGTCTTTTGCAAATGCTCGCTGCTGCTTACTTAGCTTGCTTGAGTGGAGCCATCCTTTATTTGAGGTAATATTTTCTGTAACCAAAATAGCCCAAAAAGGATCTTGAAGATTATTTAATTCCTGATTCATGTGGTGTTCTGTGATTCTGCGGGGCATATGTGAGGCAGTGAGTTTACACCTGTATCCCGGTCAACCTAACAAGCGCCGTCACACCAGTACGATGACGTATTCACTGCAGCTGCTAACCAGTTATGAGTATTACTAACCTCCGTCGCCCGCTGTGCGGAAGGTTAATGTTATTTTATGTCTCGAGATGAGTGACGGTTTGATATAAATTTATCATTCACCCTTTCTCCTCAAGCGTTCCTACTTTAGCACATCTTGACGTCGATGGAGCCAATGACCTGCCTGTCAAGAGACGGAACATATCATTTGTCTGTCACATGATTATACATGATATGTAATATCTACCAAGGCCTCATTTAAGTGGCAATGTCTTAAGGCGCTGGTTGGCAGTTAACCAAGATTAGGTACTCTTGTAGATGCGGCAGTTAAATACCAGCGGTGAAACTTGGAGGATGAGGACATCTAAGAACTGAACTGAATGCGACCACATTTGTGGCTCTACTTTCTCATCAGTAAACTTTGAGTATTACAAGTTGAAAGGTGTGGCTATGCCAATTAACATAGGATCAAACATAAGTTGCTGTATTGAACCCCGTGCATTATGGCAGATGGCATATAACATTATGAATCAGATTGGGTTGTTCTACGTCTGAGAAAAAGTTGATAATTCGCATAGCTTTGAAGAATAACCAAGTAGACTATTACTTTTAATATACATGCACTGTCATCAAGTGCATTTAAGCTTCACTCAAGTCCCGACCACACCCAATGGTTGCTAACATTATTGTTGCATTGTATTCAATGCATAGGTTTCACGAATAGGAGAGGAAGCGCCGACTTGTTTGTTTTAACAGCACAAGCGTTCTTTGAGGTAGACCAACACAAATATCGCTGCAAAAGAACCGAGGACTATTGTGCTGCTCGCAAGTAACAAGTCCATATTAAGCTAGCTGCTTGCAAAATTAACAATCATTACGACCTACAAGCAAGGGTCCCTGAGAGCGAATAACGATCGTGATATAAGATTTGGGATGAAACCAAAAACAAACGTTGATGCTGTAGGCCACTTCGTTGATTGCGACCTCACATCCAGCGCAGTATAAAAATCGCCCACACGCAAATTAGTAAGCCTGGAGACCGGTCCTAGTGGTGTATTGGTTTAGTGCTTCGCTTTTCGACCAACCGGATGTGGGTGGGTTCGATCACCAGGTTTAACAACCAGACTGGTTGCTCGTGACTCAAATGATCACCCAAAAAAATATTGCGTTCCCACATCTGAAAGGGGAAGTAAAAGATCCTCTGAAGACGACATGCTACCCGGCAGTGAACACCCTAATAGTTACACACACTCACTGCCACTGGACTCTAACATATACAAAACAGTTTCTTGATAAGTAGCCTCGTCTTATTTTACGTCACATAAGCGCTGATATGCTGAATTATATGTGATGCCCTGCATAGCTGCCAAGGCATCAATAATACGTCATTCATATATGCTACCACTTACAAGCTATTACGCTTATATAACTTTATATGCATTTTTCAGTTATACTATCAAGCCATTTTGATTTAATTAGCGTTATTATGCATTGCTCCAGCGTGTCAAACACAAATATGTCAAGATGGTTGTAATGAACAACCCTCATCGTCAATAATACATTTTTAATGATCTATTTTATCAATTTTCATTCATAATTGATCTTCCGGTTCATATATGTGAACACGACATTGCTGTTTCGTCTTATGTCCATTCAATACCTTATAGTGATGGGTGGCCACGACAAAATGCCAGTGGTCATCAACAATTGAACACGAATTGTGTAGAATTTGCACGTTACTTAAAACCTTTACAAATCAAATTGGATTTAAGGAATTAAGTGGTCTCACTGAAACTACCTTGGCTGGTTAACCATAGCTTGGGGTAACAACGCATCCGGAATAACTTATTTTCTTGAGGTTTTAGCACTGCAAAACTGAAAAATAACAAATCGACACTAATATTAAGCAATCAATTGTGTGAACCTCTGCTGGATGAACGTTTTTAACTACCTGAGTAATGATGTGCGCTGCTACTCAAAGATTCATAGACATTCGAGTTTTTGTTCACGTGGGGTCAAAGAATGTTTTCGAGCATAATGACAGATGTGACGACCATGGTGGACAGAATGGATATATTTCGGAAGTGAAATCATTTCATAAGCAACACACTGCATTAAAGGTACATATGCAAATATTGCACATATCGTACTCATATTAATTGTTTTACGGATCTCCTTGACATCATTAACAAATCGTTCGAACAATTGCAGGGTTAGATTAGTTCATAAGCCATTCTAGAGGACAATGCTCTTACCCAAGTGCAAATTGCAACGGTCAATCAACGATAGATGGCCGGCAGCATTACTGTAGGGCATAAGTTAATGTCAATTACCTAATGATGAATATTATCATCACATTACTCACGTAACATACAATTACGGGGTATGACCAAGTAGTGATGAGATAGTCGATCAAAAGTAAGGGAACTCAACACTACATGTCTACCTTGAATTTTGTACCAGTAAATTTGGTAAATATTAATATATGCGGAATGGCCATACATTACAAATGGGAATACACGCTGTATTGGCAATCGGCCAGCAGCTTGTCACTCAATTTCATCGCTAGTTATCCTACAATTCCAAATCACTGAAGCAAGCATTCTCGGTTCCTCAAAAATTCCGCCTTATACTCTAGCGAATATTTACACCTACAAGATGACATCTTGTTTCATCCTGCTGTATTAAATTGAGGGTTTACTGTTGATTGCAGAACCCTCACTGTGTTACGCTCGAATTCGTTTTTCAGCGAGGCCATTAGTATCATTCTGCCGATAATGAAACAATCTGCCTACGAATGGTACCGTTCCGTATGCTCAGCCTTCGTTCACTACCTTTCCGGTGTTAATATATTCAAACTCCCGGTGCATTGATATATTGCACTGAGTGTCTCAGTCGTGCACTGCGCATATTAAATACTTGTTGAATGTTTTCCGACCGCTATTACTAGCCTTCCGTGTGATACACTCTCTTGATTTTCTTCCTTTTCTCCTCAGGTTGTATAGTCTTCTGGGAGCCACCAGTCTATCTATCTTCCCCCAACTACAACTACCTGGAATATTAGAGGCAATTGACTGATGAGTTCAGTATTTGGTGCAATTAGTTTTTACATTTATACCTAGATATAATTGTGATGCAAATATTTGTAATATTGCATTATGTTCCCGCCTACGGTAATGTTCATTGTTCATAGGTACATTACTCCGAATGGGTGCATTGTGGAGAAATAGTAATCTAGTTCGGGTGTTTCGTTGAATTATTCAATCAGTTGGTGAAAAGCAGGTAAGAGAGCAGGAGCTAATGTATGTGTTTGAAGTCTTGATCAAACATATAATCGATTATCATCTATATTGTCTAATCATTGCGTCATGATCTGTCTGGATGATATGGTTGAAATGTTGTTCATATATTGCATTATATATTTGTTTCTATATAGCATTATATAGTGTTGTACAATATATACTGCCAATGTCAATAAAAATTTCAATAGTGTATTTCAACCAGACTGTGGGACAGAGCAACGACCATCTACGTGCAGCAAATGTACGTCCATAGAAAGTTCCTTTAACGCATTGATGCAAAATGGCTCAACGCCACAGCAGTGTGGAATGTGTTTGTTGCGAATATTATCATAATGAATCCTTTTAGATGGCACTCTGCTTTTGGAGCGCTGCGTCTGCAGAAGTCATGCAATACGTTTATGCGTCCTATCATAACACACTATTGTCATTGGTCGAGCGCTGTCAAATCTAGTCTGCTGCGCATCGTCTGTTCCTTGTTGTGCAGGTATCTGAACTGATACACGGCTGCCGTTGCTGTGCAGTGCGCGGGTAACACGCTCGCTCTTCTGTAACCTTAAACAACTAGAATGTCCCACCTTTGCGTCTTAAATTTTGCACTGAGTGCCAATAGTAGCCAATATTCACAATGTTATGTACACCTTACGTCATGTAGATCATAAACTATAGCATATCGTAGCCGTGATTCGATTTGTGTATTGCTAGCTCCTGCAATCAATGACTTGGCTGAGAACCTAGATTAGTTCGTTGCTTAGATTTGTAGCGTGAAGTCATAACACAAAGCTGTAACGCATGATCGCTTTACTGCCGCGAGCATATCGCATATTCATAGTGTACATTCATGGAGTACTTTATTTGTCTTGAGGCAATAATGAAGGGAATATTTAGTATTTTAACCCAATAACGGTTCATATAGCGCCACTGTTTGCTCCTGTCATTTGGACAACACCAGTATTATGATAAGAGCGTACGTTCATTTGAGTAAATGTTATCAAGTGCCTTCGATAAAAGGAGGAAGTTTTCTAGAACGGAGCGTACATCGTATTTTCGTTTACATTGTACAGACTCGAGAATGAAAAGAAAATAGGAATCTTCGCACATGCCTTTCTAACATTGGCATGGCAATAAATACTGTTCGCATTATTGTCCACAAATGCTAGTAATGTCATGTTAATATGATATAATGCATAATTGTCGAGAACATTCGTGACTCACTCTGAAGGCGGAAGTCTTGCGATATGTAGACGTGATCTTGTCATATCATATGGAGAGTGCGGGGGCGGAGTGGGGACGGATGTTTGTATTATTTTGCTACTCACAGAACACTCATCGGATTACAACATTTTACGCATGTAGGTGTCGTTGGCGTGTTTGTAGTGGGAGGCATTATAACGGAGAGCATGCCCAACATAATGCTATAACGTTATCATTCATCTTCGTTACAAGTATTGACTTACCGATACATTGGCTTTTCCTGCTTACACATTGAAGACCTACACTGACAGAGAAATCAATGACACGTGCCATCACAGTGCGGTCTCTGCGCACATGGGGTACAACTGCTTTTAACACGACCGCTGGGGAGTAATTCCAAGTCAAACACATCGCAAATTAATTGAACTGAGACCATCTAGGTTTAAGTTGGTGGGGCTTATGTGTCGTTTTCTCAATTGGGAACATCATTTTAACGAATTGCATGCTAGCTTGTGTCCCTTAACAATATACATCATGATATTTATCTGGCCATGCAATGTGCGTTATTACGTTTGGTCAACCCTGCGCAGTCGTCAATTCACACCTAGATAAACCCGCCACCACACCGTTATAAAGACGTATTCATTGATAGCGTTATCGTGCCTGAAGTCCGACATGAGATGTTTTGCTATCCATTTTAGATATGTAGTGCAGTATACTTTTTTCCGGATTTTGGACAAACAGGGTATATTTACTTCTTCCAGCGTATGCCTTAAAGATCATTTTAGTCTCCTACATGCCGATACATTCCCAATATAACACATGTGTAAATAATTCGTGAGAAGAAAATAAGATTGCATTGCCAATGCTCAGAAGAATAGCAATTCGCACATTCTCACGCACTGTCATTGCCAACGGACTGCATTCATGCTTTTTTTAACGGGTCGAGCCACGGAAATGGCGCGAGATGGTCACTTTCGGGTTATTGCAGGATTTCGCGCATTTGCCCAGCATCAAAGCAGTACGCGTGCTTCGTCACCATCTTTCATAATTTATCGGAAAACATAATTCGACATAATTGCTGCAAGAGTTTGTTAATGATACATCTGTCTGATAAAGTTACAGACATTACAATCTAAGGCACTATATACTTCACATAAAGACAGTTGGTGTGCTTATATTGTATGCATACCACTGAATTCTGCACTTTGGTTGCAATCTAATATCAGATACTATTGCGTTAAGGTTATACAACAGGGAATTGTTCAAAAAAATTGCTAATGTGATCAACATATTTGTAACCTATGCGGATCTCTCCTAAGAGTAGCGTTTGTTGTTATCCTCACTGAATATTAGCTCAGCTTTTCGATTGTGCATGCTGTCACGACGCATAAACGTGCTGCATGTGATGTATCACACGAGATGCCAGAACAAGGCCACTGTCGTCACCGCTTATTAAGTTACCTGGAACAAAATGTGTTTCATTTTTGTCATGCTGGAACATAAAGTTGTTAATTCCGCACATGATGGGGCAAAACTCTCATCTGTCCTTGATTGAGCTTATCTCAGGCATATACCCCAGATTCCCATCAGACAAATAGGTACAGTCACTACAACGTGCAAATAGGTAAACATCAGGTTATTGAATAGCTGTATGGATACTGCAAGGCAATACATTATAAACTTACTGAGAATGAATGGCTTCGTATTATATTCTATCAGGTGAATGTCTTGAAGGCGATAGTTTTCACTGACGCCTTATTTATCTGGTCCTACCACATGTTATCTCCCACATCAATCAGTATAACTGAGAGTAAGATGGATCCGCTGATTGCAGCATGTTTAGATGTTGCTGAAGAGGACCGGTCAACCAGCAGCCAGCTGCCTTGAGGCACACATTGTTTCATCAAATATCATTAGTGCCCTAATCCCCATGATTTACAAATACTCCCATATTGGCCCTCGCTCCTACCGTCGCCTCGGAGCATAAGGAATTTCTCAATGTTTGAACTGGTCAATACGGTTGCATCCCAATAAATGTCTCAAAGCTTTTAGCCATATAGAAACCCTAATGCGTTGGTGACTTGGGCTCGTTAGGTATGCCGCTACGGTTGTGCCGAGTTTCCAACGGCACTTCCGATTCTGATCCCTTACATCATCACTTTTATCGTTCAGTGACGCAAAATGCCTTTAGTTAGTTGTGTCCCAATTTATTAGGTGGCACCACAAAATGATAAATATTTGCAAATACTACGTTGCAAAATTTTTCAAAAACATGACTATATCACTTTCGTCGCAAGACAATCAATCAGTACATTATAATTCAACTATATATATAACTATTACGATCGGACAAATATGGTCTTTTACAGATCGATTATTATCAGGCAATCATATTATCATTAATATGTCGGGCAATACTAGCAACTCTATGCCTACCAACAAGCACAATCAACTCATTAAGGTCACATAAATACCTCCCGTCCCGAGAGATTCAATGAGTAAACCAAACAGCCGACGTTATTATTGCTACTGTGTATTAGTGTGGGCGAGTTACTGAGTTTATTCGGGGAACTACCTTCAGACAGAAGGTGTGTGTTTGCCCTCTTCGTTAAACATACAATGTTGCTCATATAAAAACTGTAATGAGTTGGTGACCTGGGCTCGTTAGGTATGCCGTTATGGTTGTGCCGAGTTTCCAACAGCGTTTTCAAATTCTGTTCCACCGCATCATATTCATTATTATTCAGTGACGCACAGCAACTTTAATCATATGTGTCCCAATAATAATTTAGTTGTAGATATCACTATTCAAATCGGACAAATTTGATATTTTTCAAATCACTTCTTGTCAGGCAGGCATATTATCAAGAATATGTTGGACAATACTTACAACTCTATGCCCACCAACAAGCACAATCAACTCATTGAGGTTACGTTAATACCTCCCTTCCCGAGAGATTTAATTAAAAAACAATCAGCCGACGTTATTATCGCTTCTGTGTATTGGTTTGGGCAAGTAACTGAGTTTATTTGGGAAACTCAGATAGTAGGTGTGTGTTTGCCGTTTTCATTAAACATACAATGTTTGTCACATATTGCTTCATATTCTGATTTGTTTCTTCACAACTTGATATATTGTTCTACAATATAGATTGTTTATGTCAAATAGACCAACGATCAACTATGGACCGCAAATAAACGTCAACTAATGGTAATAGACGCATGGTACGCATTGCATCCGAATAGTTGATCACAGCAAATCAAGTACGAAAATATGCTGCACGATGTCTCCATTAGTTTAATGCGATAGAAAATTGTCTTTGTTGATTTGTTGGCTTACTGCTTGTTGAAGTCAGAAGTCATACCTTAAGTACAGGCGTCCTACCACTATAAGTATTTCGCTGTCTAGTGCGTCATCTGGTTCTTGCTTGGTATTATCGCTTTAAGCAACTTGACATTATTATTGTTATTGAAAATTGGCGCAGCAGGAAAACGCGCTGTGAGGGTTTTGGCTCCATGAAGGTTCAAATTACGCCACGGATATGTTTCTACTGTCCGTTGGAAAAACATTTGCGTTTCTGTAAGAGCCCTCGATACTTTCAGGGATGTAAAAGTTATCAAGCCAGTTCCATTAAATGAGGTCATATTCTAGAACAAAGTGTGTATTGTATGCTCTTTAAAGCTGCACATGCCCGCTAATGCAAATTCAATGCACATGTGCGCACATGCTATATACACATTGACACGGTACCGACATCAGATTGAGTGTCAACAAAATGTTACGCACAATAATGTCCATGAATGGCAGTAATGGCCTGCCAATATATATTACTATTGACAATTGTCACCAACTTTTGTGACAGACTCTGAACGCAGAAGGCTTGCTATGTGTAGAAGAGATATTGCCACTTCAAACGGACAGCTGACATCAAACAATCACATCAAGAGCTGGAGCGTAGTGGGGAAGGGGGTGTATCTATATCAGATCTCTGTTAATAGTCATTCCAGACATTAGGAAAGGGTCGCCACATCGTTATGAGGGCGTATTCACCGATAGCGTAAACGAGATGAGATATGTAACATATTACAGCTGCGATCTCTAGCCTCCATAACCGCGATGAATCACAGGAACATGAATGTGGCGCTCACAAATTACTCAAGTCGTGACTGTACTAATAATGATATATCAACCTCGAAGAAGTATTGCTTAAAGTCTTTCTTGTTTTACTATTTATGCTCTTCCATTATTCTGTTATCTTCATTAGATCGCATGTAGCAGAGCATTCTATATCCCCTTGACGAGTTGTGACAACCAGGTTACTTTTACTTCTACAATGCATAAGACATTACCAATTGTACAGATCTATTGTTAGCTTATCGAGTCATTGCAATGGCTACTGATGTATGTTTCTGATTATTGCAAACACATTGATGGATGGGACAGGTTAATACCTCATACCCTTCTCATATGGGTTGTCACTGTACTTGAACCGTCAGTCGGCAGCGATGAATTGGTTGTTTAGAAGCAATATATACCTGTCGTCAGTAACAAAAACAACCATGCTCGCATTAACCGTCCATGTGATCAAGTGCTCAAGACAAAACACATACAGGCCATCAAAAAGTAATATTGTAAGCTAAAATATATTCCTTGGTGCCATGCACCACCGCAATTCAATGCGGATGTTTCACCTCGCACAAATAGCATGACGATTTCATGGTTTTCATCGGAACCTGTAGCGTCTCAGCCGACCTGCACGGGTACTCAAGTTGGTTTTCCACATGCAAGAAGTGCTGTAAAGCCTCATTAGCAAATTAAACGTTTTATTCAAAACCCCTACGCCCCTCGATTGTGTACCCTCGAAATGTGTGAGAAATTGTATTCAATAATCGTATTTATCGTTTTTACCAAAAGTGCATCTTGAAAAGATTGTGGTCCATCGTATCTGGTGTAAAATGTGGTTCATGCAGACATTACACTCGTGACTCTCGGTAGCTGTGATCAAATGTCAGACTGTAATAGAATATTGAATATCTGTAACAACACCCATCGTCACTATATCCATTTCGCGTCAGGGTGGTGTCTTGCATAAGGGCCCTATCTTCCAAATTATTCAGGAGATATAAAGTACTCACAATCAGCCATTTATAATGTATTGCCAATACATCATAAACCTACTAAATAATATATTGCTTTGTATTAAAACTGAAATGTCATTCTTGCAAAAGTCATCCTAACGGCTGTACGTCTAGTATTCGATATAATCCGTTGACGTCGTATTGAACAGGCCCTTCCACCAGTGTACCCCCACATCAATCTATACATAAGCACTAGTGTTACTGAGAGTAGGATGGAGCCGCTGATTGAAGATATCCAGAAATGGTAAACAGTCCCAGTACAGTTTGGATAAGCTGTAATGTTTACTACTAGGTTAAAGTAAACCTAGTAGCTTTTTGGCGTTTGGTATGATGTAGCATCATTTTGTTATAGCGAATACAGGTGCAAATTATGACTGCATAAGGTGCACAACACCACAGCGATGAGGCATGAAAACTAGGTAAAGTTCACTGATTTGTTGTTGCCCAATGTGGATATGCTGATATTAGCATAGTTCCAACAGTTGCAACACTTTCTTGTAAGAACCAATGGAAGATCGTTGACCCTATATGTTTAAATGTGACATTAATTGGCGAAGTGTTGAAAGTAAGGAAGATGGATGTCTTTTAATAAAGAACTGTTCGCTCAATAACCCCAGTAATAAAAATCGTGTGATACGCCTGCTGTGATACTCATATTATCAACTTTATCAACTCACCAACTGCTAGCCGCATAGTTTGCATTGCATAGAAACATAATCTCGCAAAAAATTTAGGGGCCCAGCTTCAGAATGCGGAAAACAACATGATGGAAATGGGGAGGTCTCTTTTTGATATAGGACAGTCATAGTCACAGGTTCCACTTATGGGGCAATACTCCTAGTTTTGTGATCTTTAATTGTGCATCATTAAATACCCAAATTTGCATTCAGCCGTTGCCCTGTGATGGATTACTGAAGGCTCCTGGAGTGATGCATAGACATCGCAGCTACCCAATCAACAGTAATCCTGGTTATTACCACGTTGATTGCATTCAGATGTGTGCCAAATGATAATCATCCCCGTGTATAGAATGATATGAAATGCAATACTGTTGGCTCAATGTCATGTGAGAACGCTGTATATAAAGGCGGGTCTGAAATCTTTAGAGTATACCTAATGAATATTGCTGTCCATCCGTTAACTTTATCCTCGGTATAGCTGTGGTAATGATACCACTATCAGACGATACAACCGAGCAGAGCTTATTAATGTACCAGTGAGACGTTGAAGTATTACAAATTCTATAGTAGATTTTAGCTCCGGAAAGTTTAATATCTAAACGACATATCTTAAATCGCAGTCAATCTAACATTTTGTTCCAATATAATGGAATTATATTTATTTTCATTGAGAATAAAAATGATTTATTTGCAGCAAAAATCACTTAGCTACACATAAAGGTTTAACTCTAACAAACTGTGCGATGATTGCGCAAATGAGTGAAACACACGCTGAAATATCAGGTGACGCTACCGTGATCTAATGTCTGGGAGCTCTACGTCTGCGAAAGATATGGAGTCCTCTGATTGGTCGAGGCGATCACGCCCCGGAGTTAAACAGTCTGGCCTCATTACACCATGAACCGTCTGGCCTCATTACACGTGAACCATCTGGCCTCATTAAACCATGTACCGCCTCAAATCGCAACAAGCAGTGCAGCTATGGTATCACGAATTTGACGTTCGGTTTCCTTAATTTTGCTACTGTTGGACCAATGCTATATAAACAGCACCCATCGACAAGTCGACGATTGGGGATGCAATGTTGGAGTAGATAGAGAGACGAAGCATGATTGTTTGATAATGAATGGCTTACAGCATGTCAAAGTTTTGTTCCGCAGTAAAATATTGCAATAAGTGGCAACGAAAGAGAAATATCAATCAGTAGCAATCAACAACGTGATATTAGTTGCGTAATGGACCATCCGAGAAACCGCCCTCTGAAGTTCTCTATTTTGTTACCGGCTGTATGCATCTCTCTTCCGTTCGCCTGTGTTGGAAAATCATGCGCGTCAGACAATGCTCTTTTAAAGCAATGTAAGGTGTCAGATGAGAAAATAAATTTGAATGAGAACGTGTTCCGTGGTGTGATGTGAATTTGCATCACTGCTCACAAACGTGGTTTCCTCAATTGACGAAATATATATCTGATGAATGGTCATAAGGTTCTTAAGACTGGTAACGATGCGAAGAAAAATGAGTGACGACTCTCTGCAGTCTCAGCAACCGAATTTATATTTGCGTTCGTTTTTGTTGCCTCTAGCGGAAAGTGCCCAGTTCTAGCAGTTTCTTAACTATTGCTACCACATCTATCTGTAGGGCTCTGATTTTCGTAAATATAGGTAGTAAAGTTACAGAGATATAAATATAGATAACATATAAGTAACTTCCTCTCCTGTTGTATTCCAACCTAATCTCGACAAAACTTTCATACATCTATGCCTCGAGCAGAAACAAACTGACACTATATAGGGAGGATATATATGAATCACAGATGATAAACAGTGTTGCTTGACCCATGATAATTATCAGGGCATTATCATGCATACAAAGCGAGGTTCAAACGACACCAGCAACATTCAGTGAGAGCACTTCGTATGATGCGAAGATAGTATACAGTAAAACGTCTCATAAGCCAGTTATTCGGTTCGGTACCTATCATCCGACGGTGCATTGAGTTGTATTTGCATCAATTACGGTGACGTATCAGCGCCAACAGAGATCTGGTGAATACAAATGGGCAGTGCTGAACAGTTACATCATCAGGCAACCTGAATAATGTATTGTTTGGAGAGGACACTAACATAGCGGCCAGGTCGTGTACAATTATATATTGTTAAATATCATTTGTACAATTTGGTCAAAATATCCAGATAGAGATGACGTGCCTCACATTATTGATATAGATATTTTCGTGATTAATTAAGCAAATAAACAAATCACAAGATGGTAATCATCTATGAGAGGAGATCATGTTGTCTGTCAGTCCAATCACTAGAGAGACAGTGGTCAACGGACGATCGATAACATTTTATGATTCAAATTAATAAATGTCATTTGTATGATGTGTTAATGTTGATGAGGTGTTTAACGGCTGTCCAGATCATATGTGGAGAAAGTTAGACTTATTTTCAAACTATCCAGAAGGCACATTTGGATGATTAGTATCGAACTTAGCGTTGAAGGCCCTCTGTGTTCTACATCTGGGAGTTAGTGGTGGAGCGAATTGCCTTTCTATCTTTTAGTCGGCCATTCCGTGCTTTTCTAATGTCTGCTGTTGAGAGGAACGAATCACACAACCCATTCTGCTTGCTTGACGAGGCAATTTTTTGCATCACTTACAGCCCAATTTCCAATCGCCAGCGGAGTTTCTAGATTGGCTTTGATATTACCAGTACAGCTAGAGTACCTAAACTGGCATTGATAGAAACAGAGCAGTTGACGTGTGTCATCCTATGAATGGTCTTCTTCAATGAAACCAAGGAGGTGGAAAACTCTTTAACTTCTATATATGACACTGCATACTAAAGCCGCAGAAATCGCCGAATATCTAAGAATTCAGTATATATATGGTAACCACTGAATTCACGACTGCGTTATAAGCCCAAGGATTATAAAGCTAAAATAATCAATGATCATCGTCTAGGCACAATTCGCGCTAACTGACGTAATATGATCCCCTCAGACTAAATAGAATATTGTATATATTGTTCAAACTATGGTATGTGGGTCCTGTTTACTACCAGTCAGTTTACCCAGGGACAACAAAGAGGGCTATTGGAAACATTAGCATACGCATGCACGATATCTCGGCCTCGAGCAGAAACTATGCGACACTACCCTGTGTTGTTATGGCTTAAGTGAGCGGCGTTAGATATCAAATAATACATAGAGGTTAAATGTTGTTCATCTTCCCTGTTCTGATCATTCAATAAATTCGAGTGTTTGTTAGGCTCGCAAGTCGTATGGTCTGTTGATGACCTGCTATGTTGCATAATACTCTGACCACAGCATTTGCGATCTCAGAATGAGTCATTATCCTAATAGTTGTTCCAATCGTTTAATGTAAGATTCAACAGAGCTCATTTATTATTGATCGAGTAGTACGAGCAATGTTGGTCATCAATATGTCATGTGATTGTTGCGCTCTTTAGTCCAGACACCAGCGATTGAGTGCAGCCGACAATTGCCTTTATTCATCTCCGTGGTATCAAGTCAGTATATGGTGATACGCTAACAATGTCTTTTACCAACGAGCCACACCCATTGATTTAGCAGGCAATGGATAACTCATCACAGAGAGGCGTAGAGCCCATAAAACTAGTCTGTGGACTGGGTATCGATGTCGGTCCTGATATGCTGCCGAGGACAAAAATGCTATGACGATCCAAAAACAACATCGATACCACATTACCGAGGCTTCTCAAGTTTATTAAAACGGTACATCGAATTAACGAACTATTGCACCCGGCTCTTGACTACTACTATTTAGTTGCATACACTATCACCTCCGATTAATCATGCCTCAGACTGACCAAGGCGGGAGGAAAATCACTCGGACAGACATTGTTGATTGATTGCATTTGTATTCATATCTATGGTAGTTCATCATTACATTCATTCTAAGCATGTACGTTACATTTAAGATTTGTCTAAAAGGGTGCTAGCTACGATAAATGCCAATAGATAAGTTTTCGGGATCTATGCATTCATGTCGGATATTGCGTGATTGTTGATGCATATCTAATTGTGTACTACGGCCTTATATCTTAAGCAGATGATTATGCGTTAATGCAGATTGGCAGTGTAAGCTGAACGCCATGCATAATGGATAAGCATATCTTAAGTGTTCATATCCCAATTGATTTCTGCCGACAAATTGTATGGCAAAGTCTGAGTTGCATTGGGCCATGTTTTTATACCTTATTTGGTATGTGACAACTAACAGTAAGGACCTTATAGAAGGCGACGCTAATTATGCATTGCAAGTTATGGAAGCGATGAATACAAAGCCTATAGGTAATCTCTGATGTAATTATAATCACAGCCAAGTTGAGAGATAGAGATCACAGATACAGGTGAGGAAATGCGAAAGACACGGCGCTCATATTCGAATATGAAGCAGCCAGAACATATAATGTATCTTTACAGTTTACTACATCACTCTTACCCAAGGTTGCTGTGTCCATGTTGTTTATGTCGATGAATTATCAAGATACATAGATGTGAATGAATACAATGACAAGCACCCTGGGCGCGTCAATAATAGCTCTGATGTCTGCGATTCATTTAGATAAAGTTTGTATGAAGATCTGCTACTTGCAAGTTGCATTTAACGGTCACTTCACTCGGCATCCAGGTTGGATTGTTTTGCATCCATAACAATTAATGCAGACTGGATCAGTATTAGAAATTATCCTTTCAACAAATACACCCTGAACAAATTCAAGGCGGAATATTCTTGAGTTTATTTATATATATAAATTTATATACATATAATAATATATATATATATATATAGATATAGATATATATATATATATATATATATATATATATATATATATATATATATACACACACATATATAGATATATATATATATATATATATATATATTGATATATATAGATATACTTATAATTATAAATATATATATATGTATTTGTTATGCATATATATATATTTTTTTATATATTTATTTCTATATATATATATTTCTATATATATATTTCTATATATATATATATATATATGTGAATAAATATGTATATATTTCTATTTATATATATACACATGTACATATATGCATATATATACATAAATATATATATCATTATATATATGTATATATATATGCATATATATATATATATTTATTTATATATATATATAATATATATATATATATATATATCTATATATATATATATATATATTTATATATATATATATATATTTATATATATATTTATATATATATGCATATATATATATGCATTAACGTGCTACTTGTGATTCATCACGTCGGCTGCCAGGGCCGCTACTTTCGTCACCGCTAATTAACTCACCTCGGAAAACAAAACGTGTTTCATTTATCTTCAAACCAAAGCCTGTTAATTCCGTAGACGATGTGGCAAACTCTCATCTGTCCTTGGTTTCGATTATCAGGGGCGACACGTGCCCCAGATGCTGATGAGGTAAATGGGTGCAGTCACTGAAACATGCGAACACGTTGACATCGCGGTACTGAATAACAGTTTGATTGATGTGAGGCAAAAAATTACCTAACTTCCGAAAAATAAATTGATGGCATTAAAATTTAAATCTCGTCCTTGCAAGAGCAAATCTATTAGTTGAAAATTTTGCAAGCAATAGCATTCCGTGAAGTTTTAATTATCAGGCCTCACCACCTGTGTATCCCCTTATTAATCAGCCTATCAGCACTCTTTACTTGAGAGTAAGATGGATTGCAAATTTCAAGAAATGGTAATGAGGAATGAGGAATCATTAATGGCGTTATGAATGAGGTAACATTTAATGGCGTTAGGAATGCCGTTGTATTAGTAACGTTATGAATGACATAGTATCAATGACGTTATTAATGACGTTGTATCAATGACGTTAAGATTGACGTAGTATTAATGGCGTTATTATTGATTTAGCATCAATCATGTTGCTGTCAATTCAATACTTTGCACCTCGTCCTATAGACTCGTGCTAAATTTGTCTTGAAGTCCTAATGCCTGCGGATTGAAACTCACAGCAGCCATACACACAAGATAAACGGAAATCAGCAGTGGATCTAGTAATGTCGTAGTCACGTTTGATGTCATATATTATGAGTGGCACAAAAACTATGCAGCACGATATACCTGTGTGACTGCGATCGAAAGACATCATTGATATAACATCAATATGTGCCAAGATCTTCTAATTCGGTTTATGCTTCCCAAGAAGCGTCATATGCGTCATTAACATGAACGGCCCAGATAATGAGGCATCACCTTTTATGCAAATCTTCGTGGCTTTTTAACGTCAAAAGTATTGTCAACGTTGCAGGGTCATCATGAGCTAATATCAATGTGTTTCCAAGTCCAACACGACCGCGCCTATCAGCTGTGATGAGTGAGCATAACCTATTTAACATCAAAGATGATTGCAATCGAAAGAATGCTATGCCGTAGGCATTGGTACCATTTACAACCGCACATATTAACACACAAATGGCATCTGTTTACTATCTATTGGGCGATTTCAGGCGACCGCCTTGGCATATCTCCATCCAATTACTACCACTTAGCATGCAATCGCATAGTTTACAGTCTCATCAAATTTGCCTATGGGACATAAAACATTGCCTTCCTTGAGTTCACGATCGCGCTTTTCACATCATGGCACTGATGAAACGACCAAACATGCCATGCAATAGAGGAAATATAGCCTTTAAGCTACATATTGGTTAAGCAGAGATCACATTATATTGGAGATTGATGATAATTGCAATCCAGGAATAACATAATGCAGGACAATCATTTCAGATTAGTAACATTCTGATACGAGGATATATTAATAGAAGACTCGTTCTTGTAGGGATCAATAGAATATCCTGAACCCGATTTGTTTGAATGTGACAGTAATTGTGCAAGCCCTGAACGTAAAAATGGACTTGCTTGCTTATCAACCGAAATCATTCCAACCCAATGATGATCAGAATATTAGGTTCATAAAGTCACCGATTACTAGCATGATTTGCATTACATAGAATCTGACATTTCATCAGGGATCCAGCTTGAGTTCGTGCGAACGCACGTGATGCTGACTTACGTCGGAATTGTAAGGTCTCTTTTTAAATATACGGCTGTAACACTACCAGGTTGCCCCATATAATATATATATATATAATTATATATATATATATATATATATATATATATATAGATAGATATATATCTATATATAGAGATATATATAGATAGAGATATATATATAGAGATATATACATATATATATATATATATGTATATATATATAAATATTTATACATATATATATACATATATATATATATACACATATATATATATTTGTATATGTATATATATATATATATATATATATATATATTTATATACATATATATATATATATATATATATATATATATATATATATATATATATATATATATATATATATATATATATATATATATATATATATATATATACGTGGACGCGCCACTTATATGCATTATTTATGGACTTGTGATCGATCAATATGCAACATTAATTACCCCAAATGACATTCAGCTGTTGTCTGGGCCTTCTGAAGTGATGCATAAACATAGCAGCTACCCAATCAACGGTAGAGCTTGTTATTACAGCGTTGATTGCATTCTGATGTATCCCCAATGAAAGCCATCCATGTGTTTTGAATGATATGAAATATGAATTCTGAGGTTCGATGACTCTGCTGAATACCATGTGACGACGTTGTATATTAAAGTGCATTTATATGATTCGACATCATTAAACGCAACACCTAGCCTGATGCATATTGCATCAAGTGAAAGTTTGTCATTTAGTGTGCTTAAGCTTCCCATTCGATTTTCGGCAAATTATGAGGGGATAGTATAACAATTACTTTCAGGCAGCAACACGATTACAGGTTTTACTCCAACAAAGTCGTTACAACATATACTTTATTATCTTAATTCGTAATCAAACTTTCATATGTGATTTACATGATCATTATAACATACACACTTGGTACTAAGGCGGGTCTTCTATGATGGTGCCGGGCAATGGGACATGGAATACCATGGAATTCATTGCTCTTGATCTGACCGCAAACGCTGACTAAGATGTCGCTCGACGCAATCAAGTCAGTTGTGCAACAGTTCTCACGGGAGAAAGGCCATATAACGATTTATAATATTATCATAAACACGAAATATAATACCAAAAAGTTGGAAAATAACTGCGAGCAGAAAAAATGCCTTCAACCCATTCAAATCGCAGCAAGCAATTCCACTATTTGATGACGCATGTGATGCATCGGTCTGTTTGCATTAGTTACCTACTGTTTGACAAATGATGAACAAACCACCGGATTCGATTAGTAGATGATATGGTATGAACTTTTTCAACACAATGAAAGCCGATGCGTGATTGTTTGATGATGAATAACTTCTACAGATATCAATCAATAGCAATCGAATAGCGTTATTGGTCGCATGATTGACCATCATGGAAACAGCCTTCTTAAATTCTTTGATGAAATTAATGTGACTGATAGCGTATTGCTTGTGGTGTGAATTGCTACAGACTATTCTCAAATGTGGTTACCTCCATCGACGGCATGATGAGCGATCACAAGGTTCCTTCGACTGAGTATGATTTAAATAAAAATGTTCAGTGACTCACTGTGGTCTCAGCAGCAGTGGTTGCAGTTGCTTTGGTTACGTCAATCGACGACCCTGATTGGACCATGCAATCCGACTGCATTTTCTCTAGATATATTGCTGATTAACGCTGACAAGCCAGTTAATGACGCGGTCAGACACCTGCCGTGTCCATATGTCTATGCTGTGTATGCATGGTTGATGTACCAGCCTGTTCTAGCACTGTGATGCTGAATTTATAATAGGACTACACGTCAACCAATCAGCAAATACCGCTGACGTACATTTTACATCACCACTTTGGCTAACAGTCTTATCATTAAGATTAAAGGAAAGGGTCATGAATGTATCGATAAATATTGAGTGAGCAATTAAGCAGCTATGACGTCATGCCGCTTATTTGATCGCACTCTTAAATATTCAAAATATGAATATTTATATGGCATATTGTTAAAATGTATCTTATGATATGAATCATATTTTGAAACTAGTTCCCGTCAAAAAGCCGGTGAAATGTGTAGGTTGCTGGTAATCGCCACACAGGGATCACAAAGTTAGTCGACTCTCTACCAGGATCCTCACGCCAACATAGAAAAACGTTTATTAAGGTAACAGCGAAGCCGTGAATAGATTGAATTTGATATTAGCAGTGCAGCTAGAGTGCCTTAATTGGCTTTAATTTGAGCATTACAGCTGGAGATTCTAGATTGGCGTTGATATCACCAGAACAGCGAAAGCACCGAACTGGCATTAATACGAGCAGCGCGGTTGAAGTGCGCCATCCCAGCAATGGTGTGTTTCAATAAAATCAGGGAAGTGGAATAATGTTTAACTTCTAGGAATTATTTGGTGTCCATATTCCAACGAGGAGTGTGTATCCTATTCTATATTAAATGACCATGTCCGATCATGCAAAGTCAACAAACATCTTCGAATATGCAACTTAAACATTGACACGGCAACGATGTTAGGCTGGGGGTCAATAATATGTTGGCGCATTACGGTCCATAAATGCCAGTTTTGTCCTGTTGATATGATATTATGGATAATTGAAAACAATATTTGTGACTCACTCTGAACGCGATATACAGACGTGAACGTGCCATATCAAATGGAGAGCTGACATCAAATTATCACATCAAGCGGGTGCGGGGTGGGGAAGGGTGTGGGTGTGTTTAAGAATTCTACTCTCTAAACACTCATGTTATTATCTTCGGCTCATTCGATGCCGGCGGATGTCGTTGGCGTGATGGACATGGGAGGCTTTATAATGGATAGCATGGCCAAGATTATACCATTACGTCATCATCCATTATCTCTGTCACCAGTGACTTCCCATATATTGGCAAACCTGTGGTTACATATTGGACACTGCCACTGACAGTACCAGCAATGATACGCGCCATTTCAGGGCGGTCTCTATACACATTTACTGATTTTAACACGACCACTGGGAAGTAATTCTAAGTCAAAGCACATCGAAAGTTAATTGAACCCGGACCTTCTACGTTTTAGTAAAAGGAGCTTATGGGTCGTTTCCTCAATTGGTAACACCGTTCGAGTGCATCCCATACTTGCTTGTGCCCCTCACGTTATATATAATGATAAATATGTAGCCATGCATTGCACGTTATTGCGTTTAACTAACCCTGTCGCAATGAAACTGTTACTTTACAATAATAAGGGACCACAACATACCTTTATTACGCTTTCACAGATAATGTTAACGTGCGTTGAGGACGGCATGAAACATGTAACATGTTTCTTCGTGGATTATCCGTCTGGGGTAACATGAACTTGGCGCTGACAAATAATTGTAGTCGTCACAGAACTTATAATAATAAAGCGACCACAAAGGAGTATTTTCACCTTTGTTTCTTTTTTCATCAATATTGGTCCATAATTTTGTTGCTATCATCGTTAGATCGCACGTAATGTATTGTCCCTCTTCTCGGCAACGAGTTTTAAAAACAAGGATACCTTCACTTCCTCAATATAATGCGCTGAAAATAAACACAAAATGCTTTGATTGGTGTAAATCGGAATGACAACCCGCACAATTGTTGGCACTCGTGAATAGTCGGTCAATGCGGATTTTTAACCTCTTTCTGTTTCGATCACTCAAATATTATAACGATTTCAGCTGTTTCTTCGGATTCTGTAGCGTCTCAGACGACTCACATGGACGGACCCTAGTTGGTTTTCCAAATGCGATTAGTGATGTGAAACACTATTAGCAAATGTACCGTCTGCTGTTTAATTCATAACCTTTACGTACCCTGAGTTCCCTCGAAATGGGAGGAATTGTATTCAATAATCATATTTATCGTTACGCTAGAAACAATATCACTTTCCCTATAGAGCAGCTTTAATAGATTGTTGCAAAAATCCATCACGTCTCATGTACAATGTGCATGATGCCTTTGCCGGAATTGCACTCCTGTCTCACAGCTGTGATAAAATATCACATCGGAATGGAAAATTAAATACTCGTTTCAACACCTCTCGTCACTATATATATATTATTTGTCAAGGTGGTACATCGCAAAAAGCCCCGTAGAACAATCCGTATAACGTATTGGGCAACTGTACCAAGGAAGATTGATCATAACACCTCATATGACAATCTAGGTGTGACCACAGTTGCCATTGTTGCTTGTTATTCTACGCATTTGTTGCATGATAAAGGCGACAATAGTGTGAAACATCTACTCGTCAAATATACAATGAGCTTACAGAGCGTGACGCTCGCAGTACTTTGTCTATAGAACCAAATTAGACGGGTAAATTCAGGTGTATGTTAGACTCATTAGTCGTATGTTCTGTTGGACATAGCTTGACGAACATACATCAACCATCATGAAGACCGGAAATAATGTATACTTCTCTGACCTCAGTATGGGTCATTAACCTATTTGTATTTCCAACAATGACATGTAATTTTAAGATAAAAAAGAGCTCATTTATTATAGATCGAGTAATATGACCATTTTGGTCATCAATATCGAAGGTGATTGCTGCACTATTTAGCCCACCACCCACCCAAGCGATTGAGCGCAACCGGCAATTGCCTATATTCATCTCATTGGTATCAAGTCAGTATATTGTGATTCGCTTACAACCAACGGGTCATACCTACTAATTATGCAGGCAAAAGAAAACACATCACAGAGAGTGGTAGAGCCCAACGAACATGCCTGCATTTAGTCGGTTACCAGGGTATAAACTGTCGGTCACGATATACGTCCGAGATTGAAAATACAAAGCTAGTGACGATCGGAAAACGCCACTGATAACATTTTTGGTCGAAGCCTTACCGAAGCTAAATACTAACATATAAAAGGTTATATGAAAATGGTACATCGGATTAATGAACTATTGCAGGCGGCTCTTGTCTTCTCATACATGGTTCCATGCAATGCTGCCTCCGTTTATCTGTGCTTCAGATTGACGTAAACGGGCGACAAGTCGCACGGACTGACATTGTTGATTGATTACATTTAAGATTTGTGTTTTACCTGCTATTTCTTCAAATGTGCTTGCAATGATAAATGCCAATGGACTAGTTTTGAGGAACTGTGCATGCATGTCCGGTATTCACGAGAGGCCACTTTCAATGAGCAAACATATGATCTACTCCTATTCAACTTTGTACGGATAATGGATGACCTTATTTTTCGGAATCAAACCTTGGGAAACGTGATTCTCAAAGAAACTCATATGCATCATCGGGTACAGATAACAGAAGTTTATATTCGCAAATATACATATATATGTATATATAGGTAATCGCTCTCATTTCGATTATTAGCTTAATTTTCAAAGTGTACGCATGCTGCGTCAATATCTATTGATGTTGATTGAAAAAAGAATGACTTGTGGGATATTCGATATAATTAAACCTTATGAGTTCGGTACACTTGTCCGAGAACGCTACATACATTACACATTAAGACAATATCTATTTCACATAACGATTGGTTGTGGGCTAGTATTTTTGGCTCATGACACGTCGGCTACTCCACTAGCTGCCAAGATTTTTACTCTCAAATGGGAATAACGGAAACTTTTTGATTTGATGAGCACTGCAAAATAATGAAGAGAGTTAAACATCACTTCTTTGCATTATTTAATATATCAATAGATGTGATGGTCACAACGTTATATACCACTACTTCAAGGCGGTCCCCTTGGTAATATTCGTCTGCCGAAAACATGTTATAAGGCTTAGGGTGAAAGAGCAAATATACTGTTCGAAGCGTATTCAGAGCTCCTCATATTCAATCAAGTGATGAATTCAATGTTCAAACTACGGTGTGATGTTTATGGTTACCACGCAGCATGCAGACAGTAAAATGTCAATTATTCATCGCATCCATTCTATATATAGGTGCTGCCACCCCTATCCTGATTGTATAAAAATAAGAATATCGTGTATGTTTAGCGAGGCACTCTTTGATGCCTTTTCTAGCGCAATGTCCACCGGACATTCGTGTGTACTTGATCAATAATCATCTGTGCTTTGTCTGGGGCCTGAAGCGAATGTAGAACCTTTAAGTATGTGCCGAATGGTGTATTCGCCCTTTACTGCAGGGCTGTAACTTGAGCCGATCGCGTGGTGACGCAAAATAATGTTTGTTTGTTTGTTTGCTTTAGCTTCCCTGGTGTTGGTTTTTTTTCCAACAGATTACATTATGCATTTTAAGTAAATTGCAAATATTATGGCAAGTGCATATCAAAGTGACAACTCGCACATTCGATCACGCTCACATCGCAAATAGATGACGCGTTCCTACGGTGTGTACTGGCCCTTTCAAGTGTACAACAGCGACACTGGCACAAGCCGACCGCACCTCGAGTTATTGTCCAATATTCCACCCATTGGCACCACGTTGGATGATAACATATGCAGCAACAATGTCCGGTATTTGCGATTAACAATCTAGGTTAATCTCATACTTAGTACGACTTGAATGTGTTGATTAAATACCTGCGTGAGAAAGCAACAGGCATGGCGCCATCAGAAAACATCAACTTCATAAAAGGACTATTTTCGGCTTATCAAGTCACCCTACCTCGACGGCACGAATAATAGTAATATTTTTGTTAGGGTAACACATTAACAAGCATGTTCAAGGTAATAACGACGAAGAACCACCCATAAGAGACGAATCCAATTGCCATTTATTTATCGTCATTTTGCTGAACCAGGGCAAAATGTGCTATGATGTCCTTTCAATAACGAGTTATATTGTATGAGCTACACTTTGCACAACAGGACGTAATAGACCGGACACCAGTAGCGACTATGCAGACCTTTGTAGAAATAACTCAGTGGAAACGTTCTTCCATTGAATATGGTGTGTGTAAATGCTAAACATATTCATAATACAGCATTAACTGGGATCTGGTCTAAATTCCCAAAAGCAACTCTTATGCACCATGTACGGATGGGTGAATCCCAGCCTATAATAGTCAGTTTAGGAAATATATGTAATCGTAACAGCCAACGGGAAGAATATGTCTTTGCGTTGGAAAATTGACCCTTGCCATAATGCTAACAATGTTACATTTTCCAGAAGTTGTCAATCGCAAAGATACAATTCTACTGTCGTTATTATCTCTGTATGACCTATTACTGGAAGCGATTGGTCCGCCATACATGCAAACGGCTAACAAACTTTTATATATGTTGCATACACGAGAGTTGAAAAAGTGGGTCTGCTTAACATTGTTTAAACAATGACATCAGGAATGACTGAATGCGCAGTTACGGACTAATCTGGCCCGTACAGCTGTGCCGTTACTATTGATCGAGTAATGTTAGCAGCCTTGATTTCCAATGTACAACAGCAAAGCCAAAGCGCTCTGAGTATCAGTTTTTACACAGATGAACCTCATGTAACCATTGGGGTATTGGGTAATTAGACGAGCAGCAGATGACACACTCAGGGAGTAACAGACCCCAAAATGCATGACATGTAAGGCCGATGATGTAAAAGAAAAGACACCGTAAGTACCAACTGTGTTCCAAACTATACTACAGATACAATGCACATCGTTCCTGGATAAATCAGGCTTTAAATGGAAGCAACCCGAAGAAATATATACAAAAATAAAAGGAATATACTAAAGCATGATTATTCATGGACAAAAACAATCTCTTGCATATTCATTCTAAACAAGGAAGTAAGGGCTGAGCAAGTATATGCCTGCACAAACTTGCATTTTCTTTGCTCAGTCAATACAGCCCCTACACCTACCCGTTCTTTTTTTCGTGTCATATGCTTGCCGACAGATCATGGAGGATGGTTTCTGCAGCTATTGTCTCAAGTAATTTAAAGGCTGATGAATACAAAGGTCATAGAAGATGGCACACAATGATGATATTGCCGTTCCATGGCCTTAGCTACAAAGTGGTGCTTTCACATGAATTCGAATCTGCATTTCAACTCGAAAGCTAATAATATTTTCCTGTTCAAATTTGACATTTGGATAATGAATTAAATATATGAATGAACTGTTACTTGCGCCATTATAGATATATTGTTATACTTTACACTTCTCAGATGTGTTACCTTCCCACAAATGGCCATATTGCAGCCACAGCACAACACACATCTGTGCAGTTTACTACATTGTTCTGTTGGTGAATATTGGTTATTTAGGACAAAAATGAAGAAAATTGTAAGCACACTGGAAACATCGATGCCATCTCTACTGCCTGAGTTGACAGACATATTCATACCAGTACATATATTCGAGAAAGTAGGAAGACCTGGTACTTTCAAGTAAGATGCACTTAATCGCCTCAATGCAATACGGGCTAAGTCGAACGAAGCGAACTTCTTATCCAATACACTTCGAACAATTGCCATGTCGAACGCGCCTTTGTGCGAATATCGGTGACAACTATTAAGCCATTCACATAAAATATACATGGAAAAGTCACAATAAGAAGTAAGCAATAGATCAAAGACATGCATTTTAGTGTAGAGGCAAAATATATCGTTGGCCCGTATGTGCCATATTGTCCTATCATAAAAGTTACCAAACCAATATTTTAGACAAATGCACCTTTAATCTTTACAAAGCTATGGTCTGAAAATGTTTAATGATAATGCATATATTACAAATATCTATTAAGATCTATTCTATCTTAGTATTCATCTAAAAGTAACCTACCTACACATCAGTCAACATGGCTAGAAGTGTTCAAGAACATGTGAGGTGGGGAAGATCATGCTAATATTGAGAACGATGGGCAACTTGCAAAGGCTGAGGAAGCCAACAGGTAGTATGAATTATCTGGTAGTAATAGCAGTCGCAGAACATTAAACTAAAAGTAAAAATGCACAATGCCTGGCCACAATAAGACATTGATACCTGGTCCTGGTGAACAGGCAGCGGAAGAAAGCCAGACACATTAAGCGGTTCATAGCATGTAGCTAGGATCACAGCCCGGGAAGGCTCTCCAAAGTCAATTCGTTTGGTAGAGAAGGCACCAGGTAGCATGCGGACATTGTAGCAACTCGAGCGATCTGGAACATTACGTCAAATATAAATGTTGAGGTCGCCAGGCTTAAACCTTAAATCATAAACATTTGCCACAGATTCGAGTTATCCCTGTTAAATGCTGAGATATATTACACATTGGCGTAGGAAATAAAGCACTTAATTGCTTGCACGTGTCGTGTTGATTTATCTGATTCTCGTAAATAGAGGTAGTAAAGTTACAGAGCTATGAATATAGATAACATATAAGTAACTTCCTCTTCTGTTGTATTCCAACCTTATCTCGACAAACCTTACATACATCTCTGCCTCGAGCAGAAACAAAGCGACACTATAGAGAGAGGATATATATTAATCACAGATGATAAACACTGTTGCTTGACCCATGATAATTATCAGAGCAATATCGTGCATACAAAGCGAAGTTCAAACGACACCAGTAACATTCAGTGAGAGCATTTCGTATGATGCTAAGATAGTATACAGTAAATCGTCTCATAAGCCAGTTATTCAGTTAGGTAACTATCATCCGACGGTGCATTGAGTTGTATTTGCATCAATTACGGTGACGTATCAGCGCCAACAGACATCTGGTGAATACAAATGGGCAGTGCTGAACAGTTTCATCACCAGGCAACCTGAATAATGTATTTTTTGGGGAGGACGCTAACATAGCGGCCAGGTCGTGTACAATTAAATATTCTTAAATATCATTTGTACAATTGGGTCAAAATATCCAGATAAAGATGACGTGCCTCACATTATTGATATGTATATTTTCATGATTAATTAAGCAAATAAACAAATCACAAGATGGTAATCATCTATGAGAGGAGATCATGTTGTCTGTCAGTCCAATCACTAGAGAGACAGTGGTCTACGGACGATCGATAACATTTTATGATTCCAATTAATAAATGTCATTTGTATGCTGTGTTAATGTTGATGAGGTGTTTAACGGCTGTCCAGATCATATGTGGAGAAAGTTAGACTTATTTTCAAACTATCCAGAAGGCACATTTGGATGATTAGTATCGAACTTAGCGTTGAAGGCCCTCTGTGTTCTACATTAGGGAGTTAGTGGTGGAGCGAATCGCCTTTCTATCTTTTAATCGGCAATTCCGTGCTTTCCCAATGTCTGCTGTTGAGAGGAACGAATCACACAACCCATTCTGCTTGCTTGACGAGGCAATATTTTGCATCACATCCAGCCCAATTTCCAATCGCCAGCGGAGTTTCTAGATTGGCTTTGATATTACCAGTACAGCTAGAGTACCTAAACTGGCATTGATAGAAACAGAGCAGTTGACGTGTGTCATCCTATGAATGGTCTTCTTCAATGAAACCAAGGAGGTGGAAAACTCTTTAACTTCTATATATGACACTGCATACTAAAGCCGCAGAAATCGCCGAATATCTAAGAATTCAGTATATATATGGTAACCACTGAATTCAAGACTGCGTTATAAATCCGAGGATTATAAAGCTAAAATAATCAATGATAATCGTCTAGGCACAATTCGCGCGAAATGACGTAATATGATCCCCTCAGACTAAATAGAATATTGTATATATTGTTCAAACTATGGTATGTGGGTCCTGTTTACTACCAGTCAGTTTACCCAGGGACAACAAAGAGGGCTATTGGAAACATTAGCATACGCATGCACGATATCTCGGCCTCGAGCAGAAACTATGCGACACTACCCTGTGTTGTTATGGCTTAAGTGAGCGGCGTTAGATATCAAATAATACATAGAGGTTAAATGTTGTTCATCTTCCCTGTTCTGATCATTCAATAAATTCGAGTGTTTGTTAGGCTCGCAAGTCGTATGGTCTGTTGATGACCTGCTATGTTGCATTATACTCTGACCACAGCGTTTGCGATCTCAGAATGAGTCATTATCCTAATAGTTGTTCCAATCTTTTAATGTAAGATTCAACAGAGCTCATTTATTATTGATCGAGTAGTACGAGCAATGTTGGTCATCAATATGTCATGTGATTGTTGCGCTCTTTAGTACAGACACCAGCGATTGAGTGCAGCCGACAATTGCCTTTATTCATCTCCGTGGTATCAAGTCAGTATATGGTGATTCGCTAACAATGTCTTTTACCAACGAGCCACACCCATTGATTTAGCAGGCAATGGATAACTCATCACAGAGAGGCGTAGAGCCCATAAAACTAGTCTGCGGACTGGGTATCGATGTCTGTCCTGATATGCTGCCGAGAATAAAAATGCTATGACGATCCAAAAACAACATCGATACCACATTACCGAAGCTTCTCAAGTTAACTAAAACGGTACATCGAATTAACGAACTATGGCACTCGGCTCTTGACTACTACTATTTAGTTGTATACACTATCACCTCCGATTAATCATGCCTGACCCAAGCGGGAGGAAAATCACTCAGACAAACATTGTTGATTGATTGCATTTGTATTCATATCTATGGTAGTTCATCATTGCATTCATTCTAAGCATGTACGTTACATTTAAGATTTGTCTAAAAGGGTGCTAGCTACGATAAATGCCAATAGATAAGTTTTCGGGATCTATGCATTAATGTTGGATATTGCGTGATTGTTGATGCATATCTAATTGTGTACTACGGCCTTATATCTTAGGCAGAGTATAATGCGTTAATGCAGATTGGCAGTGTAAGCTGAACGCCATGCATAACGGGAGCGGGCACTTGCAAAAAGCAAACTAATGATATGCTGTAATTCAACTTTCATGTAAGGATAATGGATAAGCATATCTTAAGTGTTCATATCCCAAATAATTTCTGCCAACACATTTTATGGCAAAATCTGAGTTGCATTGGGCGATGTTTTTATACCTTATTTGGGATGTGACAACTAAAAGTAAGGACCTTATAGATGGCGACGCTAATTATGCATTGCAAGTTATGGAAGCGATGAATACAAAGCCTATAGGTAATCTCTGATGTAATTATAATCACAGCCAAGTTGAGAGATAGAGATCACAGATACAGGTGAGGAAATGCGAAAGACACGCGCTCATATTCGAATATGAAGCAGCCAGAACATATAATGTATCTTTACAGTTTACTACATCACTCTTACCCCAAGGTTGCTGTGTCCATGTTGTTTATGTCGATGAATTATCAAGATACATAGATGTGAATGAATACAATGACAAGCACCCTGGGCGCGTCAATAATAGCTCTGATGTCTGCGATTCATTTAGATAAAGTTTGTATGAAGATCTGCTACTTGCAAGTTGCATTTAACGGTCACTTCACTCGGCATCCAGGTTGGATTGTTTTGCATCCATAACAATTAATGAAGACTGGATCAGTATTAGAAATTATCCTTTCAACAAATACACCCTGAACAAATTCAAGGCGGAATATTCTTGAGTTTATTTATATATATTTATTTATATACATATAATAATATATATATATATATATATATAGATATATATATATATATATATATATATATATATATAGATATATATATATATATATATATATATATACACACACACACACACATATATATATATATAGATATATATATTGATATATATAGATATACTTATAATTATAAATATATATATATTATATATGTATTTGTTATGGCATATATATACATATATTTTTTATATATTTATTTCTATATATATATATTTCTATATATATATTTCTATATATATATATATATGTGAATAAATATGTATATATTTCTATATATATACACATGTACATATATGCATATATATACATACATATATATATCATTATATATATATGTATATATATATGCATATATATTTATTTATATATATATAGAAATATATATATATATATTTATATATATGTATATATATATATATATATATATATATTTATATATATATGCATATATATATGCATATATATATATATGCATTAACGTGCTACTTGTGATTCATCACGTCGGTTGCCAGGGCCGCTACTTTCGTCACCGCTAATTAACTCACCTCGGAAAACAAAACGTGTTTCATTTATCTTCAAACCAAAGCCTGTGAATTCCGTAGACGATGTGGCAAACTCTCATCTGTCCTTGGTTTCGATTATCAGGGGCGACACGTGCCGCAGATGCTGATGAGGTAAATGGGTGCAGTCACTGAAACATGCGAACACGTTGACATCGCGGTACTGAATAACAGTTTGATTGATGTGAGGCAAAAAATTATCTAACTTCCGAAAAATAAATTGATGGCATTAAAATTTAAATCTCGTCCTTGCAAGAGCAAATCTATTAGTTGAAAATTTTGCAAGCGATAGCATTCCGTGAAGTCTTAATTATCAAGCCTCACCACCTGTGTATCCCCTCATTAATCAGCCTATCAGCGCTCTTTACTTGAGAGTAAGATGGATTGCAAATTTCAAGAAATGGTAATGAGGAATGAGGAATCATTAATGGCGTTATGAATGAGGTAACATTTACTGGCGTTAGGAATGCCGTTGTATTAGTGACGTTATGAATGACATAGTATCAATGACGTTATTAATGACGTTGTATCAATGACGTTAAGATTGACGTAGTATTAATGGCGTTAGTAGTGATTAAGCATCAATCATGTTGCTGTCAATTCAATACTTTGCACCTCGTCCTACAGAACCCGTGCTAAATTTGTCTTGAAGTCCTAATGCCTGCGGATTGAAACTCACAGCAGCCATACACACAAGATAAACGGAGGTCAGCAGTAGATCTAGTAATGTCGTAGTCACGTTTGATGTCATACATTATGAGTGGCGCAAAAACTATGCAGCATGATATACGTCTTTGATATAACATCAATATGTGCCAAGATTTTCTAATTCGGTTTATGCTTCCCAAGAAGCGTCATTAACATGAACGGCCCAGATAATGAGGCATCACCTTTTATGCAAATCTTCGTGGCTTATTAACGTCAAACATATTGTCAACTTGACATCACTTCATCCACTTTCATGTTGACAAGATCGTCGAATATCCGCGATCGGCTCAGCATCTATTGCAGTGTCATCATTAGCTTATGTCAATGTGTTGCCAAGTCTAACACGACCGCGCCTATCAGCTGTGACGAGTGAGCATAACCTATTTAACATCAAAGATGATTGCAATCGAAAGAATTCTATGCGGTAGGCATTGGTACCATTTACAACCGCACATACCAACACAAATGGCATCTGTTTACTATCTATTGGGCGGCTTCAGGCGACCGCCTCTGCATATCTCCATCCCATTACTATCACTTAGCATGCAATCGCATAGTTTACAGTCTCATCAAATTTGCTTATGGGACATAAAACATTGCCTTCCTTGAGTTCACGATCGCGCTTTTCACATCATGGCACTGATGAAACGACCAAACATGCCATGCAATAGAGGAAATATAGCCTTTAAGCTACACCTTGGCTAAGCAGAGATCACATTATAGTGGAGATTGATGATAATTGCAATCCAGGAATAACATGATGCAGGACAATCATTTCAGATTAGTAACATTCGAGGATATATTAATAGAAGACTCGTTCTTGTAAGGATCAATAGAATATCCTGAACCCGATTTGTTTGAATGTGACAGTAATTGTGCAAGCCTTGGACGTAAAAATGGACTTGTTTGCTTATTAACCTTAATCATTCCAACCCAATGATGATCAGAATATTAGGTTCATAAAGTCACCGATTGCTAGCATGATTTGCATTACATAGAATCTGACATTTCCTCAGGGATCCAGATTGAGTTCGTGCGAACGCACGTGATGCTGACTTACGTCGGAATTGTAAGGTCTCTTTTAAATATACGTCTGTAACAGTACCAGGTTGCCCCATGATATATATATATATATATATATATATATATATATATATATATATATATATATATATATATATATATATATATATATATATATATATATATATATATATATATATATATATATATATATATATATATATATATATATATATATATATATATATATATATATATAACTATATTTATATATTTATATATCTATATACACGTGCACGCACCACTTATACGCATTATTTATGGACTTGTGATCTTTCAATATGCAACATTAATTACCCCAATTGACATTCAGCTGTTGTCCTGTGATGGGTTAGTGAAGCCTCCTTAAGTGATGCATAAACATAGCAGCTACCCAATCAACGGTAGAGCTTGTTATCACAGCATTGATTGCATTCTGATGTATCCCCAATGAAAGCCATCCATGTGTAGAGAATGATATGAAATATGAATTCTGTGGTTCGATGACTCCGCTGAATACCATGTGACGACGTTGTATATAAAAGTGGATTTATATGATTCGACATCATTAAACGCAACACCTAGCCTGATGCATATTGCATCAAGTGAAAGTATGTCAATTAGTGTGCTTAAGCTTCCCATTCGATTTTCGGCAAATTATGAGGGGATAGTATTACAATTACTTTCAGGCAACAACACGATTACAGGTTTTACTCCAACAAAGTCGTTACAACATATACTTTATTATCTTAACTCGTAATCAAACTTTCATATGTGATTTACTTGATCATTATAACATACAAACTTGGGACTGAGGCGTGTCTTCTATGGTGGTGCCGGGCAATATGGCATGGAATACCATGGAATTCATTGTTCTTAATCTGACCGCAAACGCTGACTAAGATGTCGCTCGACGCAATCAAGTCAGTTGTGCAACAGTTCTCACGGGAGAAAGGCCATATAACGATTTATAATATTATCATAAACACGAAATGTAAAACCAAAAAGTTAGAAAATAACTGCGAGCATGGGTATAAAGCAATGAAGCAACGCGTGTGATTCGACGAAGGCAGTGAAAATTGCCTTCAACCTATTGGGTCAAATCGCAACAAGCAATTCCACTATTTGATGACGCATGTGATGCATCGGTCTGTTTGCATTATTTACCTACTGTTTGAACAAACGGCCGGATTCGATTAGTAGATGATATGGTATGAACTTTATCAACACAATGAAAGACGATGCGTGATTGTTTGATGATGAATAACTGCTACAGATACCAATCAATAGCAATCAAATAGCGTTTTGGTCGCATAATTGACCATCTGGGAAACAGCCTTCTTTACTTCTTTGATTAAATTAATGTGACTGATAGCGTATTGCTTGTGGTGTGAACTGCTACAGACTCTTCACAAATGTGGTTACCTCCATCGGCGGCATGATGAGCAATCACAAGGATCCTTCGACTGAGTATGATTGAAACTGAAATGTTCAGTGACTCCCTGTGGTCTCAGCAGCAGTGGTTGCAGTTGCTTTGGTTACGTCAATCGACGACCCTGATTGGACCACGTAATCCGACTGCATTTTCTCTAGATATATTGCTGATTAACGCTGACAAGCCAGTTAATGACGCGGTCAGACACCTGCCGTGTCCATATGTCTATGCGGTGTATGCATGGTTGATGTACCAGCCTGTTCTAGCACTGTGATGCTGAATTTATAATAGGACTACACGTCAACCAATCAACAAATACCGCTGACGTACATTTTTACATCACCACTTAGGCTAACAGTCTTATCATTAAGATTAAAGGAAAGGGTCATGAATGTATCGATAAATATTGAGTGAGCAATTAAGCAGCTATGACGTCATGCCGCTCATTTGATCGCACTCTTGAATATTCAAAATATGCATTTTTATAAGGCATATTGTTAAAATGTATCGTATGACATGAATCATTTTTTGAAATTAGTTCCCGTCAAAAAGCCGGTGAAAATGTGTAGGTTGCTGGTAATCGCCACACAGGGATCACAAAGTTAGTCGACTATCTACCAGGATCCTCATGCCAACATGGAAAAACGTTTAAGTAATGGCGAAGCCGTGAATAGATTGAATTTGATATTGGCAGTGCAGCTAGAGTGCCTTAATTGGCTTTAATTTGAACATTACAGCTGGAGTTTCTTGATTGGCAGAAAAGCTAAAGCACCAAACTGGCATTAATACGAGCAGCGCGGTTGAAGTGCGCCATCCCAGAAATGGTGTGTTTCAATAAAATCAGGGAAGTGGAATAATGTTTAACTTCTATGAATTATTTGGTGTCCATATTCCAACGAGGCGTGTGTATCCTATTCTATATTAAATGACCATGTCCGATCATGCAAAGTCAACAACGATCTTCGAATATCCAACTTAAACATTGACACGGCAACAATGTTAGGCTGTGGGTCAATAAAATGTTGGCGCAATACGGTCCGTAAATGCCAGTTATGTCCTGTAGATATGATATTATTGATCATTGAAAACAATATTTGTGACTCACTCTGAACGCGATATAAAGACGTGAACGTGCCATATAAGATGGAGAGCTGATATCTAATTATCACATCAAGCGGGTGCGGGGTGGGGAAGGGTGTGTGTGTGTTTAAGAATTCTACTCTCAAAACACTCATGTTATTATCTTCGGCACATTTGATGCCGGCGGATGTCGTTGGCGTGATGGACATGGGAGGTTTTATGATAGATAGCATGGCCAAGATTATACCATTACGTCATCATCCATTATCTTTATCACCAGTGACTTCCCATGTATTGGCATTCCTGTGGTTACATATTGGACACTGCCACTGACAGTACCAGCAATGACACGCGCCATTACAGGGCGGTCTCTATACACATTTACTGATTTTAGCACGACCACTGGGGAGTAATTCTAAGTCAAAGCACATCGAAAGTTAATTGAACCGGGACCTTCTACGTTTTAGTAGACGGAGCTTATGTGTCGTTTCCTCTATCGGTAACACTGTTCGAGTGCATTCCATACTTGCTTGTGCCCTTCACATTACATATAATGATAAACATCTAGCCAGGCATTGAACGTTATTGCTTTTAACTAACCCTGTCGCAATGAAACTGTTACTTTACAATAATAGGGGGCCACAACACACTTTTATTACGCTTTCACCGATAATGTAAACGTGCGTTGAGGCCGGCATGAAATATGTAACATGTTCCTAAGTGGATTATCCGTCTGGGGTAACATGAACTTGGCGCTGACAAATAGTTGTAGTCGTCACAGAACTTATAATAATAAAGCGACCACAAAGGAGTATTTCCACCTTTGTTTCTTCTTTCATCAATATTGGTCCATAATGTTGTTGCTATCATCGTTAGATCGCACGTAATGTATTGTCCCTCTTCTCGGCAACGAGTTTTAAAAACAAGGATACCTTCACTTCCTCAATATAATGCGCTGAAAATAAACACAAAATTCTTTGATTGGTGTAAATCGGAATGACAACCCGCACAATTGTTGGCACTCGTAAATGGTCGGTCAATGCGGATTTTTAACCTCTTTCTGTTTCGATAACTCTAATATTATAACGATTTCAGCTGTTTCTTCGGATTCTGTAGCGTCTCAGACGACTCACATGGACGGACCCTAGTTGGTTTTCCAAATGCGATTAGTGCTGTGAAACACTATTAGCAAATGTACCGTCTGCTGTTTAATTCATAACCTTAACGTACCCTGAGTTCCCTCGAAATGGGAGGAATTGTATTCAATAATCATATTTATCGTTACGCTAGAAACAATATCACTTTCCCTATAGAGCAGCTTTAATAGATTGTGGCAAGAATCCATCACGTCTCATGTACAATGTGCATGATGCCTTTGCCGGAATTGCACTCCTGTCTCACAGCTGTGATAAAATATCACATCGGAATGGAAAATTAAATACTCGTTTCAACACCTCTCGTCACTATATATATATTATTTGTCAAGGTGGTACATCGCAAAAAGCCCCGTAGAACAGTCCGTAGAACGTATTTGGCAACTGTACCAAGGAAGATTGATCATTACACCTCATATGACAATCTAGGTGTGACCACAGTTGCCATTGTTGGTTGTTATTCTACGCATTTGTTGCATGATAAAGGCGACTATAGTGTGAAACATCTACTCGTCAAATATACAATGAGCTTACAGAGCGTGACGCACGCAGTACTTTGTCTATAGAACCAAATTAGACGGGTAAATTCAGGTGTATGTTAGGCTCATTAGTCGTATGTTCTGTTGGACATAGCTTGACGAACATACATCAACCATCATGAAGACCGGAAATGATGCATACTTCTCTGACCTCAGTATGGGTCATTAACCTATTTGTATTTCCAACAATGACATGTAATTTTAAGATAAAAAAGAGCTCATTTATTATAGATCGAGTAATATGACCATTTTGGTCATCAATATCAAAGATGATTGCTGCACTATTTAGCCCACCACCCACCCAAGCGATTGAGCGCAACCGACAATTGCCTATATTCATCTCATTGGTATCAAGTCAGTATATTGTGATTCGCTTACAACCAACGGGTCATACCTACTAATTATGCAGGCAAAAGAAAACACATCACAGAGAGTGGTAGAGCCCAACGAACATGCCTGCATTTAGTCGGTTACCAGGGTATAAACTGTCGGTCACGATATACGTCCGAGATTGAAAATGCAAAGCTAGTGACGATCGGAAAACGCCACTGATAACATTTTTTGTCGAAGCCTTACCGAAGCTAAATACTAACATATAAAAGGTTATATGAAAATGGTACATCGGATTAATGAACTATTGCAGGCGGCTCTTGTCTTCTCATACATGGTTCCATGCAATGCTGTCTCCGTTTATCTGTGCTTCAGATTGACGTAAACGGGCGACAAGTCGCACGGACTGAAATTGTTGATTGATTACATTTAAGATTTGTGTTTTACCTGCTATTTCTTCAAATGTGCTTGCAATGATAAATGCCAATGGACTAGTTTTGAGGAACTGTGCATGCATGTCCGGTATTCACGAGAGGCCACTTTCAATGAGCAAACATATGATCTACTCCTATTCAACTTTGTACGGATAATGGATGACCTTATTTTTCGGAATCAAACCTTGGGAAACGTGATTCTCAAAGCAACTCATATGCATCATCGGGTACAGATAACAGAAGTTTATATTCGCAAATATACATATATATGTATATATAGGTAATCGCTCTCATTTCGATTATTAGCTTAATTTTCAAAGTGTACGCATGCTGCGTCAATATCTATTGATATTGATTGAAAAAAGAATGACTTGTGGGATATTCGATATAATTAAACCTTATGAGTTCGGTACACTTGTCCGAGAACGCTACATACATTACACATTAAGACAATATCTATTTCACATAACGATTGAAACTTTTTGATTTGATATGAGCACTGCAAAATAATGAAGAGAGTTAAACATCACTTCTCTGCATTATTTAATATATGAGGCGGGATACGAAAGCAGCAGACAGCACAGATCAAGTTGGAATCAATTAGATGTGATGGTCACCACGTTATATACCACTACTTCAAGGCGGTCCCCTTGGTAATATTCGTCTGCCGAAAACATGTTATAAGGCTTAGGGTGAAAGAGCAAATATACTGTTCGAAGCGTATTCAGAGCTCCTCATATTCAATCAAGTGATGAATTCAATGTTCAAACTACGGTGTGATGTTTATGGTTACCACGCAGCATGCAGACAGTAAAATGTCAATTATTCATCGCATCCATTCTATATATAGGTGCTGCCACCCCTATCTTGATTGTATAAAAATAAGAATATCGTGTATGTTTAGCAAGGCACTCTTTGATGCCTTTTCTAGCGCAATGGCCACCGGACATTCGTGTGTACTTGATCAATAATCATCTGTGCTTTGTCTGGGGCCTGAAGCGAAGGTAGATCCTTTAAGTATGTGCCGAATGGTGTATTCGCCCTTTACTGCAGGGCTATAACTTGAGCCAATCGCGTGGTGACGCAAAATAATGTTTGTTTGTTTGTTTGCTTTAGCTTCCCTGATGTTGATTTTTCCCCAACAGATTACATTATGCATTTTAAGTAAATTGCAAATATTATGGCAAGTGCATATCCAAGTGACAACTCGCACATTCGATCACGCTCACATCGCAAATAGATGACGCGTTCGTACGGTGTGTACTGGACCTTTCAAGTGTAGGACAGCGACATTGACACAAGCCGACCGCACCTCGCGTTATTGTCCAACATTCCACCCATTGGCACCACGTTGGATGGTAACATGTGCAGCAACAATGTCCGGTATTTGTGATTAAAAATCTAGGTTAATCTCATACTTTGTACGACTAGAATGTGTTGATTAAATACCTGCGTGAGAAAGCAACAGGCATGGCGCCATCAGACAACATCAACTTCATAAAAGGACTATTTTCGGCTTATCAAGTCACCCTACATCGACGGCATGAATAATAGTAATATTTTTGTTAGGGTAACACATTAACAAGCATGTTCAAGGTAATAACGACGAAGAACCACCCATAAGAGAGGAATCCAATTGCCATTTATTTATCGTCCTTTTGCTGAACCAGGGCAAAATGTGCTATGATGTCCTTTCAACAACGAGTTTTATTGTATGAGCTACCCTTTGCACAACAGGACGTAATAGACCGGACACCAGTAGCGACTATGCAGACCTTTGTAGAAATAACTCAATGGAAACGTTCTTCCGTTGAATATGGTGTGTGTAAATGCTAAACACAGCATTAACTGGGATCTGGTCTAAATTCCCATAAGCAACTCTTATGCACCATGTACGGATGGGTGAATCCCAGCCTATAATAGCCAGTTTAGGAAATATATGTATTCGTAACAGCCAACGGGGAGAATATGTCTTTGCGTTGGAAAATTGACCCTTGCCATAATGCTAACAATGTTACATTTTCCAGAAGTTGTCAATCGCAAAGATACAATTCTACTGTCCTTATTATCTCTGTATGACCTATTACTGGAAGCGATTGGTCCGCCATACATGCAAACGGCTAACAAACGCTTTCATCTGTTGCATACACCTGAGTTGAACAAGTGGGTCTGCCTAATATTGTTTAAATAATAATATAACACATCAGGAATGACTGAATGCGCAGTTACGGTCTAATCTGGCCCGTACAGCTGTGCCGTTACTATTGATCGAGTAATGTTAGCAGCCTTGATTGCCAATGTACAACAGCAAAGCCAAAGCGCTCTGAGTATCAGTTTCTACACCGATGAACCTCATGTAACCATTGGGGTATTGGGTAATTAGACGAGCAGCAGATGACACACTCAGGGAGTAACAGACCACAAAATGCATGACATGTAAGGCCGATGATGTAAAAGCAAAGACACCGTAAGTACCAACTGTGTTCCAAACTATACTACAGATACAATGCACATCGATCCTGGATAAATCAGGCTTTAAATCACGCTTTGAATGGGAGAAACCCTAAGAAATATATATAAAAATAAAAGGAATATACTAAAGCATGATTATTCATGGATAAAAACAATCTCTTGCATATTTATTCTAAACAAGGAAGTAGGGGCTGAGCAAGTATATGCCTGTACAAACTAGCATTTTCTTTGCTCAGTCAATACAGCCCCTACACCTACCCGTTCTTTTTTTCGTGTCATATGCTTGCCGACAGATCATGGAGGATGGTTTCTGCAGCTGTTGGCTTCAGTAATGTAAAGGCTGATGAATACAAAGGTCATAGAAGATGGCACACAATGATGATATTGCCGTTCCATGGCTTTAGCTACAAAGTGGTGCTTTCACATGAATTCGAATCTGCATTTCAACTCCAAAGCTAATAACATTTTCCTGTTCAAATTTGACATTAGGATAATGAAATAAATATATGAATGAACTGTTACTTGCGCCATTATAGATATATTGTTATACTTTACACTTCTCAGATGTGTTACCTTCCCACAAATGGCCATGTTGCAGCCACAGCACAACACACATCTGTGCAGTTTACTACATTGTTCTGTTGGTGAATATTGGTTATTTGGGACAAAAATGAAGAAAATTGTAAGCACACTGGAAACATCGATGCCATCTCTACTGCCTGAGTTGACAGACATATTCAAACCAGTACATATATTCGAAAAAGTAGGAAGACCTGGTATTTTCAAGTAAGATGCACTTAATCGCCTCAATGCAATACGGGCTAAGTCGAACGAAACGAACTTCTTATCCAATACACTGCGAACAATTGCCATGTCGAACGCGCCTTTGTGCGAATATCGGTGACAACTATTAAGCCATTCACATAAAATATACATGGAAAAGTCACAATAAGAAGTAAGCAATAGATCAAAGACATGCATTTTAGTGTAGAGGCAAAATATATCGTTGGCCCGTATGTGCCATATTGTCCTATCATAAAAGTTACCAAACCAATATTTTAGACAAATGCACCTTTAATCTTTACAAAGCTATGGTCTGAAAATGTTTAATGATAATGCATATATTACAAATATCTATCAAGATCTATTCTATCTTACTATTCATCTAAAAGTAACCTACCAACACATCAGTCAACATGGCTAGAAGTGTTTAAGAACATGTGAGGTGGGGAAGATCATGCTAATATTGTGGAAGTGAGAACGATGGACAACTTGCAAAGGCAGAGGAAGCCAACAGGTAGTATGAATTATCTGGTAGTAATAGCAGTCGCAGAACATTAAACTAAAAGTAAAAATGCACAATGCCTGGCCACAATAAGACACTGATACCTTGTCCTGGTGAACAGGCAGCGGAAGAAAGCCGGACACATTGAACGGTTCATAGCATGTAGCTAGGATCACAGCCCGGGAAGGCTCTCCAAAGTCAATTCGTTTGGTAGAGAAGGCACCAGGTAGCATGCGGCCATTGTAGCAACTCGAGCGATCTGGAACATTACGTCAAATATAAATGTTGAGGTCGCCAGGCTTAAACCTTAAATCATAAACATTTGCCACAGAGTCGAGTTATCTCTGTTAAATGCTGAGATATATTACACATTGGCGTAGGAAATAAAACACTTAATTTCTTGCACGTGTCGTGTTGATTTATCTGATTCTCGTAAATAGAGGTAGTAAAGTAACAGAGCTATGAATATAGGTAAGATATAAGTAACTTCCTCTCCTGTTGTATTCCAACCTTATTCCAAACTTACATACATCTCTGCCTCGAGCAGAAACAAAGCGACACTATAGAGGGAGGATATATATGAATCACAGATAATAAACACTGTTGCTTGACCCATGATAATTATTAGGGCATTATCACGCATACAAAGCGAAGTTCAAACGACACCAGTAACATTCAGTGAGAGCATTTCGTATGATGCTAAGATAGTATACAGTAAAACGTCTCATAAGCCAGTTATTCAGTTAGGTACCTATCATCCGACGGTGCATTGAGTTGTATTTTCATCAATTACGGTGACGTATCAGCGCCAACAGACATCTGGTGAATACAAATGGGCAGTGCTGAACAGTTTCATCACCAGACAACCTGAATAATGTTTTTTTTTGGAGAGGACGCTAACATAGCGGCCAGGTCGTGTATTCAAGATATTCAGATAGAGATGACGCGCCTCACAATATTGATATAGATATTTTCGTGATTAATTAAGCAAAATAAACAAATCACAAGATGGTAATCATCTATGAGAGGAGACTATGCTGCCTGTCAGCCCAATCACTAGAGAGACAGTGGTCAACGGACGATCGATAACATTATATGATTCCAATTAATAAATGTCCTTTGTATGATGTTTTAATGTTGATGATGTGTTTAACGGCTGTCCAGATCATATGTGGAGAACGAACTTTTTTTCAAATTCACCAGAAGGCACATTTGGATGATTACTATCGAACTTAGCGTTGAAGGCCCTCTGTGTTCTACATCTGGGAGTTAGTGGTGGAGCGAATTACCTTTCTATCTTTTAGTCGGCCATTCTGTGTTTTCCAAATGTCTGCTGTTGAGAGGAACGAATCACACAACACATTCTGTTTGCTTGACGAGGCAATTTTTCGCATCATTTCCAGCCAAATTTCCAATCGCCAGCTGAGTTTCTAGATTGGCTGTGATATTACCAGTACAGCTAGAGTACCTAAACTGGCATTGATAGGAACAGCGCAGTTGAAGTGCGTCATACTACGAATGGTCTTCTTCAATGAAACCAATTAAGTGGAAAAAGCTTTAACTTCTGTATATGACACTGCATACGAAATTCGCAGACATCGCCGAATATCGAAGAATTCATTATATATATGGTAACCACTGATTTTACGGATATGTAAGCACGTAAGTAATAGACATCGTTGCTACACCCTTGATGCATTTATTTTGAGAGAACTGAATATCCAAGCAAAAGAAGTGTAACTAAAACGCCACAAGCACCATTCAGTGAGAACAAGGAAAGTAATGTCTGCATTGTTTGTATAGCATTCGCTCTGCGAGATTCCTCAGTGAATACAGCTCGCTTGCAGCTCCTATATGATGTATATCTTGTCATATGATTGTCACTACTATAGATTGTTCCAGCATTGCAAAGGTCACATTACACACACCAATTGTTACATAATCGCTGTCCAATGTTTGACGGTATATTTCATCCTCGCTCTCTCTCTTTTCCATACGAAACACGCAATATATACGTTGCGTTTGAATTACCTCATAATTTGAAAAGACATTGCACTACAAATATATTTCGGCTACCCGGCGATCAACTCAGGGACCAATTAGCAACGCACAATTCTAAAATGTTTATTTCGTCATTTTATCGCCATTTCGAAAAGTGGACGAGGGATGGCAATGGGCTAGAATACATGGCACAACAATTGAAGAGAAAATACATTGATTCCTGCAGTTCATTCTTTGAGTACCATGTCGATTAGTTACATTGCTACTTCGTCAAAGAAGGAACTTTACGACGTATGTTATGAAAACATAACAAAACGTAAGCCGGAATCACATTTGGTTATGCGGAAATCATCTACGCTCAACAGAAGCAATTTGGTTCGCTTCTGTGTAACCTCTCATGTGAAGATGCTAGGAGATCATCCCAAATGAAGCTGAAGTAATACACAGTTAAAAGTCTCGTAAACATAATTTACTAGGCTAAGCATCATCAGATGGTGCCATGAGAGAAAGTCATATAAGTATTGCTGAACAGTTTCATAACCAGGCAACATTTAGTTGTTTTTCGAAGAGGACACTAACGAAGCGGCTAGGTCGATTACAATTATTAATCAGATGAATATACCGACAGAGATGATTTGCCTCACTCTCTTGGCATTCATATTATCGTCCTTCATAAAGCAACTCCGCAAATCACAAAATTGTATATCATGGTTATGTTAACTGTCAATAGGAAGGGGCCGTCTTGCCTGTCAGCCAGTCACAACATAAACACAGGTCCGTGGACGATCGATAACCTTCCTGTTGACGAAGTGTCCCTTATACGATGTTTTCACGTTGATGAGGTATGTAACGTTTGTCCAAAATATATACGGAGGAGGCTCGAGCTTAATTTTAGAGCCATCCAGCAGGCTTATTTGAGTGAATTTAGTTAGCATTGAAATCTACGTCGTCTGAGTCACACCCGTTAGGTTGTGGCGCATTATTGTCCAAAAATTTCAGCAGTGTCCTGTTAATATGATATTATGGATAATTGTCAACAATATTCGTGACTCACTCTGAGCGCAATATAGAGATGCGATCATGGAGCACAGTTACTATTTTTAACGCGACAACTGGTGGGGGGGGGGGGGGGGGGGGTAATTTGAAGTCAACACACTCATCAAGTTAATCAAACCGGGACCCTCTTGCCAACCCTGTCTCAATGCAATCACCACTCCACATTCTAAAGGGCCCGCAACACTGATAGTGTAAACGTGGGTTGAGCCCTACATGCGATGCATATCATGTTCCTACGCGTATCATCCGCCTCCAGAACCGGGATAAATCGCAATAACATGAACGTGGAGCTGACAAATACTTGTAGACATCACAGAGCTCATAAATGATACATCGACCGCAAAGAAGTATTTGTTTTTCATTCACCAATTATGGTCTATGATTTGTTGCTATCCTCGTCATATCTCACTAAGTGGATCGTTTCATCTCCCCGTAATGAGTTTTGACAATTACAATACTTTACTTCTCCAATATAATGCGTTATCAATTGCCCTGACAGGTGTAAATCGGAATGGCAAATAGCACAAATGTTCGCACACCCCATGAATTCCGATTATGCATTGATAAATTGTCGGTCAAAGCAAAGGATATTAGCACCAGCTTCAGCTCTATTTTAGCACATCGAGTCATTGTCGAGACATCTACACAGTGACACCTGGTGAACGTTTCAGATTAGTGCAAACTCATAAATCACATATATGATTTAGACATGTAAATACATTAGACTTTAAGACAACATCTGCTTCACAAAGAGAGATAACCGCTGTGCTCGAATCGTCTATATATAGATATATATATAGAAAATATATATACATATATATATATAGATATATATATATATATATATATATATAGATGTACATATATATATACATATATATATATATATATATATATATATATATATGTATATATATATATATTTATTTAATATATATATATAAACATATATATATGTGCATATATATACATATATATATAAATATATGATTATATATATGCATTAGATATAGAAATATATATGTATATATATATACATATATATATATATATATACATATATATATATATATATATATATATATCTATATATATATATATAGATATATATATATCTATCTATATATATATATATATATATCTCTATATATATATATATGTATATATATATATCTATATATATATATATATATATATATAGCATCAACTTGCTACCTGTGATGAATCACGTCGGCTGCCAGGGCGGTGCCACATTCGTAACCGTTAATTAACTAACCCGGGAAAGCAAAACGTGTTTTGTTTATGTTTAAACCAAAGCCTGTTAATTCCGTAGACGATGTGGCAAACTCTCATCTGTCCTTCGTTTCGATTATCAGGGGTGTACGTTCCCCAGATGCTGATGAGGTGAATGGGTGCAGTCACTAAAACATGCGAACACGTTGACATCGCAGCACTGATTAGCAGTTTGATTAATGTGAGGCAAAAAATTATAAAACTTCTGAAAAATATTTGGATGGTATTAAAATTTAAATGTCGACCTGGCTAGAGCAAATATATTAGTTGAAAATTTTGCAGGCTATAGCATTCAGTGACGTCTTATTTATCAAGCCACACCACCTGTGTATCCCCTCATTCATCAGCCTATAAGCGCTCTTTACCTGAGAGTAAGATACAGCCCCTGATTGCAAATTTCAAGAAATGGTAAAAAGTTCTTTTGCGTGGATAGACTGGAATGTTTTGTACAAGGTTGATGCACTAAAGTAGCATAAATTGCGTTAGAAATGAGGAATCATTGATGGCGTTATGAATGAGGTAACATTTTATGGCGTTAGGAATGAGGTTGTATTAATGACGTTATAAATGACGTAGTATCAATGACGTTATTAATGACGTTGCATCATTGACGTAAGTAATGACGTTGTATTAATGGCGTTAGGATTCATGTTGCATCAATCATGTTTTTTTCTGTTTTATCCTGGCTCTTTTATCAGAACAGTAGCCCGTCCATGATGTTAATGGTTTTGCGAGCATCGTATTTAGATGCGTTTGAAGGGAACCGATAACCCGGGAGCTAGATGCGATGCCGCTTATCGTTGCTGCAAATGTCATTAGTGCCATTGCCACTTAGACCTCGATCTTCTCATCGCATCGGAACATAAGAAGTTTCTCAATGTGCGACCAGATCCAAACGGTCGCATCTCAATTATTGTCTTAAATGGGAACACTAATCTGGTGGTGACGTAGGTTCTCAAAGTATGCAGCTAGGTCTACAAATTTAGAGCCAAGTTACCTATTGATACCAATTACACAGCGGGTCTTTGATTTGTCCCCTAATATAAAGTAGCAGAAAAATATTAAAGCAAGCTATGTTGCATTCTGATAAAAAGGGTGACTATCTTACCTGACAGCATGATGATTGGTGCATTTGTTGATATCACTAATACGATCGGAGCCATTTTGCATCTTTCAAATCAATAAGAAAGGGGGACACCTTAGCAAATAAAATGGTACCATTAAGAATCTGTTGGAGTCAACCCGTGAAGGTTTCTTATATGAGATTAATTTACCAGAGACAGGTGTAAGATACCCACTGAATGCAATATGTGCCGTTAGAGACGCAAGGGTGAACACCTGAGGAGATGATGACAGATCAAAGCAATCACTTTGATGTGTGCATGCGATATTGTTGAGCTTTACATTGTCAGGCATTACTAGACGTTAGGCATCATAGTTGTGCTTTCAACGATATTACAAACGGGCTATATACGTATTCATGTACGATAATGGATGATGCCATAAATTGTTAGTCACGACACGTGGCCGGTTTGCTGGCGCTACTGTAAGGCTGAGTGGCAGATGAAATTTCAGACAACTCGTTAGAAATGCTTACGAGGCATCGCATTCTACCGATCGCCAGTCGTTCTGCTTTAAGCTATAATGGAACGACCAGTAATATGGGTGTATTGTATTGTCATGAGCAAGAAACGAATGCATCTGTCAGCCACTCCAAAAACATCGCCAACACCTCATTATTAATAAAGGTTCGGTTAAAAAGTGTATAGCCATGCAAGTTGCCCTCGGTGTGTTTTATGCCATGTTATCCTGTGCTGAACAGTTTGAATACCCTGCCAGACAACAATTTTTCACCCGGGAAAATAAGTTTTGTTATAAATAGCCCGATTACTCACAGGCGTCTCATTGCGTGCAGCTGTTATGAGGATTGGATGTAGGTTACGAATGGCGCACATTGGACGTTTTCGTCTTGCGATGTGGATATAAAAAAATACCGAGCGCGTGTTATTCGCATAATTTGAATGCATAATTATAATTATAATGGTAATGAGTTAGTATATAAAAGCACATAAGCATGCACTGTTTGGTGTAACAGCGACTTGTTATAACGATTACAGTTACAAATGACAGTATAAGTTGCACGATACTACGGCGATGAAGAAAGATGACTTTGTTAAGTTCACCGATTTTTTGCTGCTCAAGAGGGGTTTGCTGATATTCAGACATGTTTGTTTGGATAAAACTTTGGAATTACCTGGTCTGCTGCCTGCAGTTTACCAGCCTATGTGCCCTTTCTCTACACTAGTTACCATGGTTGCTGGGACTCTAGTTGGCGTCGATTCAATACTTTGCACCTCGTACTGTAGACTCGTGTTAAATTTGTCTTGAAGTCATACTGCCTGCAGATTGAAACTCACAGCAGCCATACACACACGTCATATAAGATAAACGGAGGTCAGCAGTGAGTCTAGTAATGTCGTAGTCACGTTTGATGTCATATATTATGAGTGGCACAAAAACTATACAGCATGATATACCTGTGTGGCTGCGATTGGAAGACGTCTTTGATATAACATCAATATGTGCCAAGATCTTCTAATTCGGTTTATGCTTCCCAAGACGCGTCCAATGCGTGATCAACATGAACGGGCCAGATAATGAGGCATCACCTTTTATGCAAATCTTCGTGGCTTATTAACGTCAAAAATATTGTCAACGTGACATCACTTCATCCACTTTCATGTTGATAAGATCGTCGATTATCCGCGATCGGCTCAGCATCAATTGCAGGGTCATCATTAGCTAATGTCAAAGTGTTGCCAAGTCTAACACGACCGCGCCTATCAGCTGTGACGAGTGAGCATAAACTATTTAACATCAAAGATGATTTCAATCGAAAGAATGCTAGCGGTAGGTATTGGTACCATTTACAACCGCGCATATCAACACACAAATGGCATCGAGTTACTATCTATTGGGCGGCTTCAGGCGACCGCCTTTGCATATCTCCATCCAATTACTACCACTTAGCATGCAGTCGCATAGTTTACAGTCTCATCAATTTTGCCTATGGGACATAAATATATATATATATATATATATATATATATATATATATATATATATATATATAGATATAAGATATATATAGATAGATATATATATATATATATATATATATAGAGAGAGATATAGATAGAGATAGAGAGAAACATATATATATACATATATAAATATATATATATACATATATATATATATCTATATTATCTAGGTATAAATATATAAATCCCGATATCTCTCTTTATAATTATATCTATATGTATATTTATATATATTAATATAAAATATTTTTATATATGTATATATATTTAAATATACATATATATAAATACGTATATATATGTATATATATATCTATGTACATATATATACGTTAATATATGCATATATGCATATATATATATATACATATATGGATGTATATATATATATATATATATATATATATATATATATATATATATTCATATATACATATAGATATAAATATATATATATATACATATATATGTATATATATATATATATATGTATATATGTATATATATATATATTTTTATATCAACTCCATGAAAGCATCGATCAGTTACATAGTGTTATACACGCGGACACGCCGCTTATAACGCATTATTCATAGACTTGTGATCTTTCAATGTGCAACATTAATACCCAAATTGACATTCAGCTGGTGTCTTGTGATGGATTAGTGAAGCCTCCTGAGGTGTTGCATAAACATAGCAGCTACCCAATCAGCGGTAGAGCTTGTTATCACAGCGTTGATTGCATTCTAATGCATCCCCAATGAAAGCCATCCATGTGTATAGAATGATATGAAATGCAATTCTGTGGTTCGATGACTCCGCTGAATACTATATGATGACGCTGAATATCAAAGTGGATTTATATGATTCGACATCATTAAACACAAGACCTAGTCTGATGCATTTTACATCAAGTGAAAGTATGTCAATTAGTGTGCTTAAGCTTCCCATTCGATTTTCGGCAAACTACGAGGTGATAGTATATCAATTACTTTCAGGCAGCAACACGATTACATGTTTTTCCTCCAGAAAAGTCGTTACAACATATACTTTATTATCTTAACTCGTAATCAAACTTTCATATGTGATTTACATGATCATTATAACATACACACTTGGTACTAAGGCGGGTCTTCTATGATGGTGCCGGGCAATGGGACATGGATTACCATGGAATTCATTGCTCTTGATCTGACCGCAAACGCTGACTAAGATGTCGCTCGACGCATTCAAGTCAGTTGTGCAACAGTTCTCACGGGAAAAAGGCCTTATAACGATTTATAATATTATCATAAACACGAAATGTAAAACCAAAAAGTTGGAAAATAACTGCGAGCACTGCGTATAAAGCAATGAAGCAACGCGTGTGATTCGACGAAGGCAGTAAAAATTGCCTTCAACCTGTTGGGTCAAATCGCAACAAGCAATTCCACTATTTGATGACGCATGTGATGCATCGGTCTGTTTGCATTATTTACTTACTGTTTGACAAACGATAAACAAACGGCCGGATTCGATTAGTAGATGATACGGTATGAAATTGTCAAATGGATAGAAAGACGATGCGTGGTTGTTTGATGATGAATAATTTCTATAGATATCAATCAATAGCAATCTAATGGCGTTATTGGTCGCATTATTAACCATCATGGAAACAGCCTTCTTACCTTCTTTGATGAAATTAATGTGACTGATAGCGTATTGCTTCTTGTGATGTAAACTGCTGCAGACTATTCACAAATGTGGTTACCTCCTTCGAGGGCATGCTGAGCGATCACAAGATTCCTTCGACTGAATATGATTTAAACAAAATGATCAGTGACTCCCTGTGGCCTCAGCAGCAGTGGTTGCAGTTGCTTTGGTTACGTCAATCGACGACCCTGATTGGACCACGTAATCCGACTGAGTGCTGCATTTTCTCTCGATATATTGCTGATTAACGCTGACAAGCCAGCTAATGACGCGATCAGACACCTGCCGTGTCCATATGTCTATGCGGTGTATGCATGGTTGACGTACCAGTCTGTTCTAGCACTGTGCTGCTGAACTTATAATAGGACTACACGTCAACCAATCAGAAAATACCACTAACGTACATTTTGCATCACCACTTAGGCTAACAGTCTTATCATTAAGATTAAAGGAAAGGGTCATGAATGTATCGATAAATATTGAGTGAGCAATTAAGCAGCTATGACGTCATGCCGCTCATTTGATCGCACTTTTGAATATTCAAAATATGAATATTTATATGGCATATTGTTAAAATGTATCGTATGATATGAATCATATTTTGCAACTAGTTCCCCGTCAAAAAGCCCGTGCAAATGTGTAGGTGGCTGGTAATCGCCACCCAGGGATCATTACGTTTGTTCACTATCTACCAGGATCCTCATGCCAACATGGGAAAAACGTTTATTTAAATAATGGCGAAGCCGTGAATAGATTGAACTGGATATGAGAAGTGCAGCTAGAGTGCTTTAATTGGCTTTGATTTGAGCATTACAGCTGGAGTTTCTAGATTGGCGTTGATATCACCCGAGTAGCTAAAGCACCGAAATGGCATTAATACGAGCAGCGCGGTTGAAGTGCGCCATCCAATCAATGGTCGTTTTCAATAAAATCAGTGAAGTGGAACAATGATTAACTTCTATGAATTATTTGGTGTCCATATTCCAACAAGGAGTGTGTATCCTATTCTATATTAAATGACCATATCCGATCATGCAAAGTCAACAAACATCTTCGAATATGCTACTTAAACATTGACACGGCAACGATGTTAGGCTGTGGGTCAATAAAATGTTGGCGCATTACGGTCCATAAATGCCAGTTATGTTCTGTCGATATGATATTATGGATAATTGACAACAATATTCGTGACTCACTCTGAACGCGATATACAGACGTGAACGTGCCATATCAGATGGAGAGCTGACATCAAATTATCACATCAAGCGGGTGCGGGGTGGGGAAGGGTGTGTGTGTGTTTAGGAAATTCTACTCTCAAAACACTCATGTTATTATCTTCGGCTCATTCGATGCCGTCGGATGTCGTTGGCGTGATGGACATGGGAGGCTTTATGATAGATAGCCGAGATTATACCATTACGTCATCATCCATTATCTCTATCTATCAGTGACTTCCCATATATTGGCATTCCTGTGGTTACATATTGGACACTGCCACTGACAGTATCATCAATGACACGCGCCATTACAGGGCGGTCTCTATACACATTTACTGATTTTAACGCGACCACTGGGGAGTAATTCCAAGTCAAAGCACATCGAAAACTAATTGAACAGGGACCTTCTACGTTTTAGTAGACGGAGCTTATGTGTCGTTTCTTCAATCGGTAACACTGTTCGAGTGCATCCCATACTTGCTTGTGCCCCTCACATTGCATATGATGATGAATATCTAGCAATTCATTGCACGTTATTGGGTTTATCCAGCCATGTTTCAATGCAACCGTTACTTCACATTATAAAGGGGCCACTACACCGTCATGACGCTTTCACTGATAATGTAAACGTGCGTGAAGGCCGGTGTGAGATATGTAACATGTTCCTACGTATATTATCTGTCTCCATTACTGGGCTAACATGAATTTGGCGCTGACAAATAATTGTAGTCGTCACAGAGGTTATAATGATAAAGCGACCGCAAAGAATGTTTCCCCACTTGTGTTTTCTTTCATCAATTATGGTCCATAATTGTGTTGCTATCCCCGTTAGATCACACGTAATGTAGTCTCCCTCTTCCCGGTAGCGACTTTGGAAACAAGGATACCTTCAGTTCTCCAATATAGTAGGTTGAAAAATAAATACAAAATGGTGTAAATCGCATAATTGTTCACACTCATTATTGGTCGGTCAATGCGTTTTGACCTCTTTCTGCTTTGGTCACTTAAATATTATGACGATTTTAGCTGTTTCTCTAAACCTGTAGCGTCTCAGCCGACTCATGGACCCCAGTTGATTTTCCACATGCGATTAGTGCCGAAAAACACTATAAGCGAATGCACCTTCTGCTGTTTTATTCATAACCCTTACGAACCTCGTCTGAGTACCCTCGAAATGGGAATTGTATTCAGTAATCATATTTATCGTTACGCTAGAAACAATATAATTTCCCCTATAGAGCAGCTTAAATGGATTGTGACACGAATCCATCACATCTCTTGTAGAATGTGCATGATGCCTTGGCTAACATCGCTCTCGTGCCTCATGACGGCTGTGATATAATATCAGAAAGGAATTGAACATTGAATACTCGATTCAACACCTTTCGTCACTAGATGTATTATTCGTCAGGCAAATGTACCGAGGAAACTGGATCATTACACACCATATATATATATATATATATATATATATATATATATATATATATATATATATATATATATATATATATATATAGATATATATAGAGATATATATCTATATATATAGAGGATATATATAGATATATATATATATATATATATATATATATATATATATCTATATATATATATATATATATGCATATATATATCTGCATATATATATATATATATATATAAATATATATATATTTATATATATTATATATACTATACATATATATATATATATATATTTATATATATATATATATTATTTGTGGAGAGTGTCAGTCGTAATAAGCACCTCTTTTGTTGCTGGCTCTGTGACAACTCTACATTTAGTGACTTGGTTGAGTTACGTTTGCTCGGCAGTCGTCACTATCTTGGGTGTATTTTTAAGGTGTGCTGTCAACAAATGTTAGGCTGCGTGCATTGCAATTAAAACTGCCCAAAAAAATCACAGAAATCGGTGTTGTATAATTATCGGGTAGGTGATCGGCTGTGACACCTATCTACGTTTCATCCAGTCATGTGATCTTGACTGTTCATTAATAAGGCAAAACAATCTTTGCGCATTCATGAATTTCTGCCCAATATTGTGCTTCCTTGGCGTAAGTGATGAATAGGGAATGTCTTCTTGACGTATAGCACATTTCAATGCTAGTGCTAGGAAAGACGATTCACACATTTTACGCGTACAAGCGTTGTCAATGGACTTCATTCATTATGTTATTACCTGTCAGAACAGCCGCAATTGCGCGAGATAATTGCTCTAATTGCGATTTTATGTAGAAGCTCAGGCATTTGCTCAATATTAAAAGAGTACGCAGGCTCCGTCAATATCTAGTGATATTGATTGATAAACTCATGACTTGTGAGGTATTCGATATAATTTTACCTTACAGAGTTTGGTACACTTATCCGAAAACACTACATACATTATACATAAAGACAATATCTACTTCACTAAACGACTGTTGTGGGTTGGTATTTTCGACACATGACACGCCAGCTAAGGCACTCATATTATCTAGCAGCGTTGGTTTCATTGCATAGAGATAAATCTTTTCAATTACCTGAAGGATCCGGCATAAGTTGGCGCAAACCAACGTGAAGAAAACTTAGGTCAGAATTGTGAGGTCTCTTTTTTAATATGCGACTGTCACAGTACCAGGTTCACCAACGACATATATCTCTTCCATGAAAGCCTCAATCAGTGACATAGTGTTATGCACGTCCCTTAGAGAGCAATTCAACTGGTGTCCTGTGATAGATCACCTGAGCCTTCTGAAGTGATGCATAAACATGGCAGCTAACCAATCAACGGTAGTGCTGGTAATCACAGCGTTGATTGCATTCGGATGTATCCCCAATGAAAGCCATCCCCGAGTATAAAATGATATGAAATGCAACACTGAATATTGAAGCGGATTAAAATGGTTTGATATCATTTACACAACACCAAGCGTGGTAAATATTGCACCAAGTGAAAGCATATCATATTGTACTTGAGCTTCTCATTCGGCTTATGGCTCGCTGTAGTCATTCACTACTCATCTGGTAGCTTTAGTATCTGTTTTGCTATGTTTATGTTGCCACTATCAGCAGTTTTACAAAGTCTTTTAGCTATGGAACTTTGAATAACTTAACAGAAATGCTACATATGGAATTTTCGCCGATTTCCATCTGATACCATGGCTCATTTACTATTGCTGTTATGTATTGGTAGCTGAGAGGTTCCACTCGAACTAAGTTATTACATCATGAACGCTATTGTCAAACTGTTATATGCAATTTACTTCATCATTTCGATACATTTACTTGGGACTGAGTCGCGTCTTCCATGATGGTTACGAGGCAATAGCTTGTGGATTACCCTGGAAGGCGCCACTCTTGTTCTAACTGCACACCTTGACTATGACGAAGATCGGCGCAATCAAATCAGTTGTGCAACAGGTACCACGACGATAAGTGACATTGCTGCTTATGTGACGTATGTTGCTGCGATAACATGACAAGACATGATCGGGAATCACATTTGGTAACGTGAACATTCTAACCGCTCGCCAGAAGCAATGTGGTTCTATTCTGTTTTAAACGCATGTAAAGATTGAACACCTCAGTATATTGAAGTATAACTAATAGGCAGGTCAAAGTCAGGTTCCCATAATCAGATGCTACCATGCGATAGAGCGAGTTTGTGTATTTGCATCAAATTCTGTGGTCGCATCAAAGCCTATTTAACTGGCCGATTAAGCAGAAAGGTGCCTTGTTTGCTTACTGCCGCTGCCACTTGTTTGTATTAAGGTTTAAGCCTGTCATGTAGTTCGCCATAAATAATGCTTTCTGCTGAGTAAATATTCTTTTTTAGTTTCCACCTGACTTCTATATTACGACAGTAATTGGTTCCCGGAAACACTGGCTCTACAGATGTTGATTGTTGGCTTGTCAAGCAGCTCGTTTTCGGGAATTTAATGGGAATACTGTACAAAAACAACAACATTGAATGTTGTAGACAATACAGTAAGAATAGTGCTCATCATAAGGTGTATGTTTTCAATATAGAGTCGAAATCACTAGCAAAAGCGGTTAGATTCCAACCAATGGCAATTTGCGCTCTAAGAGACACGGGTGATCTTCGTAGACGTAGCCCACAGTTATGCGGGGATTTAGGGGAAAAGTGATCACCTTGTTAGGTGTATGCGCAGAAGTAAATCGTATGTTTTCAATGTTTTTTTCAAACAGTTTACAGGCATAATCATGTTTGATGATGGATAATGCCATGAGCTGCTTTTATAGACACGCTGATGATTAGCCGTGGCAGCGATAATTTTGTTCTGCAATATTTTGTGCCGATTCTTTCATACTAGTAAAGTTATCATAAGCATAAAACATACTTTTTTAAATGGCAAAGTGATGAAGGCAAATTGATGAAGACATACCACAACTGGCAGGTCTCTACGCGATATGCGGTAGTAGCAGTATCATCCTCGTCTAAGATATGTACCATTTACATTGAAATGATATATACCAAATGCCATTAACATAAAGGTAGTTCGTGTATTTAGTCGCATACAATAATGCAAGTTGGCACGCCACTGGTTGAGCAATTCTGTAGGCCTTGTAACCGTTTTCTGCGCATCATCCAAATTGGAAATCAGCTAGTGTATTGTTCTGGATTGCGGGTGCATCAACTATATCAATAAGATTTTGAGATGTAGAATAAATACAGCCGAATGGACCAAGACAACGTGATTCAGCAACTCAAGCATATGAACAAAAGTAACTACATTCGCATTCATGTCCAGCGGTAGTTGATACAATTAATGTGAGTGAGAACATGATCCTTCTTGTGATGTGTATTGTAAATGAATTTTGGAGAAATTCCCTCTATATTTGGCAGCGATATCGGATACGCAACTACAAAATCGTGTCGATTGGAAATGATGTGAACAGAAAATACGAGTTGATATGTGCCTAACGTGCCTTGGGGCCACACCGGGTAATATATGCAGCATCCTCAGTCGATACAAAGTGGCATTTCAAGCGAAAACCATGATTAATTGATGTTGAATATTGAAGCAAGATGTGTGGCGCCGTATTAAAATCCCGCTAATTGATAAGAAATGTTATCCTGAGTACACAAAAACTATAAATAGCGTTGTATGCGTTAAACACATCATGTTAAGTCCTTATTGCAGAACAAATGCTATGTATGACAAATTGGTAACATTGATGACGATACACCGAAGTATCAATGCATGGACTAATCAATATCAATTTGATATCTTTGCATCTCACAGATAGCACTTACGACAATGTAGAGACACATATGTGAACCTTTTGGATGACACAAAGTAACCCTTCAGTCCATACGCCGTAAACTTAAATATATATTATTCAAGGAGCAGAGGAAACGGTATAATCGGAGACAAACGGCAGTACACCTGCGCAGACAGATCACATTGTAAATGCTCTTAAGCCCGCTAGGGCATTTTGGTAATTGCCTTAAGAAAACCATGTAGCCAGTGCCGGTCAATAACCAATCCACTACCTGCCAAGATCTTTACACTCAAAGGGGAGTAACTGAAACTTATAGATTTGATATGAGCACTTCAAAGTAATTAAGTGTTGAACCTTACTTCACTTCTTAGTACACTTACTTATCCTGAGTACACACCAACTATTTGAATAAATAGCGTTGTATGCGTTAACCGCACCCTGTTAAGTCCATATTGCAGATGATATACTATGTATGACAAATTAGTAACATTAATGACGAAACACCAAAGTATCAATGCGTGGCCTAATCAATATCAATTGGATATCTGTGCATCTCACAGATAGCACACACGACAATGTAGAGACACATATGTGAATCCTTGGGATGACACATAGTATCCGCAAAGTTACCCTTCAGTCCATGCGCCGTAGACATTAATATATATTATACAAGGAACAGAGGAGACAAACGGCAGTGCACCTGTCACAAAGCGCAGACAGAGAACATTGTTAATGCTCTTAAGCCCGTTTGTGTATCTGGTAATTGTCATCAGAGGACCATGTAGCCCGTGCATGTCAATAACCACTCTACTACCTGCCAAGATTTGTACACTCATAAGGGGAATAACTGAAACTATCATATGAGCACTGCAAAGTAATGAAGAGAGTTGGACATTACTTTACTTCTCTGTATTATTTATTATATGACACGGGCTACGCAAGTAGCAGACAGCACAGCTCAACATGGAATCAATTAGATGTGAGGGTCACCACGTAATATACCACTGCTTCAAGGCGGTCGCCTTGATAATACTCGTCTGTCGAAAACATGTTATAAGACTGAGGGTGAAAGAGCAAATGTACCGTTTCTGGTCGAAGCGTATTCAGAGCACATATTCAATTAAGTATGAATTCAATGTTCAAACTACGGTGTGATGTTTCTGGTTACGTGCCAATTATTCATCGTGTCCATTCTATATATATAGGTGCTGCCACTCCTATCCTGACTGTATAAAAATATGGACATCTTGAATGCTTAGAGAGGCACTCTTTAATGTCTTTTCCAACGCAAGATCTTACGGACTTGTTCACAGCAACTATAAAGCTATGGTCCACTCATGTGTACTTGATTAACAATTAGTCGGGTCAATATATGGAAAAAAAGGGGTCAACCCCCAAAAAATTGCAAGAAAACGTTTCTTGGTTGTTTTTGGTTCCTGAACTTCTGTAGATTAACATACTAAAAGTTTACCAAACTCGGATGACCGGAAAGTGGGTTAATTAGGCAATTTCCAAGATGGCCGCCAAAATTGTTGAAATGCTTGAATATTTTTGGCTGTCCATAACTCAGCCATTTTTCACCCAAAACTGATTATGTAAATATGTTTTCTAATGTTTTTGAGGTCAACCTTTCACCTGAACCTGGTTTCTTTCATGTGTGACATCCCGATAGGGGGGAAATAGGAGCACCCCTACCCCAAAACTGGTATTTTGGGTACATATTAGGGAAACCTTATATTTCCCAATTAATTAAGCAAGAGCTATATTTTCTTGGTTTTTCATTGTTCTTTAATGTCTGAACATTAAGATAGCAAAGGTTCCCTAAAATTGGAGGGTAATTCTTGGTCAATTTCAGGATTTTTACCCCTGTTTGGTATTTGTTTGAAATGGCTCCTTGGTTCATGATTTGTTATTTCTCACACGAATACGCTGTTGTAAGCATGCTTTTGGAGTTTTTTTTTTCATTTCAGCTCAGTGTCATTGAGACAGAGTTCTGATGAAGGTGCCCTGTTCGTTAGGGGAAATCCTGGCTGACCCCCATCTCCTGGTTGACAGGTGTCTCAATCAGATCATTCTAGGTGGGCTCATCCAGGATAACCCAGAATTTCGCTCTACGATTGAAAGGATAGAGACTGTTTATTCTTCCATTGTGTCTGTTGAAATGTCCTACGAGTCGTTAAAATCATTAGAAGGAATCAAGCACATTGAACAGAAAATCCAGTCAGCAAAGGTTAGCATGGCAGCTTCATCCAAAACCAGTCAACTTTGGATCGGATATCAGGAGATGTTGGAAATAGCACGTGCACTGATCAGAGCTGATCGCTCAGGCGACTGGAGAATGCAATTCAGTGCAGTGTCTGTTTGCATTCCGATATTCGCAGCTGCTGGACATTTCAATTATGTTAAGTCTGCATACCTCTACCTACAGTGCATGAATGAACTAGGTCACAAGCATCCAGACATTGTTACAAAATTTTAAAACGGCCTATATGTTATTAGGAAGACAGACCAGTTCTGGACAGGATTGGGATCGGATCTAACTATTGAACAGACTCTCATGCGTTCCCTCAAAAGTAGCGGTGGTTTAACCAGAGGAAGTGGCATGACAGAGGAACTAAGGACCATCTGGACACTGTCATCATCCGTGTCATCTGCGTACAACCTTGCGATGCAAGAGTTCTCTAAACAATCATTTACCTCAAGTGAACAGCACAAAGACGCCACAGTGCCAAGGATGCAACGTGATCATGTAGACAGTACTAAACTGCAATCCATTTGCTGAGGATTCTTCATTAAGAAATGTTGTGACTGGTGTGGTGGCCAACGCAGGTGTAAATGTACATGAATATGGAGCTGTCGGCAAGGCCATAGTACAAACAATGGTTGGGCAGCCAATATTCACTTATTCCTTTAAACGAAAGGACAAAGCCAAGACTCTTGGTGTCAGTGAAAGTGAATACCGAACAAATGATAAATTCTGAACTCCTGTTCCAGAGATTTCTTGTAGTTTCCCAAGCTGGCGACTTGACACTGCAAGATATCATGGACTACGAACTTAGTCCATATCCTCCTCCCCTATTCGCGGCAAAACATGTGTTCCAGAAGGCTGACAAGCCACAGTTGGCTGATGCTCTACGGAATTACGCAAATGAATCCTCCAGCTCCAGCAAGGCCGTTCTAACAGATTCGACGCCAGATTCCGAACATTTTGTGCTTGACGAAGGCTCCTTACTTCACCGTCTGTCTTGGAAAAAAGGGATGACCTACGGGGAAATTGCCGAGGAGTATGCCAATCTCACCCTTTCCAAGTATGGACAAGCCACAGTAGTTTTTGACGGATACAGTGAAGAGCCTGGCATCAAGGACAATGAACATCAAAGACGACAAACGAAATCACACCCGCTTATGTCTTTTGAAATGAATACCGTCTTTTCCTCCGGCAGAATGGAGGATTTCTTATCAAGGGACTCTAATAAACAGAAACTAATCCTCCTCATCAGTGACAAACAGAAACAGAGGGGTTGCGAAGTCATCAATGCGCATGGAGATGCAGATGTTCATATTGTGAAGGCAGCAACAACATCTGCAAAAGTTCAAGACACAACTTTGATTGGGGAAGACACGGACCTTCTGATTCTGCTTCTACATTACACTGAGAGGGGCAGCAGGAAACTCTACTTTCGTTCGGACAAAAAGAAAGCAAAACATGTATATGATATTGTCCGTCTGAAGGAACTCTTGGGAAATGACATATCTTCACAGCTGCTGTTTGTACATGCTTTTACAGGTTGTGATTGCACTTCCAGGATTTATGGTATTGGCAAGAAATCCCTTTTCCAAAAAGTGATGAAAAATGATTCTCAGATTAAAGCTTGTGCAAAGACCTTTACTACAGCTGGTCAGGATGTGGCAACAATAGTTGATTCAGGATGCAAAGTCTTTGTTTCTTTCTTTAGAGGAAAAGCTGGCACATCTCTGGTAAACCTTAGAAATACATTGCTTGCTAAAAAGGTTTCATCTGCTAAATCATTTGTGAAGCCCGAGAAATTGCCCCCAACGGAATCTTCGGCAAAGTTCCACTCTCAACGTTCATTTTATCAGATCATGGTGTGGATGGGAAAGGATGAAAACATGGGCCCAAAGGACTGGGGTTGGAAGTGTGAAGACAACATTTTGTTACCTGTTATGACTGACCAGAAAGCGGCTCCAGAAAGGCTTCTCAAGGTTATCCATTGTAACTGTACAACAAGTTGTAGTAATACTCGATGTAGTTGCAGGAAGTACGGTCTTCCATGTACTTCTGCTTGTGGACCCTGCCAAGCTGAGTCATGTTACAATCCGCATAATAGTGATTCTACCATAGACGGTTCCGTGGACGAAGATTGTGATGATAATAACCATGCTGTGTTTTGAACAATTATATTGTGTGAATGACACTTGAACTTGATAAGAAAATTCAGGTGTGTACTATGTGAATTATTTGGGACATTTTGATAATTTATGATGTGTGACGTATGGCGTATGACCATGACGTAGATGGTTCAATAGCCCTTCCAAGTTGTGGTTCCTTGTGTATGTACATCTGATTGATTATCAAGAGCCGAAATGTTGGTTTTCAACCAGTTCTAGCGGTCTTGATCTATTCAGCAACCCACTACGTCATGATGATGCAATACTACGTCATAGGGACATCCAGGTGAATTCATCATGACCTTATTTGAATCTAAGGTATCACATTTATATATGTTTGTAATACATTTATGGGGTCTAAAACCAACCATTAAAAAGTTTGCTGTACATTCATAATTCAATGGCGGCCATATTGATTATTATGTATTTTCACCACTTTCCGGTGGCTCAAATTTGGTAAACTTTTAGGATGCGCTTAAGTACAGCTAATTGAACACAAAAAGACAAAAAAAGCTTTTCTTGCAATTTTTTGGGGGTCAAACCTTACTTTGACTCGCCTAAATCTTCTGCGCTTTGTCTGGTGCCTGAAGAAAATGTATATTCTTTAATTTTGTACCAAATGGTGTATTCGCCCTTTATTGAACGGTTGTAAACTGCGCAGCCGCGTGATGACGCAAAATTATGATTGTTTGTTTAATTAGTGTTCTGGCTACTTGAAGTGTAGGACAACGACATTGGCACAAGCCGACCTCACCTCAAGTTATTGTCCAGAATTCCACACGTTGAATGATAACATATGCAGCAACAATTTCCGTTATTTGTGAATAACAATCAAGGTAATCTCATACTTGGTACGACTAGAATATGTTGATTACATACCTGCGTGAGAAAGCATCGGGCATGACGCCATAAGACAACATCTACTTCACATAAGGATTATTTTCGGCTTATCAAGTCACCATATCTCGACGGCATGAATAATAGTAATATTCTTGGCAGGGTAACACATTAACAAGCATGATCTAGGTAATAACGACGAAGAACCACCTATAACAGACGAATCCAATCGCCATAAATTTATCGTCCTTTTGCTGAACCATGGCAAAATGTGCTAAGATATCATTTGAACAACGTGCAATATTGTATGAGCTACACTTTGCGCAACGGGACGCAATAGACCGCAGCGACTATGCAGACAATTGCAGAGGCAGAAAGAACTCAGTGGAAACGTTCTTTGGTTGAATATGGTGTGTGTAAATGCTGATCATATTCATGTCCAGCATAAACTGGAATTTGGTCTATTTTCTCAAAAAAGCAACTCTTATGAACAATATACGGACGGATGAATCCCCGCCTATAATAGCCAGTTTAGTATATATATGTATTCGTAATAGAAAACAGGGAGAATACGTCTTTGCGTTGGAAAATTTACGTTTGCCATAATGTTAACAATGTTACATTTTCCAGAAGTTGTCAATCACAAAGATAAAATTGGACTGTCGTTTTTATCTGTGCATGTGCTATTACTAGAAGCGGTTGGTCCGTGGTTCCAACGCCGTTGGATATTGTACAACACATATCGTATATATGTGACGTCAGACATGCAAACAGCTAACAAACGCTTTCATCTGTTGGATACACCTGAATTGTAGGAGTGGGTCTGCCTAACATTGTTTTAATAATAACATAAAACATCAGGAATGACTGTGTGCACAGTTACGGACTAATCTGGCCCGTACCTTCAAAATGTCGTAATCTATACTTCGTCTGCCAAGACGTGTTGCCATGCTTGGGTAAACAGCTGTGCTGTGTGTTTACTCTCTTTAATCTTGCATCACCTACAACAGCAATTCTAAAACCCTCCGAGTATAAGCTTCTTAACTGAAGGACCTCATGTAACCATTGGGGCATTGGGTAATGACACGAGCGGCTGATGACACACATGTAAGGCCGATGATGTAAAAGCAAAGTACCAAACCATGCTACAGCTGCAATGCACATCGACCCTGGAACAATCACGCTTTTAACGGAAGTAAACATAAGAAATGTAAACATATAGAAATATTAGAAATATACTAAAGCCGGATTATTCATGGATAAAAAAAATCTCTTGCATATTCAATATAAGCATGGAAGTTAACGTTGAGTAAGTATATGCCTGTAAAAACGTGCATTTCCTTTGCTCAGTCTTTACAGTCCTTACACCTTCCCGCTCTGTTTTCGTATCATTTCCTGACCGACAACTCATCTAGGATGATTACTGCAGGTATTGGTTTCAGTAATATGGTGGCTGACCTATACAAAGATCATACAGGATGGCACACAAGGATGATATTGCAATGGTGACTGGAGTGCTTTACATGGGTCATAACTATCATATTCCGTACCATGGCCTTAGCTCCAAAGGAGTGCTTTCAAATTAATTCGGATCTGCATTTCAACTTGAAGGCTAATTACATTTACCTGCTCAATTTTGACATAAGGATAATGAAAATAAAATATTTGTAGGAATCGTTACTTGTACCATTATAGAAATATGGTTACAATTTATACTTCTTCCTTGTGTTTCGTTTCACAAATTGTATGTAGATGTTTGATTTGGTATGGTTAGCAGATATTAATGAAGAAATATCTGCGCTCAAATATCGACCACACTGCAGCCACAGCGCATCACACATCTATGCAGTTTACTACATTGCTCCACGCTCTCTACGATGGTGAATCAAAGCGGTTATTTGGGATATGAATGAAGAAAATTACAAGCACACTGGAAACATCGATACCACCTCTGCTGCCTAAGTTAACAGACATATTGAGCAAGTAAGAAGACCTGGTCATTTCAAGTAAGCTGCACTAAATCGTCGCATCACCGGGCTTCCTGTAAGCACACATTTGTATGAAGCCACAATGGAATATGAGCTAACTTCTAAGTGGAATGAAACGAACTTCTAATAATATAAACTTTTGCAATGTCGAATGATCTTTTGTGCGAATATCGTTGAAAACTATAAAGCCATTCATTTAAAATCTACATGGAAAATCAATAAGAAGTAGGCAATAGATCAAAAACAAGCATTTTAGTGCAGAGGCAAAATATATCGTTCGCCCGGATGTGCCACTTTGTCCTACCATAAAAGTCACCAAACCAAAATTTGAGTCCTATGCACCTCTAATCTTTAACAAAACTATGGCCGGAAAATGTTTAATGACAATGCAAATAATACAAATATCTACTGATCTACTCTCTCTGTATGCATCTATAGTAGTCTACCAACACATATCAGTCAACTAGGCTAGACGTGATCAAGATAATGTGAGATGAGGAAAATCGTTCTCATATTGTGGAAGTGAGAATGATGGACAATTTGCACAGGCACAGGAAGTCGACGGGTTAAATGAATTATCTGGTAGACCAGTAATAGCAGTCGCAGAACATTGAGCAAAAAGTAAATATGCACAATGCATGGCCACTAATACTGATGCAGGTACGATATGTCAGCACATTTATGTAGAAAACATTGATACCTGGCCCTAGTGAACAGACAGTGGGAGAAAACCGAACACATGGAACGGTTCCTAGCATGTTGCTAAGATCACTTCCCACAGAGGCTCTCCAAAGTCTATTCTTCTGACAGATAGGGCAGCAGGTAAAATGTGGACATTGTTGCAATTCGAACGATCTTGAATATTACGTCAAATATAAATGCTGAGGTCGCCAGGCGGAAACCTTTTCCCAAAAAACATTTCCCACAGATTCGGCTATCTTACATAGCAGTACCCATGTTAAATGCTGGGACATATTACGCTTTCATATCAGAAATAGAGCACTTGATTTACTGCGCAGTAGTGTAGATTCATCATGCAGTAATAAGACATCAATCGGGTTTGCAGTGCCGATAAGGATGATAAAAATGATTCGGAATAGCCATGTTGCTCTTGGCATGGCAGGATAATTGGCAATATAATTTGTATTAAATGCCATCTGTTCTACCAAAGAGCGTAGCATAGCATAATTGTGCCAATTTTGCAAAGGAGGCTGTTCGGGTTTCCCCAATACACCAATACATAATTGACCGAAACATCTTACAACATAACAATTACATCGTGTTTCTGCAAAATTATCGTTTCTGTTGCAGTTCCGAGCGATTCATATAAGACTGAAAAGCGTCAAGGTGAATGATCATGAATACTTCTGACAATTCACACTGTGAAAGAAACGGGCCCGACACAACGGCATTAGATGACTGTACGTCTTTTCAGCGAGGACTATCTCTCATATTCCTCACTGAAAGGAAAGGAGACACACTTTGTTGGACCAATTTTCTCCTATTTATGTATTGTTAATCAAGAGACCACTAAGATGTGTGTCTGATCGCACCCATGTTTCGCTTCTGAATAAGGCAGAACGATTTAGGGGCTGCTGTTCACAAACATCATCGGGCGGTTTTTTGGGGTTCCTTTGCGAATAAAAGAAGGTTTATTGTGATGTAAGCTATCATTAAGGGCTGTCCATTGTTGTGTCCATTGTCTGTGCTATTCTTACCCATTACCATAACCACTGCAGGGTTTCGTGTAAAGCAACTAACGTCTTAACGCTGTTGGCTGAGAGCCTTCACATGATGCTATCATTTTGATGAGATATTCTACGTCGAATTGATATATGCTGGCAAAGTCTTGGTATAGCTAAGTGACTATGCATTTATTAACACTATTCCGAGCTGAAGCATGCATTTCTAATAGAACACAGTTTTACACACGGTGTCAATAGCGAATAACAAATATCGTAGGGAGTGTACAGTGTATGATATGTCAAACAATGGCACGCACTAATCTCTCGAAAAAAACTGCATTTATGCAATATTTACTGGACTGGTTTTATTTATGGTTTTCTGTAACAAACAGTTGTTACCTCCGAAGACAATATGACAAACTACCACGTCTCCATCAGCTGTTGTCTGGTTTTATTACAGCACGTGTGTACTGGGATGCTCGACACTACAGCGTGCAAGCAGGTCAACATTTTGGTATTGGACATGGTGCTGCTATACATTATACACCTATTGAAACAAACACTGATCGATAAAATAACTGAAACAACATAATCCTTGCTAAAGCCGTTCTGTTGACTGAATAAAAACGCGTACATTGATTACGCATTTATCTGGTCTTACCACATGTGAACCCCCATATGAACAACTACCATCCAAGTAAAGTTTGCATAGGCTGCACGTGTTTGTATCTTGTGTTTGCATAACTACCATTCATCATTTACGGGTGGATCGGGTTTTGTAGTCATATATTCCAAGATTGTTACGACAATACAATACGAAATTGATGCATTACTTATGAAACGCCGGTGATTGTTCCGACTTCACCACAACATCTATAGAAATACCATATCGTATATATATACAATTTACCATTAACACGCCACTGGTCAGGCATTATTCCTGGTCTCGTGACCTTTTCCTTTCCCAACAT
>CM067354.1:27094269-27108430 GCA_034190875.2 Urechis unicinctus | reverse complement strand
ATAAAGACTGCTGTCACTGGTGATTACGCAAAAGGCGTTTTGTGCATTGCACATGTCGAAATTAGCTACTAACACATGTCAGGTGGCGGGGGGAGTAAGTGTGGAAAACAACGCAAACGCTCAATCTTCACTATTACTCAGTTAAAGGATCAATACCTTGCGCAGTGCCCTGAAACATAGAAAAAAACCGTACTTTATTTTCACTATGACCGATCTGTAGTGGTGTGTTTGGTCATTAATAAAACTAGTGATGGTGTACTGGGGAAAATGCATAAAGATGAATAACATACGGCACATAAAATGAAGAGGTGGTCATCGTTGACAGAGATGGTGGAAACTGTCACATAGGCGTCTAATCCCACATGCCTACACGTGCCAGAGTGATGATGAACATCAAGGTCAAAGACAATCATGCATAGCATTAGTGTATTGAGATATTACCCCCCCCCCCCCCATCTTCTCCATACCCGCTCATAATGAGATCAAGTATACCATTGTATATTATCAATACTCTCAGTGATGTTTTATCAACAGTCATTGACCGCGAACTGACATGGTGAATTGGTCGATGTGCACGACTGGGTCCAAACGCCTGCTTATTGTGATGACTGATAAAATCATAACATATAGCAAATGGATATTATGGGTCCTCATAATTATGTTCAAGCCCTTGTTGTCTAAAACATATAGCAGTACGACTAGATACATTAGATGTACGGTATTAAATGCTTCCAAAGACGATGTGGATGGATCATCTCCTGCGGAAATATCAACGGATGGACGGAGGGTTCTTATGCTACTAAGAATTCGCATTATGTTCCGCTTAATTGTCGAATAAGATAACAATTGCCTTCTGTTGCATCAGTATGAAAGCTTATTCCCTGTAAATGGTCTGCCACTCATCGCTACTTTCTCCGCTATGCAAGTGTTTTAATCGATGAAAAGTATACCTGTGGAAATTCGCGTTACTATCTTGTTAGAATGCTCATTGAATCACCGCAAATTTTACCACTACTCTCGTTGTATTGAGGGAAGTCTGTAAATGCAATAATACGTCTTTTAACCGCTTTACGCATGTGCTCTCCGTACGCTTTAAGCGGGTGCTATAGGCTTGCTGTTAGATACTCTCCCATATGCTCTTCACTATACATTGACGAGTCTTGCAACATGCATCAACATTCCTGCATTTAGCTTATCTTGACGAACATGTGTATCAGAAACCAGTCGAGGCCTTCACATGGTGAATCTAATGTAATTCTCTTTTGGGAGCCATTACCTTGCAGTTATTTTGTTCAGCAGGTTTATTATCAAGGAATCAGTGAAATGACGCGAAAAGACGCACAGTATATCGTGTTACTGAAGTGAAGGCATGCACTGTACTCTTAAAAATAGAAGACTACTATATACAGTAATAGAAACGGCGCTAGTGACTTCTTTACGCAGTACTAACACTCTCCATCGCGCACCCTCTCAATAGGAACCTCTTCATATACAAGTAATTTATTGGATAGCATAGAATATTGTAGCGGAAACATATAGTACTAAGGTGTATCATAAAGCTTGCTTCGTTATATAATCTTTACTCAATTATACATGTGAAGAGATACTTTACCACAAGGAGTGATATTAATATTTCCGAAAGGGATTGCCGTGCTATGACAAACATGACAGGTAAATGATATGTAACACGGGAGGCTGGTACAGTGAATGAAGGTTCAAAGACACATGGGTTGCTTTACGAGTGATGTTCAGTTATTCACTGTACCCACTGGGACCTGCTAAAGGAATTTGCAATGTATGGGGCATTTATATGGTTTTCATAGTACATTCCACCGGAACATTAATATGAGATAGAATTGAACCTCATTCAAAAAGTTATTGTGTTAGGAGAGTCCATGTCTCAAAGGATGCGCCCTTGTATTTAACAATCCCCAAGTCATACATCGGCTTGTGGTTGGTTGTTTATATTCGCTGTGCATTCAGGTGAGGATGTTATGTTAAGGCATTAGTTTTAGAATATAGTACATTGTAGGTAAGATCTTGCGCCTTCGATATAGGTTTGCAGCACCAAAATCGAAAAGTCTTACAATTGCAAGAACAATGTAGCAGATTTAAGGCATACATTAGGGAGCAGGTAAAATCTGTAATACTACTGTTGTATCTCCACCCTGTCTATTGTAATGATTAAACATATTTGTAAGTAGGGCTCTCGTTCATGTTACAGTGGTATATTGTAAATTTGAAGGTTAATGATTACCGAGTAGACATGCCACCCTTCAATCACGGTAATGTCAGGTTCTATTCCGGTTGGCAGTTACAACAGACATGTGATCTTACCTTAACTGAGTCCATGTTAGGCTTACCTCGATACACACACAATGCATACAAGCACATTTAATACTGCAGTGGAATATACAAATCGCTAGGATACCAAGCGAAATAATGCTAGCACGACGTAATGGTTGGCCGATCTACATAAAAGTATACACGTGACCACCTTAAATGTCCGTACTGGACCAAAGGCTGATTCCAAGGGCGATTAGGATAATAGTGTAAAGTGCATTACACACATACACACACACACACACACACAATCACAATCACACACACATACAATAACACGCATATATATATATATATATATATATATATATATATATATATATATATATATATATAATATATATATATATATATATCTATATAATATATATATGTATATGTGTATAAATATTACACACTAATGATGATGTTACTGCATTTGTATTGCTAATCATATATTGAGATTAAGTATACAGATGTGTGGAGTATCTTGTACTGACTGTGATTGTTGAACATATGGTAACATCAACGGTGTACCATTACTCACCCGTGACAATATAGAACATTAAAGCTTACAAACACGTCGAGGATCTCGCAAATGCAACTGTTGGCCAAACCAAGGAGGTTGTATATATCAAGTGAGCGTTGCTAATATTTGCAGCAGAGGACAGTGCTACACGGGATAGTGGGATAATGATAGATACACTTGGCATATACGCCATTAACTTCTTAATTGGCGGTTTAATTGTCATATAGTTCTATGCTTGAAGGTTTGTAAACGCTTAATTACTAACCCCGAATAATCACCAGCTGATAAACAAGCATCCTCATTGTTATAATAATCCATGCCAGGAATGACAACTTCCTAATTACATCTTGTTGTTATGATTGCGATCGCAATCGTGCCATATCAGCTCAGTTTAATATAATCAGCCTTAAGTGTGGCACAGACATAATGGACCCGAGGATAGAGTTTAAGAATTAATGCGGCAGAATGTACCGATAATTGACTGCTTAGAGAGTACCTTATTATGTGCTTTGAAGCCGTATTCATGCTGCTGGTGGTTGCCACCCGAACCTTCCATATATGGTTTTAATATTGTGGCATACACATTTGATAACTAAAATATCAATCTGATTTAGCTTGCCTGTATCAGACTTCGAAGATCTCGTTCTAATACATGGCAGTCACAGTCTTTTCATGGAAGCATAGCATTAGCAGTGTAGTCACCTGTCATTGTGCGAGCACCGCTAGCGGCTAGATTGGCAATGGTGTTACGATCCTCAACTGCGTCACAACCTAATGATTACTCTAACTGGAAGCTTGTTTTCGTCCTGTGATGGACTACTACTGCTTTCAGGATCGATGCTCTAATTTCAATGCTAACTGATCAGCAGCCAAGCTAGTTTGGAATACGACCAGTGACATTATTGAATGTAAGTTTCTCATGTTGATCACACACAGATCGATATCCGCGTGATATCCGCATACTAAGAAAGGTTTGAAGAATTCGAAATGTTTAACCGAATCACACATGCTGGATTTAATCTTAATAATTAGGAATTGCGGTATACTATTGCTGAGTGGGAGCCTTATGCAGATGATATGCAGCGTGTAATGTCAGCCAGCTATTATGAACGTTAGTTTGCCGGTCTGTTATCAAAGCATAATGAAATAGTGAAACAGACTGGCAATGATATATCAACGGTAAATTACTAAATATCTCTTAGTGCCAAGTAAAGATATGGCTTACCTTACACTTTTTCTGTTATGCAACAGCACAAATCACGGCACGATCATCTAACGACAGAAGTATGCAAAACTTGGAGAATCAATGATAGTAAGTGTTAGAGATGCTAAGAATCTGTTTCGCTATTGTTGTCATTCTCATTATCAATGGGAATGGACAGTGGTCTTAATGTTGAAAGTTCCACCATAAATGAAGGTAACTGACATTTCATGACGCCTACAACATGATCAGAATAGATGGCATGGCTTACAGGCTTACAACGCCGCAATGACGTCTGTGATCGCAAAGGGATCATCATCCACCATGGAACAATAGCATATTCTCATCGCCACTAAATTACCTTTGCTATATTTAGGAAGCATGTAGTGCGAATTATGATGTGTAGGGCAAATGCATAATAGTTAACACTGCTCTCACTTTGAACACAGCATCCTATTAATTCGCTTGAACCTCATTTTACTTGTCATATGTCAGATGGCCTCCCATCTTGTGCTTCCAGCTTTGACAAACAAATATTTTAAGTAGCTGATGCTTGGTTGATTGTCACTCGCAAAAACCCTAAAAACGTATCATACAATTACAGGATACATCAGTTAACAAAACCATCTTAGCCAAACCTTTACCACTCTAACTATATCCGAGCTCTGCGTTACAGCCTAGGTTAATATTTTTAATTTATCGTGGATATAGAGGGGGAACCGTTATTCATCGCGACATGATAAAAGTCACATTATCATTCTGTTGGAAGTTGGACACAATGCTGATAAGCGGATGAAGTGGATATTCGTTGGGCTTATCGTAATACAGGTGCACACATGTAGCTGGGAATGACATGCAGTACCACAGTATGCCACACCCATACGAATTGAGGCAATAGAGAGGACTCTCCATGGAATTAGATTACCTCACTTAGTAAAATACTAGTCTAGAAGACGCTCCATAGGGTTGTGTTACCTTTCTATGTAATCGAGAAGGCTCTCCAAGGGGTTAAGTTACCTCACTTAGTAATCGAGAGGACGCTCCACGGGGTAAGGTTATCTCGCCAAGTTATACCCGGGCCTCAAAATGTGTCACAAGGTATTAAAGCTGCATTCAGGTACGGTCAGCTGCGAGGTAGGAATACGACTGCATTTAGGCGTGGTCATCTGTAAGGTTCAATTGTGCATGTGACTCAACCTAAGCCAACACGCCCAAAGCCCGACATTCGCAAGATTGGGGGATTTCAATGGTCAGCCATTGTTAACAGTGCAAACATGTCGTCACAATTTAACGCACCGCCATGCTCCCATGATAATGATTATACTCTCAATCGATTCTCTACAAACATTTACATGCTTGTATGGAGGCGAATGAGGCGAAAACGATACTAGTGACGCCAATAAATAGCGTTTTTAGTGCATGACCAAAACATGACGCGAGCTGTTAATAGAGGCAAGCATTAAAAAATATGGAGTAGCTTGTGTGATCTCTCATCGTCAACCATCGTAATGGGTTGAAGTATAGTATTTGCACCTATTTAGTTTATTCAATTTCCATTATCTTGTCGTTCTTGCAGTCGCACTATTACCATGCCAGACAGTGCTAAAAACGGTTCTGGTATACGCAATTGTCTTAGTTATATTACTAAACGGGATAATAAATTCAGTGTTCGAAAGTAACCTCTTAGCTTCAACGAAAGTAGCTAGTTCCGTTGGCGTAGTGTTAAACTGCATCGCGTTTTGACCCTACGATTGCGGCTTAAATACAAAGTTGTGTAAACCTTACTGACTCCCCGTGAATCGGATAATCACCTTAAACGGGGGTCTCATCTCTGAAAGGGGAAACACCCGACCAGGTATCTGATTGATACCGTGATGGACCTTTGTCCCAGCGGCTTGGGTTTTGCAGCTCGGTCTGGGTAACAAGCATTGTCCCAAAGGGGCGCTGGCACTTAAGGAAAGCTGTCCAAACATCACAATCATCATCATCCATCACCGTCGCAATACCAACTCTTTGCTGTAAGTGACGTTTTATCACAATTTTAACATTATTACCTATCAATGAAAGCATGTCTTTGAGCTATTGAGCGTTGCAGAATCGTTGTGTTCAGTTGTGATAGCAGCTAAAGGTTTGTATGTTTTCGAACGTACGGTTATATCCACGGGCCTGTATAGCTCTTCCTTCTATGCCTGTTATCATAAATTGCACGACCGCAAAAATCCAACGGTTTGTGTTACCGTCTGCAACTCACATAAACAACACTTATGCTCGGAAGCCATTCCTGCGACAGCAGTGGGACGGGAGAACGCGGCTTACCTAAATGCGTAAAGGCTTAGTTGCCGGCCATTATCAGTGATACACCGTCTTATTTGTCACCATTACTTTGATGCGAGTCTGCGGGACTGATGGGAAGCCTTTCTGATGCTTCTGTAAGTGGGAACAATGTAGGCGTCAACACCAGGCTAATATTGTCAGCGTCGGCCGCGCATGGATATGCTACAGGAAATTGTTCTCTCTACTCTACACTCTGCTGAATAAAGATAGCTCGTATGTTGGTGGTAAAATTGTTACAATTGTCTCGTGCAGAAGGATTTTATTCAGTCCATCTGATATCAGTGTCATTAAGCATCAGCTTTGAAGCACTAACATACTGTAATTCATGATCATTTAGCCTGCAAATTTACACGTACCAGGAAATTACCGATTTACATGTGCACGGAAGATGTACCGCAAATCGTCATTTGGTACATCATACTTTTATCAATTGTGATAATATAATATTTTCAGCGGTCACGACAGGCAAAATAATAAATATCAGCATTTGAGGGCAAATATTAAATGATAATGGTATCCCATGAAAATTGCAATACTAGCTTCCATTAACATCGTGGGCCTCAGATGTATTCAATGCAATAAACAAATCACAGATTAAACCCATAACGCAAAGCTCTATGTGTTTGCCTCAATTCTTTGCATATGCGGTTTATGGGTGCAGACAGAATGAATTGTGATAATCAGAAATGTTTTATGTGTAAACATTTGTCCATATTTAATGTAAAGTACCTAGTGTGGGAAACCTATCAGAGGCTGGTACACAGCGGGCAAACATATATGCTATAGGCCAGGAACGACAGTGGTGAGCTAGAAGTGTGTGGCAATGGCTTAGGACCTGTCGGGGTGCAAAAGTTAATCAGGGTTTACGGCATGGCATCAAGGCATAGCAACATCACAGCAGCGAAACTCCTTATGAGTACATTCTCCCGAGATCTTTGCAAACAATTTGGTTCACCAACGGGAATGAAACGACTAATATAACATGCATATATACTTTATATGCAGAGTGTGAGCGTTCAGAGGCAAAGCTCATCACTCTTTTTCTGGAAATGACATGAAATTGGCATGAAATATATAAGACAAGGAAATTGCATAGTCCATGTATATTTGCATTTCATTTGCGACATATGTTTTGACCTCAACCCTCAGGGTTAATTCATCGTTCACAATCCCAATAAGGTCAAAAAGCTATGTTGGGGGAATTTATTTCAGATTTCGCATTGCTTGTGGAATGCAAGTATAAATGATTTGCAATAGTTTTGGTTATCGTCGTATTCAACCTGGGTGTAAAATCATGACATTTTGGATGTAATCGCCCACATTGCTAAACCGGTCAAACCACAGACAGAAATCATCGCACATTACGTATCATTTACGAAAGTGACCGCTAGGAAGACAGCAATGCGCTTAGAGCCGTCGGTCGATAGCTAATAACGGGCACTGTATTGTGGTGTAGTCAATTGTAGACTGTGTACTGAATGCTGAGTTGCCGATTGTCCCTGGATAACCATTGCATGCGTCGGTGAGAACCTTCGGTGCCTGTTATCATACAAAAGGCGTTTGTTATAAGCTGAACACGTCCGACGTTTGTCTCATGGATCATTCAATGCTCTCTTAATTTTGGAGCTATTGTATCACTTTTCATAGCACAAGGAGTAACACTAAGCAAATATAAGAATCGATGCAAATTTAAAACAAATCAGTAGTGAAGAGAAGTAATCGGTTTTCTATTCCTGATGTACAAACATTCGCTTTCAGCGTTAACAAATACATTTATTGTAAAGGTAATAGAAATGCGATGATAAGAGTGATACATTGTCATTAGCGTACAAGAAAAGCTTCTGTTGATTAGGGAGCCTCATGGTCACTGTTACTTGCTTCACTTGCGAATGTTACATGCATCGCCCGGCCTTTTGGGAGACAGCAATAATTCAAATGTTCAAATGCCTTACTCCATTTCCTCTGCGAAAGGGTTCATTGCTTGCAGTTACTCAAACTTGACAACAAAACGGCCACAGGCATCGAACATAAAACATATCGGAAAAATGCGCTCGGCCATTTATCCTCGTAGTTTTTTTTTTTACAATACTATTTGTATGTGTGAACCTCGAGCTACATATGCCACGCAATATCACCGCATGTCCTATAGCTGACACAAAGCGAGATATGTTTAAAATACAAAATTGACAAGAGGAATTGATCTGATATATACATATGACCACAATCAAGGCCTCCACTAGAAAACTGCCGCACTCATGCGTGGTTCATGTACGCTCTGTTACCTTATATAGGCAGTGCACTAGGGACCTAAACTAAACAAATTATGTTACATGTTTGGTGTGCCGTGGAAGAATCAAAATATACGATTGATATTATGTAAGGTTTACAAAACCAGAAAATGGTCGATGGACGTGAGTACGGAAGATTATTCGAGAAGCGGTGGTTGGCAAATATGTTTAACGATTGCATCGAGTTTTATACGCAATCAAGATAATATAATTTCTCGCACAAAGGCGATAAGTGGGAATGTTTTGAGGATGAAATGTTAACTGATATCAGGCAATACATGCTCACTATAAAATCAACCGTATAACTGCCCAGTGGATGGCAAAAGAGAGAGAAAATGACCTGAGAGTAAATCTTGGTGTTTATTTGTTCTTCCCATTCAAGTTAACGATATTAGGCCTAGTACAATCTGCTACACAGCACTATCATGCAGCCAGGACGTACAGTTGCTTATATAACATCTCTCCGCGTCATATTCATATATCTGCATACATGTTTCAATGTGAAATAATAATGTGCAATAATAATGTGCTTGGTTACAACGTTTGGCTTCGGTGTGCTCATTGATTGTCCACTCTTCGGCCAACACTGATCACTGAAGAGATACCTGAACGAGTTAACGTTCCATGTTTAACTTCAATACCAAGTTCTCACTTACATCACTCACTGTAATATGCTATTGCGTTGCATTCTGATGTCAACCCCTGCGTAACATAATCCGTGAACATCTATCAGCTGAAGTGTCGACACTGTTGGCAATGCTACTTTCTGATTATGTACATGAATCGAGTCTTGTATGTATTCACCAAGGAATGACGTTCTCTTGTATGGCATGTACAAGAGCAATACCTTGATTGAGTCAACGCCATCCATTTGCTTCATTAACCTGTAAGCTTAAAGTTGTTTCGGCCACTGTCGTTCTGTTGCTCTAAAGATATCTCTCAAACACAATGAGACTTTGGAACTCTTATAAAATCTATCCAACACGTGGTACATAGAATTTGCAGTTATCATGTAATTGTCTGCACTTCATTGAACACATGAACAGCTCTGAGAGGTAGAATCAAACCAACTCAAGGCCCACTAATACAACCGTCACTCCGGTAGTTGTTAAGGGGCCGCCACATCGTTATGAAGACGCATTCGCCGAGAGCATAAACGTGCCAACATGTTCCTACGTTGAACACCCACATCCATAACCAGGAACAATCACAGTAACCTGGCGTAAAATAATTGAATGCAGTTTATTCGACTGCACAAATGGATTGACGTTTTAAGCTTTTCCTTCGGAACCTACGCACCTTGTCTGTGATCTCTCAAAATGGGTGAGGTATAGTATTCAATACTCACACTCATCGTTACGCTAAAAAAGGTTTATATCTCACGTGGAATGCGCATGATGGCTTTGCCGACATTACACTTGTGACTCTCGACACATCAAATAGTATTGAAGAACGGAATGACACATTGTATATTTATTTCACAACCTCTCGTAACTCTATCTATTATTTGTTTAGCTGATGCCTGGCGCGAAGCACCGTAGCCTCAGTCCGTGCAACATATCGAACGTCAGTATCAACGAAGCTGGATCATTACACATGTGATGTCAAACAAGGGCTGGTATTTCGATTGTTGCCCTAGGTGCGTGTTATTCTACGCATTCGTTCAAGGGTATCCACGACGTTGCACATTGTATGTAGCATCTGACACGTGAAATATTCAATGCGTTCACCGAGAGTAACATGTGCAGTGATATGTCTTATATAAAAACCTTAGATTAGTCGATGAGAAGTACTATAGCTAGGACGATGGATGTGTTCTGAATTTCAGTAAATTCGGGTATATGTTACGCTCAATAGTCTTGTAGCCTGTTCGAAATTATGTAATGGATTAACTTCAACCACCAGGAAGATCTGAAATGTTCAATTCGTCCATGACCTCGGCGTCTTCTACATTCGTATGGGTCATAATCCTGTTTTTGTTTTCAATGATGTCAAGTATTGTAAGATTAAATTGACGTCGTTATTGTTGATCGAGTTGTAGCAGCAATGTCAGTCATTAATATCGCATGTGATCCGTCTTTGCAGTCTTTGATCCTACATCTACAATAACAATAAATGCCACCGACCAGTGGTGATTAGTGATCATCCCAGAAGTACCAAGTATTTTAATAAATGGTGACTTTGGTGCTTTTACGGTTACCTGCAAACCAAACCCAATAATTTTACACGCAACTGATAACACGCCATAGAAATGGTAGAGAAAATAAACATGCAAAAACTGATTGGTCCAGAAACACCATCAATACCATATGTGTTCTGCCAAGCTTGCTTATGAGCTATCCAAAACCATCTAATGGTTTCATTTAGCGTTAGTACTTAATATTCTTTTACATATATTCAACCTTAAACCTTAACGTCTCCGTCCTACATTCAAGTAAATAAAGTTATGGTCGGAGGCTCTTTCGCCAACAGCATTTGGATCACTATGCATATCTGAGTTTAGGCTTAGTTGTCGGCCAAAATCTATTGTGTTATTCAATTTAATCTATTTAGTCCATTGGATCACCATACCGTTGATAGTGGTATCATGTTGCTACGTTATGATGAACAAACTTCGCATGCATTATTTCCCGTAAAATTAATGGTCTAAATGGCAATGGCGGAAAAATACAATCCTAAGGCGTGTTCCAGATTAAACGCATCGATGCCCTCTCAGGAATAAGAAATGTGTATTATATTTCCGTATTATTATATTGTATAATTGGCAATTGATGGGATGAGCCTCTAACATCAGCCTAGCTTAATATAATGAAATGAATGGCAGGTAAGTGTTGGTACAAAATGCAGAACGTACACCTAAAAGCGGCTTTAATATGCCTAGGCTACGCACCATGCGGATTACTACTATGGCAATGGTTAGATGTTGCAATCGCATAAGAGGCAATAATGATCATGCAAAGCAAAATTGCAATAATCACTATGTGGAATAATAATTTGAAAGGTTTCGCACAAAAGGCTGAGAATGGGCTGTCACATCATTAGCACTTAACATTGTATAGTGTGAGGAAATTGCCGATAGCCTTAAGAGCGATGTCGATGACTTAATGCAGTGAATGATCTGCCTTATAACAGTAGGCAAATGACACATGGTTTGCATTTAATATGTAGCCATTACCATAGGTTTCGTGTAATGAATCAAACCTCGTACTACCAGGGATACAGTGGTTACATTTAAGATATTACGCATCAATGCCGAAATTTTATCGTTTTGGTCGTCATTACCGTCATCGCTTATTCTAATGCATCACGGCTTTTAAAATGATATTTCAAGGAGACATCCTTATCTAGGTGTTGCGTTCTAGTCATAATATTTCATTTTTCACCACTGCATACGTCCCGCATAGATTAAGTGAACGGAATTATCTTTATATAGCATTTGAATCGCTCTCTGTAGAACCCGTAAGTCATGGTACCGATTGCGTCCTAGATAGATATCTAATTCTCGGAAGTAATAGTGACAAATCAGTCTGAAAATTACTTTTCATCGCGCAAGTGCGTCACATTACTATCCAGACAATATCCATGGTCTTGTGATCATTTCTGTATAACATTAGTGCAATAGTCTTTCCTCTGATGGTCATTCTTGCGTGTTGAACATTACTGGTACTCAATATATAGCAATGCTAATTGGAAAAGTGATCATAAACTTTAATTGTGTATAAACGTTAGCTTCATGTTCAATTATGTGCAGTGTACGCTATTAAACAATGAATATTGATAGGCTTAACCGCATATTCCATAAAAAAACCCACTTTCATGCCACACTTTATCTCACCGATTAGCTCAACCTTTTCTTGATAACTTTCGTTATGTGGCTATTACCGCAAAAAAGCTTATGTTACAGATCGTTCATGTAACCATTCGTTGCGAATGGCTGCCAATTCCCGAGTGACTCGTCGATCATCGCAAATGGTATTCATACGTAGAGTCTCTCAGTAGCTGTTGTATGCCACCGTGTTTTTCTCTATTGCACTCCCTCTAGCAAGTTCTCTTCATGAGCATTGTTGTTCTTATTCACAGTTACACTGTTATCTTGGATAAGATTAATCATTATAACGCACACTTATGGGCCGAAGCTAAATTTGTATTCAATGTCAAAAGTGAAGAGGTAGCTGTTGGCGTCATCAATATACTGTAGTTTCCTCAGAAACGATGGCTACTCTTAGGCGGGGTTAATTCAACATTACTTCCTGCACTATACAGATAGGCACATGCTGTAACTAAGACAGATTGTTTGGGGACACAAGCTAAAATGGATAGTATATGAATGATACTCCCAGACGAGAACACGGCACAAAAACTGCGTCCATGCAAAGAAGCGTGGTTACTTGGCATTAGTCCCCAGTTGACGCATTAGCTGCTCCTTAGTTATACAGAGACCGCTCTGTAATGGCACGTGTCATTTATTATACTGTCAGGTTCGGTGTCTATGGGGTAACGTTGCATGGAGATAAATGATAAATAGCAAAAAGAATGCATGAGCAGTCAATGATGGTATAGAGGACGGATGTTGACGCGCTTGCTGAAGCAGTAATATGGGTAATTACGAATAAATATCGAGCGACAAATAAACATCTCACCCGGTCGCACATAATATTTTATATGGTTGTCATCTTGCTTATCGTTTGTGGTTTGAACACGTCCACAGATCTCGCGACGTCAACATAAAAGACTAAGCCACTAAGCCACTATGTCATGTGGGGACTATCTGCTGTATGATTATACAGCCTAGGTACGACATTGAAGTATTTAGAGTTTACAGCACAAGTGCTTCAGCTCTGTCTCGCAGTCTCTTGCAATTGTACTACCTCGGAGTATAATTTGCCAATTTACGTTAAGGCTTGTTTGTCAGCTTATCTGTAGTGAACAGACGCACCAAGAGGTCATTTTTCAAATCTAGGGAAAAAACAAATGATAAAGAGCAATGAGCGCACTCTACCTGTGATAAAAATATAGAACAAACGGCCAAATGGTACAATTGTTAACATACATGGCTATACTCAGTGACACTCAAACACTAATATACTTAAGACATAACAATATATGGTATTCTTATGTTATATGCTCTAAAACATGTTTTAGACCTTGCGTTCTAAAACAGATGGGATTGCCCGGTTAAAGGATTAACAAGAACATTTAAGTTTCCCATAGAAACCAATCGATATGTCTTCTATAGCAGGATCACTTGTAATACTGGTATACAGTATTACCTGCAACGGTTGGTGTACTTGTGGAACGTTGTAATGACGCATAAATCGGGTTCAAAGCAAGATAAAACGGATAGCAATGGGTTACGAGTCGATGAGCGCAATAAAACAAATTATGTTAGCTATGTAAGTGTCTGTTGTGCTGCTGGTGAGACGTTGCTTTGTCGAATTGACATGTGAGATACAGTGAATGGCGGGTAATCTAGGGCCTAAGCACGAA
>CM067354.1:26551983-27086295 GCA_034190875.2 Urechis unicinctus | reverse complement strand
ATTTGAACAGTGAAGCGAAGCAATATTAAACATTGATAATCGATGTTAAAGGCATGCAAATTTGGGGGCATAGCACAAACCAACAGTTCACGTATAAAAAAGAGGAAATTATTTTTTGACAATTGAAAAGAACAGAATGCAACTTTTTAGTAGCATTAGAATCCTTGATCCATCGGTTACTTTTTTAATAGACGCGTGCGACAATAGACAAAATAATAAGTGCAATCCAAAAAGTTTATAAAACAGCCTAGTGAATGCCGTGAACTAATTTCGCAGGAGTAAAATTCACTACCCTTGTTGATTGGTAGGGGCAATTCCGCCGGCAATGTATTCGACGTTAGTGTATGAGCACATAAGGTCATGTTTTAACGAACAATCGCTAATCGTCTCCATCTGTTAATGCGTCAATTTATCTTTATTGATCATGTAGCTATATTGATCGCATGTTGCTGTACACCCCATGTGTTTGCTTTCAAGTTGATTTAAAGTTAAACAATATGACTTGTTTGTGTTAGTTTCAAAGGTGCATTTTAAAATATAAACAGAATCTAGCACTCGACATAGATGCACAACAGGTGTACTTGGTCTAAATGGCCCGTTCACATTAAATGCCCCAGGCATATGATGTAAATATGACAGACATCTGGTAATTTTTGGATGGTACATTAACGCCTAAAGTTACCGAATCAAATGATTATATGCGTTCAAAACATTTCCAAAACCCTTGAATGGATAAACGATTCGCAACCACATCGTTTTGGCGGTGATATTAATTCACTAATCTTATTGTGTTGAACTGTGAGCGCTAAAAATTTCCATGGCCGATGTATGAACATTAGCAATACATGAAAGATGCTTTGTAGAGCAGTTACGTAACAACTTACCGCCTTAAGGAATTGTAACAATGTGACAACCGTTTAAACCTCATGCATTAAGCCAGCAGCGTCGGCATAGTATCGCAATTGCATCAAACCGGCAAAAGACATGGGTCGGCATAATACATGATTTGACCCAGCCTTATACATAAACAAGGTCCTCATGACAACTCGTGGTCCATGCAATTTTGAGCACACTTGACATGGTAATTATCGATTACTGCCCCAGTCTCGCACCTGTTTAAGTGTTACACTTCGTGCTCTCATTGTGTGCGTGAACAGAGGGGATGCGCGGGAAACGTTTATTTTCTCACTACACTCATGCTGCACTCGTGTCGCTGGCCTAGTTATATTTGTCTATTATATTCACAATCACTCTGGCATTGATGTAACCATCTCAAAAACGATTGCCATACGACAGTTTCCGTCATGTTATTCATTCTGTGTGCCGTATGTAATTCGTCTCTGTGCAGTTGTCACCCAGTACACCCATACTGATTGTATTAGAAGTCACTTATCAAATAAGCTACGGTTACTGCTTTAATGAGAACACTGGGGAATTATTGCGGTTATCATCTATAGCCAAGCAATTGTGTAGACGGAGCGTTGGGCCTTTTTCTTATTTAGGAACATCATTCAAATTCATTCTACACTAAGTTTTACGCATAGCTGATTTGTTTAATAACTTATATCAGTTTGTGTAATGATGTAAAACCGTTTGCTAAATCACACTTGAGTGCAGCCTATTCTAGTAAGGGCATTAAAAGTGTATAATTCAGACATCTGCCAATAGATATAGCGTGCTAGAAATATTGCGCTTGGTTTTCTAGCGATCCTTATAATCCTCTGCCTTAAATCTGTTGCAATTTAATGCATTTCGGTCATAGGTTTGGTAATAGACACCTAACTTTTGCCTTAACTTTGCATCCTCGCCTGCATTGACAGCAAATATACTCAACCAAATCACAAAACAAAGTGCCACATATTTAATGCACATACGTCGCTTTAACGACATTAACTCGATCGACAATAATTCATCAAATGTGATTCAATTCTAAAACAAATTCGGGGTCCGGTGACATTTAGATGCAACAATGAAAGTGTCTAAAATATGTATATACTACTGGTTTATTGCTCGGGTTGAGAAAGTTTAATGTCCTTTTATGATGTCGCATAACGTTCCCAATGGGTCCAGAGAATAATTCACTACATATGCATTCTCTATATATGACTCCCATGTTTCATACCATGCTTACGAAAGTACTGCCATATCAATCTCCTCTGGGGACAAAGTACCTTATCACAAATATAATTGAAAATGATAAAGCGAGGCCTGGGTTTGTGCCTAAGCTTAAGCATAAATCAGCCACTATGAGCCTTCACGTTAATCTATGATTCGTATTGACCAGATAATAAAAGCATCCAAAGCTGCAAAGTCGCTTGTACTCATTTAATTATGAATATATAACCTCTTGCATAAATATCCCCATTTGCGCCCAGAAGGAGGACATATCAAATGACTATGAGAAGGCATATACTAGTCTTTACAGTAAAGGGTCCGTGTTATAACCTACAGCCATCATTCAATATTCTGGGTCAGCATTCCACTAGACTTCCCCTAACACCTGTTAATCGTTCAGTTAGCATAAAACAAGTGTGCGTAAAGGAAGCAAAATAATTACTGGACAATTAAGGTTATTTGATGATTAACCTTGGATGTATCATCGGATTTCTGTTTTATAGTGTCATTATGCTTTGGTAACAGGTCTACAAACTAAACGTTCAAAGCAGTGGACTGACATGACATTTTTAATCCCATTGAACGCTTCATAAGACATGTTGACCGTAGCTCCAAATGCATGATATTATGGGGCAATTCTTAGTGATGTGTTATTCGTTGAAAGGTCATGGGAAAAGTATCAAATCCTGCAAAGATTCTCATCATAGATCATCATCATACGACAGGGATGTCAGCACACTACTGTAAGGCGTGCACGTTAGCCAAGAAAAAAAACGTTTGATTAACACACGGATATCGACCAGTAATGAGAATCTAGCAATCAAGAACTACTGGTCGCATTCCAAACCAGCACAGTCGCTTATTGAGTAGCTTTACAGTTGGTGCATCTATCCAGAAAGCAGTAGTAGTCCGTCACAAGACAAAAGCTCCTAACTATTTCCCAGCTAATAGCTGGCCGTACTCATATAATGACAGACAACCACGCTGCTAATGTTATGCATCCATGAGAAGATATATGTGATAAGATCCTCATGTATTCAAACGTATTCGTAGGGTTCTGAAATAAGCCGAGTTATTTTGGTAATCCACTGTGTATGCAACAATATTCAAAGCACGTGTGTTTAGTCCTCAGTGCATACATGTAAGGGTCTGGTACATCAGTGAAGTCTTATAGTGAAATATTAATGCCCTGAGACCTGTCTACCAGGATAGCGATCACCAGCGACTTGCTTACTTGCTCAAAAGCACATAGAAGTGTGATCTCCCAACGATGAATATCTGCACTTGATCACCAGTCATTAAATCCCCATCTACTTGGATAACTTATCCTAACGTTGCAATTCATGTTGTGTCTGTGGCGCTCCTACAGTAATTTACATGCAAAGCATAAAATTGTGATTGATGAAATTAGGAATGTGTCATTGCTGGCAACTGAGATGAATCGGCGATATCTTTTCATTGATTACCTGATGATAAGAACCTACTGGCAATTACTGACAGATGTTGGATATTGGTTGTTTAATCGACGACTGTGCTCGATGGTCAGAATGTGAATATTTGCGTTTAATTACCTCCAACCGTTGAAGCACACTCACAACTATACCACCAACTAATATGTTTCTATATATTGCACAAGTGAAGTGTATTTTCATAGCCCCACCATTTCTCGCCCTATTATTCTCCGCCGCGGACTCTAACAATGCTAATATGGTGAGAATATCCTCAGTATTTTGGGTTGATCGAAAGTTAGGCTTTCACGCAGTTAGGTTCATTCGCGTTGCGTAATCCTGCTGCTGATGTGGAAACAGCATCAGAGCATATATTTTATTTATGTGCGTAGATGCCCGTATATGATGCCGCATAGAGTACCAAACGGGTGGGCAGAACAACTTAACATCACGCGTGAAGCAACCAATTGTACCTTTGACCCTGCGTTCACTGTATCTGTATCTATATACCATGATACATATCATGCTTGTGAATGCACTGCGAGCCATTGCAGATATATCAATCTCACACCATGTGATAAAGTTCCTCCCCACATGTATAAGTGAATAAAGATGATAATGCGAAATGATATATGCATAGGGAATCATTAACTAGCAGCGCACCTGAGAGTCTTTGTATGGCATCAACCAGCTACCGAAAATCGACCATGTGTACGGGGGCTACTTATTGACACCAATCAAAAGTGGCTTTCACTCATCTTTTGCATTACTTCTTGCATACATATTCATATTAGCGTCTACAAAGCATGCCTTTACACAAGCAACCGAATATAATTGATTCCTTTGTTGCCTTGACTATATACCTACTAAGGCAAACTATACCAAAGAAAAGGTTGAGCTAATCGGTGAGATAAAGTGTGGCATGAAAGTGTGTTTTGTAAGGAATATGCAGTTAAGCCTATCAATATTCATGTTTTAATAGCATACACTGCACATAATTTAACATGAAGCTAACGTTTATACACAATTAAAGTTTATGATCACTTTTCCAATTAGCATTGCTGTATATTGAGTACCAGTAATGTTCAACACGCAAGAATGACCATCAGAGGAAAGACGCCGCCTGAGAGGCTATTGCACTAATGTTATACAGAAATGATCACAGGACCATGGATAATGTCTGGATAGTAATGTGACGCACTTGCGCGACGAAAAGTAATTTTCAGACTGATTTGTCACTATTACTTCCGAGAATTAGATATCTATTCAGGACGCAATTGGTACCATGACTTACGGGTTCTACAGAGAGCGATTCAAATGCTATATAAGGATAATTCCGTTCACTTTATCTATGCGGGACGTATGCAGTGGTGAAAAATGAAATAATATGACTAGAACGCAACACCTAGATAAGGATGTCTCCTTGGAATATCATTTTAAGAGCCGTGAGGCACTAGAATAAGCGATGACGGTAATAACGACCAAAACGATAAAATTTCGGCATTGATGCGTAATATCTTAAATGTAACCACTGTATCCCTGGTAGTACGAGGTTTGATTCGTTAATGCACGAAACCTACGGTAATAGCTAAAATCAGATTAAATACAAACCATGTGTCATTAGCCTACTGTTATAAGGCAGATCATTCACTGAATTAAGTCATCGACATCGCTCTTAAGGCTATCGGCAATTTTCTCACACTATACAATGTTTAGTGTTAATGATGTGACAGCCCATTCTCAGCCTTTTGTGCGAAACCTTTCAAATTATTATTCCACATAGTGATTATTGCTATTTTGCTTTGCATGATCATTATTGCCTCTTATGCGATTGCAACATCTAACCATTGCCGCAGTAGTAATTTGCATGGTGCGTAGCTTAGGCATAATAAAGCCGCTTTTAGGAATACGTTCTGCATTTTTACCAACACTTACCTGCCATTCATTTAATTCTATTAAGCTAGGCTGATGTTAGATGCTCATCCCATCAATTGCCAATAATACAATATAATAATACGGAAATATAATACACATTTCTTATTCCTGAGAGGGCATCGATGCGTTTAATCTGGAACACGCTTTAGGATTGTATTTTTCCGCCATTGCCATTTAGACCATTAATTTTACGGGAAATACTGCATGCGACGTTTGTTAATCATAACGTAGCAACATGATACCACTATCAACGGTATGGGGATCCAATGGACTAAATAGATCAAATTAAATAACACAATAGATTTTGGCCGACAACTAAGCGAAAGAGCCGCCGACCATAACTTTATTTACTTGAATGTAGGACGGAGACGTTAAGGTTTAAGGTTGAATATATGTAAAAGAATATCAAGTACTAACGCTACATGAAACCATTAGATGGTTTTGGATAGCTCATAAGCAAGCTTGGCAGAACACAGATGGTATTAATGGTGTTTCTGGACCAATCAGTTTTTGCATGTTTATTTTCTCTACCATTTCTATGGTGTGTTATCAGTTGCGTGTAAAATTATTGGGTTTGGTTTGCAGGTAACCGTAAAAGCACCAAAGTCACCATTTATTAAAACACTTGGTACTTCTGGGATGATCGCTGATCACCACTGGCCGGTGGCATTTATTGTTATTGTAGATGCAGGATCAAAGACGGCTACAATCACATGCGATATTAATGACTGACATTGCTGCTACTACTCGATCAACAATAAAGACGTCAATTTAATCTTACAATACTTGACATCATTGAAAACAAAAACAGGATTATGACCCATACGAACGTAGAAGATGCCGAGATCATGGACGAATTGAAAATTTCAGATCTTCCTGGTGGTTGAGGTTAATCCATTACATAATTTCGAACAGGCTACAAGACTATTCAGCGTAACATATTCCAGAATTTACTGAATAATCAGAACACATCCACCGTCCTAGCTATAGTCCTTCTCATGGACTAATCTAAGGTTTTTATATAAGACATATCACTGCATGTGTCACTATCGGTAAACGCATTGAATATTTCACGTGTCAGATGCTACATACAATGTGCAACGTCGTGGATACCCATGAACGAATGCGTAGAATAACACGCACCCAGGGCAACAATCGAAATACCAGCCCTTGATTGACATCACATGTGCAATGATCCAGCTTCGTTGATACTGACGTTCGATATGTTGCACAGACTGATGCTAAGGTGCTTCACGCGAGGCACCAGCTAGACGAATTATAGATAGGGTGACGAGAGGTTGTGAAATAAATACACAATGTGTCATTCCGTTCTTATATACTATTTGATGTGTCGAGAGTCAAAAGTGTAATGAAGGCAAAGTCATCATGCGCATTCCACGTGAGATATAAACCATTTATAGCGTAAGGATGAATGTGAGTTTTGAACACTTTTCCTCACTCATTTCGAGATTACACAGACAAGGTGCGTAGGTTCCGAAAGAAAAGCTTAAAACGTCAATCCATTTGCGCAGTCGAATAAACTGCATTCAATTATTTTGCGCCAGGTTACTGAGATTGTTCCTGGCAATGGATGCGGGTGATCAACGTAGGAACATGTTATACATCTCATGTTGGCACGTTTATGCTCTCGGCGAATGCTTCTTCATAACGATGTGGCGGCCCCTTTATAACTACTAGAGTGGCGGTTGCATTAGGACAGGGTTGGGTAAACGTAGTGAATGGCTTTGTACATATCATGATATATAATGTTAAGGGGTACAAGCCAGTATAGGATACATGCGAGTGATGATCGCGATTGACGAAACGAAGCCTAAGCTCCGCCCACTAAAACTCAGATGATCCAGCTTCGCTTCACTTCGTGATGTTTTTTTACTTGGACTTACTCCCACGTTATCGCGTTACAAGCAGTTAATGGGTTTCGTGTGCACAGAAACTGGTGTGTAATGGCGCGTGTCATTGATAATACCATGCAACCGGAGGAATGCCAATGTATATTCTGAATATTAATCTCACACTTGATGACAAAGTACCTCGTCTCATTTATAATTGAATACATGTGGCAAAACGCTTCCTTGCTTAGTGATTTAGCTCAGTACTATGGGTGTGCAACAGAACGTCTTTACAGCATTAAGTAGCTACTGCGAACCCCTCCTCGTTAATGCACATCCTTAATGCTAATTAAAAAAGGGGCTTTCGCTCATTGAACTTGCTGCATAATAACTCATAATCAAAGTACACCACAAAAATGTTACGGTTCAACCTTCTCAATGAGAACCTCCAAAGAATAAATAATTGAAATGTCTCGCTATTCAATATCCTTAACATGTAAGATGGCATTGTTCGAATCACTTGTTTATTTGGCATTGACAAGAGGTTCCCGTAAACAAGTATTTTGGATTATAACGGAGTCAGGTATCTCAGTTGACGCTTACTGTCTATATTTCCAATATAAAACCTGATTGAACTTGTTACATATATGACCTTTAAACGGTATCATGACTCGTGGTCAATTGACCCATAGCATCACAGAGGTAAAACGAATCACTGTGCTCAATTAGTTGGCCTTGAGTTGGTTTGATTGTACCTCTCAGAGCTGTTCATGTGTTCAGTGAAGTGCAGACAATTACATGATAACTGCAAACTCTATGTACCACGTGTTGGATAGATTTGATAAGAGTTCCAAAGTCTCATTGTGTTTGAGAGATATCTTTAGAGCAACAGAACGACAGTGGCCGAAACAACTTTAAGCTTACAGGTTAATGATGCTAATGAATGGCGTTGACTCAATCAAGGTATTGCTCTCGTACATGCCATACAAGAGAACGTCATTCCGTGGTGAATACATACAAGACTCGATTCATGTACATAATCAGAAAGTAGCATTGCCAATAGTGTCGACACTTCAGCTGATAGATGTTCACGGATTATGTAACGCAGGGGTTGACGTCAGAATGCAACGCCGGATTTAGCATATTACAGTGAGTGATGTAAGTGAGAACTTGGTATTGAAGTTAAACATGGAACGTTAAATCGTTCAGGTATCTCTTCAGTGATCAGTGTTGGCCGAAGAGTGGACAATCAATGAGCACACCTAAGCCAAACGTTATAACCAATCGCATTATTATTGCACGAAGTCATTTCACCTTAACATGTATGCAGAGATATGAATATGACGCGGAGAGATGTTATATAAGCAACTGTCCATCCTGGCTGCATGATAGTGCTGTGTAACAGATTGTACTAGGTCTAATATCGTTAACTTAGATGGGAAGACAGAACAAATAAACACCAATATTTAAGTTTTACTCTCAGGTCATTTTCTCCCTCTTTTGCCATCCACTCGGCAGTTATACGGTTGATTTTATAGTGAGCATGTATTGTCTGATATCATTTAACATTTCATCCTCAAAACATTCCCACTTATCGCCTTTGTGCGAGAAATTATATTATCTTGATTGCGTATAAAACTCGATGCAATCGTTAAACATATTTGCCAACCACCGCTTCTCGAATAATCTTCCGTACTCACGTCCATCGACCATTTTCTGGTTTTGTAAACCTTACATAATATCAATCGTATATTTTGATTCTTCCACGGCACACCAAACATGTAACATAATTTGTTTAGTTTAGGTCCTAGTGCACTGCATATATAAGGTAACAGAGCGTACATGGACCACGCATGAGTGCGGCAGTTTTCTAGTGGAGGCCTTGATTGTGGTCATATATATATATATATATATCAGATCAGTTCCTCTTGTCAATTTTGTATTTTAAACATATCTCGCTTTGTGTCAGCTATAGGACATGCGGTGATATTGCGTGGCATTTGTAGCTCGAGGTTCACACATACAAATAGTATTGTAAAAAAAAACTACGAGGATAAATGGCCGAGCGCATTTTCCGATATGTTTTATGTTCGATGCCTGTGGCCGTTTTGTTGTCAAGTTTGAGTAACTGCAAGTAATGAACCCTTTCGCAGAGGAAATGAAGTAAGGCATTTGAACATTTGAATCATTGCTGTCTCCCAAAAGGCCGGGCGATGCATGTAACATTCGCAAGTGAAGCAAGTAACAGTGACCATGAGGCTCCCTAATCAACAGAAGCTTTTCTTGTACGCTAATGACAATGTATCTCTCTTATCATCGCATTTCTATTACCTTTACAATAAATGTATTTGTTGACGCTGAAAGCGAATGTTTGTACATCAGGAATAGAAAACCGATTACTTCTCTTCACTAATGATTTGTTTTATATTTGCATCTATTCCTATATTGGCTTAGTATTACTCCTACTTGTGCTATGAAAAGTGATATAATAGCTCCAAAATTAAGAGAGCATTGAATGATCCCTGAGACAAACGTCGGACGTGTTCAGCTTATAACAAACGCCTTTTGTATGATAACAGGCACAGAAGGTTCTCACCGACGCATGCAATGGTTATCCAAGGACAATCGGCCACTCAGCATTCAGTACACAGTCTACATTTGACTACATCACAATACAGTGTCCGTTATTAGCTATCGACCGACGGCTCTAGACGCATTGCTTTCTCCCTAGCGGTCACTTTCGTAAATGATACGTAATGTGCGATTTGACCGTTTAGCATGTGGGCGATTACATCCAAAATGTCATGATTTTACACCCAGGTTGAATACGACGATAACCAAAACTATTGCAAATCATTTATACTTGCATTCCACAAGTAATGCGAAATCTGAAATAGATTCCCCCAACATAGCTTTTTGACCTCATTTGGATTGTGAACGGTGAATTAACCCTGAGGGTTGAGGTCAAAACATATGTCGCAAATGAAATGCAAATATACATGGACTATGCGATTTTCTTGTCTTATATATTTCATGCCAATTTCATGTCATTTCCAGAAAAAGAGCGAGGAGCTTTGCCTCTGAACGCTCACACTCTGCATATAAAGTATATATGCATGTTATATTAGTCGTTTCATTCCCGTTGGTGAAGCAAATTGTTTGCAAAGATCTCGGGAGAATGTACTCATAAGGCGTTTCGCTGCTGTGATGTTGCTATGCCTTGATGCCATGCCGTAAACCCTGATTAACTTTTGCACCCCGACAGGTCCTAAGCCATTGCCACACACTTCTAGCTCACCACTGTCGTTCCTGGCCTATAGCATATATGTTTGCCCGCTGTGTACCAGCCTCTGATAGGTTTCCCACTCTAGGTACTCTACATTAAATATGGACAAATGTTTACACATAAAACATTTCTGATTATCACAATTCATTCTGTCTGCACCCATAAACCGCATATGCAAAGAATTGAGGCAAACACATAGAGTTTTGCGTTACGGGTTTAATCTGTGATTTGTTTATTACATTGAATACTTCTGAGGCCCACGATGTTAATGGAAGCTAGTATTGCAATTTTCATAGGAACCATTATTATTTAATATTTGTCCTCAAATGCTGATATTTATTATTTTGCCTGTCGTGACCGCTGAAAATATTATATTATCACGATTGATAAAAATATAATGTACCCAATGACGATTTGCGGTACATCTTCCGTGCACACGTAAATCGGTAATTTGTAATAATCGGTAATAACGTGTAAGTTTGCAGGCTAAATGATCATGCATTACAGTATGTTAGTGCTTCAAAGCTGCTGCTTAATAACACTGATATCAGATGGACTGAATAAAATCCTTCTGCATGAGACAATTTTAACAACTGTACCACCAACATACGAGTTATCTTTATTCAGCAGAGAGTAGAGTAGAGAGAATAATTTCCTGTAGCATATCCATGCGCGGCCGACGCTGACAATATTAGCCTGGTGTTGACGCCTACATTGTTCCCACTTACAGAAGCATCAGAAAGGCTTCTCATCAGTCCTGCAGACTCGCATCAAAGTTATGGGGACAAATAAGACGGTTTATCACTGATAATGGCCGGCAACTAAGCCTTTACGCATATAGATAAGCTGCGTTCTCCGGTCTCACTGCTGTCGCAGGAATGGCTTCCGAGCATAAGTGTTGTTTATGTGAGTGGCAGACGGTAACACAAACCGTTGGATTTTTGCGGTCTTGCAATTTATGATAACAGGCATAGAAGGAAGAGCTATACAGGCCCGTGGATATAATCGTACGTTCGAAAACATACAAACCTTTAGCGGCTATCAAAACTGAACACAACGATTCTGTAACGCTCAATAGCCCAAAGACATGCTTTCATTGATAGGTAATAATGGTAAAGTTGGGATATAACGTCACTTTCAGCAAGGAGTTGGTATTGCGACGGTGATGGATGATGATGATGATTGTGATGTTTTGACAGCTTCCCTTAAGTGCCAGCGCCTCTTTGGGACAATGCTTGTTACCCAGACCGAGCTGCAAAACCCAAGCCGCTGGGACAATGGTCCATCACGGTACCAGTTAGATACCTGGTCGGGTGTTTCCCCTTTCAGAGATGAGACCCCCGTTTAAGGTGATTATCTGATTCACGGGGAGTCAGTAAGGTTTACACAGCATGGTATTTAAGCCGCAATCGTAGGGTCAAAACGCGATGCAGTTTAACACTACTCCAACGGAACTAGCTACTTTCGTTGACGCTACGAGGTTACTTTCGAACACTGAATTTATTATCCCGTTTAGTAATATAACTAAGACAATTGCGTATACCAGAACCGTTTTTAGCACTGTCTAGCATGGTAATAGTGCGACTGCAAGAACGACAAGATAATGGAAATTGAATAAACTAAATAGGTGCAAATATTATGCTTCAACCCATTACGATGGTTGACGATGAGCGATCACACAAGCTACTCCGTATTTTTTAATGCTTGCTTCTATTAACAGCTCGCGTCATGTTTTGGTCATGCACTAAAAACGCTATTTATTGGCGTCACTATTGTCGTTTTCGCCTCATTTGCCTCCATACCAGCATGTAAATGTTTGTAGAGAATCGATTGAGAGTATAATCATTATCATGGGAGCATGGCGGTGCGTTAAATTGTGACGACATGTTTGCACTGTTAACAATGGCTGACCATTGAAATCCCCCAATCTTGCGAATGTCGGGCTTTGGGCGTGTTGGCTTAGGTTGAGTCACATGCACAATTGAACCTTACAGATGACCACGCCTAAATGCAGCCGTATTCCTACCTCGCAGCTGACCGTACCTGAATGCAGCTTTAATACCTTGTGACACATTTTGAGGCCCGGGTATAACTTGGCGAGATAACCTTACCCTGTGGAGCGTCCTCTCGATTACTTAGTGAGGTAACTTTACCCTTGGAGAGCCTTCTCGATTACATCGAAAGGTAACACAACCCTATGGAGCGTCTTCAAGACTAGTATTTTACTAAGTGAGGTAATCTAATCCCTTGGAGAGTCCTCTTTATTGCCTCAATTCGTATGGGTGTGGCATACTGTGGTACTGCATGTCATTCCCAGCTACATGTGTGCACCTGTATTACGGTAAGCCCAACGAATATCCACTTCATTCGCTTATCAGCATTGTGTCCAACTTCCAACGGAATGATAATGTGACTTTTATCATGTCGCGATGAATAACGGTTCCCCATGTTCTGATCATCCCCTCTATATCCACGATAAATTAAAAATATTAACTTAGGCTGTAACGCATCGCACGGATATAGTTAGAGTGGTAAAGGTTTAGCTAAGATGGTTTGTTAACCGATGTATTCTGTAATTGTATGATACGTTTTAGGGTTTTTGCGAGTGACAATAAACCAAGCATCAGCTACTTAAAATATTTGTTTGTCAAAGCTGGAAGCACAAGATGGGAGGCCATCTGACATATGACAAGTAAAATGAGGTTCAAACGAATTAATAGGATGCTGTGTTCATAGTGAGAGCAGTATTAACTATTATGCATTTGCCCTACACATCATAATTCGCACTACATGCTTCCTAAATATAGCAAAGGTAATTTAGTGGCGATGAGAATATGCTATTGTTCCATGGTGGATGATGATCCCTTTGCGTTCACAGACGTCATTGCGGCGTTGTAAGCCTGTAAGCCATGCCATCTATTCTGATCATGTTGTAGGCGTCATGAAATGTCAGTTACCTTCATTTATGGTGGAACTTTCAACATTAAGACCACTGTCCATTCCCATTGATAATGAGAATGACAACAATAGCGAAACAGATTCTTAGCATCTCTTACACTTACTATCATTGATTCTCCAAGTTTTGCATACTTCTGTCGTTAGATGATCGTGCCGTGATTTGTGCTGTTGCACAACAGATAATGTGTACGGTAAGCCATATCTTTACTTGGCACTAAGAGATATTTAGTAATTTATCTTTGATATATCATTGCCAGTCTGTTTCACTATTTCATTATGCTTTGATAACAGACCGGCAAACTAACGTTCATAATAGCTGGCTGACATTACACGCTGCATATCATCTGCATAAGGCTCCCACTCAGCAATAGTATACCGCAATTCCTAATGATTAAGATTAAATCCAGCATGTGTGATTCGGTTAAACATTTCGAATTCTTCAAACCTTTCTTAGTATGCGGATATCACGCGGATATCGATCTGTGTGTGATCAACATGAGAAACTTACATTCAATAATGTCACTGGTCGTATTCCAAACTAGCTTGGCTGCTGATCAGTTAGCAATGAAATTAGAGCATCGATCCTGAAAGCAGAAGTAGTCCATCACAGGACGAAAACAATCTTCCAGTTAGAGTAATCATTAGGTTGTGACGCAGTTGAGGGTCGTAACACCTTTGCCAATCTAGCCGCTAGCGGTGCTCGCACAATGACAAGTACTACACTGCTAATGCTATGCTTCCATGAAAAGACTGTGACTTGTATGTAAGTGCCATGTATTAGAACGCTGATATGGCACGATTGCGATCGCAATCATTACAACAAGATGTAATTAGGAAGCTGTCATTCCTGGCATGGATTATTATAACAACGAGGATGCTTGTTTATCAGCTGGTGATTATTCGGGGTTAGTAATTAAGCGTTTACAAACCTTCAAGTATAGAACTATATGACAATTAAACCGACAATTAAGAAGTTAGTGGCGTATATGCCGAGTGTATCTATCATTATCCCACTATCCCGTGTAGCACTGTCCTCTGCTGCAAATATTAGCAACGCTCACTTGATATATACAACCTCATTGGTTTGGCCAACAGTTGCATTTGCGAGATCCTCGACGTGATTGTAAGCTTTAATGTTCTATATTGTCACGGGTGAGTAATGGTACACCGTTGATGTTACCATATGATGTTGCCATCCACTGGGCAGTTATACGGTTGATTTTATAGTGAGCCTGTATTGCCTGATATCAGTTAACATTTCATCCTCAAAACATTCCCACTTATCGCCTTTGTGCGAGAAATTATATTATCTTGATTGCGTATAAAACTCGATGCAATCGTTAAACATATTTGCCAACCACCGCTTCTCGAATAATCTTCCGTACTCACGTCCATCGACCATTTTCTGGTTTTGTAAACCTTACATAATATCAATCGTATATTTTGATTCTTCCACGGCACACCAAACATGTAACATAATTTGTTTAGTTTAGGTCCCTAGTGCACTGCCTATATAAAGTAACAGAGCGTACATGAACCACGCATGAGTGCGGCAGTTTTCTAGTGGAGGCCTTCATTGTGGTCATATGTATATATCAGATCAATTCCTCTTGTCAATTTTGTATTTTAAACATATCTCGCTTTGTGTCAGCTATAGGACATGCGGTGATATTGCGTGGCATATGTAGCTCGAGGTTCACACATACAAATAGTATTGTAAAAAAAAAAACTACGAGGATAAATGGCCGAGCGCATTTTCCGATATGTTTTATGTTCGATGCCTGTGGCCGTTTTGTTGTCAAGTTTGAGTAACTGCAAGCAATGAACCCTTTCGCAGAGGAAATGGAGTAAGGCATTTGAACATTTGAATTATTGCTGTCTCCCAAAAGGCCGGGCGATGCATGTAACATTCGCAAGTGAAGCAAGTAACAGTGACCATGAGGCTCCCTAATCAACAGAAGCTTTTCTTGTACGCTAATGACAATGTATCACTCTTATCATCGCATTTCTATTACCTTTACAATAAATGTATTTGTTAACGCTGAAAGCGAATGTTTGTACATCAGGAATAGAAAACCGATTACTTCTCTTCACTACTGATTTGTTTTAAATTTGCATCGATTCTTATATTTGCTTAGTGTTACTCCTTGTGCTATGAAAAGTGATACAATAGCTCCAAAATTAAGAGAGCATTGAATGATCCATGAGACAAACGTCGGACGTGTTCAGCTTATAACAAACGCCTTTTGTATGATAACAGGCACCGAAGGTTCTCACCGACGCATGCAATGGTTATCCAGGGACAATCGGCAACTCAGCATTCAGTACACAGTCTACAATTGACTACACCACAATACAGTGCCCGTTATTAGCTATCGACCGACGGCTCTAAGCGCATTGCTGTCTTCCTAGCGGTCACTTTCGTAAATGATACGTAATGTGCGATGATTTCTGTCTGTGGTTTGACCGGTTTAGCAATGTGGGCGATTACATCCAAAATGTCATGATTTTACACCCAGGTTGAATACGACGATAACCAAAACTATTGCAAATCATTTATACTTGCATTCCACAAGCAATGCGAAATCTGAAATAAATTCCCCCAACATAGCTTTTTGACCTTATTGGGATTGTGAACGATGAATTAACCCTGAGGGTTGAGGTCAAAACATATGTCGCAAATGAAATGCAAATATACATGGACTATGCAATTTCCTTGTCTTATATATTTCATGCCAATTTCATGTCATTTCCAGAAAAAGAGTGATGAGCTTTGCCTCTGAACGCTCACACTCTGCATATAAAGTATATATGCATGTTATATTAGTCGTTTCATTCCCGTTGGTGAACCAAATTGTTTGCAAAGATCTCGGGAGAATGTACTCATAAGGAGTTTCGCAGCTGTGATGTTGCTATGCCTTCATGCCATGCCGTAAACCCTGATTAACTTTTGCACCCCGACAGGTCCTAAGCCATTGCCACACACTTCTAGCTCACCACTGTCGTTCCTGGCCTATAGCATATATGTTTGCCCGCTGTGTACCAGCCTCTGATAGGTTTCCCACACTAGGTACTTTACATTAAATATGGACAAATGTTTACACATAAAACATTTCTGATTATCACAATTCATTCTGTCTGCACCCATAAACCGCATATGCAAAGAATTGAGGCAAACACATAGAGCTTTGCGTTATGGGTTTAATCTGTGATTTGTTTATTGCATTGAATACATCTGAGGCCCACGATGTTAATGGAAGCTAGTATTGCAATTTTCATGGGATACCATTATCATTTAATATTTGCCCTCAAATGCTGATATTTATTATTTTGCCTGTCGTGACCGCTGAAAATATTATATTATCACAATTGATAAAAGTATGATGTACCAAATGACGATTTGCGGTACATCTTCCGTGCACATGTAAATCGGTAATTTCCTGGTACGTGTAAATTTGCAGGCTAAATGATCATGAATTACAGTATGTTAGTGCTTCAAAGCTGATGCTTAATGACACTGATATCAGATGGACTGAATAAAATCCTTCTGCACGAGACAATTGTAACAATTTTACCACCAACATACGAGCTATCTTTATTCAGCAGAGTGTAGAGTAGAGAGAACAATTTCCTGTAGCATATCCATGCGCGGCCGACGCTGACAATATTAGCCTGGTGTTGACGCCTACATTGTTCCCACTTACAGAAGCATCAGAAAGGCTTCCCATCAGTCCCGCAGACTCGCATCAAAGTAATGGTGACAAATAAGACGGTGTATCACTGATAATGGCCGGCAACTAAGCCTTTACGCATTTAGGTAAGCCGCGTTCTCCCGTCCCACTGCTGTCGCAGGAATGGCTTCCGAGCATAAGTGTTGTTTATGTGAGTTGCAGACGGTAACACAAACCGTTGGATTTTTGCGGTCTTGCAATTTATGATAACAGGCATAGAAGGAAGAGCTATACAGGCCCGTGGATATAACCGTACGTTCGAAAACATACAAACCTTTAGCTGCTATCACAACTGAACACAACGATTCTGCAACGCTCAATAGCTCAAAGACATGCTTTCATTGATAGGTAATAATGTTAAAATTGTGATAAAACGTCACTTACAGCAAAGAGTTGGTATTGCGACGGTGATGGATGATGATGATTGTGATGTTTGGACAGCTTTCCTTAAGTGCCAGCGCCCCTTTGGGACAATGCTTGTTACCCAGACCGAGCTGCAAATCCCAAGCCGCTGGGACAAAGGTCCATCACGGTATCAATCAGATACCTGGTCGGGTGTTTCCCCTTTCAGAGATGAGACCCCCGTTTAAGGTGATTATCCGATTCACGGGGAGTCAGTAAGGTTTACACAACTTTGTATTTAAGCCGCAATCGTAGGGTCAAAACGCGATGCAGTTTAACACTACGCCAACGGAACTAGCTACTTTCGTTGAAGCTAAGAGGTTACTTTCGAACACTGAATTTATTATCCCGTTTAGTACTATAACTAAGACAATTGTGTATACAAGAACCGTCTTTAGCACTGTTTGGCATGGTAATAGTGCGACTGCAAGAACGACAAGATAATGGAAATTGAATAAACTAAATAGGTGCAAATATAATGCTTCACCATTACGATGGTTGACGATGAGAGATCACACAAGCTACTCCATATTTTTTAATGCTTGCTTCTATTAACAGCTCGCGTCATGTTTAGGTCATGCACTAAAAACGCTATTTATTGGCGTCACTATTGTCGTTTTCGCCTCATTCGCCTCCATACCAGCAAGTAAATGTTTGTAGAGAATCGATTGAGAGTATAATCATTATCATGGGAGCATGGCGGTGCGTTACATTGTGACGACATGTTTGCACTGTTAACAATGGCTGACCATTGAAATCCCCCAATCTTGCGAATGTCGGGCTTTGGGCGTGTTGGCTTAGGTTGAGTCACATGCCCAATTGATCCTTACAGATGACCACGCCTAAATGCAGCCGTATTCCTACCTCGCAGCTGACCGTACCTGAATGCAGCTTTAATACCTTGTGACACATTTTGAGGCCCGGGTATAACTTGGCAAGATAACCTTACCCCGTGGAGCGTCCTCTCGATTACTTAGTGAGGTAACTTAATCCCTGGAGAGCCTTCTCGATTACATCGAAAGGTAACACAACCCTATGGAGGGTCTTCTAGACTACTATTTTACTAAGTGAGGTAATCTAATCCCATGGAGAGTCCTCTCTATTGCCTCAATTCGTATGGGTGTGGCATACCGTGGTACTGCATATCATTCCCAGCTACATGTGTGCACATGTATTACGGTAAGCCCAACGAATATCCACTTCATCCGCTTATCAGCAGTGTGTCCAACTTCCAACAGAATAATAATATGACTTTTATCATGTCGCGATGAATAACGGTTCCCCATGTTCTGATCATCCCCTCTATATCCACGATAAATTAAAAATATTAACTTAGGCTGTAACGCATAGCTCGGATATAGTTAGAGTGGTAAAGGTTTTGCTAAGATGGTTTGTTAACCGATGTATTTTGTAATTGTATGATACGTTTTAGGGTTTTTGCGAGTGACAATCAACCAAGCATCAGCTACTTAAAATATTTGTTTGTCAAAGCTGGAAGCACAAGATGAGAGGCCATCTGACATATGACAAGTAAATTGAGGTTCAAGCGAATTAATAGGATGCTGTGTTCAAAGTGAGAGCAGTGTTAACTATTATGCATTTGCCCTACACATCACAATTCGCACTACATGCTTCCTAAATATAGCAAAGGTAATTTAGTGGCGATGAGAATATGCTATTGTTCCATGGTGGATGATGATCCCTTTGCGATCACAGACGTCATTGCGGCGTTGTAAGCCTGTAAGCCATGCCATCTATTCTGATCATGTTGTAGGCGTCATGAAATGTCAGTTACCTTCATTTATGGTGGAACTTTCAACATTAAGACCACTGTCCATTCCCATTGATAATGAGAATGACAACAATAGCGAAACAGATTCTTAGCATCTCTTACACTTACTATCATTGATTCTCCAAGTTTTGCATACTTCTGTCGTTAGATGATCGCGCCGTGATTTGTGCTGTTGCACAACAGAAAATGTGTACGGTAAGCCATATCTTTACTTGGCACTAAGAGATATTTAGTAATTTATCTTTGATATATCATTGCCAGTCTGTTTCACTATTTCATTATGCTTTGATAACAGACCGGCAAACTAACGTTCATAATAGCTGGCTGACATTACACGCTGCATATCATCTGCATAAGGCTCCCACTCAGCAATAGTATACCGCAATTCCTAATGATTAAGATTAAATCCAGCATGTGTGATTCGGTTAAACATTTCGAATGCTTCAAACTTTTCTTAGTATGCGGATATCACGCGGATATCGATCTGTGTGTGATCAACGTGAGAAACTTACATTCAATAATGTCACTGGTCGTATTCCAAACTAGCTTGGCTGCTGATCAGTTAGCATTGAAATTAGAGCATCGATCCTGAAAGAAGTAGTAGTCCATCACAGGACGAAAACAAGCTTCCAGTTCGAGTAATCATTAGGTTGTGACGCAGTTGATGATCGTAACACCATTGCCAATCTAGCCGCTAGCGGTGCTCGCACAATGACAGGTGACTACACTGCTAATGCTATGCTTCCATGAAAAGACTGTGACTTGTATGTAGGTGCCATGTATTAGAACGAGAGCTTCGAAGTCTGATACATGTAAGCTAAATCAGATTGATATTTTGGTTATCAAATGTGTATGCCACAATATTAAAACCATATATGGAAGGTTCTGGTGGCAACCACCAGCAGCATGAATACGGCTTAAAGCACATAATAAGGTACTCTCTAAGCAGTCAACTATCGGTACATTCTGCCGCATTAAATCTTAAACTCTATCCTCGGGTCCATTATGTCCGTGCCACACTTAAGGCTGATTATATTAAACTAAGTTGATATGGCACGATTGCGATATTTATACATATATACATATATATTATATATATGTATATATATATATATATATATATATATATATATATATATATATATATATATATATATATATATGTATATATATATATTTGCGTGTTATTGTATGTGTGTGTGATTGAGATTGTGTGTGTGTATGTGTGTGTAATGCACGTTACACCATTATCCTAATCGCCCTTGGAATCAGCCTTTGGTACAGTACGGACATTTCAGGTGGTCACGTGTATACTTTTATGTAGATCGGCCAACCATTACGTCGTGCTAGCATTATTTCGCTTGGTATCCTAGCGATTTGTATATTCCACTGCAGTATTAAATGTGCTTGTATGCATTGTGTGTGTATCGAGGTAAGCCTAACATGGACTCAGTTAAGGTAGGATCACATGTCTGTTGTAACTGCCAACCGGAATAGAACCTGACATTACCGTGATTGAAGGGTGGCATGTCTACTCGGTAATCATTAACCTTCAAATTTACAATATACCACTGTAACATGAACGAGAGCCCTACTTACAAATATTTTAATCATTACAATAGACAGGGTGGAGATACAACAGTAGTATTACAGATTTTACCTGCTCCCTAATGTATGCCTTAAATCTGCTACATTGTTCTAAGACTTTTCGGTTTTGGTGCTGCAAACCTATATCGAAGACGCAAGATCTTACCTACAATGTACTATATTCTAAAACTAATGCCTTAACATAACATCCTCACCTGAATGCACAGCGAATATACACAACCAACCACAAGCCGATGTATCACTTGGGGATTGTTAAATACAAGGGCGCATCCTTTGAGACATGGACTCTCCTAACACAATAACTTTTTGAATGAGATTCAATTCTATCTCATATTAATGTTCCGGTGGAATGTACTATGAAAACCATATAAATGCCCCATACATTGCAAATTCATTTCGCAGGTCCCAGTGGGTACAGTGAACATCACTCGTAAAGCAGCCCATGTGTCTTTGAACCTTTATTCACTGTACCAGCCTCCCGTGTTACATATCATTTACCTATCATGCTTGTCATAGCACGGCAATCCCTTTCGGAAATATTAATATCACTCCTTGTGGCAAAGTATCTCTTCACATGTATAATTGAGTAAAGATTATATAACGAAGCAAGCTTTATGATATACCTTAGTACTATATGTTTCAGTTACAATATTCTATGCTATCCAATAAATTACTTGTATATGAAGAGGTTCCTATTGAGAGGGTGCGCGATGGAGAGTTTTAGTACTGCGTAAATAAGTCACTAGCGCCGTTTCTATTACTGTATATAGTAGTCTTCTATTTTTAAAAGTACAGTGCATGCCTTTACTTCAGTAACACGATATACTGTGCGTCTTTTCGCGTCATTTCACTGATTCCTTGACAATAAACCTGCTGAACAAAATAACTGCAAGGTAATGACTCCCAAAAGAGAATTACATTAGATTCACCATGTGAAGGCGTCGATTGGTTTCTGATACACATGTTCGTCAAGATAAGCTAAATACAGGAATGTTGATGCATGTTGCAAGACTCGTCAATGTATAGTGAAGAGCATATGGGAGAGTATCTAACAGCAAGCCTAAAGCGTACGGAGAGCACCTGCGTAAAGCGGTTAAAAGACGTATTATTGCATTTACAGACTTTCCTCAATACAACGAGAGCAGTGGTAAAATTTGCGGTGATTCAATGAGCATTCTAACAAGATAGTAACGCGAATTTCCACAAGTATACTTTTCCTCGATTAAAACACGTGCATAGCGGAGAAAGTAGCGATGAGTGGCAGACCATTTACAGGGAATAAGCTTTCATACTGATGCAACAGAAAGCAATTGTTATCTAATTCGACAATTAAGTGGAACATAATGCGATTTCTTAGTAGCATAAGAACCTTCCGTCCATCCTGTGATATTTCCGCGAACAAGCAGCAGATGATCAATTCACATCGCCATTGGAAGCATTCAATACCGTACATCTAATGTATCTAGTCGTACTGCTATAGAACACTTACAGCGAGGCGATATTGTCGGAATAAAGCAGTTTTTTTAAAAAATCACACGACCTGACATTTTTATATGTTTTAGACAACAAGGGCTTAATCATAATTATGAGGACCTATAATATCCATTTGCTATATGTTATGATTTAATCAGTCATCACAATAAGCAGTCGTATATCTGTAGTTTCCCAATACAGCCAAGGAGCTTTGTTGTCATTATAACCTAGCCCTCGTCTGTGGACTGAATCGTGTTAAACTGAGGGCGCGATTAGTGTTTGAGTGCTCTGGTACATAAAAATAAATGGTGACCATTGTACCATAGACAGCAATGTTCAATATGTTTATCAAACAAAGACTACCCTCATTGTTCTGCTGTCATCGATAAGCGCTAATGTTGTGAATGTTAAATCATTTAATGTCGTACAAGTCTATGACAATGATACTGTAGATAGTTGACATAATATATTGACTGGATGTAAACTCTAGACACGTGGACATGATCAAGGCCAAGCGACGGGCATAATGGCAACCAACGATCATGTTTAGTTCTCATCCGATGGAATAAAAGGGTTAGATACATGATTGTCGGTTGATATTATATCCATTATCCATCATCTATATCGCCATAACATTCCTTATACATTATCGTTGCTGTATATCATTCATCTCCATTAAACGTTAACCCATAGACACCGAACCTGACAGTATAATAAATAACTGTACAATTCTTTACAGATGACTTTCTCATCATTATCAATGCCGTATCGCATTCAACTCTATGCAATTTTTCCCCGATACAACCGCACTCATTGCAAAATGAGCGCCACTCACCATTACATAGCGGTTTCTGTGTTAATAAGGTACAGTTACTGCTTCAATGCAGACACAAGGGAATAATTCCAAGCAAGGGCACTTCGCACAGTTGCCGAACTTTAACCACTTAATTGTGTAGACGGAGCTTTTGTGTCTTTTTCTAATTCTGGAACAGTATTCAAACATATTTAACACCAACCTGTATTGTGTAATAGCTATCATCTATATGTGTAATTGGCGTTTCCTTGCCTAATCAGATTTGAGTGCAGTCTTTAATACCAGAAGGGACATGAAGGTAGCCATGTGTGTACTTCAGATACGACCAGCCAATCAATATGGCGCGCTAGAAAGTTAAGTAACGCCACAATTAACAATGAACATGTCTTGCATGAAGGGAATGTAGCGAGGGGTTACAGTTAACGTATTAGTAAGACAAAGCATTCGTAACGAAGGAGAGCACACTGTTAATTTACAATTAAGGAGAGTATAATGGAATTTGTTAATAGCTTTATAACCCTTAATTAAATATTATGAATTATCTTCATCCACCCATATCACAATATTTTGCCGTGGCTGGAAGCATTAGGCGCGTGCATCATCAGTGCATTGAATAGTACCATGCGATACTACCTTAACAATAACTTTAAAACTATGCAAGCGTTGCATAAAATAGCTGATTTATTCCAGATGGTGGGCTACTGAATTATACATTCTGACATAATAGTGCTACCTATCTTAATTCCTATAATTAAGCCTCGAGTCGTTTTCGTTAGAGCACAAATAGCCGATGGTAGAAATATAATTCCCGTCTCAGTAAATGCTACGTATAAATTGAACAGGAGACAAATCCACTGTTGATAGGTTGGGGCAAGTATCTTGAAATGTATTCGACGTTATTGTATGGGCATTTAAGGTCATGTTTGAACAAACAATCGATAATCTTCACCACCTTATTCGTTAATGCCTTATTCCTTCTGGCATGATGCTGTGGCCATATTGGTTAACTTGATTAGATTTTCACAAAATTAATTGTCTATCTAAGTAGTGCATTACTAAAGGAAGTAGCATCTACCATGGATGTACTGCTGGTTTACATGTACTACATGGAAGTGTTATTGTTAATATTATATGTCAAGACATATAGTAGACTGGGGATAACACAGAACACATTTCATGTAAGCGGCTAAACTTACGGAATCAAATGCAAATATGCGTTACAAAATTTTTCCATTCCCGTTAATGAAACAGGGATAAGCCATTTGAAAGAGAAAATCGGTGTGTTTTTCATAGTTTGAATATCTATGTCAGAGTTTAATAAGTAACCGCGTTTTATCGGAATAAATACTGCAGTAATTCAGCCTAGGTATGCACTTCGATATGGTACACTGCTTCTGCTTCTGATGCTGCTGCTGCTGCGCAGATACAAAGAAAATATGTCTGCGCGTCCGTCACATCTTATTGCCATTTTACTTATCGTTTATCGCTATAAGATGAATCTTAAAGTGGCAATTAGAGATCCGATGTATTGCTTGTTAAACATAAAGAAGACGGATGGGATATAAATTAATTGCCCGCCTTAGCTGTCGTTTGATAATTGCTTTGCCTACTAGCATGTGACATAAGTTATAATGAGCATTGCTGGTTTCGTTGATACTGTTTGCTTCATATATGTTCAGGCATAGCATAAAGCTCTTTCAGCAGAATCAAATTATAGCCGTACTTATGCACTTATGTTGATGATGTTCTTTCACCACTTTTATATTAATGCTTTGGGGAATACATTATCCCGGTTGTGTTATTTACGATTGCAGCATCTAGCAATTTATGCTTCAGTAAGGTGCATGGTGATTTTGTATTACGCTTCGTGACTGGGCCCACGATTGTCTGCCGTTTACTAAATACTTTATGTCATTTATTTCGATAAAGCAAGGTCTCACTAGCAGCACAACAGACACTTACATATCTAACCTCATTTGTTTTATTGCGCTCATCGACTCGTGACCGCTTCCTAACCATTTCGTCTTGCTATGCACCCGCTTTATGCGTCATTGCACCGTTCCACAAGTACACCAAAAGTTGCAGGTTATACTGTACACCAGTATTACAAGTGTTCCTGTAAAAGAAGCCATGCCGATTCGCTCCTATCGGAAAAGTACATGGTTGTCTGATTGTGGAGCATGTTCTTGTTAATTCTTTAACCAGGCAATTTCATGTGTTTTAGAATGCAAGGACTAAACATGCTTTAGAACATATAACATAAGACTAACATATACTATTATGTCTTAAGTCGATTGGTGACTGAGTGTCCCTGAGCAGAACCATTTATGTTAACAATTGTATCTTGGCAACGTTCTATATATTTATCAAAAGTAGCGTACCCTCATTGCTTTTTTATCATTTTTCCTTCGGTAGAGCTGGATAATGACCTCTTGGTGCGTTTGTTCACTACAGATTAGCTGATAAACAACCCTAAACGAAAATAGGCAAACTCTACTCCAAGGTTGTACAATTGCAAGTGACTGCGGGAGAGTACTGTAAACTCTAGATACTTAAATGTCGTACCGAGACTGTGATGTAGTGGCTAACTTAGAATGTCGACGTCGCGTGATCTGTGGACATGATCAAACCACTGCGATAAACAAGATGACAGCCATATATAATATTATGTGCCGAACGGGTTGGAGGTATAATTACCGCTGGATATTTATTCGCAATTACCCGTAATATTGCTTCAGCCAAGCACCTATCCAACATGAGGCAAACAGGTCACCATCCGTCCTCTCTACCGCCATTGGCATGCATTCTATTGGCTTTCTATCATTTATCTCCCTGAAACGTTACCCAATAGACTCCAAACCTGACAGTATTATAAATGACACGCGCCATTACAGAGCGGTCTCTGTGTAACTAAGTAGCAGCCAATGCGTCAACTGGGGACTACTTCCAAGTAACCACGCTTCTTTGCATGGAGGCAGTTTTTGTGCCGTGTTCTCGTCTGGGAGTATCATTCTTATACTATCCATTTTAGCTTGTGTCCCCAAACAATCTGTCTTAGTTACTGCATGTGCCTATCTGTATAGTGCAGGAAGTTGTGTTAAAATAACCCCGCCTAAGAGTAGCCATCCTTTCTGAGGAAACTAGAGTCTATTGATGACGCAAACAGCTACTTCTTCACATTCGACATTTAATTAATATTTAGCTTCGACTCATAAGTGTGCGTTCTAATGATTAAACTTATCCAAGATAACAGTGTACTTGTGAACAGCAATGCTCATGACGAAAATCGTCTGAAGGGTGTGCGATAAAGAATAATACGGTAGCATGCAGCAGCTACTGGGAAACTCCGCTTATGAATAAAATTAGTCACTCGGGAATTGGCAGCTATGGATATTTTCTGGATAGTAATGTGACTCACTTGCGCGATGACAAGTGTCAATATCACTTCCGTGAAGTAGATATTTATCTTAGACGAGATCGGAACCAAGACTCATGGGTTCTACAGAAAGCGACTCAAATGCTACATAAGGATACTTTAGCTCACTTTATCTGTCCCAACGTAAGTGATGGCGTCTAATTGAAATATGCTTCCCCAAAAAAATTGTGGATCAAGCCATTATTGCTGTTAATGTGTATTTGATAGTCTATGTATAAGAAGAACATATATCTGTCAGTAACGATATAATCATTGAAAAAATGTTCAGCTCACGTCTTATTAAAATCAGTCCTCTTTACAATTCCTTGATGGCAATCCTACCTACCACGAAGGCTCTCTCTCAGCAATGACTCTCAGTGTGACTGATACGCCCGTTCCAAGACGTATGCAGTGCTGCAAATTTTACTATTATGACTAGAACACCTAGATAAGGATATCTCCTTGGACCGCACTAACGTTTTGAGAGCAGTGAAGCATTGGAATGATAGAGCTGGACCAAGAAGCAGTGACAGCACACGCTCAGACAGCTCTGACATTTATGGATATAGTGACGATTACTGTCCACTTGTGTGGACGAAAGTTAATGCGTTGGTTTGGTGATAATACCGCGCGTACGATGAGGGGAAATAACTGTGATTCGTCATACGAATTTGTCGGGAAACATCGTATAAGAAGTTGAGCTAAGTGTCAATCTTGATCGACTCAATGGTATGACTCGGACTTAAAAACTGTTAATCTGCTTGTTTCCGCTACAATACTCAAGATCACGAATCTACTATGGCAGACAGCCAAGCCAAAACCGTAGTGAATGAGCTGCTGGCCTACGCCTTTCTCCACTACAAAAAATGCTGCCAATGACAGTATCAAGGATGTGATCGCCGTGTTTTACTGTCCTGAGGCTATTTTGGAGGCAAAGCCGATATTCTGGGAGAATTACTCAGATCAGCTGCCATCGATTGAATAGCCCCAGAGCCGAGGGCTAAAGAAAGCGCACGTGAAAGAGATTAGAAATATTAAGAGGAGCCTGAAGGCAATTGACTCAACTTCTTGCGATGCTTAGCCGCCGGTTTCATTTGTGGCAAACAACTTAAACAAGTTGCCTCGCAGCATTCCCGAGGAATGCACCGCTGTTGCGATAAATGAAAGACTTTTCAAACTTGAAGCCCAAATGGCATTCCTATCCCCGAAACCGCTGTATTAGGCCGCTGTTGCAACACAGAGACCGACACATCATGTGACGCACAATGCTTCGGAGCAATCACCTCCTTCCACTCCCCTTTTGAATAATGGCTCGCCACAAACACCCATGCCCTCGTCTACCACCTTTCAAGACAAAGTGGAGTTCCACCTTCAACCACATCAACAGCGCAAGAAGAAGAAGCATCGGCAGATAGAGTTTGAGCCTATACCATGCATAGTGATCCAAATGCTGTGGGCGAAAGAGCCTCAGAGCATAATTTTATTTACTTGAATGTTAGACAAAGGCGTTAAGGTTTTAGGATGATTATATGTAAAAGGACATTAAGGACTACCGCTAAATGTCATTATTAGATGGTTCAGGATAGCCATAAGCAAGCATTTATAACAAGAGGAGAACATTAGGCAGAACACAGATGGTATTAATGGTGTTACACATCTCATGTTTACGCTATCGGCGAATACGTCTTCATAATGATGCAACCATCACTCCCTTAATAATGTCGGGAGTGATGGTTGCATTAGGTCAGGGTTGGTTAATCGCAGCGCATGGCTTGATACATATCGTGATATATAATGTTAAGGGGCACAAGCCAGTATGGGATATATGCGAGTGATGATCCCAATTGACGAAAGGACGCATAAGCTCTTTCCACTAAAACTCAGATGGTCCAGCTTTGTTTAACTTTGTGATGTTTTTTACTCCCATGTTGTAGAGTTACTAGCAATCAATGGGTTCCGTGTGCACAAAGACTGTTGTGTAATGGCGCGTTTCTTTGATAATACTATCAGTGTCAGTGAGTAAAATGCAACCAGAGGAATACCAATGTGTAGGGAGTCATCAGTGATAGCGATAATGAATGATGATGTAATGGCTCAATGGGTTCCGTGTGCACAGAGACTGTTGTGTAATGGCGCGTTTCTTTGATAATACTATCAGTGTCAGTGAGTAAAATGCAACCAGAGGAATACCAATGTGTAGGGAGTCATCAGTGGTAGCGATAATGAATGATGATGTAATGGCTTCATGCTGGCCGGGCTCCTAAGACAATCACGAAACGACAGCCAGCGGATATAATGTAACGAATAAAGATATATGAGTGTGTTGAGAGTGTAAATCGTAACTACATAGAATCCTTTTTGGTGGCAAATGTCGATGAGTGTGTTTTGGTTAGCTTGGGCATATTTGTAGTGGATAAGAGGCGCAACAAACTTGTTATCTTCAGCGAGAGTTTGCTGAACTAACGGCGAATCTGTTGTCCCCCTTAGGTTTCGGTATGCATAGAACATGGCTGATATCAGGCCAATGCTAACCCCCGTGCTTTCACGTAGGTGGCTTTGCGAACTACTGTTTCAGAGTACGGCCTGGACCCAGTCATGTGTTTTGCGGTCTGCTACTCATAGTAGTGTGCAGGGAATAGCATTACACCGGTATAACGATTACATGGACCCAGCCATGCATATCGACCAAGTCACCATGTCAGCTTGCGTGTAGATAATATACATTGAGAGTGTAGATAAAATACAATGGTATACTTGCATACGGTAACATTACATCGTATGATGCATTATGAGCGGGAATGGAGGAGATGGGGGTGGAGATGGGAGGGGGGGGGGTATGTTCAGTTATTAACCCAATACACTTGCTATGGTATGATCCGGTCGCTTCTGGCATCCGCGTAGGCATGTGGAGTTCGTTGCCCATGAGACAGTTTCCACCTTCTCTGTCAACAATGACCTCCTCTTTAATCAATAAATCGTATGCTATTCATCTCTATGCATTTTCCTCCCAGTACACCGTCACTGACAAAACACACCACTACAGTACGGTTGTTTCTTTGTTTCAGGGCAATACACGAGGAAATGATCCTTAAACCGCGTAATTGTGAGGATGGAGCTTTGTTGTGTCGTTTTTTACACTTATTTCCACCGCCACCTGACGTGTATAAAAACTTATATCAATCTGTGTAATGCATGGAACGCCAACATAACTTCCACTGTGTGAGCACGTTGTTAACAACTGAAGATAAAAGTAAAAAGATAGCTGTAAAGGTGGCGGGTTAACTACATAATCTAAAACACCGCCCCCCCCCCCCCCTCCGAAAGGAATAATTAGCACTACTCTCGCACATTTGAATAGCTATGCTTTCGGTGGCTGCGTTATAATTGCACGGCAACTGTTCAAGCTTGCTTTGATCGGCAGAGTCAGTGTAACATTAATCCTAGCGCGATATCGTAGCTAACATATGGTGTGTATGGCCAATTAAGAAAACAAGCAGATCTCACGTTGCATTGCATGTAAGCCGTGATATCTTTTGTTATTCAAACAGCATCTGCCCGGACAAAACAAATTCATCCGATAGAATCTAATTTCAAAACATATCCATGTTCTGGTGATAATCATGATGCAACCATAAAAGTGTCTCATGAAAGTGCAAACGACCGGTGTATTTGTCAGGTTTGAAAGGTGTAATGCACTTATACGATACCTTATAACTACCTTATTACAAAGGTTAATACGAACTGACACGTGACACGATAACACGACTCACTGTGCCTTGATCCTGCATTCGCTATTTTAACATCCATTACTAAATTTTATGAATCCAGAAAACAAATCAACCCCTGACAGAGATACTAAACTCGCTGCCGGTGAATGGAGGCCCTAACCCAAGCGGTGTTAACTTTCGGCCATATTGCATTTCCATAGTTTCAATGGTTTATTTTTCAGTTTGTGTAGTGCAGGGAGTGATTATTCGAGCTACATTATTTTACATAACCCGGTTTTAGTGCCTCATAATATGAACATGAATTGTTATTTAGCTTGGCCCCATAAATGTGCGTTGTATTGAACAAACTTATCTCGGATAACTGATAATTATGAATAAGAACAACAATACACCTGACGTAGCATGGTTTAGAGGGAGTGCAATAGAGAATCCTAATCTGCTATACTAAAGCTGCTGGGAGTCACAATGTGGCTTTCTCTGTTGTAATCGCATTACTATCGTGTCTTATGTTAACCTTTTTATTAACGCTCAATGCGTAAATCCATTACAATCCACTGCCTCCTTCATAGGCTTAGTTGATGCAGGAAGAGGCAAAGGTATAGCTATATATAAACGGATAAAGTGATCCGAAGGGAGGCGTCAACTGTTATTCTGCTAAAAGGACCTACACACGGATACCGTTGTCAGTTGCAAGAGTTGTCCGGAGATAGTTTTAGATTATCTTCTCGTATCTAACGTTCATCTGGTAATATTGCATGGTACCTACACTTAATCACCCATGTTACGCGATATATTGACATGTTTGGCGCATGGACTTACTCCCTGTTGACCACTTGTATCAACGATGTTTTTGTGTAATTTGAAATAAACTTTGCTTGGAACGATACACATGAATTCGGTTTCTTGATGTTACAGTTGGTTGAGAAGGGGAATGTTAATAGAGTTTGTAATCCACGCATGTCTTCTTCGGATAGCAACAATGATTGCTTTCTTAATTATCAGTCGCAGACTATAGAATAAATAGTTACCGTAAAATAGAGACTCTCAATCAAATGGCTACTCCACACGTTTGCAATTCGTGAATCATTTGAATCGAACTTGCGATGATCGACAAGTCACTCGGGAATTGGTAATTATTCATTGTACACTGATACGTTGCCGAAATGTGACAGACGCTGCACTTTGTAATAGCAACAAAACTAAATTTTGCAAGACTAAGCCTAGGTAATAGACTGGCTATGGTTTCGCAAGAACGGGCGCATTTAGAGGATCGTACAGTTGTGCTTATCTATATGTTTTTCTTGTACTGCGTATACTACAGATAGTTGAGCATATGGCAAATATTTGCCCACATTTCTCCCCGATTACTATTGCCTTCAAGCCTGGTGGCGAAATGACCTGCCGTCTATATTACTGCAGGGGGGTTGATTGTCCTCTTGTAAAATGTGTGACTTTCCTGGACCTCAGTTGTAGCATTACATATTATAGTAATCCTACATTACATGCAGCATCTTAATGTGAAAGCGATGTCACCAAATATGCGAACGCATCATTCAGTTAGTTCGTGGATATTGCCTGGTTAGTGGTGTGCCGATCTAGCGTAATGACAGGTGATTAACCGTCTGATTTGACAAAATGCCTTAGGTAGTGCTTCTGTGAAGTATATTAAAGCATTAGTTATGAACCTCAAAACATAACCATGACAACCCCGTCCGCCAAGGGAGGCGTGTTGACAGGCATACCCATTGTTTTCATCGTAGTGGTGGTATGCACGAAGCGAACAACACTGTTTGGGATGTTGAACAGTTATTCTCAAGGTATCTGGTCAATGAATGCTGCATGGATCAATTGAACGCGCAGACAGCACTGTTGGAAGATATCATTGTAGCCGATTGAGTAAACCAGAAGTGTCGGTTGCAATTTTGTTATGGCCCAAAAGGGGAACCCACCAATGATTTGGAAATACTACTGGTTATTTCAGAAACATAATGCATAGATTTGCCGACATAAAGCTGTTGATAAACCAGTAAATTCCGCACGTGGAATCGTGTAGTCTGGTATACAGTTAGGTTCACTTTGTATGTCACCAACAACTTTGAACATTGATTATGTCATAACATAAAAAGTACCGGACGTGTTAGCATGCCTGCTATTTCACGTTCAATTTCACGGCCCTTTCAAATGATCTCAATGTTACTTTGCAACTTCCTTTCCAAGAATGAAAGGTGCGCATTGACACTAAGATATTACAGCTTGGAAGATTTGTATATCAAAGAAACAGCATGATGTTACCATATTTGTTGTTAGCAAACAATGAGAGACCAATACTGAGATCACCTTTGCGCTAATTATACTGGCCTTAACCAAGAGAGGGATTTTAAAAGTGGCACACCACCTCTATTGCCAATTGCAAACGTCGCAACCTCACCGACTCACTTCTGAATGTTTCAATTGGAGTTGTTTATAATGCTCACGATAGATGGTCGCATCTTGCTTGTTTCAGTTGCATAAAAACAGTAAACGTATTTATTACCATATGACTACCTTATTACCATATTTCCGTTTTAAAGTTGCCATTATGCTTCGCATACAGACCTGCACACTAACGCTCAAAATAGTCGACTGACAAAACTTTCCCAATGCCATTGAACGCGAATAATACTTGTTGACCGTAGCTCGAAATGAGAGATATGGTGAAGCAATGCGTATTTATGATGAATTCATCCCAAGTGAATAGATTAAGACTGGTAGAGAAATGTGATTGCCCTGAAGTAACCCGGTCGGAATGGCTAGCACCAGCAGCTTGCATACAGGCTCCAAATCACATAAAAGTTTTCCCTCATAGCAAAACATGTTCTGCACTTGAGCTCTGGTCCGCTAGATTCCCGTCTCCCGGAAGATCTTGTCCTTGTGTTGCATCTAATCTAGGGCAGTTTCATCAGGACCATAATGTCTGTGGAGCAATGAAATTCGTACAGATGTACGAAAAGCGTGCGATTGCAATCGACTGCATCAGCACAAGGAAAATAAGAAGTTTGTCATTGCTGGCAGCTGTCGTGAATGAACAAACTCCAGTCATCTATCGTCAGATGACGTGAACCAATTGACGACTTATACCAATACAAATCATTCTTATTGCACGAAGTGCGGTATCGGGTATTGTGGTACCCAGATTATTCAAACTACGAACATGCTCGTTTATTAGCTTTTGAATGTTCGGATTATCCAAACGTTCAGAAATGCACACTACTTAGTGGATATTATTCTTTTATGAACCTGTGAGTCCGCTAGACTATGAGCTTGTATATCTTTATCATTTCGAATATTTAACCTATTAAAAGTACACCCGTTCCATCAACATTAAAATTGAACCGAAATGGTAGGAATATCCACAAGACTTCATCACTTCAATCTATTGGTCCATTTGGCGTTTAATTACCACCCAATCATAGTAATAATGTTACATTTATACCACTAATTGATATGTAAGTAGGATCTAGTACAAGTGTAGTGCATCTTTCATTATCCCACTCGTCCGTGTAACACTTTCCTCTGCCGCTGACTTTAGTTATACTTACCATGCGGGGACAGCCTCATTGTTTCAGCCAACAGCTAAATGAGGGGAATCGCCCACCCGTCCACAAGCATCGCATTAATTCAGTGTTGTCGACCACTGAGCGTATATACAGATATATAACCGCGCTGTGTGATCCTACTGCTGGTATGGAAACATTGTCAGAGCATATGTTTTGTTTATATGAATGGTAGACATTAACGTCAATCATTATGTTTTGCCGTCAGTTAATTAATGTTAACATATATATACGGATGAACAATAAAAGCAAACCGATAATATTATATGATCTTTTGATCCCATTGCCGAATTCATTATGACTCATTTTATGCGGCCGTAACTTTGGCACATTGAGCTGCTTACCGATTGAGCACACAAAAGGCCGTCTTTTAGAGAGGCAATAGCGAGCGCCTAGTTAGGTAAATATGCGACTTGCATTGCGGAAAGATAATGTGAATGGTATCAGCTTTGCAGATTTGGCCATATTGTTTCCATAAGCGAATTAGAGTTGCTATCAATGACAGCCCGCGCGTCTGAAATTTACGTCCAATATATGATCAGCGATAGAGAAGCAATATGATAAAAAAACTTACTCAATAGCGCGTGAGATGCTCTTTCACAAGCTTCTCGAATCAGGGATTCGCACCCACTACCTATGTGGTAATTTTCTTTCATTCACCATCTTTAGCTAAAATGTAAACACTAAGAACTTCGGTAGCTACGTCGAACTAATGCATGAGCATAGCAGCCTCGTCGAAAGAGGCAGCTAATGCACCCAACCAATCACAAGCCGTTATATCACATTGGGATTGTCAAATACAACAACGCTGCATTGGAGATATTGACACTCCAGGCAGAGTAACTGTGATTCAATTGTTAAACATAGATATGTTCCGGTGAAATGTACGTGGCAACCATATAAATGTCCCATAAATGGGTTTTAAAATGTATTGCACGTATATGACGCCGCATAAATGCTACTATGGGTACGGAGAGTAATTTCACATCACTCTTAAAACAGCCTAGTGTACCTACTGTTCATTCAATTATCTGCCTCTCGTGTTACATACATCGTGTTCAAATATTCATATTTACGTCAAAATTGCATCAGGATATTATGTACTTCTCTAGGCTTAAATTCAGCAACCTCATTTCCCTGATTCCTTTGTTGTCTTGATTTCCTAGCGACTGAGAGAATACAACACAGCAGAATGACAGTTATAGGAACATTAAGTAATCCACGGCGTCAACTGGTTTCTGATAACAACGCATCGATTCTTTAAAATGAGAACAACACAAGAATGTCGCTGCTTGTTGCGAGGGTAATAACCCGGTATTCCACCTCCCTCCTGTATTTAATGTTATGCATGTATGTTAATGTTGTTGGCCAAATGGATGGCCATTTACGTTTGAGTCACATAATATGTCATCTCCTGCGTAGTATTAATCTTGTACATATATGTTAATGTCGTGGCCAACTGAAATGCCATTCAAGTTTAAAGCAGTTAGCCTAACATAATTAGCATGCAGCTAAGTGAATTAATGCTGAATTAATGAGACGTCCGCCCATTTTGTTGCACTCCAAATGAAATCATATATAAGGTCCTCAAGAATTGAGGACAAAATTTACCATTCGGAGATTCAGAGGGATACGGAGCTTGAGAGAAAGATTAAAAAACCAGAGAGACCAACCGACCGTGAAACCGAACACGCAGAATTTATTTGTGCTAGCTCATATCCAGTCTAAGGTATGTTCATAGCAAACCCCAGTTAGATCGATTCGTGTCACGCATTCTAAACGGGCGTCACCAAGTCTACAGTGCATCGTTGTTTTAACAAGGCAATTTCTTTAATTTCTTTAAAGACATTGGCCCGTGACTGAAATCAGATTTAATACAGCTGATTTCCTGCAACATAAACCCCGTCATTAGCCTACAGTAGCAGCATCAACACTTTACCGTCGTTCTGATGTCTAACTCTGACCATCGGTAATCCCTTGTACAGTTTTGTTTTACGTTCCGCAGGTGTAACAACTTATATCAGCCATTAACTAATATGTTACTTTTTGATTAAGAGTCCCAGCCGCAAGACAGCAAATATCGAACCCTCGTTTTGTTTAGCTAAACATGGGGTCACCAAAATGGCTCCTTCCATTAAAATCCGATTTGAGACTCTAGACTTTGTTTTTAATCACAATCACAACATAGTATAACATCCCGTACGCAATTATGGGGCGCCTCGTGGATTACTCGTGTATAGCGATACATAGGCAATGCACAAGAGTGATAACTATTCTTTTTTACAATATGTTCAATGAGTGCTGAAAAAAATAGATGTCGGTAACCTATTTACTATTGCCAAATGGCGGAAAGCAAATCTGCAGCATGCATCCTTGTGCAGCTCTCAGTCGCTGCAGCCGGGCATGTTCAAACTAATCAGCAAAGTGCTCATGACCGATACTCTGCGCCAGGCATTATCCATCAATCGCGTGCCAATACTTGTTTGCACGTCCTAGCGGATTAGTCGATGAATAAAGGTAGCTTTTAGCCGCGAACTCATATCAAAATGGTACGAATGTTTCCACATTTAGCGTTCAAAAAATTCCGGTTGGAAAGTTTATCATGAGAATATACACAATTACATAAAATGTTTAATGCTAAACTTACGTTGACTGTTTTGTCGATGCTTGTGGGGCGTCTAAGATACAAATACAACCACAGCTAGCACATCGGGCTTCAAACCCGGTCATAATCCGGGCTGGCCTCTGGTCCAATTCGCAAAACTGAACAACCAACGATAGCCGTATATTAATTCCCTAAGATATAATCCTAGCGCCATTATTACATGCTTGCATTAAACAAGTACGTTGAAGCGTTGATACAAGAACATCTATTTAAGGTGTCGCCTACATAATCGCCGACAAAAGCAAGCTATGCTGAATTTTTGTAATGCCAAATACATTTTTTGCCACCATATATTCTATATTTGCAATGTCTTCATTATATAAATATACAAATCCGGTGACAACAAATAGGTGACTATCGACATTGTTTAAGCAGTTGCTTGAGTTGCAATCGTTCAGGCTTAAAACACAATCTTAGTCACCCGAGGGGTTCGCCGAATACTTAAATAGACTAACGTTATGTCACGCAACAGCCAATGTAGACAATAGGAATAATTCAACACCACTCATAAAGTCTACTGATTAAGTTCATCCTACAATCATCATGCGCGCCTGTCCTAATTTTACGTTAGTGAAGATATCGAGCTCTCGGAGAGAAAAATCACTGCCGCTCTCTTTAACACAAAGCCCTATCCTGGAGGTATGTCAGTGATGGGATCTGTTTATGGTTCTGAAGTGTTTCTTTGTTAACTGTCAGTTGGCCAATCTCAATCAAAATGAAAATAACATATAAGAAACACACCCCGTTGCCTTTACACATGGATAACAATATTATGGCCTAGTTATTTAGCTTATTTATTTAGCATATTCATTCGAATTCCGGACAATAATGTTCCTCGGTTAATGAGGTCACGGGGTTTGAGGCCATTTTAGGGAGTCTTATCGAAGAAAATGCACCTGCTGTAAGCCTCTCTCGTCAAAGAGCGCTGTCTATGGCTATCTAGGGACGCTTATCACAAATCAGCATTCACTTACTGCATAGCACTCATAATTGGTCCGTAGAATGAATATCAATTATGCAAAGCACGCATTAACGATGATAGTATCATGCTAATGTGATTAAAATGTTATTAACTACAAAGAATTATCCTGGGACGAACACCTAAAACAAGCCATTAGATATTACCAGATATGTTTGCTGTTGTCAATGGTACCAATTTGTGCCTCGTGATATTGTCGCACATAGATTACGCATAAGCATCATCGAGCGACAGATGATGACCTTCGTAAGATGACATATTCGGCCGGTAGAGTAATGACATTGTCTCATGGTGACATACATTTGATACTGTACCTATCGACTCTGGACGATATTGTCATCACGGTTGTAGATGTTTGGGATAGCGTTTACTCTATTCTAGCGTCAGTAATCCTCAAAGGATGAATACATGGGCGCAGCTTTAGAGACATTGGCTGGCGGACCCAATAACTTATCAAACATTATTTAATTCTAAAATATATCAATGTTCCGGTGAAATATACGAGGCAACCATATAAATGCCATTCAAATAGGCAGGTTTATTTCTCAGGTATGACAAGTTTAATGCGCTCATATAATCCCAACACTACTACTCGCAAAGCACCCCAATATGTCTTTGAACATGCATGCACTGTATATGTATGTGCATAAGATGTTACACATCATGCTTGTGAATGCACTGCGAGCTCTAGCAGAAATATCAATTTCACTCTATGTAATAAAGTACCCGTTCATATGTTTTATTGAATAAAGCTTATAAAGCAAAGTCTAGCTTTATGATTCACTTTATAACTACGTGTATTCATGAAAATGATTATTCCTATCCTAGGTATGTGAGTGGGGAGTGATTAACAGGCAGTGCACATGAGGGTCTTCGTATAGCATCAAAAAGCTATAGAGAAATGACCTCGTGTACGGGTGACACTTATTGACGATAATTAAAAAGTGGCTTTCACTCGTCTTTGCCATTAATTGTTGCATACATATTTATAATAACGTTCACAGAGCATGCCTGCCCGCAATCTCTTGCATTACACTTGCTTGTCAGATAATCCGCACTAAACGGTGATTATTCAAATCTAACAAAGAAACAAATGATTATGAGCAATGAGCGTAATCTTCTTGTGTTAAATATATAGAACATTGTCTATGGTACAATTGTTAACACATATAGCTATGCTCAAGGTCACACAAACACTTATCGACTAATGACATCATAATACATTTTAGTCTTATGTTATATATTATAAAACATGTTTTAGACGTGATCTGCATTGATTAAACAATTCATTCCTCAATTAGTCATTTGTATATTTCTACCATCGGTTATTTGTGCTCTAACAAACAAGACGTAAGCATTCGAGGCTTACTTATTGGTATTAAGATAAGAGGCCCTGAGGCTCACTGTTAGGTGAGCACGGGTAAGTTAGTGGCTCATGCATTTAATTTGCGATATATCATTCATCTCCATGAATCGTTAGCACCATAGACACCGAACCTGATAGCATTATAAAGGACACGTGCCATTGGAGAGCGGTCTTGATGTAACTAATGAATCAACTGGGGACTGTTTTCCCATCCGGAATATCATTTACATACAATACATTTAAACTTGCGCAAGATAACTGTGAGATTGTCCATTAGAACAACATTGCTCATGAATAAACATCTTCGCGAGGGAGCATAATACGGTAGCATACAGCAGCTACAAATCTGTCGTTTCATTTACACATTGCTATCGTAGTTATGGCTATCTGTGAGTATCAGCACTTCCTCATACAATACACTATTTAGTTAAATGATGTGACAGTTTATTTTCTACCTTTTGTGAAGAATCTTTGAAGTTTACTTTCCACATGGTGCTGATTCGTTTCGCAAGATCACTTGAAGACAAATATCACCCCGTTCTCATCACGAACTCAACGCACGTTTACACCGTCAGTGAATACGTCTTCATGACCGTGTGGCGGCGCTTTAACAATGTCTGGAGTGACCGCTGCGATGCGGCATTAATGTCTAAACGCAATACCACGCAATGCATGGCAAGATACACACCATGAGATGTTATGTCAGGAGACACAACAAGCCAGCATGGAATGCATTCGAATGGTTCTCCCAATTGAGGAAACGACACATAAGCTAAAACTTACATGGTCCAGGCTCGATTAACTTGCGCTATTATGACTTGGAATTACTCCCCAGTGGTCGCGTTAAAAGCAGTTAATGTGCATAGAGACAGCTTTGTAATGGCCCGTGTGTAATGGTCACATTTTAGGCAAGATCTCTGTTATAATGCTTCCCATGGCGCTCACGCCAACGACACCCAGCGGCATAGAATGCGGCGAATTTCGTTAATAAGATGGGTGTGCTGAGATTAGAAATTAGATACCACTACACGAATATCCCACTCTGCTTGTTTACGTTTGAAGGGGTAGGATCATGTCTACGCATCGCAAGACTTCCGCTTTCTGAGTATGTCGCGATATTTTTTGACAATAACAATACATTAACATGACATTACTGGCATTTATGAACAATAATACGCAAACATTTCACTGACCCACAATGTTACATCGCTGCCTTGTCTATATCTAAGTGGCATGTGCAAATATGCTTATTCACTCTGTATCATCGAGTCTGTCCAATTTAAATGCGAATGCACTACACACTCGTGGTAGAATGTGGCCTAATATAATGGAAGAGGCTCGATATCGTTTACTTCAGTGAATGTATTTTGCTCTCTGGACCTTGGCGTTATTTGAACCGTCATCAGGCTGCATAACTCAGTATCCCCTTCAAAAGTGCCCTTTTTCTAGCGTCCAGATATCTTTTGTCACAAACAGGGACAAAAGATATACCTCACGACAATCCACTATGATTACGTGATGGTGATCGTTATTAGTCCCGGATTATCATTAAAAAGGTATACTGTAAGATCAGCGGTGAAATGATAATGCTGGGCCAGGTTGGTGTTATAGCTGTACACAACCTAAGCGTGGAAACGTTGTAATTATATACATCCGACATGTATCGTTTCTCAGTTATCCTATGAGCAACGGAGGCATGCAGTTCAATAATCAAATCACGGCTAAGACAGACTATAGCGTATCATGTACATGCACGGTAATGTTAAATATACCTAGTATGGCGAGTATCTACGATTTACACTCTTTGAAACGTAGGCGCCTAGGTCGGAAGTATTGTGGTTATTGCAGGAAGTGGAAGAGCGCAATACATATCCCCGACATCAGTATAGCGGTCCTGAGGCCTGCCAAACAGGTTTCAGATGCGACAGCGTTTGACTAACAAATGACGCAGAACAGACTTGATGTGACATCGCACAATCAAGAAATGACGCACAGCAGACCAGATGTGACAGCGCTTGACCAGGCTCAATGGCAACAGTTTGCTGTGGTAGGACGCAGCATAAACTTTACGTAAGACTTCTGATTACAAGAAGTAACAACACAATGATTAATTCACCCAAAATACACGACTAACATATTCAGCTAAAGGGGAAAACAATATAGTGTAGTTATTTTATCGTATTCGCTTGACCATTCTGATGCAATGCGATCCGTGTGATCCGTGCGTTGCATCAATCGTTGTTGCTTAACCCCATCCACTGATGCAAATAACCTATTGACATTCGAATAAAACTTGACGCATTGATTTAATTGTGTAGACCATTATATATTGTATAAGTTAACAAGATTTCAAATACTTACATAAGCTAAGACTATTTTACAAGCATTCTCCAGAATTCAGTGGCTAGTTCAAAACAATACATAATGCATTGCACTAACTCGAGATGAGATTGATGTTTCACCACAATGCGCGGTTTTACCATATGTAGTATTTATACAAATCAGTCAATTGCCTATGGTATTCAGGGTAATATGGGTAGTATGTGGCAGGAGGACAATTGAATGCTTTCTGAAAGCAATAAAGCAGCACAGGAGGAAAAGGTAGACAATGGGAATGATGAATTACCTTGTAGGCCAGCAATTGCAGGAATCAAGAAAGATAGGTGACTAAATTAACTACTATATAGTGCTTTTGTCTGAGCGACATAACAGCTGCTATGTTTTTTAGCCATGTGATGTTCCGGAATTGCTCCTCAAGACATTTGTTCATACTGTTAGGTAGATCCAAAATACATTTAATATCAGCCAGATATGTTTAGTCATGTACAGTCAATGCAATATATTGCTTACGAAAATGATTTCACTCCCCAAATATTTCCTCAGCGTTTCCATTCTATCTACCATAGCCATCACGTCAGTCATGATGCATTAATTAGTATATGCATCATGTGACGGATCAGTCCCGGTTGGCAGCGCGGCTCATGTGATACTATCACCGTACGAATTGCGTCAACGCGGATTATGTAGCTACTGCGAACCTTCTTCTTTAGTGTGCGCTCCTCAATGACGCTTATCACAAAAATGCTTTTACTCATTTAACTGCGTTGTCAGTGTATACCTATATATACGCCCATATTGCATTCCTTCACACCAGCAACGGGAGATTGTCTGCTTCTCTGTGCAATTTGCGTTATTGAAATAGTACTACACCTACCGAGGAAACAATATGCAACAGGAATGTCTCAGAAAGGATGGGTACATTAAATGACTGTGAGATGGAATCCACAGATTTTGGATAATATCGGATCGTTCTATAAAATAAGACGAACGCAAGAGTGTCGTAGCCGGCTGCAAAGATTCGTCGATTATAGTTAGAGATTATCGGCTCATAATTAACGACCATCATAAAATGTTGCATGGTCAAACGTTGACTGGAATATTTACCCCTCCTCATAGTCGTTGATGGCTTTCCTTAATAAAACGAGATGTGTGACAATATTTGTTTAATTTCGATAAACATTTGAACTGCTATTGATCGATATAAAATTCTAGGATAGAGAGGAACGTAGCAAGGAATTATAGTCCAAGAATAACGAAGCCGAATTTATCATAAAGAGGGACATACTAATGCTGGTGCAACAGAATATGATTGCCTGCATGTTTTAAACGCATGCTAGCCAACCGAATGCAATTTGTAGCTGCAGAACCCTCCATACATCTGTTGATTATTCAGATGACTATCAGCACATGAACATAAATCCTCATCCATCCACGTCACAATATTACATGGTTGTTGGGCGCATTAAAGTATGCAGCCTCTGTGCCTGTGCCATGTGATATAACCCAAAACAATAACTGTACAGCTATGCACAAGCAACTAATAAAACAGATACTAGCGCTTGGATTAAAAAAAATTCAGTACTGATTACTAATTAAACAGGAGACACATTCAATGACCTAGTCGATAAATTTGGGAAACATTCTGGTGATGGTAAGGTTAATGTTGTCGACATCAATGTACGGGCATTCAATGTCATATTTAAACAGACCATCGACAATCATCTTCATGAATCTATTTATGCGTTATTCCGGCCATCGTGATCGCTATATTGGTCATGCGTAGCAACATACCCTTTTATCATATTGGTTGGGTATCTTATTGTCAATGGTGTATTTTTCATATGAACTGGATCTAGCACCCATCATAGATGTACTGCAGGTTTTGTTGACCTAAGAGCACTATTATCGAATATTTAAAAATCTCAAACATGTCATATCCTGAGTTAATTACAAAATGCGTTACATCTCACAAGCTAAACTTTACATTCCGACATTTTCCAAAAACTGTCTACTGTGGTAAGAAAGAAGTATTGTACGCGTCACTTCTGATTGTAATTGAGCCTTAGTATGTACGTTTTGTCTGGTGGGCCTCAGTTGGCCCTTAATGTGCTGGCCACTAATATAGTACATTGTTGCTGCCGCTGCTGCTTTTGTTTGATAGAGGAAATTTGCTTGAACGTTTGTCATATTTTGTTGTCTTAGTGCGCCCCAATCATTGCACCTTTTACCATTTGTTTATCCTGCAGATCTGAGCAAATGCTTCTTGCTGCGGTCGTCCACATTGGGTTTTCTGACGAATAAGCTTAAACATAGATCAACCCCCTACAATCTAAGATTCAACAGCGGCCAGAGCGACATGGTATTTAAGCTTGTTTTATGCATGTCGATTACTTTGATATCGCGCATGTCTATTAAAATGATACTGTAGATGGTCGACATCTCGTTAATGTAATCTATATTTCGGTGTCTCCAGATCTCTGGACATGATCGAACCACAGCGGCAGGCAAGATGAGAGAAAATGGTCATATTATGTGCCAGCCGGATGGTATGAACGGGTTGGATGCATTATTGCTGATGGATATTGAACTCATAATTACCCTTATCCCGTCCTGTTATCCAAGAGCTTGTCCAATGTAAGACCAGCGCGTCATCATCTATCATGCATACCACCAGTGACTGTTCAGGTATTCTCTTTGCTGTATATCATTCTTCACCCCATAGACACCGAACCAGATAGTATTATAAATGAGAAGTGCCATTACAGATTTTTCTAGGTACAACTAAGGAGTAGTTAATGCGTCTATGGGGGACCACTTCAGAGCCACCACATAACTTGTCATGGACGGAGGTTTCATCCGGGAGAATCATTCACATACAATCTATTTCAGCTTCTGTCCCCAAGCAATCTGTCTTAGTTACAGCATATATAAATCTTTATAATGCAGGAAGCTGAGTCAATTGAACACAGCGTCACAGTAGTGGTCAATTCTGAGGTAACCAGATGAACGGCGGCTGATGATCATGTGCATAACTCCCATAAATCCCAATACATTACTCCTCAACAACAACCCATTAATTATCGATAATGCAACTGTATCACAATGGTATATGTGATATATGTGTCAATAACGACCCACAACGACACAGGAAGCTTTTCCAGTCAATTGAGTCAGTGTTGGAGGTTTTAACAAAATTGTATTTGTTGGTTGCAAATTTTTGTTAGAGGGTAATTGTTCAAACACGCAACCACGTTGTCTTTACCTGAAGATAAAAGTACAAAGAACGCCGTAAAGCAGGCGGTTGTTACTGCATAATCTAAGACGTCGCCCCGAAACAAACAAAAAAAGAATAATAAGCACAATCGCAAAACATTTACCAGATATGCTTACTGTGGCTGCTATATAATTGCACGGCAACTGTTCAAGTTTGGTCTGATCGTGATATCTTTTGTTATTCAAACAGCAACTCCACAGACACAACAATTCATCTGATGTGATCTAATTTTAAAGCATATCCATGTTCTGTTGAAGGACAATGATGCAACCGTATTTCGTGAAAGTGCAGAGATTGATTATTTTTCAGGTTTGAAAAGTGTTATACGAAACCGATAAGTTCCATATTACAGTGGTTAATACGGATTGACAACACGATAATACGTCTAATTTGGCCTAGGATTCTGCATTAGCTATATTGACCTCCCTTATGACATTCTGTATATGTGTCAATAAATCGATCTCTGACAGAGATGACAAACTCTATTGTATTTCCATAGTTTCTCTGCTTTTATTGTACCTTGGATTCGTAATCCAGTCGCATGCCCCCATCCCCCCACTCTCCCCGGGGTAACAACAATGATTGCAATCTTAATTGACACTGGCAGACTACAGGCTAAATAGATACTGTAACATAGCAACCCTCAATCAAATGGCCACTCCGCTCGTTTGCATTTCGTAAATCATCTGAATCAAACATGCGAATATCGGCAAGTCACCTGGGAATTTGTAATTATTCACAGTACATTGATACATTGCCGAGTTGTGACAGACGCTGCATCGTGGTAATAGCCACATGAATGACATTAACAAGAAAAGGCCAAGGTACGAAACTGACAATCGTGTTGTAAGAACGCGTGCATATAGACGAGTGTACAATTAATTTGTTTATATGCTTTTCATTCACGGCGTAAACCACAGATAGTTAGGCATATGGCACACTTTTGCTCACATTTCTCTACAATTACTTTGGCTTTAATGACATATACGCGTCATCCAAAGCCTAGTGGCGAGATGACTCGCCGTCTGCAAGCTGTAGGAGGGACGATTGTCCTCTAGCAACATGTGTGACTTTCTTGTTTCCCGGTGGTAGCATTACGTATTGTAATATCCTATCTATCATGCAATATATTGATATGAAAGCGATGTCACGTTATATGCGTACGCATCATTCCGTATACTCGGGGAATTCACAACGGCGACGGATCAGCATGTTTTTAATGTGACGAGAACCTGCAATCCTGTAAGTCCTGATGAGCTAATAACCTACTGCACTAATGTAATACAGAAACGATCATTATACAATGAATCGCCTGGCAAGTGCTGGGCCACCAACGCGTAGTGACAGGTGATTTACCATTTCAATTGACGAAATCACTTCAGTGAAGTAGATTAAAGCTTTACTTCTGAGGCCCAAAACATGACAATGGAAACCCTATCCATCCGGGGAGGCGAGTTGGCAGGAATGCAAATGTTTCCAGAGTAATGGAGGTACGCACAATGCGAACAGCACGGCTTTGGACGTTGAGCAGTGTTTCTGAAATGTATTGACTGTGCTCGCGCATAATATCTGGTCAATGGAAGTGGCATGGACCATTTAAAATACACAACAAGAACATTGCACACAAAGCTGTCTCACATGTGGCCCGACCTAAAGATGTCCCAGCATAACACTTGCATTGACCCAGACTTACTTGTGAGTTCGTGGTTCATGAAATATTGAGCACATGTAACTGAGCATGGTAGTCATGAGGGGGGTGGGAATTAAGGGGGTTAAGGTTATTATCTCAATACATTGATGCTCTGTTGGCATCACTTGCTTGATTGCCATTTTTATGATGTAATAATCACTCTGCAATTGATGTAGGCTTGCCAAACATGATTCCGATGTGACAGTATCTACCATTAATATCACCAATCACGTACCAATCATTCTCCTTGCCGTGCCTCATTCCCCCCAAAAACTCCGCTGATTGTATAATCAATGGCACTCACCATTACAGAGCGGTCTCTGGGACTATAAACTACTTGCACTGCTTTAATGCTAGCACTGGGGAATAATTCCAAGTCAGGACACTTCGCGAGGTAATAGATCCGTAACAGCGAGGTTGTGTAGACAGAGATGGTGTGCCTTTTTTCTAGCTCAGAGACATAACTCAATAACATTCCAGTTGTACCCTAACGTTCGATGTTCAATAATTTATATCTGTCTGCCTAACAGACGTTACACCGTTTGCCCAACCACCCGTTAGTACAGCCTTTCGTGTAAGGGCCTTGCTGATGGTTCCATGTATAATTCAAGTAAAATCTGCCAATCAACATAGCATGCTAGAAATATTTTGTCCTAGAGATTTACATATTTTTTGCTGTGCAATATTTGTCGGTTTTGCAATCACAGGCCGTAGTAACACATGGGGATTGTCAAATACAAAGACTTTGGAGATATTGAATCTGCAGACACAGTAACTGCGACCAATTCTAAAACATAAATGAGAGAGGCAACCATTTAAATGTCCCATAAATGTGGAGATTTATATCTTGGGTCTAAAATTTGTGTATATGATGCAGCATAAATATCAACCTCATTTCTTGTGATCACATTTGTGGTTAAATAAAGATGATAAAGCCATCTCAGCTTCAACCCCCAAAATCAGGCCTTATATTTTCTTGAAGGTTGTACATCTTGCACATATATTGATGTTGCATGCCTTCACGTCAGCACCAGGATATTATGCTATTCTCTACAACTAAAATATGCAAAGTCTTTGTCTTGATTTTCTAGCAACTGAGGGAATGAAATACAGCAGAATGAGATTCGAAGGTACATTAAGTGATCCACGAGACGGCGTCTACAGGTTTCTGATAACAACGCGCCCGTTCCGTAAATGAGACTACAAGAAGACCTGTTGCAGGTATGGTGGGAGAGTATCTGTTAGTATACAATAGACATAATTAAATATTGCATAGTTAATAGTCGACTAGACTAAGGGATCGATTGACATATTACGTTGACTGTCTTTTCGTAAAAGAATGAGATAAGCGACCTCACGCATGACTTTCGTCAATACAACAAAATGTGTTCTCTCCCGCAGTATATGAGCTAATCTTGTTTGACAATTGAAGAGAACACAATGCAATTTGCCAGTATCTTCTATTCATTCGTGCAAAAAGGGATGATTATTCTCGCACATTACGTTCTCTGTGAAGAATTATGCGTCCAGAAACCTTTCTCTTGCATCATTTGATCCTTTGATTACAAATATCAGCCTAGACCGTTATCATGGCGGCTCTGCACCATACACAGCACAGCTCATTCAACAATGACTGATCTCTGCTGTGTCTATTGGTAACTATATATTTGTCTCCAGTAAGCTTAATCATTCTGCTGCATAGCATATTTGGTCGTTTTATCTGAGCCATTAAGAATCTGGCGGAAATAAAGGCTAAACAGTATCTTCAGGCATCAAGATAATGTTCAATTTCCGAGGACAACTTTTAATGCAGTAGCCTTTCCACATACATAGGTCTCTATTGACGTTTAGAAAATATATCCCCATCGAGTCAGCGCTGGTCGGTCAACTTGATTAATTTCTCTTCATAATCGCTGTGTTATTGTGACCTAACAACGTCATCAATTGCGAGCGAAGTCGTCGGGACAAGATTATGATGTTACATCAAAAAGTACATGGTAATAAGTAGGCGGCATTGAAATTAGGGAATCGTCTGTAACATACAGCTGATCCGCATAGCAGCTGGACCCAATACACGCCTGTGATCCACTTAATCTACTAGACAACCAATCCGTAAATCGTACTTAGGTATTAAATACATTTCGGAGTGATCGGTTGTAGTCGTGAATTTCACGAAGCCACCAAAGTGTCATCGAGAACTATTGGTAATGAAAACATATCAAGTAAACAACGATCCGTCGACGTATCGTGACAAGTATTTATTGGCAATATCCATTACCCTACGTAAGTAAATATGCATGTAGGCCGTTCTCTATATCGCTGAAACACGTATATGTAATGTCAGGTGATGCAACCTAAAGGGTAGAGCTACGAAATATTGCAAATGTACCTTTTTTCACATCATCCAATGTACCCGCCGTAACTTCATTCTACTCATGCATTAACCATCTTCGTCTCGGAAGGCACAAATAACCTCAGGTAGACGGCTTACTGCTGACTCTGGCGATAAGAACTCATTATTAAAATTTTGGACGAAAGCACTGCGCCTGTTGAAGAGCAGTGAGTGATCATCTACGTCCAGCAGATCGTTAATCATAGAGTACATTATCTGGGGTTGCTTTGGTTGCGTTTTTGTGTGGATTGGCAAATGATATAAAAAAATCTGATCATATTACTACTATATACTAGTAAATGATTAAGCATAAAATAACAATTTAATCGAATAGGATGAGACAATGGCGTTTTTAGTGTATCGTGGGTCAATGTTGACCTTCTATAAGGTTACAATAGGACGTGGGCTTCATATGGGTGCGTGGGTAAATAACTAGAAAAAGATTTGCCAAGGCCAAAAGCAAAAGGCGAGCCCTACATTAGCCCACTGTCAGATGATCAGTGGCACGTGGCAAACAACATGTTTACAAAACCTACAACCAACGGCCTTGTAGCCCTGGGATTGAGTTTCTGCAGTGATAAAAGAGCCAGGATGAAAATAAAAAGAATGTATTGGTGGTACCGAGGACGACATGGCTGATTGTGGCATTATTCCTCACGCCATTAACGAAGCTACACGATTACTACCGTCTCGTACAAACATGCCTTTGAATATTAATGCAGGCCTTATTAGCGATGAAATAAAGCCCGCATGTTATCCCAGCAGTAACGTGACATGCATACCAAGGAGTTCAAGAAAACCAGAGTTTGAGAATTTATCGTAGCAAAAACTTTAATGGACTTAAGCCTTAAAGCAGTATGAAATTTGTAGAATATAAAAAGATGTTTAATTTTAACACGCATTTATTTGCCTAGATGCAGCAGAATAAGTATTTTGCTTTCAATTTTGGAAATGGACAAGGCATATTTTAGTGGGTAATCTGTTTTTTTCTCCTTGAAAGTGTATGCATTTCTTTTTCTGCATTCGGCTGCGATTATGTTAGCATGAGGGCCACATTCCCAGTTATTAATGCACGCCATCACAGTCGGCTACCGATTGGATCCCAGGGACAATTCTGTGGTATATTGATGCAACCTTAAGGTATGATGGCGGCGGTTTTCTTCATCGTGACAGTATTGCATGATGATGGCGACAACATAAATACACCAAATAGGTAAAGGTTAGAGCACAGAGGAGCCCCAGAAACGATGGTAAACTAGTTCATTGTCGTCAGTGACCAGGCAAAACATAATGCCTGGGAGTATACTGGTTAGTTTTGAACATCTTTGAACCATTATATTTGTGACAAACTGTAGATTGCTGTCTATCTAGCTTATCTCACTTCTGCTATGGTTTGCTAAAACTCTTCAAGAGGCTGCCACATACTTATAATACAGATATGTTAGAAAGGTAATTTCAAGATTTTCATCATATGTATTTTACAACATAGTAAAGTAATTGTTGTGAACAGTATTGTTAATCTATTGATATGTGTGATTTGTGTGACATTCGTTGCAACATTTTCCAAATAACTCTACTATCTTCCGTATAAAAGCCTTGTCTTCATACCATGATGTACATCTTTCCATGATATCTATGATAAGTAGACGTTTAATTGTTCGAGGCGACCGCGCCCCCGTATTAATCAGCAAATTCCATGTGCTTTTTAGAGCCGCTATGACAAAGTAGCACGCTGTTCACGTGTGACATGTTCACATATTGTCTCTGGTGCATACAAGAATTAGCTTTCTTAGCATAGCTAAAGGCTTTTTGTTTCAACACATACCGGGCCTGCAAACGGCGATCGACGAGTTGGCGACTGATGCGATATGAATCTAACAATCCAAATAGCTTCCATTCTCATCTAACACTGACTTGGGTAATCTACCACCGAGTGGACACTGGCTGAATTACACTTACAGCAATAACTGTAACAGGAAGTTATCACAAAACTATGACTATTTCCGAGCATTAAGCGGACCGTTAAACGACAGGCAACGGGCTATCTTGTTGGACCAGGTTGCTTTTTAAATTGCATCAAAGTAACAAATATGCCTCGCCAATATAAATGCACTATGATAGCGCTTAGTAAGGTGGGGGTTTTAATTTCGGATGCCAGTATACTTCTCTTTGTCGTTAAAATGTCATAAACCTACAAATAAAAATTGCAATGCATCTGAAGAAGGTTTTGGGGTAAATACATTGTGCTAGTAGGACTTACCCTGAAGCAATTGTCTCACGCTACATAACCCCGGGTAGGTGAATATCAGCAACCTAAAGCAAGGAAAACTGAGCTCTATTAATGATGATTGATTTGCGTTTGTCTTATGTCAGCTATATAAACGTCTCCCAGGGCAATGTAATGCTAATAGCATTGTTTTATGGGAAGTTATCACTTGGATCATTAAGGCTGCTGCGCAACTAAGTTGTGGGATTTGCTGGGTCACTTTAGGCTGCTTTGAAAGGAAAAATGCGATGGCAATATGAAGCAGAGACAATCGATGATATTATTTTACCAAAACAATTGAGATTGCATGGACAAAAGGACTCATTTCAAACTCATGTTATATGCGGGTGTTGGCGTTACCTGCTTGTAAAGTGGACATTAATAACCTCAAGGAATAGAACCCATTTATTTCGGAGTATAATAAGCGCACAAATTGTAAGTTCATAACGGTATTTGGTAGTGAGAGATTATCGTTTATTTGCTTGTGAATATTAAGGGATTACAGCGTTTGGAAATGTACCCTGCTTGCCAATGGTTGCCTCTGCATGATGATAACATTTACGAATACCTTTGTCTGTAGCCCTGTGCATTTATCACCCAGAATGCATTTGTTACAGGGCAACATAAATTAACATTGATTTCTTGAGCCGCTTGCGTTGGAATATATCAATAAGTCATCTCGAGTGCAACTAAAGATTGTAATTCTACACCATCACCATCCAATAATGCCTTCCTATTTTGCCTCAGGGGCAGTCATTAATGCAAGATATGTCTCTTAAGTGGTGGATAATGCAATGCCTGACAATAAATCTCGATCGATAACATAGCAAGTCAATAATGTTCTTCAAGGGAAATTCAATTGATGACCATGTACAAGCTTTAGTGGCCTTGAACACAGTGGCTAGATGCGCGAGTGATTTTAAAGAAATTTTTCTACTCCGCTCATGGTATATAGCGTTGTTTAAAGACACATTGAGACCCATATAGGTCATTGGAAACATAGTTGAAATTATTTGTTTCAATATATTCCAGTGATGCATTGCGGTTTATCCCTGAGGATCAATTGGTGAAAATGCATGTACATATAGAATAACTTGATTGAGCCTTTTACGAAACTCCCATACGTTTCCCCCCTCTTCTAGATAATTATTCCGATTTCATGAATGCGAATATGAGTCATATACTGATTTAATCACTGTGCATGATGATCGCGCACGCATGACTTTTGCCCCACGAACAATAAATGTTCGATTGTTGTACTTTAGGTATACTTGTTCATTCGACATAAACGCATTTTGTTTCCCACAAGTAGATTGTTTCTGATGGAACCATGTTGCATTTTCTTACGCTGCAGAATTAGATATTGCTGGCTTGGTGTAGACACCCCCATATTTTCCGCCGGCTAGTGACCGAGAAATATTCCACATGTGCTTTAGCATCGCATTTACGTGGAACATGTTTTTTTGTGAGTAATTTATGGGTTCAATATTGAGGTGGTCCTACAACAAAGCTTTGGAGCAAATTGTTAATGTCTGTGGTCTTACTGCTGTAGGGGTAGACCATAGGAATCAATAATGCGAACTGCATGCAATGACGTCGGTCATTATTTATTCCTTCATTAGCTGATATGTTCTAAGGAATATATAAGGAGAGGCTATGGATACCTGTAGACAAAATCTTTTGGTCTAACAGCACATGCTATCTGAGCATGCAGCCACTGTTCGAATCTCGATAAACCCTACTTTTATTGTACATGCGACTTTGCTTTAACTCATTAAATTGAAACCTCTCTGTGGATCACTGCGTTGCTTGCCATCTGTAATTATAGTACTATGACAATTGTGTTCCCCAAACATGATTGCCAACGGGCGTGTCAGGGGCGAGGAACCCGTTTCGTTACTTTCACATGCGATGGACATATTCAGAACATCGGAAATGTGATTTCGTTACAGTCACTGTCAAATTTGAGCAAACAAATGGGGATTGCCATCTGGGATGGCTCACACAAGCTAATTACTTTCATGTAATACTGGATGTAAGCACATGATAAATTTAACTGTTATATCGTTTTCAAATAAAACTCCAATGGGTGCCTAAACGACGCTGGGAATGACATTTGTGGCGGTTCTACTCTATCACAAACCCGTTTTGGCTTTAGTGTGAGCTATTCAAACAGCTGACGATACTACCGCCTGTGTGTATTGTTTTGGGCAAGTAACTGAATTTGTTGATGAACAAGAGTTGATGTATGTGAGTTCAAAGTATTGATTCATCATATAATCGATAATTTTCTCTATGGGCTAATCGATGCGTCATTATCTGTGTGGATAATGCGGTTGTCATGTCGTTCATATATTGCATTAAATAGTGAATTATATAGTGTTGAACAATATGTACTGCTTAAGTCAATAAGTATGTCAATAGGGTATTTCCACCAGTCTATGGGACAGAGCATCGACCATCTATGTGCAGCAAATATACGTCTATAGCAACCTCCCCTTATGTGAACAATATATTTACAACCTATGCTCATCTCTCGTAAGAGAAGCGCGTGTTTTGTCCTCCCTGAATATCAGCTCAGCTTATCAATTTTGTATAACGTCACGATGCACGAACGTGCTGCATGTCGCGTATTAGCCGGGGTGCCAGGACAAGCCCATTTTGTGTCACCGCTAATTAATTTATCTAGAAACAAAATGAGTTTCATTTTCATCATGCTGGTAACTCCGCACCCGTTGTGATTAACTCTCACTTAACCATCTGTCCATGGTTGAGCTTATCACAGACATGTACCCCGGATGCTCATCAGACGAAGTGGTGCAGTCACTACAACGTGCAAATAGGTATAAATCGCGGTATTGATTAGCTTTTTGGATGGTGCTAGGCAATACATCAAAACCTTACTGAAGAATACATTGCTTGGTATTATAACTGAAATGTCGTCCATTCTATCAGGTGAATATCGTGAAGGCAATAATATTCCAATGTCCCCCCCCCCCACATCAATCAATACATAAACTATTGTGTGAGTGAGAGTAAGATGGAGCCGCTGAATGGTAAACATTCCGAGTAATGTTTAAATAAGGTGTAATGTTCACTTTCTTGAAGCTACCTAGTGGGGCGTCAGGAATGAGTTAGCATCAATAACATTTTATCATTGTCATCCTAACTCGCTTCCAATAATCATAGCTACACATTGAGTGTTGGTATTGCAAACAACTTGGTTCGATGTGGTTGAATGCGACAGCCTTTATGCAGGCATTGTTTCATCAAATGTCATTAGTGCCCTAGACACTCAGCACTAAGCTATCTCTCCCATGGTTTACAAATACGGCCATATTGACCCTCGATCCTCCCCTCACCTCGGGGAATAAGGAATTTCTTAATGCGCGAACAGCTCAAAATGGTTGCATCCCGATTAATGTGTTGAAGCTTTTAGCCATATCGAAACTGTAATGAGTTTGGTGACCTGGGCTCATTAGGTATGCCGCTAAGGATGTGCCGAGTTTCCAACAGCACTTTCGATTCTCTTACCTTTTTATTGTTTTGGGAACGTTCCTGAATTTGTTAATGGAACTACCTCAGATAGCAGGTGTTCATGTGTTTGCCGTCTTTATTAAACATGCAATGTTGCTTATATATTGCTTTATATTTTGATTTGTTTCTACACAACATGATTTATTGCTATACAATATCGATTGCTTATGTCAACTGGCCCAAAGACCATCTATGGAACACAAATATACGTCGACCGAATGTAACAGAAGCATGATACGCACTGCATCCGAATAGTTTAACACAGCAAGACAGGTCACTTCACATGGTGATCAACTTTTGACCACGTAATTGTGTCTTTTTCTAAATTTGGAACATCATTCAAACACATTACACACCAAGTGGTACACCTAGATGCATTGTGTAATAACTAATATCTATATGTGTGACGAGCTTAACATCGTTTGCCTAACCAGCCATAAGTGCAGTCTTTAATTCCTCTAGGGAACATGAAGGTTGTCGCGAGTATAATTCAGATCAGACCTGCCAATCAATTTGACATGCAAGAAATATTTCGCTTGGAAATCTGAATTGCTGTTATCACACCGGGGTGAAAGGAGTAGTCCGTCCATATTTTAACCATGCACCTCCAAAAACACAATCTACGACTCGATCATGAACGAGGGCCTTACTTTTGCATATATAATAGACAAGATTGAGCTTAAACAGCTCACCAATACAACATAAAGATATAATGCGTTTAGGTCTAAGGTTTGGGGTTATAAATCTAGCAGCAATTGAAGATGCAATATCTTATATCCAATATTCTATAGCGAGTCTCAAACTGATGCCTTAACATTGCATCCTGGCCTGCAATGACAGCTAATATATTCAACCAAACATCCCCATGGAGATTGTCAAATACATGGGCGCAGCATTAGAGACATTGGCTGGTGGACCCAATAACTTATCAAAAATTATTTAATTCTAAAATATATCAATGTTCCGGTGAAATATACGAGGCAATCATATAAATGCCATTCAAATAGGCAGGTTTATTTCTCAGGTATGACAAGTTTAATGCGCTCATATAATGCCGCATATAAGTCCCAACACTACTACTCGCAAAGCACCCCATTATGCCTTTGAACATGCAGGCACTGTATATGTATGTGCATAAGATGTTACACATCATGCTTGTGAATGCACTGCGAGCTCTAGCAGAAATATCAATTTCACTCTATGTAATAAAGTACCCGTTCATATGTTTTATTGAATAAAGCTTATAAAGCAAAGTCTAGCTTTATGACTCACTTTATAACTACGTGTGTTCATGAAAATGATTATTCCTATCCGAGGTATGTGAGTGGGGAGTGATTAACAGGCAGCGCACATGAGGGTCTTCGTATAGCATCAAAAAGCTATAGAGAAAAGACCTCGTGTACTTGTGACACTTATTGACGATAATTAAAAAGTGGCTTCCACTCGTCCTTGCCATTAGTTGTAGCATACATATTTATAATAACGTTCACAGAGCATGCCCTCCCGCAATCTCTTGCATTACACTTGTTTGTCAGATAATCCGCACTAAGCGGTGATTATTCAAATCTAACAAAGAAACAAATGATTATGAGCAATGAGCGCAATCTGCTTGTGTTAAATATATAGAACATTGTCTATGGTACAATTGTTAACACATATGGCAATGCTCAAGGTCACACAAACACTTATCGACTAATGACATCATAATATATTTTAGTCTTATGTTATATATACTAAAACATGTTTTAGACCTTGTGTTCTAACACACATGGAATTGCCCGGTATTAGGATTAACAAGAACGTGCTTTACATTGATTAAACAATTCATTCCTCAATTAGTCATTTTGTATATTTCTACCATCGGTTATTTGTGCTCTCACAAACAAGACGTAAGCATTCTAGGCTTACTTATTGGTATTATGATAAGAGGCCCTGAGGCTCACTGTTAGGTGAGCACGGGTAAGTTAGTGGCTCATGCATTTAATTTGCGATATATCATTCATCTCCATGAATTGTTAGCACCATAGACACCGAACCTGATAGCATTATAAAGGACACGTGCCATTGGAGAGCGGTCTTGAAGTAACTAATGAATCAACTGGGGACTGTTTTCCCATCCGGAATATCATTTACATACAATACATTTAAACTTGCGCAAGATAACTGTGAGATTGTCCATTAGAACAACATTGCTCATGAATAAACATCTTCGCGAGGGAGTGCGATAGAGAATAATACGGTAGCATACAGCAGCTACAAATCTGTCGTTTCATTTACACATTGCTATCGTAGTTATGGCTATCTGTGAGTATCAGCACTTCCTCATACAATACACTATTTAGTTATTTTCTACCTTTTGTGAAGAATCTTTGAAGTTTACTTTCCACATGGTGCTGTTTCGTTTCGCATGATCACTTGAAGACAAATATCACCCCGTTCTCATCACGAACTCAACGCACGTTTACACCGTCAGTGAACACGTCTTCATGACCGTGTGGCGGCGCTTTAACAATGTCTGGAGTGACCGCTGCGATGAGGCATTAATGTCTAAACGCAATACCACGCAATGCATGGCAAGATACACACAATGAGATGTTATGTCAGGAGACACAACAAGCCAGCATGGAATGCATTTGAATGGTTCTCCCAATTGAGGAAACGACACATAAGCTAAAACTTACATGGTCCAGGCTCGATTAACTTGCGCTATTATGACTTGGAATTACTCCCCAGTGGTCGCGTTAAAAGCAGTAAATGTGCATAGAGACAGCTTTGTAATGGCCCGTGTGTAATGGTCACATTTTAGGCAAGATCTCTGTTATAATGCTTCCCATGGCGATCACGCCAACGACACCCAGCGGCATAGAATGCGGCGAATTTCGTTAATAAGATGGGTGTGCTGAGATTAGAAATTAGATACCACTACACGAATATCCCACTCTGCTTGTTTACGTTTGAAGGGGTAGGATCATGTCTACGCATCGCAAGACTTCCGCTTTCTGAGTAAGTCACGATATTTTTTGACAATAACAATACATTAACATGACATTACTGGCATTTATGAACAATAATACGCAAACATTTCACTGACCCACAATGTTACATCGCTGCCTTGTCTATATCTAAGTGGCATGTGCAAATATGCTTATTCACTCTGTATCATCGAGTCTGTCCAATTTAACTGCGAATGCACTACACACTCGTGGTAGAATGTGGCCTAATATAATGGAAGAGGCTCGATATCGTTTACTTCAGTGAATGTATTTTGCTCTCTGAACCTTGGCGTTATTTGAACCGTCAGCAGTTACTAGTTATTCAACAGCAACTACTTTGTAAACGTCGGGTGTAGTACACATGTTTTAATGGCGTCTGTCAAATCACAACTGCCGCGCCACCGCGAGTCAAGGTATAAGTGGAAGTTACAGCTTATAAACGAAACACGCAACATCTCTCACCAAACAGAAAAGCTTAGTTATATACATTAACTATAAAGTAAGCTAGACTCAGCAGCAAATATAAACATGTCCCCACTTTACACACTTTACATGTCCATTTTGACAGCAGGCCTAACGACTCTGCCAGAACGAGTTACATAAGGTTTCTCAGGTGAGTTGGAACACGACAACTGTGGCTGACCAGCAGCATCGGTGGTTGGTGCTGTAATGGTAGGCTTGACTACCTCAGATGACCTGTTAACGACAGGCGTCTTAGTTAAAGTTGCCGGCATGGAGTTGTCAGTAGATTCCTGCAGGTTTGAGGGTTGTTGTTGACTATTGCTAGTAGATGAGCGTAGTAGCCTTCTGTTCCTCAGATGTGTTCTGCCCGTGCTCGTATTAGTAACTTCGTACGTGCGTCTAGGTAGTTCTTTACTGACAACTGCTTCATCCCATGTCTTCTTAGATGTGTTCACTGGTTGCATTCGAACCACGTCTCCAACTCGCAGAGGAATGAGAGAGCGACGGTGTATGAATCTTTCTGCTGAGGTGCATTTTCGGTCTTCTGTGAGGCTCTTATGCCTAGCACTGTCGTGATGTCGTACAGTGTCCAGTGTACATGGCAGAAGTGTCTTTGTTTGTCTGCCAAACAGACGCTGTGTGGGACTACTAGCTAGTCCTTCCTGAGGGATATTCCGGAGGTTTAACAATCCTAAGTAAGGGTCCTCCTTGTTTTGGGCACATTTTCTCATCAGCCTTTTTATTATTTTTACATGTGCTTCAGCACATCCATTAGCTTGGCTGTTACCTGGTGATGACAGAACGTGTTGAAATCCCCAAGCCTTTTTAAACTTGCTGAAACATGCAGAGGTGTATTGCGGACCCCCATCGCTCACCACAGTCTGGGGTATACCATGTCTTGCAAAATGTTGTTTCATCTTGCTCACGACAGTCTCAGATAGAGTATCTGGCATAAAGTCAATTTCAAAGAAACCACTACCATAGTCCACTGTTATCAAGTAGTTTCTTTCAGATATTGTAAACAGGTCTGTGCCTATTTTTACCCAGGGTCCATCAGGTACTTCCGAACTGATAAGTGGCTCAGGTGCCTGTTTGTCTCCATGATCTGCACAAATGGAGCAAGACTCAATGAATTGACGTATTTCACTGGATATTCCTGGCCAATATATCAACTCACGGGCTCTACGGAGACAGGAGTTTATGCCTAGGTGGCCTGCATGTAGTTTTTGCTTCATTTCCATCCGCATAGTACAGGGTATCACTATTCGCTGGCCACGCATGATTATACCATCCTGAATTGTGAGTTCATCTCGATACTCATAGTACGATCTGATTTCCGAGGGTGCATCGCACTTTTGGTCAGGCCAACCTTTGGAGACTGCATCCATGAGTGTCTGAAGTGTGTTATCAGCTTTTGTATGCCTGCGAATTTCATCGAGCCTTGCATTCTTCACAGGAGTAAATGAGAGGTTGTTGATAACATCAAAGGGTGATGAAGTGTCAGCTAACGGGGCTCGCGATAAAGCATCTGCAACTGGTATGCTTTTCCCCGGCTGATAGGAGAGCGTGTAGGTGTACAGCTGTGTACGTAGAAGCATATTCTGTAGTCGCTTTGGCGCTCGTGCTAGTGGTTTGGAAGTAATAGCCACTAGAGGTTTATGGTCAGTGATGACATCAACTGTCCTGCCATAAGTAAAGTGATGAAACTTCTCTAATCCGAATGAGATGGCAAGCATTTCTTTTTCAATCTGCGCATAGTTTCGTTCAGTCTGGCTCAGCGTACGGCTCGCATATCCGATTGGCTGTCCTTCCTGAAACATGGCACTACCAAGACCATATTCGCTTGCATCATTCTCCAGCCTGAGAGGTTTGTCCGGATCATTGTAAGCGAGTACAGATGCGTTTATGATTAAGTCTTTCACTTTCTCAAATGCCTCCTGCTGAGATGTAGACCAGTTCCAGCATACATCCTTGCATAGTAGATTTTGTAGAGGTTGTAGGATGTTGCATAGGTGAGGGATGAATTTCCCAAGATAATTCACTAGACCGAGGTAACGACGTAGTTCCTCGATGTTAGTAGGCTCTTTCATCTCTGAGATGGCTCTAACCTTCTCAGGATCACTTTGCAGACCATTCTTAGTGATCTTATGTCCCATGAAAGTGATTTCCTCTAGAGCAATTTCCAACTTGTTGATGTTCAGCTTTATGCCAGTGTCTTGACATCTGCTGAGAAATCCTTCAAGTCTTTTATCATGCTCTTCTATGGTGCTGCCATGGATTACAACATCGTCTGCTATGCAAACCACACCTGGCAGTCCTTCAAGTGCTTCCAGGATTTTTCTTTGAAAGATTTCAGATGACGCACAAGTGCCGAAAGGTAGTCTCAGCCACTTGTAGCGCCCATAGCATGTTTGAAATGTCATCAGATTGCTTGATTCTTCATCAAGCTGTACATGCCAATAGCCAGAGCTCAGATCCGCCTTAGAGAAATAGTGCGACTTACCAAGCTCATGTAGGGTGTCATCGAGGACAGGGAGTGTGTAGTGTTCCCGGCACAGTGCTTTATTGAGTTCTCTAGGGTCTATGCACACTCTTATGTCACCAGACTTCTTCTTAGTGACAACCAACATGCTTACCCAAGGGGTGGGTTTGCTCACAGGTTCAATGACTTTTAGCTTGCACAGACGATCTAATTCTTCCTTGAGTGGTTTTCGAACTGATATTGGTATCCTGCGGTTAGGCATGACCACAGGAGCTACACTTGGGTCCACTTTGAGGTGATGTGTACCCGGTAAAGTACCAAGTTCACTGTTGAAGACAGTGCTATACTTGTCAGTGAGCACAGTTGCAGAGACAGCAAGCACACGTTCAAAGTTCAGTTCATTAATAGCCAGTAGATCCATGCTTTCTGCGGTTTTGTATCCAAGAAGTGGAGTTAGATTTTCTTCAACCACTATGAAGTTCACAGAGTACTTTCTCTTGTTTCTTGGGTTGCGCACTGTCATGCGACTAGTTCCTAGGGGTATGACATGAGTGCCATTCCACATCTTGAATGTCTTCGAAGTAGGTTCTAGGTTAGATATTTTCAAGCAGTTCTTTGGTAGAAGATTTACAGATGCTCCAGTATCTATCTGGAAAATAGTGCTTTGCTTAGTATCTCCTAGTAGTAGACGACACTTGACATCTTTCTGAGAGTTTGAAGGTAGAGGTACATTGTGAATCCACTCCTCATCACCTGAGGATTCTTGTACTGAGTTGACCAACTTCTTCTTGGTCCTAACTGAATTCGGGCACTTGAGAGCAAAATGATTTTTTTTCGAGCAGAGAGAGCACGTTTTACCCCAGGCAGGGCATTCACTTTTCTTCATTACGTGTTCTCTGCCACAGAATTTACATTCACGAGTTTTAGAGTCCTTCGGTGATCCTTGAGAGCGAGGATAAGATCGTGATGTGACGTGACGAGACGTTACAACTTTGTGCACCATTTCCGGTCGGAGGTTTTTCCCCTGTGTTAGGGCATTTTCAGCTGCCTTACAGATGTTAACACAGTTTGTTAGGCTTAAACTGCGTTCCTTCAATAGCGCTGTCTGAGTATCCGCATCTTTGATTCCGAGTACAATTCGGTCACGCACAATTGACTCCACACAATCATCACAGTAATTGCATGTTTTCACTAGGGTGCGTATCGATGCTAGGAATGTTTCAAAACTTTCATCAGACTGTTGTGAGCGCTTATTGAATAGAAAACGTTCATAAGTCTCATTCACTTCTCCGACGGCGAAGTTGTCAAACTTAGCAATGATTTGTTCCACAGTTCTAGTATCCTCATGTGAATCAAATTGAAATCCATTGAATATGCGTAGTGCATCATCTCCAATAGTATGAAGGAACAGGGCTACTCTGTATTCACGAGGATGAGATGAGAGATTCGTAATGACTGAGTAGTTTAGCCATTTTTGTTTGAACAATTTCCAATTGTCAGTGAGATTAGAATCCACCGAGAAAGGAGGAGGAGGTCGGATTCCAGAAACTGTGTTATTTCGCGATGCCCGAGTAGAGAGATTGTCAACGACATGTGCTGGGTTGGTATCTTCGATGTCAGACATGATGACGAGCTTAGATGCCACAGGTTAGGGCACAACAGGTGAGCAGGTCGAAGATACAACAACGTTGGTAGCCTATGTGACACTACAGTGACCTTGCGCGTAGCCGGTATCGCACGTCAACACCGGCGAAGGCCATCAAACAGTCAAACGGTAAGAAAGTTCAGGGCAAAAACTGAATAAATGTACCTTGGAATGTCACCAGAAGGCTTCCCAATAGTATCCAGCAGAGGCTATGTGAGTTCTAACACCGCTGCCACCATGTTTCGTTTACTAGTTATTCAACAGCAACTACTTTGTAAACGTCGGGTGTAGTACACATGTTTTAATGGCGTCTGTCAAATCACAACTGCCGCGCCACCGCGGGTCAAGGTATAAGTGGAAGTTACAGCTTATAAACGAAACACATGTACATGCACGGTAATGTTAAATATACCTAGCATGGCGAGTATCTACGATTTACACTCTTTGAAACGTAGACGCCCAGGTCGGAAGTGTTGTGGTTATTGCAGGAAGTGGAAGAGCGCAATACATATCCCCGACATCAGTATAGCGGACCTGAGGCCTGCAAAACAGGGTTCAGATGCGACAGCGTTTGACTAACAAATGACGCAGAGCAGACTTGATGTGACATCGCACAATCAAGAAATGACGCACAGCAGACCAGAAGTGACAGTGCTTGACCAGGCTCAATGGCAACAGTTTGTTGTGGTAGGACGCAGCATAAACTTTACGTAAGACTTCTGATTACAAGAAGTAACAACACAATGATTAATTCACCCAAAATACACGACTAACATATTCAGCTAAAGGGGAAAACAATATAGTGTAGTAATTTTTGGTATTCGCTTGACCATTCTGATGCAATGCGATCCGTGCGATCCGTGCGTTGCATCAATCGTTGTTGCTTAACCCCATCCACTGATGCAAATAACCTATTGACATTCGAATAAAACTTGACGCATTGATTTAATTGTGTAGACCATTATATATTGTATAAGTTATCAAGATTTCAAATACTTACATAAGCTTAGACTATTTTACAAGCATTCTCCAGAATTCAGAGGCTAGTTCAAAACAATACATAATGCATTGCACTAACTCGAGATGAGATTGAGGTTTCACCACAATGCGCGGTTTTACCATAAGCAGTATTTATACAAACAGTCAAATGGGTAGTATGTGGCAGGAGGACGATGGAATGCTTCCTAAAAGCAATAAAACAGCACAGGAGGAAAAAGGTAGACACTGGGAATGATGAATTACCTGGTAGGCCACCAATTGCAGGAATCAAGAAAGATAGGTGACTAAATTATCTACTATATAGTGCTTTTGTCTGAGCGACATAACGGCTGCTATGCTTTTTAGCCATGTGATGTTCCGGAATTGCTCCTCAAGACATTTGTTCATGCTGTTAGGTAGATCCAAAATACATTTAATATGCGCCAGATATCTTTAGTCATGTACAGTCAATGCAATTTATTGCTTACGAAAATGATTTCACTCCCCAAATATTTCCTCAGCGTTTCCATTCTATCTACCATAGCCATCACGTCAGTCATGATGCATTAATTAGTATATGCATCATGTGACGGATCAGTCCCGGGTGGCAGTGCGGCTCATGTGATACTATCACCGCACGAATTGGTTCAACGCGGATTATGTAGCTACTGCGAACCTTCTTCTTTAGTGTGCGCTCCTCAATGACGCTTATCACAAAAATGCTTTTACTCATTTAACTGCGTTGTCAGTATATACCTATATATACGCCCATATTGCATTCCTTCACATCAGCAACGGGAGATTGTCTGCTTCTCTGTGCAATTTGCGTTATTGAAATAGTACTACACCTACCGAGGAAACAATATGCAACAGGAATGTCTCAGAAAGGATGGGTACATTAAATGACTGTGAGATGGAATCCACAGATTTTGGATAATATCGGATCGTTCTATAAAATAAGACGAACGCAAGAGTGTCGTAGCCGGCTGCAAAGATTCGTCGATTATAGTTAGAGATTATCGGCTCATAATTAACGACCATCATAAAATGTTGCATGGTCAAACGTTGACTAGAATATTTACCCCTCCTCATAGTCGTTGATGGCTTTCCTTAATAAAACGAGATGTGTGACAATATTTGTTTAATTTCGATAAACATTTGAACTGCTATTGATTGATATAAAATTCTAGGATAGAGAGGAACGTAGCAAGGAATTACAGTCCACGAATAACGAAGCCGCATTTATTATAAAGAGGGACATACTAATGCTGGTGCAACAGAATATGATTGCCTGCATGTTTTAAACGAATGCTAGCCAACCGAATGCAATTTGTAGCTGCAGAACCCTTCATACATCCGTTGATTATTCAGATGACTATCAGCACATGAACATAAATCCTCATCCATCCACGTCACAATATTACATGGTTGTTGGGCGCATTAAAGTATGCAGCCTCTGTGCCTGTGCCATGTGATATAACCCAAAACAATAACTGTACAGCTATGCACAAGCAACTAATAAAACAGATACTAGCGCTTGGATTAAAAAAAAATTCAGTACTGATTACTAATTAAACAGGAGACACATTCAATGACCTAGTCGATAAATTTGGGAAACATTCGGGTGATGGTAAGGTTAATGTTGTCGACGTCAATGTACGGGCATTCAATGTCATATTTAAACAGACCATCGACAATCATCTTCATGAATCTATTTATGCGTTATTCCGTCCATCGTGATCGCTATATTGGTCATGCGTAGCAACATACCCTTTTATCATATTGGTTGGGTATCTTATTGTCAATGGTGTATTTTTCATATGAACTGGATCTAGCACCCATCATAGATGTACTGCAGGTTTTGTTGACCTAAGAGCACTATTATCGAATATTTAAAAATCTCAAACATGTCATATCCTGAGTTAATTACAAAATGCGTTACATCTCACAAGCTAAACTTTACATTCCGACATTTTCCAAAAACTGTCTACTGTGGTAAGAAAGAAGTATTGTACGCGTCACTTCTGATTGTAATTGAGCCTAAGTATGTACGTTTTGTCTGGTGGGCCTCAGTTGGCCCTTAATGTGCTGGCCTCTAATATAGTACATTGTTGCTGCCGCTGCTGCTTTTGTTTGATAGAGAAAATTTGCTTGAACGTTTGTCATATTTTATTGTCTTAGTGCGCCCCAATCATTGCACCTATTACCATTTGTTTATCCTGCAGATCTGAGCAAATGCTTCTTGCTGCGGTCGTCCACATTGGGTTTTCTGACGAATAAGATCAACCCCCTACAATCTAAGATTCAACAGCGGCCAGAGCGACATGGTATTTAAGCTTGTTTTATGCATGTCGATTACTTTGATATCGCGCATGTCTATTAAAATGATACTGTAGATGGTCGACATCTCGTTAATGTAATCTATATTTCGGTGTCTCCAGATCTCTGGACATGATCAAACCACAGCGACAGGCAAGATGACAGAAAATGGTCATAATATGTGCCAGCCGGATGGTATGAACGGGTTGGATGCATTATTGTTGATGGATATTGAACTCATAATTACCCTTATCCAGTCTTGTTATCCAAGAGCTTGTCCAATATAAGACCAGCGCGTCATCATCTATCATGCATACCACCAGTGACTGTTCAGGTATTCTCTTTGCTGCATATCATTCTTCACCCCATAGACACCGAACAGGATAGTATTATAAATGAGAAGTGCCATTACAGATTTTTTTAGTTACAACTAAGGAGTAGTTAATGTGTCTATGGGGGACCACTTCAGAGCCACCATATAACTTATCATGGACGGAGGTTTCATCCGGGAGAATCATTCACATACAATCTATCTCAGCTTCTGTCCCCAAGCAATCTGTCAATTGAACACAGCGTCACAGTAGTCGTCAATTCTGAGGTAACCAGATGAACGGCGGCAGATGATCACGTGCATAACTCCCATAAATCCCAATACATTACTCCACTACAACAACCTATTAATTATCGATAAGGCAATTGTATCACACTGTTATATGTGATATATGTGTCATTAATGACCCACAACGACACATGAAGCTTTTCCAGTCAATTGAGTCATTGTTGGAGATTTTAACAAAATTGTATTTGTTGGTTGCAAATTTTTTTTAGAGGGTAATTGTTCAAACACGCAACCATCACTTTCACGTTGTCTTTACCTGAAGATAAAGGTACAAAGAACGCTGTAACGCAGGCGGTTTTTACTGCATAATCTAAGACGTCGCCCCGAAACAAACAAAAATAGAATAATAAGCACAATCGCAAAACATTTACCAGATATGCTTACTGTGGCTACTATATAATTGCACGGCAACTGTTCAAGTTTGGTCTGATCGTGATATTTTTTGTAATTCTAACAGCAACTTCACAGACACAACAATTCATCTGATGTGATCTAATTTCAAAGGATATCCATGTTCTGGTGATGGACAATGATGCAACCGTATTTCGTGAAAGTGCAGAGATTGATTATTTTTCAGGTTTGAAAAGTGTTATACGAAACCGGTAAAGTTCCATATTACAGTGGGTTTTAAGGATTGACAACACGATAATACGTCTTAGGATCCTGCATTAGCTTTATTGACCTCCCTTATGACATTCTGTATATGTGTCAATAAATGGACCCCTGACAGAGATGACAAACTCTATTGTATTTTCATAGTTTCTCTGCTTTTATTGTACCTTGGATTCGTAATCCAGTCGCATGCCCCCATCACCCCACTCCCCACGGGGTAACAACAATGATTGCAATCTTAATTGACACGGGCAGACTACAGGCTAAATAGATAATGTAACATAGCAACCCTCAATCAAATGGCCACTCCGCTCGTTTGCATTTCGTAAATTATCTGAATCAAGCAAGCGAGTATCGGCAAGTCATCTGAGAATTTGTAATTATTCACAGTGCACTGATACATTGCCGGGTTGTGACATTTTGCTCACATTTCTCTCCAATTACTGTGGCTTTAATGACATATACGCGTCATCCAAAGCCTAGCGGCGAGATGACTCGCCGTCTGCAGTGCTGTAGGAGGGATGATTGTCCTCTAGCAACATGTTTGACTTTCTTGGTGCCCGGTGGTAGCATTACGTATTGTAATATCCTATCACTAATGCAGTATATTAATATGAAAGCGACGTCACGTTATATGCGTACGCATCATTCCGTATACTCGGGGAATTCACAACGGCCAATGGTTCAGTATGTTTTTAACGTGGCGAGAACCTGCAATCCTGGAAGTCCTGATGAGCTAATAACCTACTACACTAATATAATACAGAAACGATCATTATACAATGTATCGCCTGGCAAGTGCTGGGCCACCAACGCGTAAAGACAGGAGATTTACCGTTTCAATTGATGAAATCACGTCAGTGAAGTACATTAAAGCTTTACTTCTGAGGCCCAAAACATGACAATGGAAACCCTATCCATCCGGGGAGACGTTTGGTAGGAATGCCTATGTTTCCAGAGTAATGGAGGTACGCACAATGCGAACAGCACGGTTTGTTCTGAGCAGTGTTTCTCAAATGTATTGACTGTGCTCGCGCATAATATCTGGTCATTGGAAGTGGCATGGATCATTTAAAACACACAACAAGAACATTGCGCACAAAGCTGTCTCATATGTGGCCCGACCTAAAGATGTCCCAGCATAACACTTGCATTGACCCAGACTTACTTGCGAGTTCGTGGTTCATGAAATATTGAGCACATGTAACTGAGCATGGTAGTCATGGGGGGGAGGGAAGGGGGTTAAGGTTATTATCTCAATACATTGATGATCTGTTGGCATCACTTGCTTGATTGCCTTTTTTATGATGTAATAATCACTCTGCAATTGATGTAGGCTTGCCAAACATGATTCCGATGCGACAGTATCTACCATTAATATCACCAATCACGTACCAATCATTCACCTTGCCGTGCCTCATTCCCCAAAAAACTCCGCTGATTGTATAATCAATGGCACTCACCATTACAGAGCGGTCTCTGGGACTATAAACTACTTGCACTGCTTTAATGCTATCACTGGGGAATAATTCCAAGTCAGGACTCTTCGCGAGGTAATAGATCCTTAACAGTGAGGTTGTGTAGACAGAGATGGTGTGACTTTTTCTAGCTCAGAGACATAACTCAATAACATTCCAGTTGTACCCTAACGTTCGATGTTCAATAACTTATATCTGTCTGCCTAACAGACGTTACACCGTTTGCCCAATCACCCGTTAGTACAGCCTTTCGTGTAAGGGCCTTGCTGATGGTTCCATGTATAATTCAAGTGAAATCTGCTAATCAACATAGCATGCTAGAAATATTTTGTCCTAGAGATTTACATATTTTTTGCTGTGCAATATTTGTCAGTTTTGCAATCACAGGCCGTAGTAACACATGGGGATTGTCAAATACAAAGACTTTGGAGATATTGAATCTGCAGACACAGTAACTGCGACCAATTCTAAAACATAAATGAGAGAGGCAACCATTTAAATGTCCCATAAATGTGGAGATTTATATCTTGGGTCTACAATTTGTGTATATGATGCAGCATAAATATCAACCTCATTTCTTGTGATCACATTTATAGTTAAATAAAGATGATAAAGCCATCTCAGCTTCAACCCCCAAGATCAGGCCTTAAATTTGCTTGAAGGTTTTACATCTTGTACATATATTGATGTTGCATGCCTTCACGTCAGCACCAGGATATTATGTTTAACTAAAATACGCAAAGTCTTTGTCTTGATTTTCCAACAACCTGTGATCCACTTAATCTACTAGACAACCAATCCGTAAATCGTACTTAGGTATTAAATACATTTTGAAGTGATCGGTTGTATTCGTGAATTTCACGAAGCCACCAAAGTGTCATCGAGAACTATTGGTAATGAAAACATATCATGTAAACAACGATCCGACGGCGTATCGTGACAAGTATTTATTGGCAATATCCACTACCCTACGTAAATATGCATGTAGGCCGTTCTCTATATCGCTGAAACACGTATATGTAATGTCTAGTGATGCAACCTAAAGGGTAGAGCTACGGAATATTGCAAATGTACCTTTGTTCACATCATCCAATGTACCCGTCATAACTTCATTCTACTCATGCATTAACCATCTTCGTCTCGGAAGGCACAAATAACCTCAAGTAGACGGCTTACTGCTGACTCTGGCGATAGGAACTCATTATTAAAACTTTGGACGAAAGCTCTGCGCCTGTTGAAGAGCAGTGAGGGATCATCTACGTCCAGCAGATCGTTAATCACAGAGTAATTTATCTGGGGTTGCTAGGGTTGCTATAAAATTGATCATATTACTACTATATACTAGTAAATGATTAAGCATAAAATAACCATTTAATCGAATAGGATGAGACAAAGGCGTTTTTAGTGTATCGTGGTTCAATGTTGACCTTCTATAAGGTTACAATAGGACGTGGGCTTCATATGGGTGCATGGGTAAATAACTAGAAAAAAGATTTGCCAAGGCCAAAAGCAAAAGGCGAGCCCTAGATTAGCCCACTGTCAGGTGATCAGTGGCACGTGGCAAACAACATGTTTACAAAACCTACAACCAACGGCCTTGTAGCCCTGGGATTGAGTTTCTGCGGTGATAAAAGAGCCAGGATGAAAATAGAAAGAATGTATTGGTGGTACCGAGGACGACACGGCTGATTGTGGCATTATTCCTCACGCCATTAACGAAGCTACACGATTACTACCGTCTCGTACAAACATGCCTTTGAATATTAATGCAGGCCTTGTTAGCGATGAAATAAAGCCCGCATGTTATCCCAGCAGTAACGTGACATGCATACCAAGGAGTTCAAGAAATCCAGAGTTTGAGAATTTGTCGTAGCAAAAACTTTAATGGACTTAAAGCAGTGTGAAATTTGTAGAATCGAAAAAGATGTTTAATTTTAACACGCATTTATTTGCCTAGATGCAGCAGAATAAGTATTTCGCTTAGTGGGTAATCTGTTTTTTTTCCTTGAAAGTGTATGCATTACTTTTTCTGCATTCGGCTGCGATTATGTTAGCATGAGGGCCACATTCCCAAACATAATGCCTGGGAGTATACTGGTTAGTTTTGAACATCTTTGAACCATTATATTTGTGACAAACTGTAGATTGCTGTCTATCTAGCTTATCTCACTTCTGCTATGGTTTGCTAAAACTCTTCAAGAGGCTGCCACATACTTATAATACAGATATGTTAGAAAGGTAATTTCAAGATTTTCATCATATGTATTTTACAACATAGTAAAGTAATTGTTGTGAACAGTATTGTTAATCTAGTGATATGTGTGATTTGTGTGACATTCGTTGCAACATTTTCCAAATAATTCTACTATCTTCCGTATAAAAACCATGTCTTCATACCATGATGTACATCTTTCCATCATATCTTTGATAAGTAGACGTTTGATTGTTCGAGGCGACCGCGCCCCCGTATTAATCAGCAAATTCCATGTGCTTTTAAGAGCCGCTATGACAAAGTAGCACGCTGTTCACGTGTGACATGTTCACATATTGTCTCTGGTGCATACAAGAATTAGCTTTCTTAGCATAGCTAAAGGCTTTTTGTTTCAACACATACCGGGCCTGCAAACGGCGATCGACGAGTTGGCGACTGATGCGATATGAATCTAACAATCCAAATAGCTGCCATTCTCATCTAACACTGACTTGGGTAATCTACCACCGAGTGGACACTGGCTGAATTACACTTACAGCAATAACTGTAACAGGAAGTTATCACAAAACTATGACTATTTCCGAGCATTAAGCGGACCGTTAAACGACAGGCAACGTGCTATCTTGTTGGACCAGGTTGCTTTTTAAATTGCATCAAAGTAACAAATATGCCTCGCCATTATAAATGCACTATGATAGCGCTTAGTAAGGTGGGGGTTTTAATTTCGGATGCCAGTATACTTCTCTTTGTCGTTAAAATATCATAAACCTATAAATAAAAATTGCAATGCATCTGAAGAAGGTTTTGGGGTAAATACATTGTGCTAGTAGGACTTACCCTGAAGCAATTGTCTCACGCTACATAACCCCGGGTAGGTGAATATCAGCAACCTAAAGCAAGGAAAACTGAGCTCTATCAATGATGATTGATTTGCGTTTGTCTTATTTCAGCTATATAAACGTCTCCCAGGGCAATGTAATGCTAATAGCATTGTTTTTTGGGAAGTTATCACTTGGATCATTAAGGCTGCTGCGCAACTAAGTTGTGGGATTTGCTGGGTCACTTTAGGCTGCTTTGAAAGGAAAAATGCGATGGCAATATGAAGCAGAGACAATCGATGATATTATTTTACCAAAACAATTGAGATTGCATGGACGAAAGGACTCATTTCAAACTCATTTTATATGCGGGTGTTGGCGTTACCTGCTTGTAAAGTGGACATTAATAACCTCAAGGAATAGAACCCATTCATTTAGAAGTATAATAAGCGCACAAATTGTAAGTTCATAACGGTATTTGGTAGTGAGAGATTATCGTTTATTTGCTTGTGAATATTAGGGGATTACAGCGTTTAGAAATGTACCCAGCTTGCCAACGGTTGCCTCTGCATGATGATAACATTTACGAATACCTTTGTCTGTAGCCCTGTGCATTTATCACCCAGAATGCATTTGTTACAGGGCAACATAAATTAACATTGATTTCTTGAGCCGCTTGCGTTGGAATATATCAATAAGTCATCTCGAGTGCAACTAAAGATTGTAATTCTACACCATCACCATCCAATAATGCCTTCCTATTTTGCCTCAGGGGCAGTCATTAATGCAAGATATGTCTCTTAAGTTGTGGATAATGCAATGCCTGACAATAAATCTCGATCGATAACATAGCAAGTCAATAATGTTCTTCAAGAGAAATTCAATTGATGACCACGTAAAAGCTTTAGTGGCCTTGAACACAGTGGCTAGATGCGCGAGTGATTTTAAAAAAAAATTTCTACTCCGCTCATGGTATATAGCGTTGTTTAAAGACACATTGAGACCCATATAGGTCATTGGAAACATAGTTGAAATTATTTGTTTCAATATATTCCAGTGATGCATCGTGGTTTATCCCTGAGGATCAATGGGTGAAAATGCATGTACATATAGAATAACTTGATTGAGCCTTCTACGAAACTCCCATACGTTTCTAGATAATCGTTCTGATTTTATGAATGCGAATATGAGTCATATACTGATTTAATCACTATGCATGATGATCGCGCACGCATGACTTTTGCCCCACGAACAATAAATGTTCGATTGTTGTACTTTAGGTTTACTTGTTCATTCGACATAAACGCATTTTGCTTAGAGCAAGTAGAGTGTTTCTGATGGAACCATGTTGCATTTTATTACGCTGCAGAATTAGATATTGCTGGCTTGGTGTAGACACCCACATATTTTCCGCCGGCTAGTGACCGAGAAATATCCCACATGTGCTCTAGCATCGCATTTATGTGGAACCTGATTTTTTGTGAGTAATGTATGGATTCAATATTGAGGTGGTCCGACAACAAAGCTTTGGAGCAAATTGTTAATGTCTGTGGTCTTACTGCTGTAAGGGTAGACCATAGGAATCAATAATGTGAACGGCATGTAATGCCGTCGGTCATTATTTATTCTTTCATTAGCTGATATGTTCTAAGGAATATATAAGGAGAGGCTATGGATACCTGTAGACAAAATCTTTTGGTCTAACAGCACATGCTATCTGAGTATGCAGCCACTGTTCGAATCTCGATAAACCCTACTTTTATTGTACATGCGACTTTGCTTTAACTCATTAAATTGAAACCTCTCTGTGGATCACTGCGTTGCTTGCCATCTGATATTATAGTACCATGACAATTGTGTGCCCCAAACATGATTGCCAACGGGCGTGTCAGGGGCGAGGAACCCGATTCGTTACTTTCACGTGCGATGAACATATTCAGAACATCGGAAATGCGATTTCGTTACAGTCACTGTCAAATTTGAGCAAACAAATGAGGATTGCCAACTGGGATGGCTTACACAAGCTAATTACTTTCATGTAATACTGGATGTAAGCACATGATAAACTTAGCTGTTATATCGTTTTCAAATAAAACTCCAATGGGTGCCTAAACGAAGCTAAGAATGACATTTGTGGCGGTTCTACTCTATCACAAACCCGTTTTGGCTTCGGTGTCAGCTATTCAAACAGCTGACGATACTACCGCCTGTGTGTATTGTTTTGGGCAAGTAACTGAATTTGTTGATGAACAAGAGTTGATGTATGTGAGTTCAAAGTATTGATTTAACATATAATCGATAATTTTCTCTATGGGCTAATCGATGCGTCATTATCTGTATGGATAATGCGGTTGTCATGTCGTTCATATATTGCATTATATAGTGAATTATATAGTGTTGAACATTATGTACTGCTTAAGTCAATAAGTATGTCAATAGGGTATTTCCACCAGTCTATGGGACAGAGCATCGACCATCTACGTGCAGCAAATATACGTCTATAGCAAGTAATATTTGCCTGTAACGCATTGATGCAGAATGGTTCAGCGTCACAATACCAGTACGAATATATGCTACACAATCTTGTAGTTCCCATTAGTCAGAGAGCATGTCAAACATTATACCATTACGTCACCATTCATAATCGCTATAAATAGTGACATCCCGATTGGCTTGTCCTAGTTACACAATTTACACCGACAATGAGAAAACAATCAATGACACGCGCCATTACAGAGCGGTCTGTGCGATCATGGAGCACAGTAACTGTTTTTAACGCGACCACTGGGGAGTAATTCCAAGTCAAACGCATCGCAATTGATTGAACTTGGGCCATCTAGGTTTTAGTTGATGGGGCTTGTGTGTCGTTTTCTCAATTGGGAACATCATTCGAATGCATTGCAGATAGTTTTTGCCCCTTAACAATATACATCATGATATTTATCTGGTCATGCAGTGTGCGTTATTACGTTTGGTCAATCATGCCTCAACGCAGTCGTCAATTCATACCTAGTAAACCCGCCACCACACCGTTATAAAAACATATTCACCGATAGTTTAAACGCACGCTGATTCCGACATTAGATCGCATGTTGTGAAGTATTCCTTTTCCCGGATTTTGGACAATCAGGGTATATTTACTTCTTTCGGAGAATACATTCAAGATCATTTTAAGATACCTTGATTTGTCATATTAAAAAGCTTTTGCCTCCGACATGCAGATGCAATCCCAATATAATAATTGTGTAAATAATTCGTGAGAAGAAATATGCACTGCTAATGCTCAGGACAATGACAATTCACACATTCGCACGCATATGCTTTGCCAGTGGTCTGCATTCATGCTTCTCTTGAAGTGTCGAACAATAGAAATTGCGCAAGATGGTCGCTCACTGATTATTGCAAGATTTCGCGCATTTCCCAGCATCAAAGCAATACGACTACATCGTCACCATCTTTTATAATGTATTGGAAAACTCATAATTTCATAATACCACGTTTGTTATTGATACATCTGTCCGATAAGGCTACCGACATAACAATTTAAGACAATATCAACTTCACATAAGCCCTGTTCGTGGGCCTGTATTGTCGGCCGACCACTGAGACCTGCACTTTGGTTGACTGCCACCAGTTGTGGTTTACATTCGTATATCAGAGACTACTACGTTAAGGGAATACAATAGGGATATGAACCTCCCCTTATGTGAACACCATATGTGTAACCTATGCTCATCTGTCGTAAGAGAAGCGCGTGTTTTGTCCTCCCTGAATATTAGCTCAGCTTATCAACTTTGTATACCGTCACGATGCACGAACGTGCTGCATGTCGCGTATTAGCCGGGGTGCCAGGACAAGGCCATTTTGTGTCACCGCTAATTAATTTATCTAGAAAAAAAAATGAGTTTCATTTTCATCATGCTGGTAGCTCCGCACCCGTTGTGATGAACTCTCACTTAACCATCTGTCTTTGGTTGAGCTTATCACAGACATGTACCCCGGATGCTCATCAGACGAAGTGGTGCAGTCACTACAACGTGCAAATAGGTGGATATCACGGTATTGAATAGCTGTTTGGATGGTGCGAGGCAATACATTATAACCTTACTAAAGAATACATTGGCTGGTATTATAACTTAAATGTCGTCCATTCTATCAAGTGAATATCGTGAAGCCAATAATATTCGCAGGTGCACCCCTACATCAATCAGTACATTAGCTATTGTGTGAGTCAGAGTAAAACTGAGCCGCTGATTTCAGATGTCATGAAATGGTAAACATTCCGAGTATTGTGTGGGTAAGCTGTAATGTTTTCCATCTTGAAGCTACCTAATGGCGTACTGGTGTGCTTTTTTAGTCCTCATTAATGGCGTCAGGAATGTAGCATCAATAACATTTGTTCATTGTCATCCAAACTCGCTTACGATAATCATAGCTTCACAGTCATTGAGAGTTAGTATGGCAAACAGCTTGGTTCGATGTGACTAAAGAGGATTAGTCATCCGACTGTCAGCTACCTTGAGGCACGCATTGTTTCATCAAATGTCTTTAGTACCCTTGACACTCAGCACTAAGCTATATTTCCCATGATATACTAAATACGCTCATATTGACCCTCGATCCTCCCGTCATCTCGGAGCATAAGGAATTTCTCAATGTGCGAACAGGTCAAACGATTGCATCCCAATAAATGTCTTAAAGCTTATAGCCATATCGAAACAGTGATAAGTTGGTGACCTGGGCTCGTTAGGTATGCGGCAACAACTGTGCCAAGCTTCCAACAGCACTTTCGATTCTCTTACCTGACATCATAACCATTATCATACAGTGACACAAAGCGCTTTTAATTATATGTATCACCATTCCTTAGGTTGGACCAAAGATGATAACTGTTTGTAAAAACTATGTTGTAAAACTTGCAAAAAACATGACTATATTATCTTCTTCGCAGGACTATTAATTAATACATAATAATTCAATTGTAGATATCACTAATACGATCGGAAAAAGTTTGTATTTTTCAAATCAATTCAAAGGGGAACACCTTAACAAAGGCAACCATATTATTATGAATTTGATGGACAACACTTACAACGCTACGTCCAACAAACAGGCACAATCAATTTATTAAGGTTGCATTAATACCTCCCATCCTGAGGGATTCAATGAATTATACAAACAGCCGACGTTATCACCCCTTCTGTGTAAGGTTTTGGGCACGTTACTGAATTTGTTCGGGGAACTCCCTCAGATAGCAGGTGTTCATTTACGTGTGTTTGCCGTCTTCATGAAACATACAATGTTGCTTATATATTGCTTTATGTTTTGATTTGTTTCAGCACAACTTTATTTATTGTTATGAAATTTCGATTGTCAACTAGCCCAACGACCATCTATGGAACACAAATATACGTCGACCGAATGTAACAGACTCATGGTACGCACTATATTCAGTGTGTTGCCGGGTATTATTCCTTTAGGCAATCTGATAATACTATTGTTTTTAACAATTGATGCAAAAGGAAAATGCGCTGTGCATGTGTTTGCTCAGTGAAGGTTCAAATAACGCCACGTCCGTTGGACAAACTTAAGTGTTTTGTATAAGAGCCTACGATGCTCTCATGTAGGTGAATGATATTAAGCCAGGGGCATTACATGAGACCATATTCTGGTAAGGAGTGTTGTTGTATTCTCTTTTAAACTGTACAGGCCCGATAACCCAAAAATGGATGTACATTTGACGAGCCGTGACAATCAGGTTACTTTTACGTCTCAAATAGAATGTATTCAAAATAGTTTTCAAATGCCTTGATTGGTGTTAATTGGATTAACAACTCGCATAATTGATCGCACTCTCAATGGATTCGAATTATGTATTGGTAGTTTGTCGCGAACTATTGTTAGCCCATAGAGTCATTGAAATGGCACCTGATTATTAAAAACTCATATGTTACATATCTCGGTGGAACAGGTAGGCATATCATACTTTAAGACAACATATTCTTCCCATATGGGTTGTCAATATGCTTGAATCGTCAGTCTTCATTGATGATGTGATTTTGTAGAAGCAATTATTACTGGTAGTCGGTTACAAAACAAACATGCTCGTATTAATTGAACAAATGATCAAGTGTTCAAGACAAAGCATATCAAAACGAAATATTCAAAACAAAAAAATATGCCTTGTTGCAATGTACCACTGCGATTCGATGCGAATATTCGACCTTTGTCTGTTTCAACGCGCAAATAGTATGACAATTTCAGCTCTTTCGTCGGAACCCTAATACAGCCCACTCTGAGTGCATGATCGAAGATACTCACCATTACAGAACAGTCTCTGTGCAGATACAGTACAGGTGCTTTAATGAGAACACTGGGGATTGATTCGAAATCATGCCAGGTCACACGGTAATCGACTCTTAACCACGTAATTGTGTCTTTTTCTAAATTTGGAACATCATTAAAACACATTACACAACAAGTTGTACTCCAACCTGCCATGTGTAAAGACTATTATCTATATGTGGGATGGGCGTAACATCGTTTGCCTTATCGGCCTTGAGTGCAGCCTTGTATTCCATTAGGGAACATGAAGACGGTCACGTGCGTAATTCAGATAAGACATGCCAATCAGTATGGCGTGCTAGAAATATTTCGCTGGGAAATTGGTGTTTATAATACCGGGGTGAAAGGAGTAGTACGTCCATATTTTAATCATGCACCTCCAAATACACAATCTACGACTTGATCATGAACGAGGGACTTACTTTTGCAAATATAATAGACAAGATTGAGCTTGAACAGCTCCCAAATATAAAATACAGATATAATGCATTTAGGTCTAAGGTTTGGGGTTATAAATCTAACAATAATTGAAGATGCTATCTTACATCTAATATTTTATAGCGAGTCTCAAACTGATGCTTTAACATTGCATCCTCGCCTGATTGACAAAAATTGACAAATTATAAACTCAACCAAATATATGCCGAAATCACCATGGAGATTGTCAAATACATTGGCGCAGCTTTAGAGACATTGGCTAGCGGACCCAATAACTTATCAAATGTTATTTGATTATAAAACGTATTAATGTACCAGTGAAATATACGAGGCAACCATACAATGGCCACTTGAATAGGCAGGGTTTATTTCTCAGGAATGACAAGTTTAATGCACTCATATGATGCCGCATATAAGTCCCATCACTACTACTCGCAAAATACCCGATTTTGTCTTTGAACATGCATGCACTGTATCTGTATGCACATAAAATGTTACACATCATGCTTGTGAATGCACTGCGAGCTCTAGCAAAAATATCAATCTCACTCTATGTGATAAAGTACCCCATCACATGTTTTATTGAATAAAGAAGCGAAGTCTAGCTTTATGCTTCACCTTAGTTCTACGTGTGTACGTAAAAATGATTATTCCTATCCGAGGTATGTGAGTTGGGAGTTATTCACAGGCAACGCACCTGAATGTCTTAGTATGGCATCAACCAGCTACAATGAAATGACCTCGTGTACGGATACTACTTATTGCCGATAATCTAAGAGTGGCTTTCACTCATCTTTGCCATTACTTTTTTGCATACACATTTATATTAACGTGCACGGAGCATGCCTTCCCGCAATCTCTTGCAATACGCTTGTTGGTCAGGCAATCCGCACCAAGCGGTAATCATTCAAATCTACCGAAGAAACAAATGATGAAGAGCAATGAGCATACTGTACTTGTGATAAATATAAACAACATTGTCTGTGGTACAATTGTTAACATATATGGCTATGCTCAGGGACATCCAAACACTAATCGCATAATGACATCATAATATATCCTAGTCTTATCTTATATATTCCAAAACATGTTTTAGATCTTGTGTTCTAAAACACATGGAATTGCCCGGTGTAAGCATTAAGCAGAACATGCTCTACATTGAGTCAATCATTCATTTTTTCAATATTTATTTTTTGATATTTCTACCATCGGCTACTGGTGCTCTCCCAAACTAGACGTAAGCATTTGAGGCTAACTTATTGGTATTAAAATAAGAGGCTCTAAGGTTCACTGTTAGGTGAGCACGAGTAATTTAGTAGTCCACCATCTGGAATGAATCATTAACTGTCAGATGAATACTCGGATCATCTGTTTGATGCACTGCTTGCAAAGCTTTAAGCCTTTACGCCAGCAACATTAGGATTTGTGCATCCTCTCTGATTTGAGTAACACCATGCAATGATGCCCAGATAATAACCTTAAAGCTTTGCAAGCGGTGCATCCAACAGATGATCCAAGTATTTATCTGACAGTGCCGAACGGTTTGGAGGTAAAATTGTCGCTGGATAATTATTCGTTATTACCCGTTTTATTGCTTCAGCCAAGAGCATGTCCAACAGGAGGCAAACACGTCATTATCCGTCCTCTATACCACCATGGACTGCTCGTGCATAAAATTTGCTATCTATCATTCATCTCCATGAAACGTAAGTCCCATAGACACCGAACAGGACAGCATTATAAACGACACGTGCCATTGCAGAGTGGTCTCGGTGTAACTTAGGAGCAGCCAATGAGTCAGCTAGGGATTAATTCTAAGTAGCCACGCCTCTTTCCGTTATTGTGTCGTTTTCCAATCCGAAATATCCTTAACATACAATACATTTAAACTTGTGTAAGATAACTGAGAAACTGTCAATTAGAACAACTTGCTTGCTGTGAGTATCAGCACTTCCTCATACAATACGATCTTTAGTCAAATGATGTGACAGTTAATTTTCTGCCTTTCTTGGAGAACATTTGAAGTTTGCTTTCCAAATGGTGCTCATTCATTTTGCATGATCACTTGAAAAATAATATCACCCCATTCACATTTCGAACTCAACACACGTTTACACCGTCAGTGAATACGTCTTCATAACCGTGTGGCGGCGCTTTAACAATGTCAGGAGTGACCGCTACAATGAGACATTAATGTCTAAACGCAAAACCACGCAATGCATGGCAAGATACACACAATGATATATAATGTTAGGAGGCACAATAAGCCACTATGGAAAGCATTCGAATGGTGGTCCCGTTTGTGGAAACGACACATAAGTTCTGTCGACTAAAACTCAGATGGTCCATGTTTGATTAACTTTGCGCTATTTTGACTTGAAATTACATCCCAGAGGACGCGTTAAAAGTAGTTAATGCGTACAGATTCTTATGCAAATGTATGCTGTAAGAACACTTGCGAAGTGATGATGCTGGGGAAGGGTGGTGTTATGGCTGTACGAAGCATAAGCGTTGAAAAGTAGAAATTATGTACATCCGACATAAGTCATTTCTCAGTCATGCTATGGGTCACAGTGGCAAGCAGTTCAATAATCAAATAACGGCTAAGACATGATAAAGCATATCATTTACATACACGGTAATGTTAGATAGGCCTAGCATGGTGTCAGTATCTACGATTTTACACTCATTGGAACATAGACGCATAAATTGGAATTATTGTGGTTATTGTCGGTGGTGGAAGAGAGCTATACATAGCGCCGGCATCAGCATAGCAGATCAGAGGCCCGCACAACAAGGATCAGATGATACCAATACACTATTGAAATTTTAATAAAACTTGATTTAATTGTGTAGACCATTATAGATTGTATTATTAATCAAGATTTCAAACACTTACACAAGCATTCTCCAGAATTCAGTGGCTAGTTCAAAACAATACACAATGCATTGCACTAACTGGAGATGAGATTGATGTTTCTCCCCAATGCGCCGTCCTAACATAAGCAGTATTTTAACAACTCAGTCAATAGTTTCAGGTATTCAGGGTAATTTGAGGTATTGTGACAGGAGGAATAATGGAAAACTTCTTTAAAGCATTTAATACAGCACAGGAGGAAGAGGTGGACAATGACAATGATGAATTACCAGGTAGGCAAGCAGTTGCAGGAATCAAGTAAAAAAGGTGGCTAAATTAGATCTTATACAGTGCTTTTGTCTGGGTGACGCATCAGCTGCTGCATTTTTTAGCCATGTAATTCTCTGGAATTGCTGCTCAAGCCATGTAAATAGCTTTTGTGGGTGATGTTGTGAATTGCAGGAACCGGTTTGCTTGTGTCGACAGAATACCGTTGGCCAGTTTATGAGTTTGTTGAGTTCAATCATTAGCGCGGGTGACCACCCAGTGGCCATTGCCTATTGGCGTCTATTACGAATCGTACTGCAGGACCAATTCTCAGAAATCCTAATTTTTCAAATGTTAATGATTTCTTCACCTTTAATTAAGTAAGTTGATGATGCATTATTAATATTCTAATTGCTTTGCCGTTGTTTAGTTGACGCCTCTATGGGATGCGCTTGTTTTGAAAGCTTATGGCTGTGTATTGCAAGTCCCGACCGTATTTACCATACTCATACATTTACAATTTAATTCTCTTTTTTGTAGTTATTTGTATTGGCTTGTGCGCATTTGCACGCGCACGCCGGGTATTTATTGGTTGTTGAGACATGACCTTCGGTAGACGCATTTTCATCTAGTTCGGCTCATAACAAATTGTTCATGCTGTTAGGTAGATCCAAAATACATTTAATATGAGCCAGATACACTTAGTCATGTACAGTCAATGCAGAATTTGGCCTAGGAAATGATTGCACCCCCCAAATATTTGCTCAACCAAAGCCGTCACGTAAGTCATAACGCATTTACCAGTATATGCATCATGTGACGGATCAGTCCCGGGATGCAGTGTGGTTCATGTGATACTATCACCGTGCAAATTGCTTCAAAGTGGATTCTGCAAGCTCGAAAATAAACAACTTTCTTCAATGGTTAGCTAGAACATATCGTTTCTTATTACACACCTGAACAAAAACTGGGAGATTCATGAGTTATTGAGTAGAAGCGCATAGCATTGCTTCGAGGACTTTAGGTTAACTAAGCACACAATGTGCTGGATGATATTAAAGTTGATTTGTTCTTTGCAGCTCACCAGTATTGAGAACTCATGACGGCGAGGGCATCCATTCAAAAACAATAATAAAACCCATGACTAGGATACAATAATCTTGTGATCCAATAGACTAATTTACGACTCTATATAGTTTTAGCCATTTCACTGAACTTGTATAACACCAACGTTATATGTATTTTAAGACCAAAGGTTTTAAACACTGTTTTAAATATATCTTTCATCAATTGTGGATGACCACTAGTAGGGCACCTATCGGCCAAACTGTCTTTTATGTACATGTATATTATTATGTGATTATAATTCAGCATCACTATCACCCTGGGATTTATCTTATTTTGCAAACGATTGGAGGGGATTTCTCTATGAAGCAGTAATGCGCACTAATTTACTTCAGGAGGGATTCAATTTATGAATCAGCTGAACCAGGAAACCATGTGTACAGAGCGCCCCTGCCCACCTACATCGATGACCAGCAGCTAATGTGCATACAGAGAAGTCGTCATTCTTCCCCGTTGTATATATTACATCGTTGTTGAAAGCGACGGTGTGCCGATCTATGTTCTTGTCTGTATTGTTTGCCTTCCGTGTGTCTTCACCAGATCATTCAGTGCTAGCATTCCTGTAGATGTGCCTATACCTTCCATTGGAGTTATATAAGCACACATGAAAGTGAGAGCTGTACCTCATTTCTCAAGTTTGCATCTTTGGAAGTATATATATCCGCTTTTGCTGCCGAAGTCTTTCTTTTTTAATGCTGAATTTGTTGTCGTCAAGGTAGTACAAACCTATATACTATGTGAGTGTGTTGCTTTTGTGTAAGCAGAACCTTAAACCCTCGATGCGTATGTTATTCATCTCTGTGCATTTTCCCCGGTACACAATCACTAATTGTAATCGGCGATACATACCATTACAGATCGATCACAATATTCAACTGGAATATGAACGGGGGTCTCACTCACAACTATTTTGTATAATCACAATGCAACGAATTGAGCTGACACATTATAATTACAGGTATTCTTAGATTTGGTGTTCGAAACCTAACAAATATTTTCTATAGCTAGCCTTTCTTTAAAGGCATTCCCTCTACCGACACAATAATACATCGAATGTGATTAAATTATAAAACGGCGGAAGTTATGAGGCAACCATAGAAGTGTCTAATATATATGCTGACTTCCACATTATTTCTAGGGTTACAAACATTAAATGCTCACACATGATGCCGCATAGTGTTCCTAATGGGTACCGCAAAATAATTCCACATCACTCGGTAAACAAACCATTGTGCATTAGAACCTATATTCTCTATATATGCCTAGCATACTACATGCCATGCTCACGAAAGCACTCTCACTCTTGGTGACAAAGTACCTCGTCTTATTAATGATTGAATAAATATGGTAAAAGGAGTCATTGCTTATTGATTTCGCTAAGTACTATGTATGTGTAGCAGAACGTCGTTCTAGTATGAAGTAACTAACGCGGACCTCCCTCTTTAATGTACTCTTCTTAATGACGCTAATGACCTGCGTTTCCATTACTTTGTCGGTATATACCTACATATACGCCCAAATTGCATCCCTTCACACCAGCAACGGGAGATTGTCTGCTCCTCTAAGCAATTAGCGTTATTGAAACAATACTTACTACACCTACTGAGTGAACAAATTACAACAGAACATTTAATGACAATAATATCAGCCCCGTTTTATAAGACAAGACCAACGCAAGAGTGTCGTTGCCGGTTGCAAGGAGACGTCGATTACAGTTAGAGATTATCGATTCATAATTAACGACCATCATAAAATGTTGCATGGTCAAAAGTCGACTAGAATTAATCACCAGCCTATGAATGAGCGATATAAAAGTCTAGGACATAAGGGAACGTAGCGAGGAGGAACATACTGTTGATGGTGAAACAGAATATGATTGCTTTCATGTTCTTAACAAATGCTAGCCCACAGAATGCTGTTTGTCAGTAGCTGCACACACCTCCATTCATCTGTTGATTTTTCAGATGACAAGCGGCACATAAACACATCCATGTCGCAATATTACACGGTTATTGGGACCATCGAAGTATATGCAGCCTCTGTGCCTGTCACATGCAATATATCCCAGATTAATAACTCAAAGATATGCAAGCAACTCATAAAACAGATACAAGCCCTTGGATTAAAATAGTTTTGTGATGCGTAATGATTCATCCGACAGGGTGTACTGAAAACATACAATATCCACATAAACGTGACCGTCAGAGCCTCTTATCCTAACGCCAATATGTTACTCTCTAATGATAACATTATTTTTATCAGAGCACATATAGCTGATGGTAGAAATATAATTCCCGTTTCAGTGAATGCTGATTATTAATTAAACAGGAGACACATTCACTGACACGACGTCAATGTACGGGCATTAAATGTAATGTTTTAGCAAACTATCGACAATCATCTTCATGGATCTAGTTATGCGTCATTCCATCTATCTTGATCGCCATATTAGTAATGCGTAGCAATACGCCCTTTTATAATATTGGTTGGTTACCTTATTGTCAATGGTGATTTTTTGCATATGAACTAGCAACCACCATAAATGTATTGAAGAACGAAGGACACTATTACCGAATATATGAAAATCCCAAACATATGATATCCAGAGGTAAGAACGGAATGCAGAAGTATCTCAGCGGCTAAACTTTACATTCAGACATACGTTCCCAAACAAACTGTCCATTGTGGTAAGAAAGAGGTATTGTACGCGTTACTTCTTATTGTAATTGAGCCTAAGTATGTACGTCTAGTCAGGTGTGCGTCAGTTGGTCATTAGCGTGCTGGCCTCTGATATAGTACACTGCTTGAGCTGCTGCTTTTGTTTTATACAGGAAATTTGCTAGAACGTTTGTCATATTTTATTGTCTTAGTGCGCCCCAATTATTGCCATAGAATGTACAGAAAAATGGCATTCAGAGAGCTAATATTGTGCTTGTTCAACATAGCTATATATTTTGACAATTGTACCATAGCCAGCAATGTTTTATATATTTATCACAGGTAAAATACTCTCAGTGCTCCTTATATCATTTGTTTCTCCTGCAGATTTGAACAATTACTTCTTGGTGCGGTCGTGTAATACTCACTTTCGTAATCTAACGCTGAGAGATTATCGTTCAATGGCTTGTAAACATTAGGGGATTACAACCTTTGGGAATTTGCCCTACTTGTCTGTAGCCCTCTACACTCATCACCCAGAATGCATTTGTTACTGGGCAACAGAGATTGACATTGATCTCTTGATCGAGCCACAAACAATAGCATGTCGCGGCAGTGATTCGAATGTTGTATTGCTTGCTCCTGCAACCCTTGTCTCGGCTATGAAATGAGTGAAGTTGGTTGCATAGAATTACTCACGTGACGTACAGTCATAACACAAAGCTGACCCTGCACAGTCGCGTCACTGCTGTTGTTATATATATCATCCTCATAAGTATTCGGAATAACCGCGAGCATCATCACATATTATTAGTGTACATTCTTGGAGTTCTCAATTTGTCTTGAGGAGCTAACGAATTAGATATTAAGTATTTTAGCCCGATGACGGTTCAAACAACGCCACTGGTTTTGCTCCTGCCCTTTGGAAATACATCGGTATCACAGTAAGAGCATACGATACATTCATTGAGGTAAATGTTATTAAGTAACTTCTATATATGAGGACATATTCGTCTTTATCTCTTTTAAATTGTACAGGTGGGAAAACGAAAAGTAAATAGGCATCTTCGCACATACCACAGTAACATTGACACGGCAATGACGACGCTACAGTGTGGGTCAATAAATTATGTTTGTATTATTGCCCACAAATGCCAGCAATGTCACGTTTATATGATATTATGCTCAATAGTCGAGATCATTCGTGACTCACTTTGAAGGCGGAAGTCTTGCGATATGTAGACCTGATCTTGTCACATCAAGTGGAGAAGGGTGTTTGTATTAGATTGCTACTCTCAGAACACTCATTTAATCATCGTAATTCGCCACATTATATGCCGGAAGGGGTCGTTGGGGCGATTGCAGTAGGAGGCATTATAACAGAGTGCATGTCCAACATTATACCATTGCGTCTTCAATCATCATCGTTTTATATAGTGACATCCCGATTGGCTATTCCTTGTTACATAACATACACCGATACTGACAGAACAATCAATGACACGCGCAATTACCGAGCGGTCTGTGAGCCTATGGAGCGCTGTAATTGCTTTTAACGCGACACTGGGGAGTAATTCCAAGTCTAACGCATCGCTATTAGTTGAACTGGGACCATCTATGTTTTAGTTGATGGGGCTTATGTGTCGTTTTCTCAATTGGGAACAGACTTCGAATGCATTGCAAACTAGCGTATGCCCCTCAACAATATACATCATGCTATGTATCTAGGCATGCAGTGTGCGTTTTTATGTTTGGTCAACCCTGCGGCAAAGCAATCGTCAATCAATACCTAGTTATGAAGACATATTCACCGATAGTGTGAAGGTGCGTTGAGTCCGACATGAGATGTGTTGTTATCCATTATAGATCGCAGGTTTTAGAGTATTCTTTTTCCCGGTAATCGGACAATCAGGATACATTTACTTCTTCCAGATAATGCATTCAAGATCACAATAAAAAGCTCTAGCCTCCTACATGCCGATACATTCCCACTATAGCACATGTGTAAATAATTCGTGAGAAAAAATATTCTCAGAAGAATGACACCGTATTGAATAGACAGTAGGATGCTGCGAGGCAATACATTATACACCGATTAAGGAATAAATTGCTTGGTATTATAACTGACATGCCGTCCATTGTTTCATGCGAATTTCTTTAAGGCGATAGTTTTCACTGACGTCTTATTCATCCGGCCCTACCACATGTGCACCCCCCCCCCCCCTACAGCAATCAGTACATTAGCTCACGTGTGAGTGAGAATAAGATGGAGCCGCTGATTGCAGATGTCATGAAATGGTAAACAATCCAAGTAATATTTGTATAAGCTGTAAGGTTTACCATCTTGAAGCTACCTAGTGGCGTACTGGTGTGCTTTTTTAGTCCTCATCAACGGCGACAGGAATGAGGTAGCATTTTTTCATGGTCATCCTAACACGCTTCTGAAAACCATGGCTACACGGCCATTGATTGTTGGTGTTGCAAACACCTTGGTTAGATATGTTTGAAGGGGACCGGTTATCCGACATCCAGCTGCCATGATGCACACGCATTGTTTCATTAAACACCATTAGTGCCGTTGACACTCAGCACTAAGCTATCTTTCCCATGGTTTAACAATACGGCCATATAGACCCTCGATCCTCCTGTCACCTCGGGGCATAAGGAATTTCTCAATGTGCGAACAGGTCAAAACGATTGCATCCCAGTAAATGTCTTAAAGCTTTTAGCCATATGGAAACTGTAATGAGTTGCTGACCTGGCCTCGTTAGGTATGCCGCTACGGCTGTGCCAAGCTTCCAACAGCACTTTCGATTCTCTTTCCTGACATCATAACCATTATCATACATTTATTAGGTGGGACCAGAAATGATAAATATTTGTACACACTATTTGCAAAACTTCCAAAAAACATCACTATATTACCTTCTTTGTGGGACGATTAATTAGTACATAATAATTCAATTCTAGATATTACCAATACGATCGGACAAAGTTTGTATTTTTTAAATCAATTCAAAAGGAGAACACCTTAACAAAGGCAACCATATTATTACGAATTGGACAACACTAACAACGCTACGTCCAACAACATGCACAATCAATTAATTAAGGTTGCATTAATACCTCCCATCATGAGTGATTCAATGAATTATACAAACAGCCGACGTGATCATCCCTTCTGTGTATTGTGTTGCGCACGCTACTGAATATGTTCGGGGAACTCCCTCAGATAGCAGGTGTTCATGTATGTGGGTTAGCCGTCTTCATTAAACATTAAATTTTGCATATATATTACTTTATATTTTGATTTGTTTCTACACAACTTGATTCATTGTTATACAATATCGATTATGTCAACTGGCCCAACGACCATCTATGGAACACAAATATACGACGTCCGAATGTAACATACTCAAGGTACGCACTGCATCCGAATAGTTTAACACAGGAAAACATACGAATATATGGTACTCAATATTTCCATTGGATGAATGTGTTAGCTATGAAAATTGTCTCAATAAATCCTTATTGTGTTGGCTTCCTGATCGATGAAGTCAGAAGTCTTAGCTTAAGTATACGCTTCCTACCGTAACACACTATTATGGCCGAGTTGTGCGTCATTTGATGGTTGTTTGGTAGACCTCTGATCTGGTATACTGCTGCCGGTGATATGCATTGCGCAGGCAATACGCTCGATTGTCCACCACTTCTCATTACCAACTTTGCGTTTCACATAGTAAGTCATGTATATTACAAGCATTTCTAAGCCATGATTTTAATTTTTGTAGTTCCTTCCTCTGCAGCCTGTGCCGTCGTGATGAATGGGTCTAGCTGCATAGAATGTAAACGCGCTCAAGTAGCGTACATTCTTTACCTGTTAACACCAAGCTCTACTTGCATTATCACTGTTGTTCTTACAGTTAACGTCATCTTAAGAATCTCTGACGAACTGCAGGTATCGTTACCTTTTTACGGTGTACATAATTGAAGTATGTCAATGGCAATGTTTGCGATGGGTTATACGTTTGAAAAAAGGCACCAATGAAGAGAATATCCAGTGTGTTCCCTAGTATTATTTCTTTCAGCAATCTGATATTACTATTGATTTTAACAATTGATGCTGCAGGAAAATGCGCTGCGCATGTTCTTGCTCAATGAAGGTTCAGATAACGCCACGTCGTCCGTTGGGAAAAAAATTGTGTTTGTGTAAGAGCCTTCGATACTCTCACGTAGGTGAATGTTATGAAGCCAGGTGCATTAAATAAGACCATATTCTAGAAAGGAGTGTTATGGTATTCTCTTTTAAACTGTACAGGCTCAATAATCCCAAAATGAATGTACATTTGACGAACCGTGAAAATCAGGTTACTTTTACTTCTAAAATAGAATGCGTTCAAAATGATTTTCAAATGGCATGATTGGTTTAGATCGGACTGACAACTCGCATTATTGATCGCACTCTCAATGAATTTGGATTGTGTATTGGTAGATAGTCGCCAAATGCATAAGACATTGCTGATTGCATAAGCACTATTGTTAGCCTATAGAGTCATTAAAATGACTCCTGATTATTACAAACTCATATGTTACATATCTGGGTGGGACAGGTAAATACATCATTCTTTAAGATAACATATACTTCCCATACGGGTTGTTAATGTGCTTGAATCGATAGTCGGCGGCACAGAAATGATTACTGGTAGTCGGTTACAAAACATGATAAAGGGCTCAAAACAGAACACATCAAAAATAAATATTCAAATGTGTAAAATATTCCTTGTTGCCATGTGCCACTGCGATTCAATGAGGATATTCGACCTTTGTCTGTTTCGATCGCGCAAATAATATGACAATTTCAGCTTGTTCGTCAGCCCACTCTGATTGCATGATCGAAGACACTCACCATTACAGAACGGTCTCTGAGCAGATACAGTACAGATGCTGCTTTAATGCGAACACTGGGGAATGATTCCATGTCGGGCAACTTCACAAAGTAATCGATTTTTAACCACGTAATTGTGTCTTTTTCTAAATTATGAACATCATTCCATCACATTACACACCATGTGGTACACAACCATGCATTGTGTAATAAGTATTACCTATATGTGTGATGAGCGTAACATCATTTGTCTAATCAGCCTTGAGTGCAGCCTTTGATTCCACTAGGGAACGTCAAGGTGGTCACGAGTAAAACTCACATAAGACCTGCCAATCAGTATGGCGTGCTAGAAATATTTCGCTCGGAAATTGGTGTTTGTATTGCATTACATTTGTATCGTGGTCAGCCTTAAATAGACTCATTTAAGCTGACACCACACCGACAACCGTTAATTGTAACTCTTAATCTGAATTGAAACCACCAGGAACATATCACCACGATTGTCTGATGCTGAATGTGCTGTGATCATACCGAAAAGAGTAGTATGTCAATATTTTCATCATGCATCTCCCAATACACAATCCACGACTCGATCATGATCGAGGTCCTTACATTTGCAAATATAATAGACAATATTGAGCTTAAACAGCTCCCCAATATAAAAAAAAGATATAATGCATTTAGGTCTAAGGTTTTGGGTTATCGATCTAAAAACCATTGAAGATGCAATATCTTATTTTATAGCTCATACTGATGCATTAACATTTCATCCTCGCCGGTTTTGACAGCTAATATAATCAACCAAACATAAGCCAAAATCCCCATGGATATTGTTAAATACATGGGCGCAGCTTTAGAGACATTGGCTCGCGGACCCAATATTAACTTATCAAACGCTATTCTATTCTAAAACATATTAATGTTCCGGTGAAATATACGAGCAACCATACAAATGCCACTTAAATAGGCAGGTTTATTTATCATGTATGACAAGTTTAATGCACTCATATGATGCCGCATATATATCTCAGTACTACTACTCGCAAAACACCCCATTTTGCTTTGAACATGCATGCACTGTATCTGTATGTATATAAGATGTTACACATTATGGTTGTGAATGCACTGCGAGCTGTAGCAGAAGTATCAATATCACTCTTTGTGATAAAGTACCTCATCACATGTTTTATTGAATAAAGATGGTAAAGAGGTGTGTAGCTTTATGATTCACCTTAGTACTACGTGTGTACGTAAAAATGATTATTCCTATCCGAGGTATGTGAGTGGGGAGTTATTAACAGGCAGCGGACCTGCAGATCTTGGTATGGCATCAACGAGCTACAATGAAATGACCTCGTGTGCGGGTGCTACTTATTGACGATAATCAAAAAGTGGCTTTCACTCGTCTTTGCCATTACTTCTTGCATACATATTTATATGAACGTCATCAGAGCATGCCTTCCCCCAATCTCTTGCAATATGCTTCTTTCTCAAATAATACTCACCAAGTAATAATTATTCAAATCTACCGAAGAAACAAGTGATAGAGAGCCATGTGATAAATATAAAGAACATTGTCTATGGTACAATTGTTAACATATATGGCTATGCGCATGGACATACAAACACTAATCGCATTATGACATCATAATATATCCTAATCTTATGTTATATTTTCCAAAACATGTTTTAGACCTTGTGTTCTAACACATGGAATTGCCCGATATAAGGATCAACATGAACATGCACACATTGAGTCAACCATTCATTTATTCCAATATTCAATTTTTATATATCTAACTACCATCGGCTATTGATGCGCTCACAAAAGGGCTAAATTATTTGCATCGAGATCAGTGGCAAAATGACAGCCAACAGTAATATAATGTGCCGAACGGTTCTGAGTTTTTCATAACTACCCGTATTATTGATTCAGCTAAGAGCATGTCCAGCATTGTAGGAGACACAATACGCCACTATGGAATGCATTCGAATGGTGCTCCCGTTTGAGGAAACGACACCTAAGCTAAAACTCAGATGGTTCAAGATCAATTAACTTGCGCTATTTGATTTTGAATTACTCCCCAGTGGTAGTGTTAAAAGCAGTAAATATGTAGAGAGACAGCTTAGTAAAAGCCCGAGTGTAATGGTAAAATTTTGGCCAAGATCTCTGTTTTAATGCCTACCATGGCAATCACGCCAACGACACCCAGCGGCATAAAATGCGGCGAAGTTCGTTGATACGATGAGTGTGCTGAGATTAGAAATGGGAAACCACTACACGACCTTCCCACTCTGCTTGTTTGCGTTTGAAGTGGCAACATCATGTCTACGCATCGCGAGACTTCCGCTTTCAGAGTATGCAACGAATATATTTGACAATTGCATTATATTAACATGACATTTCTGGCATTTATTAACAATAACACGCAAACATTTCACTGACCCACAATCTAATATAATTGCCTTGTAAATATCTAAGTTGCATGTGCGAAGATGCTTTTTCACTTTGCATCCTCGGGTCTGTCCAGTTCAAAAGCGAATGCACTACACACTCCATTGTGGAATGTGGCCTCATATAATGGAAGTGACGCGATTACATTTACGTTAGTGAATCTATCTTGTGATCTTTGTCGTTATTTGAACCGTCTTCAGGCTGCAACTCTAAGTATACCCTTCATTAGTGCCCTTCTTCAAACGTGCAAATAACCTTTGTCACAAAAAGAGACAAAAGATATACCTCAAGGCTGTCCACTATGAATACGTGATGGAGATCGCAACTAGTCACGGATTCGAAAGAAAACGTATACTGTAAGAAGTGCAGTGAAGTGATAGTGTTAGGGCAGGTTGGTGTTAGTACTGTGCGCAACTTAACCGTTGACATGTTGAAAGAATATACATCCGGCGTAAATCATTTCTCAGTCATGCTATGAGCCACAGAGGCAAGCAGTTCAATAATCAATTCACGGCTAAGACATCTTGAGGCACCAATGAAAGGAATATTTAGAATTTAACCCCAAAACGGTTCATATAACGCCACTGTCCTTTGGAAAACACCAGTGTTAGGATAAGAGCGTACATTCATTAAAGTAAATGTTATCAAGTACCTTCTACAAAATTAGGACATTTTCTAGAACGTAGCGTACATTGTATTCTAGTTTACATTGTACAGGCTCGAGAAATAAAAGTAAATAGGAATCGTCGCACATGCCACTATCAAATTGGCACGGCAACGACGAGGCTACAGTGTGGGTCAATAAATACTTTTCGCATTATTGTCCACAAATGCTAGTAATGTCATGTTGATATGATATTATACATAATTGTCAAGAACATTCGTGACTCACTCTGAAGGCGGAAGTCTTGCGATATGTAGACGTGATCTTGTCATACCATATGGAGAGTGCGGGTGCGGAGTGGGGAAGGGTGTTTGTATTAGATTGCTACTCACAAAACACTCATCTGATTACCACATTTTATGCCTGTAGGGGTGTTGGTGTGATTGTATTGGGAGGCATTGCAACAGAAAGCATGACCAACATAATGCTATAATGTCATCATTCGTCATCGTTACAAATATTGACGTACCGATACATTGGCTTTTCCTGCTTACACATTGAAGACCGACGCTGACAGAGCAATCAATGACACGTGCCATCACAGAGCGGTCTCTATGCACATGGTGCACAGTAACTGCTTTTAACGCGACCGCTTGGGAGTAATTCCAAGTCAAACACATCGCAAATTAATTGAACTGAGACCATCTAGGTTTTAGTTGGAGGAGGGGGGGGGGGCGGGGTTATGTGTCGTTTTTCAATTGGGAACATCATTTGAATGAATTGCATACTAGCTTGTGTCCCTTAACAATATACATCATGATATTTATCTGGCCATGCATTGTGCGTTATTACGTTTGGTCAACCCTGCCTTTACGCAGTCGTCAATCAACACCTAGACAAACCCGCCACCACACCGTTATAAAGACGTATTCATTGATAGCGGTATCGTGCGTTAAGTCCGACATGAGATGTTTTGCTATCCATTTTAGATAGTACATTTGCAACATAGTTAGTGCTAGTATTTCTCATTTGTGGTGCCACCTAATAAATGGGGACACATATTATTACTGTGCGTCACTGAATGATAATGGTTATGATGTGGGGGAACAAAATTGGAAGCGCTGTTGAAAACTCGGCACAACCATAGCGGCATACCTAAGGAGCCCAGGTCACCAACTCATTACAGTTTTTATATGAGCAACATTGTATGTTTAACGGTGACGGCAAAAACACACCTACTGCCTGACGGTAGTTCCCCGAATAAACTCAGTAACGCGCCCAAACTAATACACAGTAGTGGTGATAACTTCGGCTGTTTGTTTTATTCGTTGAATCTCTATGGACGGGAGGTATTTATGTGACCTTAATGAGTTGATTGTGCTTGTTGGTAGGCATAGAGTTGTTACTATTGTCCAACATATTAATGATAATATGGTTGCCTGATAATAATCGATCTGAAAAATACCATATTTGTCCGATCGTAATAGCTATATATATAATTGAATTATTATGTACTGATTGATTGTCTAAGCAACCTGACATTATTTTTGACAATTGGCGCAGCAGGAAAACGCGCTGTGCGGGCTTTGGCTCCATGAAGGTTCAAATTACGCCACGGATATGTTTCTACTCTCCGTTCGAAAAAAATGCGTTTCTGTAAGGGCCCTCGATACTTTCAGGGAGGCAAAGGTTATCAAGCCAGTTCCATTAAATGAGGCCATGTTCTAGAACGGAGTGTATATTGTATGCTCTTTTAAGCTGCACATGCCCGATAATGCCAAGTGAATGTGCGCACATGCTATATACACATTGACACGGTACCGACGTCAGATTGTGTGTCAACAAAATGTTATGCACAATAATGTCCATGAATGGCAGTAATGGCCTGCCAATATATATTACTATTGACAATTGTCACCAACGTTTGTGACAGACTCTGAACGCAGAAGGCTTGCTATGTGTAGAAGAGATATTGCCACTTCAAACGGACAGCTGACATCAAACAATCACATCCAGAGCTGGAGCGTAGTGGGGAAGGGGGTGTATCTATATCAGATCTCTATTAATAGTCTTTCCAGACATTAGGAAAGGGTCGCCACATCGTTATGAGGGCGTATTCACCGATAGCGTAAACGAGATGAGATGTGTAACATATTACAGCTGCGATCTCTCGCCTCCATAACCGCGATGAATCACACGAACATGAATGTGGCGCTCACAAATTACTCAAGTCGTGACTGTACTAATAATGATATATCAACCTCGAAGAAGTATTGCTTAAAGTCTTTCTTGTTTTACTATTTATGCTCTTCCATTATTCTGTTAGATCGCATGTAGCAGAGCATTCTATATCCCCATGACGAGTTGTGACAATCAGGTTACTTTTACTTCTACAATGCATAAGACATTACCAATTGTGCAGATCTATTGTTAGCTTATCGAGTCATCGCAATGGCTACTGATGTATGTTTCTGATTATTGCAAACACATATATGGATGGGACAGGTTAATACCTCATACCCTTCTCATATGGGTTGTCACTGTACTTGAACCGTCAGTCGGCAGCGACGAATTGGTTGTTTAGAAGCAATATGTACCTGTCGTCAGTAACAAAAACAACCATGCTCGCATTAACCGTCCATGTGATCAAGTGCTCAAGACAAAACACATACAGACCATCAAAAAGTAATATTGTAAGCTAAAATATATTCCTTGTTGCCATGCACCACTGCAATTTAATGCGGATGTTTCACATCGCACAAATAGCATGACGATTTCATGGTTTTCATCGGAACCTGTAGCGTCTCAGCCGACCTGCACGGGTACTCCAGTTGGTTTTCCACATGCAAGAAGTGCTGTAAAGCCTCATTAGCAAATGAAACGTTTTATTCAACACCCGTATGCCCCTCGATTGTGTACCCTCGAAATGTGTGAGAAATTGTAGTCAATAATAGTATTTATCGCTTTTACCGGAAGAGCATCTTGAACGGATTGTGGCATGAGTCCATCGTATCTGGTGTAAAATGTGTTTGATGCCTTAGCCGACATTACACTCGTGACTCTCGGTAGCTGTGATCAAATGTCAGAACGTAATAGAATATCGAATGTCTGTAACAACACCCATCGTCACTATATCCATTTCTCGTCAGGGTGGTGTCTTGCATAAGGGCCCTATCTTCCAAATTATTCAAGAGATATAAAGTACTCACAATCAGCTATTTATAATGTATTGCCAATACATCATAAACCTACTAAATAATATATTGCTTTGTATTAAAACTGAAATGTCATTCTTGCAAATGCCATCCTATTGGCTGTACGTCTAGTATTCGATATGATCCGTTGACGTCGTATTGAACAGGCCCTACCACCAGTGTACCCCCACATCAATCTGTACATAAGCACTAGTGTTACTGCGAGTAAGATGGAGACGCTGATTGAAGATGTCCAGAAATGGTAAACAGTCCCAGTACAGTTTGGATAAGCTGTAATGTTTACTACTAGGTTAAAGTAAACCTAGTAGCTTTTTGGCGTTTGGTATGATGTAGCATCATTTTGTTTTCTTTTTATCCTAAAAATCTAACATCACAGCAGCAGCTCAGTTACACAAAGCTACAAGGCCACTAGTTGCTGGTTTTGCAAACAAAACGCGAAGATGTAGTTGAAAGGGACCGATCACCCGTCAGCCAGCTTCTATTGGGCGCTCATTGTTGCTTCCAATGTCCTTGGATTTCTTGACACTTTGCACTTATACCCCTGTCTCACATCGCTGGAAAAGTCCCCAGGAGACACTGGAGTAGCAATGTAGCAAGCCGGGATGCTCAGCCCTGTAAAGTGTAGACTCTAGAATGTGACCGTGATGTGGCCGGGCTCTTCCGGCGGCTACATAACGCGCACATGTGACGTTCTCCTTTTGCGATATGGAACTAATTAATATAGAGCGCTCGCTACTTGTATAATCACTTTTCAAAAAACTATACCGTTGAATCAGAGTTTCTAAAAAAAAACAGCATATTAGCACTGTTTAATGCAAAAACGACATCTTGTTATAGCGAATACAGATGCAAATAATGACTGTATAAGGTGCACGACACCACAGCGATAAGGCATGAAAACTAGGAACAGTTCACTGATTTGTTGTTGCTCAATGTGGATATGCTGATATTAGACAAGTTCCAACAGTTGCTACAATTTCTTGTAAGAACCAATGAAAGATCGTTGACCCTATATGTTTAAATGCGACATTAATTGTTGAAAGTAAGGAAGACGGATGTCATTTAATAGAGTACTGTTCGCATAATAACCGCAGTAATAAACAATCGTGTGATACGCCTGCTGTGATACTCATATAATCAACCTTTATCAACTCACCAGCTGCTAGCAGCATAGTTTGCATTGCATAGAAACATAATCTTGCCAAAAAATCAGGGGCCCAGCTTCAGATTGCGGAAACCAACATGATGGAAATGGGGAGGTCTCTTTTTGATATAGGACAGTCATAGTCACAGGTTCCACTTATGGGGCAATACTCCTAGTTTTGTGATCTTTAATTGTGCATCATTAAATACCCTAATTTGCATTCAGCCGTTGCCCTGTGATGGATTACTGAAGGCTCCTGGAGTGATGCATAGACATCGCAGCTACCCAATCAACTGTAATCCTGGTTATTACCACGTTGATTGCATTCAGATGTGTGCCAAATGATAATCATCCCCCTGTATAGAATGATATGAAATGCAATACTGTTGGCTCAATGTCATGTGAGAACGCGGTATATAAAGGCTGGTCTGAAATCTTTAGAGTATACCTAATGAATATTGCTGTCCATCCGTTAACTTTACCCTCGGTATAGCTGTGGTAATGATACCACTATCAGACGATACAACCGAGCAGAGCTTATTTATGTACCAGTGAGACGTTGAAGTATTACAAATTCTATAGTAGCTTTTAGCTCCGGAAAGTTGAATATCTAAACGACATATCTTAAATAGCAGTCAATCTAACATTTTGATCCAATATAATGGAATTATATTTATTTTCATTGAGAATAAAAATGATTTATTTGCAGCAAAAATCACTTAGGTACACATAAAGGTTTAACTCTAACAAACTGTGCGATGATTGCGCAAATGAGTGAAACACACGCTGAAATATCAGGTGATGCTACCGTGATCTAATGTCTGGGAGCTCTACGTCTGTGAAAGATATGGAGTCCTCTGATTGGTCGAGGCGATCACGCCCCGGAGTTAAACAGCAAATTCCATGAGGTTCAAAGAGACACTATGACAAAGCACCACGCTGCTCACAGGTGGCGTGTTCATATATGTTCTCGGGTGCCATCTAAGCGTAGCTATACAGGGCTTTCGTAAACGTGACGACCCCTTGCAACATCTCCTGCGGCAGCCTTCAACATTAATACAGTGACGTAAATGCCCACATCTGTACCAACCAGCCTTATAGAATTAACCCCGAGACCATCTTAGATATCGTAGTATTGGTGAATATGATCACTTTGCAGTAGGTAATTATCGACGAATGGGATCGTTTTTTTACCGGCATAGCTTACAGGACGCTTTCGCTATCGTCGAAAACTTGTCTGGGGTCTCTTGGATTATTTATTCATGTTTCCCCTGGACATAACAGCAAGCCAATGAAGCACCATGTTGAATGACGTAGGGTGACATAAGTGAAGTCAAGGCAATAATCTGTTACCCCTGAGCATATCCAATATGCCTCTTTTATGTCTAACAATAATAATGGATGCAATAAAGTAAAGAAATTGTACTGTGTGATTTGCGTCAGAAACAAGGCCTCATTTTCGAAAGAGGGTCATAGTAGCTGCCATATCTAACACTTAGACATCTTATGCGTTAGCAAGTACCATCTGGCCTTATTACACCATGTAACGTCTGGTCTCAGTACACCATGCACAATCTGGCCTCATTACACCATGTACCATCTGGCCTCAATACACAGCGCACTATCTGGCCTCTTTGCACCATGTTCTGTCTGGCCTCATTACACCATGTACCATCTGGCCTTATTGCACCATGTTCTGTCTGGCCTCATTACACCATGTACCATCTGGACTCATTACACCATGTACCGTCTGGCCTCATTACACCATGTACCATCTGGACTCATTACACCATGTACCGTCTGGCCTCATTACACCATGCACCATCTGGACTCATTACACCATGTACCGTCTGGCCTCATTACACCATGAACCGTCTGGCCTCATTACACCGTGAACTATCTGGCCTCATTAAACCATGTACCGCCTCAAATCGCAACAAGCAGTGCAGCTATGGTATCACGAATTTGACGTTCGGTTTCCTTAATTTTGCTACTGTTGGACCAATGCTATATAAACAGCACCCATCGACGATTGGGGATGCAATGTTGGAGTAGATAGAGAGACGAAGCATGATTGTTTGATAATGAATGGCTTACAGCATGTCAAAGTTTTGTTCCGCAGTAAAATATTGCAATAAGTGGCAACGAAAGAGAAATATCAATCAGTAGCAATCAACAACGTGATATTAGTTGCGTAATTGACCATCCGAGAAACCGCCCTCTGAAGTTTTCTATTTTGTTATGCATCTCTCTTCCGTTCGCCTGTGTTGGAAAATCATGCGCGTCAGACAATGCTCTTTTAAAGCAAGGTAAGGTGTCAGATGAGAAAATAAATTTGAAAAATGATCGTAATTTGAATGAGAACGTGTTCCGTGTGTGATGTGAATTTGCATCACTGCTCACAAACGTGGTTTCCTCAATTGACGAAATATATATCTGATGAATGGTCATAAGGTTCTTAAGACTGGTAACGATGCGAAGAGAAATGAGCAACCGAATTTATATTTGCGTTCGCTTTTGTTGCCTCTAGCGGCGACCCTGACTGTACCACGTCGTCCTGCTGGGCGCTTTATTTCGTCACAAAATATTTCTGACAAGCAGGACTGACTGCCCATGTTATGTCGACGTCAGGCACTTACCATGCGCATCAGTACAGGCGTGTATAACTGCTAAAGGTCCACGCCTGTTCTAGCGATGAATTGCCGATTTTCCAATTGGGCTACACGTCAACCATTAGTGAATATCTCTGTGGTTTATTTTAGATCACCACTAGGGCTAACAGTCTCGCTACCTGAAATAAAGTTTAATGGTTAAATTACGCGCCTAAACGTTTATGGTTAATAAAGTTAATGGTTAATTTACGCGAACGTTTATTGATATGAGCAATAAAACCGCTAGTAGAGCGTCATTGATCAATAAGTCCTGCTAACGTGGCTGCCTCTGCAAACCTGTGCATTTGCACTACCCAATCATATTTACGTAACAATAAATTCAAGCATTATACATAACTTCGATAGAGATTAAGATTAAGCGATAGAGATCAATCAGGTGTGACGCCATGACGCCCATATGGCAGCACACATGAATATTAAAATCTGATGGATTTATTCGACCTTTAATAAGCAATTAATAGTTGAAATATATCGTATGATATAACACATATTTCGACCCTTGTTCCCTGTTTTAGCCGGTACAAATATCATGGTGGTTTATAATCGCCAGCCAGGGATAATAATGTTAGTCCGCTGCCTGCCTATTTCCTTAAACCAACATGAGAACACCTTACAATCAGTGCAGTTAAAGTGTACCATCCTTTCAATGCTCGCCTTTAGTGACATCAGGGAAGTGGAACAACAACATTTAACCTCTATGAATTATGTGATGTCTGACGCCGCTCACTTAAGCCACTGAAATTATCATCAGATATCAGTTAATATGATGTTCATTAGGTCTAAGGTAGAAAAGCAAAACAGCAATGAGCATCCGAAGACACAATGTGTACCTATTGGCGAAATAGGATCTCCATCGATTTAATAAAATGTTCGAACTATGGCATATGGGTCATGTTTTCTACTAAACAATTAACAAAGAAACATTAGAGAGGGTTGTAGGAAGAGTTCACATGCGCACGCAATGCATGCCTCGACAGTATCGCATCTATATCAAGACCTGTGTTGAAGAAGGGTATGGTTAAGATGAGGCGGACTGACGTTATTTACTGAAAGTGCCCAGTTCTTGCAGTTTCTTAACTATTGCTACCACATCTATCTGTAGGGCTCTGATTTTCGTAAATATAGGTAGTAAAGTTGCAGAGCTATAAATATGGATAACATATAAGTAACTTCCTCTCCTATTGTATTCCAACCTTATCTCGACAAAACTTACATACATCTCTGCCTCGAGCAGAAACAAAGCGACACTATATAGGGAGGATATATATGAATCACAGATGATAAACACTGTTGCTTGACCCATGATAATTATCAGAGCAATATCGTGCATACAAAGCAAGGTTCAAATGGCACCAGTAACATTCAGTGAGAGCATTTCGTATGATGCGAAGATAGTATACAGTAAATCGTCTCATAAGCCAGTTATTCGGTTAGGTACCTATCATCCGACGGTGCAATGGGTTGTATTTGCATCAATTACGGTGATCTGGTGAATACAAATGGGCAGTGCTGAACAGTTTCATCACCAGGCAACCTGAATAATGTATTTTTTGGGGGGGAGGACGCTAACATAGCGGCCAGGTCGTGTACAATTAAATGTTCTTAAATATCATTTGTACAATTTGGTCAAAATATCCAGATAGAGATGACGTGCCTCACATTATTGATATATATATTTTCGTGATTAATTAAGCAAATAAACAAATCACAAGATGGTAATCATCTATGAGAGGAGATCATGTTGCCTGTCAGGCCAATCACTAGAGAGACGATCGATAACATTTTATGATTCTAATTAATAAATGTCTTTTGTATGATGTGTTAATGTTGATGAGGTGTTTAACGGCTGTCCAGACCATATGCGGAGAAAGTAAGAACTTATTTACAAACTTTCCAGAAGGCACATTTGGACGATAAGTATCGAACTTAGCGTTGAAGGCCCTCTGTGTTCTACATCTGGGAGTAAGTGGTGGAGCGAATCGCCTTTCTATCTTTTAATCGGCCATTCCGTGCTTTCCCAATGTCTGCTGTTGAGAGGAACGAATCACACAACACATTCTGCTTGCTTGACGAGGCAATTTTTTGCATCACTTCCAGCCCAATTTCCAATCGCCAGCGGAGTTTCTAGATTGGCTTTGATATTACCAGTACAGCTAGAGTACCTAAACTGGCATTGATAGAAACAGCGCAGTTGACGTGTGTCATCCTATGAATGGTCTTCTTCAATGAAACCAAGGAGGTTGAAAACTTCTATAAAAGACACAGCATACTAAAGCCGCAGAAATCGCCGAATATCTAAGAATTCAGTATATATATCGTAACCACTGAATTCACGACTGCGTTATAAGTCCAAGGATTATAAAGCTAAAATAATCAATGATCATCGCCTAGGCACAATTCGCGCGAACTGGCGTAATATGATTCCCTCATACTAAATAGAATATTGTATACATTGTTCAAACTATGGTATGTGGGTCCTGTTTACTACCAGACAGTTTACCCAGGGACAACAAAGAGGGCTATTGGAAACATTATTATACGCATGCACGACATCTCGGCCTCGAGCAGAAACTATGCGACACTCCCCTGAGTTGATATGGCTCAAGTGAGCGGCGTCAGATATCACATAATTCATAGAGGTTAAATGTTGTTCATCTTCCCTGGTCTGATCATTCAATAAATTCGAGTGTTTGTTAGGCTCGCTAGTCGTATGGTCTGTTGAACATTGCATGAAGACCTGCAATGTTGCATTATACTCTGACCCCAGCATTTGCGATCACAGAATAAGTCATTATACTAATAGTTGTTGCGATCTTTTAACGTAAGATTCAACAGAGCTCATTTATTATTGATCGAGTAGTACGAGCCATGTTGGTCATCAATATGTCATGTGATTGTTGTACTCTTTAGTCCAGACACCAGCGATTGAGTGCAGCCGACAATTTCCTTTATTCATCTCAATAGTATCAAGTCCGTATATGGTGATTCGCTAACATTGTCTTTTACCAACGAGCCACACCCATTGATTTAGCAGGCAATGGATAACTCATCACAGAGAGGCGTAGAGCCCATAAAACTAGTCTGCGGACTGGGTATCGATGTCGGTCCTGATATGCTGCCGAGGACAAAAATGCTATGACGATCCAAAAACAACATCGATACCACATTACCGAAGCTTCTCAAGTTTATCAAAACGGTACATCGAATTAACGAACTATTGCACCCGGCTCTTGACTACTACTATTTAGTTGCATACACTATCACCTCCGATTAATCATGCCTCGGACTGACCCAAGCGGGAGGAAAATCAATCGGACAAACATTGTTGATTGATTGCATTTGTATTCATATCTATGGTAGTTCATCATTGCATTCATTCTAAGCATGTAAGTTACATTTAAGATTTGTCTGAAAGGATGCTAGCTACGATAAATGCAAATAGTTTTCGGGAACTATGCATTCATGTTGGATATTGCGTGATGGTTGATGCATATGTAATTGTGTACTACGGCCTTATATCTTAGGCAGAGTATTATGCGTTAATGCAGATTGGCAGTATAAGCTGAACGCCATGCATAACGGGAGCGGCCACTTGCAAAAAGCAAACTAATGATATGCTGTAATTCAACTTTCATGTAAGGATAATGGATAAGCATATCTTAAGTATTCATATCCCAAATGATTTCTACCAACAAATTGTATGGCAAAGTCTGAGTTGCATTGGGCGATGTTTTTATACCTTATTTGGTATGTGACTAACAGTAAGGATCTTACAGATGGCGACGCTAATTATGCATTGCAAGTTATGGAGGTGATGAATACAAAGCTTATAGGTAATGTCTGAAGTAATTATAATCACAGCCAAGTTGAGAGATAGAGATGACGGATATGGGTGAGGGAATGCGAAAGACACGGCGCTCATATTCGAATATGTAGCAGCCAAAACATATAATGTATCTTTACAGTTTACTACATCACTCTTACCCCAAGGTTGCTGTGTCCATGTTGTTTATCTCGATGAATTATCAAGATACATAGATGTGAATGAATACAATGACAAGCAACCTGGGCGCGTCAAAAATAGCTCTGATGTCTGCGATTATAACCAGATTCATTTAGATAAAGTTTGAATGAAGATCTGCTACATGCAAGTTGCATTGAATGGTCAATTCACTCGGCATCCAGGTTGGATTGTTTTGCATCCATAACAATTAATGCAGACTGGATCAGTATTATTAATTATCCTTTCAACAAATACACCCGGAACAAATTAAAGGCGGAATATTCTTGAGTTTATTTATATATATTAATTTATATACATATAATAATATATATATATGTATATATATTGATATACATAGATATACTTATAATTATAAATATATAAATATATATATATATGTATTTTTTATACATCATATATATATATTTTTTATATATATTTATTTCTATGTATATATATTTCTATATATAAATTTCTACATATATATATATGTGAATAAATATATATATATTTCTATTTATAAATATAAACATGTATATATATGCATATATATACATACATATATATATCATTATATATATATGTATATATATATGCATATATATATATGTTTATTTATATATATATATAATTATATAATATATATATATATATATAGATATATATATATATATATATATATATATATATATATATATATATATATATATATATATATATATATATATATATATATATATATATATATATATATATATATATATATATATATATATATATATATATATATATATATGCATTAACGTGCTACTTGTGATTCATCACGTCGGCTGCCAGGGCCGCTACTTTCGTCACCGCTAATTAACTCACCTCGGAAAACAAAACGTGTTTCATTTATCTTTAAACCAAAGCCTGTTAATTCCGTAGACGATGTGGCAAACTCTCATTTGTCCTTGGTTTCGATTATCAGGGGCGACAAGTACCCCAGATACTGATGAGGTAAATGGGTGCAGTCACTAAAACATGCCAACAGGTTGACATCGCGGTACTGAATAGCAGTTTCATTGATGTGAGGCCAAAAATTATCTAACTTCGGAAAAATAAATTGATGGCATTAAAATTTAAATCTCGTACTTGCAAGAGCAAATCTATAAGTTGAAAATTTTGCAAGCGATAGCATTCCGTGAAGTCTTAATTATCAGGCCTCACCACCTGTGTATCCCCTCATTAATCAGCCTATCAGCACTCTTTACTTGAGAGTAAGATGGATTGCAAATTTCAAGAAATGGTAATGAGGAATGAGGAATCATTAATGGCGTTATGAATGAGGTAACATTTAATGGCGTTAAGAAATGCCGTTGTATTAGTGACGTTATGAATGACATAGTATCAATGACGTTATTAATGACGTTGTATCAATGACGTTAAGATTGACGTAGTATTAATGGCGTTATTATTGATTTAGCATCAATCATGTTGCTGTCAATTCAATACTTTGCACCTCGTCATATAGACTCGTGCTAAATTTGTCTTGAAGTCCTAATGCCTGCGGATTGAAACTCACAGCAGCCATACAAACAAGATAAACGGAAATCAGCAGTGGATCTAGTAATGTCGTAGTCACGTTTGATGTCATATATTATGAGTGGCACAAAAACTATGCAGCATGATATACCTGTGTGGCTGCGATTGGAAGACGTCATTGATATAACATCAATATGTGCCAAGATCTTCTAATTCGGTTTATGCTTCCCAAGAAGCGTCCAATGCGTCATCAACATGAACGGCCCAGATAATGAGGCATCACCTTTTATGCAAATCTTCGTGGCTTTTTAACGTCAAAAGTATTGTCAACGTTGCAGGGTCATCATGAGCTAATATCAATGTGTTTCCAAGTCCAACACGACCGCGCCTATCAGCTGTGACGAGTGAGCATAACCTATTTAACATCAAAGATGATTGCAATCGAAAGAATGCTATGCGGTAGGCATTGGTACCATTTACAACCGCACATACCAACACACAAATGGCATCTGTTTACTATCTATTGGGCGATTTCAGGCGACCGCCTTTGCATATCTCCATCCAATTACTACCACTTAGCATGCAATAGCATAGTTTACAGTCTCATCAAATTTGCCTATGGGACATAAAACATTGCCTTCCTTGAGTTCACGATTGCGCTTTTCACATCATGGCACTGATGAAACGACCAAACATGCCATGCAATAGAGGAAATATAGCCTTTAAGCTACACCTTGGCTAAGCAGAGATCACATTATAGTGGAGATTGATGATAATTGCAATCGAGGAATAACATGATGCAGGACAATCATTTCAGATTAGTAACATTCGAGGATATATTAATAGAAGACTCGTTCTTGTAGGGATCAATAGAATATCCTGAACCCGATTTGTTTGAATGTGACAGTAATTGTGCAAGCCTTGAACGTAAAAATGGACTTGTTTGCTTATTAACCGAAATCATTCCAACCCAATGATAATCAGAATATTAGGTTCATAGAGTCACCGATTGCTAGCATGATTTGCATTACATAGAATCTGACATTTCCTCAGGGATCCAGCTTGAGATCGTGCGAACGCACGTGATGCTGACTTACGTCGGAATTGTAAGGTCTCTTTTAAATATACGTCTGTAACAGTACCAGGTTGCCCCACAATATATATATATATATATATATATATATATATATATATATATATATATATATATATATATATATATATATATATATATATATATATATATATATATATCTATATATATATATATATATATATATATATATATATATATATATATGTTATATATATATATATATATATATATATATATATAAATATATATATATAATTATATATTATATATATATATATATATTTATAGGTATATATATATATATATACGTAGACGCGCCACTTATACGCATTATTTATGGACTCAATATGCAACATTAATTACCCCAATTGACATTCAGCTGTTGTCCTGTGATGGATTAGTGAAGCCTCCTGAAGTGTTGCATAAACATAGCAGCTACTCAATCAACGGCAGAGCTTGTTATTACGGCGTTGATTGCATTCTGATGTATCCCCAATGAAAGCCATCCATGTGTATAGAATGATATGAAATATGAGTTCTGTGGTTCGATGACTCCGCTGAATACCATGTGACGACGTTGTATATTAAAGTGGATTTTTGTGATTCGACATCATTAAACGCAACACTTAGCCTGATGCATATTGCATCAAGTGAAAGTATGTCAATTAGTGTGCTTAAGCTTACCATTCGATTTTCGGCAAATTATGAGGGGATAGTATAACAATTACTTTCAGGCAGCAACACGATTACAGGTTTTACTCCAACAAAGTCGTTACGCCATATACTTTATTATCTTAACTCGTAATCAAACTTTCATATGTGATTGACATTATCATTATAACATACACACTTGGTACTGAGGCGTGTCTTCTATGGTGGTGCCGGTAAGTGTGACATGGAATACCATGGAATTCATTGTTCTTAATCTGACCGCAAACGCTGACTAAGATGTCGCTCGACTTATTCAAATCAGTTGTGCAACTGTTCTCACGGGAGAAAGGCCATATAACGATTTATAATATTATCATGAACACGAAATGCAAAACCAAAAAGTTGGAAAATAACTGCGAGCACGCGTATAAAGCAATGAAGCAACGCGTGTGATTCGACGAAGGCAGTAAAAATTGCCTTCAACCTATAGGGTCAAATCGCAGCAAGCAATTCCACTATTTGATGACGCATGTGATGCATCGGTCTGTTTGCATTATTTACCTACTGTTTGACAAATGATGAACAAACGGCGGATTCGATAAGTAGATGATATGGTATGAACTTTTTCAACACAATGAAAGACGATGCGTGATTGTTTGATGATGAATAACTGCTACAGATATCAATCAATAGCAATCAAGTAGCGTTTTGGTCGCATGATTGACCATCTTGGAAACAGCCTTCTTACCTTCTTTGATGAAATTAATGTGACTGATAGCGTATTGCTTGTGGTGTGAACTGCTACAGACTCTTCACAAATGTGGTTACCTCAATCGGCGGCATGATGAGCGATCACAAGGTTCCTTCGACTGAGTATGATTTAAACAAAAATGTTCAGTGACTCCCTGTGGTCTCAGCAGCAGTGGTTGCAGTTGCTTTGGTTACGTCAATCGACGACCCTGATTGGACAACGTAATCCGACTGCATTTTCTCCCGACATATTGCTGATTAACGCTGACAAGCCAGTTAATGACGCGGTCAGACACCTGCCGTGTCCATATGTCTATGCGGTGTATGCATGGTTGATGTACCAGCCTGTTCTAGCACTGTTATGCTGAATTTATAATAGGACTACACGTCAACCAATCAGCAAATACCGCTGACATACATTTTACATCACCACTAACAGTCTTATCATTAAGATTAAAGGAAAGGGTCATGAATGTATCGATAAATATTGAGTGAGCAATTAAGCAGCTATGACGTCATGCCGCTCATTTGATCGCACTCTTAAATATTCAAAATATGCATTTTTATATGGCATATTGTTAAAATGTATCGTATGACATGAATCATTTTTTGAAACTAGTTCCCCGTCAAAAAGCCGGTGAAAATGTGTAGGTTGCTGGTAATCGCCACACAGGGATCACAAAGTTAGTCGACTATCTACCAGGATCCTAACGCCAACATGGAAAAACGTTTATCTAAGTAATGGTGAAGCCGTGAATAGATTGAATTTGATATTAGCAGTGCAGCTAGAGTGCCTTAATTGGCTTTAATTTGAGCATTACAGCTGGAGTTTCTAGACTGGCGTTGATATCACCAGAACAGCTAAAGCACCGAACTACCATTAATACGAGCAGCGCGGTTGAAGTGCGCCATCCCAGCAATGGTGTGTTTCAATAAAATTAGGGAAGTGGAATAATTTTTAACTTCTAGGAATTATTTGGTGTCAATATTCCAACGAGGCGTGTGTATCCTATTCTATATTTAATGACCATGTCCGATCATACAAAGTCAACAAACATCTTCGAATATGCAACTTAGACATTGACACGGCAACGATGTTAGACTGTGGGTCAATAAAATGTTGGCGCATTACGGTCTATAAATGCCAGTTATGTCCTGTTGATATGATATTATTGATAATTGAAAACAATATTTGTGACTCACTCTGAACGCGATATACAGACGTGAACGTGCCATATCAGATGGAGAGCTGATATCTAATTATCACATCAAGCGGGTGCGGGGCGGGGAAGGATGTGTGTGTGTTTAAGAATTCTACTCTCAAAACACTCATGTTATTTGTCGTAGGCGTGATGGCCATGGGAGGCTTTATGATAGATAGCATGGCCAAGATTATACCATTACGTCATCATCCATTATCTTTATCACCAGTGACTTCCCATTTATTGGCATTCCTGTGGTTACATATTGGACACTGCCACTGACAGTACCAGCAATGACACGCGCCATTACAGGGCGGTCTCTATACACATTTACTGATTTTAATACGACCACTGGGGAGTAATTCCAAGTCAAAGCACATCGAAAGTTAATTGAACCCGGACCTTCTACGTTTTAGTAGACGGAGCTTATGTGTCGTTTCCTCAATTGGTAACACTGTTCGAGTGCATTCCATACTTGCTTGTGCCCCTCACATTACATCTAATTATAAGCATCTAGCCATGCATTGTACGTTATTGCGTTTAACTAACCCTGTCGCAATGAAACTGTTACTTTACAATAATAAGGGACCACAACATACCTTTATTACGCTTTCACCGATAATGTAAACGTGCGTTGAGGCCGGCATGAAATATGTAACATGTTCCTACGTGGATTATCCGTCTGGGGTAACATGAACTTGGCGCTGACAAATAGTCGTAGTCGGCACAGAACTTATAAAGATAAAGCGACCACAAAGGAGTATTTCCACCTTTGTTTCTTCTTTCATCAATATTGGTCCATAATTTTGTTGCTATCATCGTTAGATCGCACGTAATGTATTGTCCCTCTTCTCGGCAACAAGTTTTAAAAACAAGGATACCTTCACTTCCTCAATATAATGCGCTGAAAATAGACACAAAATGCTTTGATTGGTGTAAATCGGAATGACAACCCGTACAATTGTTGGCACTCGTAAATGGTCGGTCAATGCGGATTTTTAACCTCTTTCTGTTTCGATCACTCAAATATTATAACGATTTCAGCTGTTTCTTCGGATTCTGTAGCGTCTCAGACGACTCACATGGACGGACCCTAGTTGGTTTTCCAAATGCGATTAGTGATGTGAAACACTATTAGCAAATGTACCGTCTGCTGTTTAATTCATAACCTTTACGTACCCTGAGTTCCCTCGAAATGGGAGGAATTGTATTCAATAATCATGTTTATCGTTACGCTAGAAACAATATCATTTTCACTATTGAGCAGCTTTAATAGATTGTTGCAAGAATCCATCACGTCTCATGTAGAATGTGCATGATGCCTTCGCCGGAATTGCACTCCTGTCTCACAGCTGTGATAAAATATCAGATCGGAATGGAAAATTAAATACTCGTTTCAACACCTCTCGTCACTATATATATTATTTGTCAAGGCGTTACATCGCAAAAAGCCCCGTAGAACAGTCCGTACAACTTATTTGGCAACTGTACCAAGGAAGATTGATCATTACACCTCATATGACAATCTAGGTGTGACCACAGTTGCCATTGTTGCTTGTTATTCTACGCATTTGCTGCATGATAAAGGCGACTATAGTGTGAAACATCTACTCGTCAAATATACAATGAGCTTACAGAGCGTGACGCACGCAGTACTTTGTCTATAGAACCAAATTAGACGGGTAAATTCAGGTGTATGTTAGGCTCATTAGTCGTATGTTCTGTTGGACATAGCTTGACGAACATACATCAACCATCATGAAGACCGGAAATGATGCATACTTCTCTGACCTCAGTATGGGTCATTAACCTATTTGTATTTCCAACAATGACATGTAATTTTAAGATAAAAAAGAGCTCATTTATTATAGATCGAGTAATATGACCATTTTGGTCATCAATATCAAAGGTGATTGCTGCACTATTTAGCCCACCACCCACCCAAGCGATTGAGCGCAACCGACAATTGCCTATATTCATCTCATTGGTATCAAGTCAGTATATTGTGATTCGCTTACAACCAACGCGTCACACTTACTAATTATGCAGGCAAAAGAAAACACATCACAGAGAGTGGTAGAGCCCAACGAACATGCCTGCATTTAGTCGGTTACCAGGGTATAAACTGTCGGTCACGATATACGTCCGAGATTGAAAATGCAAAGCTAGTGACGATCGGAAAACGCCACTGATAACATTTTTGGTCGAAGCCTTACCGAAGCTAAATACTAACATATAAAAGGTTATATGAAAATGGTACATCGGATTAATGAACTATTGCAGGCGGCTCTTGTCTTCTCATACATGGTTCCATGCAATGCTGCCTCCGCTTATCTGTGCTTCAGATTGACGTAAACGGGCGACAAGTTGCACGGACTGACATTGTTGATTGATTACATTTAAGATTTGTGTTTTACCTGCTATTTCTTCAAATGTGCTTGCAATGATAAATGCCAATGGACTAGTTTTGAGGAACTGTGCATGCATGTCCGGTATTCACGAGAGGCCACTTTCAATGAGCAAACATATGATCTACTCCTATTCAACTTTGTACGGATAATGGATGACCTTATTTTTCGGAATCAAACCTTGGGAAACGTGATTCTCAAAGCAACTCATATGCATCATCGGGTACAGATAGCAGAAGTTTATATTCGCAAATATACATATATATGTATATATAGGTAATCGCTCTCATTTCGATTATTAGCTTAATTTTAAAAGTGTACGCATGCTGCGTCAATATCTATTGATATTGATTGACAAAAGAATGACTTGTGGGATATTCGATATAATTAAACCTTATGAGTTTGGTACACTTGTCCGAGAACGCTACATACATTACACATTAAGACAATATCTATTTCACATAACGATTGGTTGTGGGCTGGTAGTTTCGGTTCATGACACGTCGGCTACTCCACTACCTGCCAAGATTTTTACATTCAAACGGGAATAACTGAAACTTTTGGATTTGATATGAGCACTGCAAAATAATGAAGAGAGTTCAACAATACTTCACTTCTCTGCATTATTTAATATATGACGCGGGATACGAAAGCAGCAGACAGCACAGATCAAGTTGGAATCAATTAGATGTGATGGTCACCACGTTATATACCACTACTTCAAGGCGGTCCCCTTGGTAATATTCGTCTGCCGAAAACATGTTATAAGGCTTAGGGTGAAAGGGCAAATATACTGTTCGAAGCGTATTCAGAGCTCCTCATATTCAATCAAGTGATGAATTCAATGTTCAAACTACGGTGTGATGTTTCTGGTTACCACGCAGCATGCAGACAGTAAAATGTCAATTATTCATCGCATCCATTCTATATATAGGTGCTGCCACCCCTATCTTGATTGTATAAAAATAAGAATATCGTGTATGTTTAGCAAGGCACTCTTTGATACCTTTTCTAGCGCAATGTCCACCGGACATTCGTGTGTACTTGATCAATAATCATCTGTGCTTTTTCTGGGGCCTGAAGCGAATGTAGATCCTTTAAGTATGTGCCGAATGGTGTATTCGCCCTTTACTGCAGGGCTGTAACTTGAGCCGATCGCGTGGTGACGCAAAATAATGTTTGTTTGTTTGTTTGCTTTAGCTTCCCTGGCGTTGGTTTTTTCCCAACAGATTACATTATGCATTTTAAGTAAATTGCAAATATTATGGCAAGTGCATATCAAAGTGACAACACGCACATTCGATCACGCTCACATCGCAAATAGATGACGCGTTCGTACGGTGTGTACTGGCCCTTTCAAGTGTAGGACAGCGACATTGACACAAACCGACCGCACCTCGAGTTATTGTCCAACATTCCACCCATTGGCACCACGTTGGATGATAACATTTGCAGCAACAATGTCCGGTATTTGTGATTAACAATCTAGGTTAATCTCATACTTTTTACGACTAGAATGTGTTGATTAAATACCTGCGTGAGAAAGCAACAGGCATGGCGCCATCAGACAACATCAACTTCATAAAAGGACTATTTTCGGCTTATCAAGTCACCCTACCTCGACGGCATGAATGATAGCAATATTTTTGTTAGGGTAACACATTAACAACCATGTTCAAGGTAATAACGACGAAGAACCACCCATAACAGACGAATCCAATTGCCATTTATTTATCGTCCTTTTGCTGAACCAGGGCAAAATGTGCTATGATATCCTTTCAACAACGAGTTTTATTGTATGAGCTACACTTTGCACAACAGGACGTAATAGACCGGACACCAGTAGCGACTATGCAGACCTTTGTAGAAATAACTCAGTGGAAACGTTCTTCCGTTGAATATGGTGTGTGTAAATGCTAAACATATTCATAATACAGCATTAACTGGGATCTGGTCTAAATTCCCATAAGCAACTCTTATGCACCATGTACGGATGGGTGAATCCCCGCCTATAATAGCCAGTTTAGGATATATATGTATTCGTAATAGCCAACGAGGAGAATATGTCTTTGCGTTGGAAAATTGACCCTTGCCATCATGCTAACAATGTAACATTTTCCAGAAGTTGTCAATCGCAAAGATACAATTCTACTGTCGTTATTATCTCTGTATGACCTATTACTGGAAGCGATTGGTCCGCCATACATGCCAACGGCTAACAAACTATTTCATCTGTTGCATACACCAGAGTTGAACGAGTGGGTCTGCTTAACATTGTTTAAATAATAACATAATAAAAGTCACAATAGAGGCAAAATATATCGTTGGCCCGTATGTGCCATATTGTCTTATCATAAAAGTTACCAAACCAATATTTTAGACATACGCACCTTTAATCTTTAAAAAGCTATGGCCTGAAAATGTTTAATGATAATGCATATATAACAAATATCTATCAAGATCTATGCTATCTTGGTATTCATCTAAAAGTAACCTACCAACACATCAGTCAACATGGCTAGAAGTGTTCAAGAAAATGTGAGGTGGGGAAGATCATGCTAATATTGTGGAAGTGAGAACGATGGACAACTTGCAAAGGCAGAGGAAGCCAACAGGTAGTATGAATTATATGGTAGACCAGTAATAGCAGTCACAGAACATTAAACTAAAAGTAAAAATGCACAATGCCTGGCCACAATAAGACATTGATACCTGGTCCTGGTGAACAGGCAGCAGGAGAAAGCCGGACACATTTAACGGTTCATAGCATGTAGCTAGGATCACAGCCCGGGAAGGCTCTCCAAAGTCAATTCGTTTTGTAGAGAAGGCACCAGGTAGCATTCGGACATTGTAGCAATTCGAGCGATCTGGAACATTACGTCAAATATAAATGTTGAGGTCGCCAGGCTTAAACCTTAAATCATAAACATTTGCCACAGATTCGAGTTATCTCTGTTAAATGCTGAGATATATTACACATTGGCGTAGGAAATAAAGCACTAAATTGCTTGCACGTGTCGTGTTGATTTATCTGATTCTCGTAAATAGAGGTAGTAAAGTTACAGAGCTATGAATATAGATAACATACAAGTAACTTCCTCTCCTTTTGTATTCCAACCTTATCTCGACAAAACTTACATACATCTCTGCCTCGAGCAGAAACAAAGCGACACTATATAGGGAGGATATATATGAATCACAGATAATAAACACTGTTGCTTGACCCATGATAATTATCAGGGCATTATCATGCATACAAAGCGAGGTTCAAACGACACCAGTAACATTCAGTGAGAGCATTTCGTATGATGCTAAGATAGTATACAGTAAAACGTCTCATAAGCCAGTTATTCGGTTAGGTACCTATCATCCGACGGTGCTTTGAGTTGTATTTGCATCAATTACGGTGACGTATCAGCGCCAACAGACATCTGGTGAATACAAATGGGCAGTGCTGAACAGTTTCATCACCAGACAACCTGAATAATGTATTCTTTGGAGAGGACGCTAACATAGCAGCCAGGTCGTGTATTCAAGATATTCAGATAGAGATGACGCGCCTCACAATATTGATATAGATATTTTCGTGATTAATTAAGCAAAATAAACAAATCACAAGATGGTAATCATCTATGAGAGGAGATCATGCTGCCTGTCAGCCCAATCACTAGAGAGACAGTGGTCAACGGACGATCGATAACATTTTATGATTCCAATTAATAAATGTCCTTTGTATGATGTGTTAATGTTGATGATGTGTTTAACGGCTGTCCAGATCATATGTGGAGAAAGAACTTATTTTCAAACTATCCAGAAGGCACATTTGGATGATTAGTATCGAACTTAGCGTTGAAGGCCCTCTGTGTTCTACATCTGGGAGTTAGTGGTGGAGCGAATCGCCTTTCTATCTTTTAGTCGGCCATTCTGTGTTTTCCAAATGTCTGCTGTTGAGAGGAACGAATCACACAACACATTCTGTTTGCTTGACGAGGCAATTTTTCGCATCATTTCCAGCCAAATTTCCAATCGCCAGCTGAGTTTCTAGATTGGCTGTGATATTACCAGTACAGCTAGAGTACCTAAACTGGCATTGATAGGAACAGCGCAGTTGAAGTGTGTCATACTACGAATGGTCTTCTTCAATGAAACCAAGTAAGTGGAAAAAGCTTTAACTTCTATATATGACACTGCATACGAAATTCGCAGACATCGCCGAATATCGAAGAATTCATTATATATATGGTAACCACTGAATTCACGGATATGTAAGCACGTAAGTAATAGACACCGTTGCTACACCCTTGATGCATTTATTTTGAGAGAACTGAATATCCAAGCAAAAGAAGTGTAACTAAAACGCCACAAGCACAATACAGTGAGAGCAAGGAAAGTAATGTCTGCATTGTTTGTATAGCATTCGCTCTGCGAGATTCCTCAGTGAATACAGCTCGCTTGCAGCTCCTATATGATGTATATCTTGTCATATGATTGTCACTCCTATAGATTGTTCCAGCATTGCAAAGGTCACATTACACACACCAATTGTTACATAATTGCTGTCCAATGTTTGACGGTATATTTCATCCTCGCTCTCTCTTCTCCATATGAAACACACAATATATACGTTGCGTTTGAATTAACTCATAATTTGAAAAGACATTGCACTTCAAATATCTTTCGGCTACCCGGTGATCAACTCAGGGACCAGTTAGCAACGCACAATTCTAAAATGTGTATTTCGTCATTTTATCGCCATTTCTAAAAGTGGACGAGGGATGGCAATGAGCTAGAATACATGGCACAACAATTGAAGAGAAAATACATTGATTCCTGCAGTTCATTCTTTGAGTACCATGTCGATTAGTTACATTGCTACTTCGTCAACGAAGGAACTTAACGACGTATGTTATGAAAACATAACAAAACGTAAGCTGGAATCACATTTGGTTATGCGGAAATCATCTACGCTCAACAGAAGCAATTTGGTTCGCTTCTGTGTAACATCTCATGTGAAGATGCTAGGAGATCATCCCAAATGAAGATGAAGTAATACACAGTTAAAAGTCACGTAAACTTATTATTTACTAGGCTAAGCATAATCAGATGTTGCCATGAGAGAAAGTCATATAAGTATTGCTGAACAGTTTCATAACCAGGCAACATTTAGTTGTTTTTCGGAGAGGGCACTAACGAAGCGGCTAGGTCGATTACAATTATTAATCAGATGAATATACCGACAGAGATAATTTGCCTCACTCTCTTGGCATTCATATTATCGTCATTCATAAAGCAACTCCACAAGTCACAAAATTGTTTATCATGGTTATGTTTACTGTCAATAGGAAGAGGTCGTGTTGCTTGTCAGCCCAGTCACAACATACACACAGGTCTGTGGACGATCGATAACCTTCCTGTTGACGAAGTGTCCTTTATACGATGTTTTCACGTTGATGAGGTATGTAACGTTTGTCCAAAATATATACGGAGGAGGCTCGAGCTTAATTTTAGAGCCATCCAGCAGGCTTATTTGAGTGCATTTAGTTAGCATTGAAATCTACGTCGTCCGAGTCACACCCGTTAGGTTGTGGCGCATTATTGTCCAAAAATTTCAGCAATGTCCTGTTAATATGATATTATGGATAATTGTCAACAATATTCGTGACTCACTCTGAACGCGATATAGAGATGCGATCATGGAGCACAGTTACTATTTTTAACGCGACAACTGGTGTGGGGGGGGGGGAGATAATTTGAAGTCACACATCAAGTTAAAAAAAACGGGACCCTCTTGCCAACCCTGTCTCAATGCAATCACCACTCCACATTCTAAAGGGCCCGCAACACTGATAGGGTAAACGTGGGTTGTGCCCTACATGCGATGCATATCATGTTCCTACGCGTATCATCCGCCTCCAGAACCGGGATAAATCGCAATAACATGAACGTGGAGCTGACAAATACTTGTACACATCACAGAGCTCATAAATGATACATCGACCGCAAAGAAGTATTTGTTTTTCATTCACCAATTATGGTCTATGATTTTGTTGCAATCCTCGTCATATCTCACTAAGTGGATCGTTTCATCTCCCCGTAATGAGTTTTGACAATTACAATACTTCAACTTCTCCAATATAATGGGTTATCAATTGCCCTGACAGGTGTAAATCGGAATGGCAAATAGCACAACTGTTCGCACATCCCATGAATTCCGATTATGCATTGATAAATTGTCGGTCAAAGCAAAGGATATTAGCACCAGCTTCAGCTCTATTTTAGCACATCGAGTCATTGTCGAGACATCTACACAGTGACACCTGGTGAACGTTTCAGATTAGTGCAAACTCATAAATCACATATATGATTTAGACATGTAAATACATTAGACTTTAAGACAACATCTGCTTCACAAATAGATTTGGATGGTATTAAAATTTAAATGTCGACCTTGCTAGAGCAAATATATTAGTTGAAAATTTTGCAGGCTATAGCATTCAGTGACGTCTTATTTATCAAGCCACACCACCTGTGTATCCCCTCATTCATCAGCCTATAAGCGCTCTTTACCTGAGAGTAAGATACAGCCCCTGATTGCAAATTTCAAGAAATGGTAAAAGGTTCTTTTGCTTGGATAGACTGGAATGTTTTGTACAAGGATGATGCACTAAAGTAGCATAAATTGCGTTAGAAATGAGGAATCATTGATGGCGTTATGAATGAGGTAACATTTTATGGCGTTAGGAATGAGGTTGTATTAATGACGTTATTAATGACGTAGTATCAATGACGTTATTAATGACGTTGCATCAATGACGTAAGTAATGACTGTTTTCTGTTTTATCCTGGCTCTTTTATCAGAACAGTAGCCCGTCCATGATGTTAATGGTTTTGCGAGCATCGTATTTAGATGCGTTTGAAGGGAACCGATAACCCGGGAGCTAGATGCGATGCCGCTTATCGTTGCTGCAAATGTCGCTAGTATCATTGCCACTTAGACCTCGATCTTCTCGTCGCATCGGAACATAAGAAGTTTCTCAATGTGCGACCAGATCCAAACGGTCGTATCTCAATTACTGTCTTAAATGGGAACACTAATCTGGTGGTGATGTAGGCTCTCAAAGTATGCAGTTAGGTCTGCAAATTTAGAGCCAAGTTACCTTTTGATACCAATGACACAGCGGGTCTTTAATTTGTCCCCTAATATAAAGTAGCAGAAAATATTTAAGCAAGCTATGTTGCATTCTGAAAAAAAGGATGACTATCTTACATGATCAGCATGATGATTGGTGCATTTGTTGATATCACTAATACGATCGGAGCCATTTTGCATCTTTCAAATAAATAAGAAAGGGGGACACCTTAGCAAATAAAATGGTACCATTAAGAATCTGTTGGACTCCAATAACAAAACCATCCTCATCATAAGGCGCAGTCAACCCGTGAAGGTTTCTTATATGAGATTAATTTACCAGAGACAGGTGTAAGATACCCACTGAATGCAATATGTGCCGTTAGAGTCGCAAGGATGAACACCTGAGGAGATGATGACAGATCAAAGCAATCACTTTGATGTGTGCATGCGATATTGTTGAGCTTTACATTGTCAAGCATTACTAGACGCTAGGCATCATAGTTGTGCCAACAAACGGGCTGTATAAGTATTCATGTACGATAATGGATGATGCCATAAATTGTTAGTCACGACACGTGGACGGTTTGCTGGCGCTCCAGTAAGTCTGAGTGGCAGATGAAATTTCAGACAACTCGTTAGAAATGCTTACGAGGCATCGCATTCTACCGATCGCCAGTCGCTCTGTTTTTAGCTATAATGGAACGACCAGTAATATGGGTGTGTTGTATTGTCATGTGCAAGAAACGAATACATCTGTCAGCCACGCCAACAACATCGCTAACACCTCATTATTAATAAAGGTTCGGTTAAAAAGTGTATAGCCATGCAAGTTGCCCTCGGTGTGTTTTATGCCATATTATCCTGTGCTGAACAGTTTGAATACCCTGTCAGACAACAATTTTTCACCCGGGAAAATAAGTTTTGTTATAAATTGCCCGATTACTCACAGGCGTCTCATTGCGTGCAGCTGTTATGAGGATTGGATGTAGGTAACAAATGGCGCACATTGGACGTTTTCGTCTAGCAATGTGGATATAAAACAAATACCGAGCGCGTGTTATTTGCATAATTACAATGCATAATTATAATGGTAATGAGTTAGTATATAACAGCACATAAGCATGCACTGATTGGTGTAACTGCGACATCTTGTTATAACGATTACAGTTACAAATGACAGTGTAAGGTGCACGATACTACGGCGATGAAGAAAGATGACTTTAAGTTCATCGATTTTTTGCTGCTCAAGAGGGGTTTGCTGATATTCAGACATGTTTGTTTGGATAATACTTTGGAATTACCTGGTCTGCTGCCTGCAGTTTATCAGCCTATGTGCCCTTTCTCTACACAAGTTACCATGGTTGCTGGTACTCTAGTTGCTCTCGATTCAATACTTTGCACCTCGTACTGTAGACTCGTGTTAAATTTGTCTTGAAGTCATACTGCCTGCAGATTGAAACTCACAGCAGCCATACACACACGTCATATAAGATAAACGGAGGTCAGTAGTGAGTCTAGTAATGTCGTAGTCACGTTTGATGTCATATATTGTGAGTGGCACAAAAACTATACAGCATGATATACCTGTGTGGCCGCGATTGGAAGACGTCTTTGATATAACATCAACACGTGCCAAGAACTTCTAATTCGGTTTATGCTTCCCAAGAAGCTTCCAATGCGTGATCCACATGAACGGCCCAGATAATGAGGCATCACCTTATATGCAAATCTTCGTGGCTTATTAACGTCAAAAATATTGTCAATGAGACATCACTTCATCCACTTTCATGTTGACAAGATCGTCGAATATCCGCGATCGGCTCAGCATCAATTGCAGTGTCATCATTAGCTAATGTCAATGTGTTGCCAAGTCTAACACGACCGCGCCTATTCAACATCAAAGATGATTTCAATCGAAAGAATGCTATGCGGTAGGCATTGGTACCATTTACAACCGCATATATCAACAAACATGGCATCGAGTTACTATCGATTGAGCGGCTTCAGGCGACCGCCTTTGCATATCTCCATCCAATTACTACCACTTAGCATGCAGTCGCATAGTTTACAGTCTCATCAAATTTGCCTATGAGACATATAATATATATATATATATATATATATATAGATATATATATATATATATATAGAGATATATATATATATATAGATATATATATATATAGCAAGAGAGATAGATAGACATAGATATATATATAAACATATTATATATACATATATAAATATATATATATATACATTTATATATATGTATATATATTTATATATATGTTTATATATATATAAATATATATATGTATTGATATATATATAAATATATAAATAAAGATATATATATATGTATAATTATATATATATATATTAATATAAATATATTTTTATATATGTATAGAGGTATATTTAAAAATGCATATATATAATTACGTATATATTTATATATATATGTACATATATATATATATATATATGTATATATGCATATATACTTATATATACATATATGTATACAAATATATATAGGTAGATAGAGAGATATTCAGATAGACATAGAGGGAGAAAAGAGATATATATATAGAGAGATATTATAGATATATATATATATATATATATATATATATATAATATATATATATATATATATAATATATATATATATATATATATATATATATATATATATATATATATATATATATATATATATATATCAGTTCCATGAAAGCCTGATCAGTTACATAGTGTTATACACGCGGACACGTCACTTATACCGCATTATTCATAGACTTGTGATCTTTCAATGTGCAACATTAATACCCAAATTGACATTCAGCTGGTGTCATGTGATGGATTAGTGAAGCCTCCTGAAGTGTTGCATAAACATAGCAGCTACCCAATCAGCTGTAGAGCTTGTTATCACAGCGTTGATTGCATTCTAATGCATCCCCAAAGAAAGCCATCAATGTTTATGGAATGATATGAAATGCAATTCTGTGGTTCGATGACTCCGCTGAATACTATATGATGACGCTGGATATTAAAGTGGATTTATATGATTCGACATCATTAAACACAAGACCTGGTCTGATGCATTTTGCATCCAGTGAAAGTATGTCAATTAGTGTGCTTAAGCTTCCCATTCGATTTTCGGCAAATTATGAGGAGATAGTATAACAATTACTTTCAGGCAGCAACACGATTACAGGTTTTACCCCAACAAAGTCGTTACAACATATACTTTATTATCTTAACTCGTAATCAAACTTTCATATGTGATTTACATGATCATTATAACATACACACTTGGTACTGAGGCGGGTCTTCTATGATGGTGCTGGGCAATGGGACATGGATTACCATGGAATTCATTGTTCTTGATCTGACCGCAAACGCTGACTAAAATGTCGCTCGACGCAATCAAGTCAGTTGTGCAACAGTTCTCACGGGAGAAAGGCCTTATAACGATTTATAATATTATCATAAACACGAAATGTAAAACCAAAAAGTTGGAAAATAACTGCGAGCACTGCGTATAAAGCAATGAAGCAACGCGTGTGATTCGACGAAGGCAGTAAAAATTGCCTTCAACCTGTTGGGTCAAATCGCAACAAGCAATTCCACGATTTGATGACGCATGTGATGCATCGGTCTGTTTGCATTATTTACTTACTGTTTGACAAACGATAAACAAACGGCCGGATTCGATTAGTAGATGATACGGTATGAAATTATCAAATGGATAGAAAGACGATGCGTGGTTGTTTGATGATGAATAATTTCTATAGATATCAATCAATAGCAATCTAATGGCGTTATTGGTCGCATTATTAACCATCATGGAAACAGCCTTCTTACCTTCTTTGATGAAATTAATGTGACTGATAGCGTATTGCTTCTTGTGATGTGAACTGCTGCAGACTATTCACAAACGTGGTTACCTCCTTCGAGGGCATGCTGAGCGATCACAAGATTCCTTCGACTGAATATGATTTAAACAAAAATGATCAGTGACTCCCTGTGGCCTCAGCAGCAGTGGTTGCAGTTGCTTTGGTTACGTCAATCGACGACCCTGATTGGACCACGTAATCCGACTGAGTGCTGCAATTTCTCTCGATATATAGCTGATTAACGCTGACAAGCCAGTTAATGACGCGATCAGACACCTGCCGTGTCCATATGTCTATGCGGTGTATGCATGGTTGATGTACCAGTCTGTTCTAGCACTGTGTTGCTGAAATTACACGTCAACCAATCAGAAAATACCACTTACGTACATTTTACATCACCACTTAGGCTAACAGTCTTATCATTAAGATTAAAGGAAAGGGTCATGAATGTATCGATAAATATTGAGTGAGCAATTAAGCAGCTATGACGTCATGCCGCTCATTTGATCGCACTTTTGAATATTCAAAATATGAATATTTATATGGCATATTGTTAAAATGTATCGTATGATATGAATCATATTTTGCAACTAGTTCCCCGTCAAAAAGCCCGTGCAAATGTGTAGGTGGCTGGTAATCGCCACCTAGGGATCATTAAGTTTGTTCACTATCTACCAGGATCCTCATGCCAACATGGGAAAAACGTTTATTTAAATAATGGCGAAGCCGTGAATAGATTGAACTGGATATGAGAAGTGCAGCTAGAGTGCTTTAATTGGCTTTGATTTGAGCATTACAGCTGGAGTTTCTAGATTGGCGTTGATATCACCAGAGTAGCTAAAGCACCGAAATGGCATTAATACGAGCAGCGCGGTTGAAGTGCGCCATCCAATCAATGGTCGTTTTCAATAAAATCAGTGAAGTGGAACAATGATTAACTTCTATGAATTATTTGGTGTCCATATTCCAACAAGGAGTGTGTATCCTATTCTATATTAAATGACCATGTCCGATCATGCAAAGTCAACAAACATTTTCGAATATGTTACTTAAACATTGACACGGCAACGATGTTAGGCTGTGGGTCAATAAAATGTTGGCGCATTACGGTCCATAAATGCCAGTTATGTTCTGTCGATATGATATTATGGATAATTGACAACAATATTCGTGACTCACTCTGAACGCGATATATAGACGTGAACGTGCCATATCAGATGGAGAGCTGATATCTAATTATCACATCAAGCGGGGTGAGGAAGGGTGGCGTGATGGACATGGGAGGCTTTATGATAGATAGCATGGCCAAGATTATACCATTACGTCATCATCCATTATCTTTATCACCAGTGACTTCCCATATATTGGCATTCCTGTGGTTACATATTGGACACTGCCACTGACAGTACCAGCAATGACACGCGCCATTACAGGGCGGTCTCTATACACATTTACTGATTTTAACACGACCACTGGGGAGTAATTCCAAGTCAAAGCACATCGAAAGTTAATTGAACCCGGACCTTCTACGTTTTAGTAGACGGAGCTTATGTGTCGTTTCCTCAATTGGTAACACTGTTCGAGTGCATTCCATACTTGCTTGTGCCCCTCACATTACATATAATGATAAGGATCTAGCCATGCATTGCACGTTATTGCGTTTAACTAACCCTGTCGCAATGAAACTGTTACTTTACAATAATAAGGGGCCACAACATACCTTTATTACGCTTTCACCGATAATGTAAACGTGCGTTGAGGCCGTCATGAAATATGTAACATGTTCCTACGTAGATTATCCGTCTGGGGTAACATGAACTTGGCGCTGACAAATAGTTGTAGTCGTCACAGAACTTATAATGATAAAGCGACCACAAAGGAGTATTTGCACTTTTGTTTCTTCTTTCATCAATATTGGTACATAATTTTGTTGCTATCCCCGTTAGATCGCACGTAATGTGATGTCCCTCTTCTCGGCAACGAGTTATAAAAACAAGGATACCTTCACTTCCTCAATATAATGCGCTGAAAATAAACACAAAATGCTTTGATTGGTGTAAATCGGAATGACAACCCGTACAATTGTTGGCACTCGTAAATGATCGGTCAATGCGGATTTTTAACCTCTTTCTGTTTCGATCATTCAAATATTATAACGATTTCAGCTGTTCCTTCGGATTCTGTAGCGTCTCAGACGACTCACATGGACGGACCCTAGTTGGTTTTCCAAATGCGATTAGTGCTGAGAAACACTATTAGCAAATGTACCGTCTGCTGTTTAATTCATAACCTTTACGTACCCTGAGTTCCCTCGAAATGGGAGGAATTGTATTCAATAATCATGTTTATCGTTACGCTATAAACAATATCATTTTCCCTATCGAGCAGTTTTAATAGATTGTTGCAAGAATCCATCACGTCTCATGTAGAATGTGCATGATGCCTTCGCCGGAATTGCACTCCTGTCTCACAGCTGTGATAAAATATCAGATCGGAATGGAAAATTAAATACTCGTTTCAACACCTCTCGTCACTATATATATTATTTGTCAAGGTGGTACATCGCAAAAATCCCCGTAGAACAGTCCGTACAACGTGTTTGGCAACTGTACCAAGGAAGATTGATCATTACACCTCATATGACAATCTAGGTGTGACCACAGTTGCCATTGTTGCTTGTTATTCTACGCATTTGCTGCATGATAAAGGCGACTTTAGTGTGAAACATCTACTCGTCAAATATACAATGAGCTTATGGAGCGTGACGCACGCAGTAATTTGTCTATAGAACCAAATTAGACGGGTAAATTCAGGTGTATGTTAGGCTCATTAGCCGTATGTTCTGTTGGACATAGCTTGACGAACATACATCAACCATCATGAAGACCGGAAATGATGCATACTTCTCTGACCTCAGTATGGGTCATTAACCTATTTTATTTCCAACAATGACATGTAATTTTAAGATAAAAAAGAGCTCATTTATTATAGATCGAGTAATATGACCATTTTGGTCATCAATATCAAAGGTGATTGCTGCACTATTTAGCCCTCCACCCACCCAAGCGATTGAGCGCAACCGACAATTGCCTATATTCATCTCATTGGTATCAAGTCAGTATATTGTGATTCGCTTACAACCAACGGGTCATACCTACTAATTATGCAGGCAAAAGAAAACACATCACAGAGAGTGGTAGAGCCCAACGAACATGCCTGCATTTAGTCGGTTACCAGGGTATAAACTGTCGGTCACGATATACGTCCGAGATTGAAAATGCAAAGCTAGTGACGATCGGAAAACGCCACTGATAACATTTTTGGTCGAAGCCTTACCGAAGCTAAATACTAACATATAAAAGGTTATATGAAAATGGTACATCGGATTAATGAACTATTGCAGGCGGCTCTTGTCTTCTCATACATGGTTCCATGCAATGCTGCCTCCGTTTATCTGTGCTTCAGATTGACGTAAACGGGCGACAAGTCGCACGGACTGACATTGTTGATTTATTACATTTAAGATTTGTGTTTTACCTGCTATTTCTTCAAATGTGCTTGCAATGATAAATGCCAATGGACTAGTTTTGAGGAACTGTGCATGCATGTCCGGTATTCACGAGAGGCCACTTTCAATGAGCAAACATATGATCTACTCCTATTCAACTTTGTACGGATAATGGATGACCTTATTTTTCGGAATCAAACCTTGGGAAACGTGATTCTCAAAGCAACTCATATGCATCATCGGGTACAGATAACAGAAGTTTATATTCGCAAATATACATATATATGTATATATAGGTAATCGCTCTCATTTCGATTATTAGCTTAATTTTAAAAGTGTACGCATGCTGCGTCAATATCTATTGATATTGATTGAAAAAAGAATGACTTGTGTGATATTCGATATAATTAAACCTTATGAGTTCGGTACACTTGTCCGAGAACGCTACATACATTACACATTAAGACAATATCTATTTCACATAACGATTGGTTGTGGGCTGGTATTTTTGGCTCATGACACGTCGGCTACTCCACTAGCTGCCAAGATTTTTACACTCAAATGGGAATAACGGAAACTTTTTGATTTGATATGAGCACTGCAAAATAATGAAAAGAGTTAAACATCACTTCTCTGCATTATTTAATATATGACGCGGGATACGAAAGCAGCAGACAGCACAGATCAAGTTGGAATCAATTAGATGTGATGGTCACCACGTTATATACCACTACTTCAAGGCGGTCCCCTTGGTAATATTCGTCTGCCGAAAACATGTTATAAGGCTTAGGGTGAAAGAGCAAATATACTGTTCGAAGCGTATTCAGAGCTCCTCATATTCAATCAAGTAATGAATTCAATGTTCAAACTACGGTGTGATGTTTATGGTTACCACGCAGCATGCAGACAGTAAAATGTCAATTATTCATCGCATCCATTCTATATATAGGTGCTGCCACCCCTATCCTGATTGTATAAAAATAAGAATATCGTGTATGTTTAGCGAGGCACTCTTTGATGCCTTTTCTAGCGCAATGTCCACCGGACATTCGTGTGTACTTGATCAATAATCATCTGTGCTTTGTCTGGGGCCTGAAGCGAATGTAGAACCTTTAAGTATGTGCCGAATGGTGTATTCGCCCTTTACTGCAGGGCTGTAACTTGAGCCGATCGCGTGGTGACGCAAAATAATGTTTGTTTGTTTGCTTTAGCTTCCCTGGTGTTGGTTTTTTCCCAACAGATTACATTATGCATTTTAAGTAAATTGCAAATATTATGGCAAGTGCATATCAAAGTGACAACTCGCACATTCGATCACGCTCACATCGCAAATGGATGACGCGTTCGTACGGTGTGTACTGGCCCTTTCAAGTGTACAACAGCGACACTGGCACAAGCCGACCGCACCTCGAGTTATTGTCCAATATTCCACCCATTGGCACCACGTTGGATGATAACATATGCAGCAACAATGTCCGGTATTTGCGATTAACAATCTAGGTTAATCTCATACTTTGTACGACTGGAATGTGTTGATTAAATACCTGCGTGAGAAAGCAACAGGCATGGCGCCATCAGACAACATCAACTTCATAAAAGGACTATTTTCGGCTTATCAAGTCACCCTACCTCGACGGCATGAATAATAGTAATATTTTTGTTAGGGTAACACATTAACAAGCATGTTCAAGGTAATAACGACGAAGAACCACCCATAAGAGACGAATCCAATTGCCATTTATTTATCGTCCTTTTGCTGAACCAGGGAAAAATGTGCTATGATGTCCTTTCAACAACGAGTTTTATTGTATGAGCTACACTTTGCACAACAAGACGTAATAGACCGGACACCAGTAGCGACTATGCAGACCTTTGAAGAAATAACTCAGTGGAAACGTTCTTCCATTGAATATGGTGTGTGTAAATGCTAAACATATTCATAATACAGCATTAACTGGGATCTGGTCTAAATTCCCAAAAGCAACTCTTATGCACCATGTACGGATGGGTGAATCCCAGCCTATAATAGCCAGTTTAGGAAATATATGTATTCGTAACAGCCAACGGGGAGAATATGTCTTTGCGTTGGAAAATTGACCCTTGCCATAATGCTAACAATGTTACATTTTCCAGAAGTTGTCAATCGCAAAGATACAATTCTACTGTCGTTATTATCTCTGTATGACCTATTACAGGAAGCGATTGGTCCGCCATACATGCAAACGGCTAACAAACTTTTATATCTGTTGCATACACCAGAGTTGAAAAAGTGGGTCTGCTTAACATTGTTTAAACAATGACATCAGGAATGACTGAATGCGCAGTTACGGACTAATCTGGCCCGTACAGCTGTGCCGTTACTATTGATCGAGTAATGTTAGCAGCCTTGATTTCCAATGTACAACAGCAAAGCCAAAGCGCTCTGAGTATCAGTTTTTACACAGATGAACCTCATGTAACCATTGGGGTATTGGGTAATTAGACGAGCAGCAGATGACACACTCAGGGAGTAACAGATCACAAAATGCATGACATGTAAGGCCGATGATGTAAAAGAAAAGACACCGTAAGTACCAACTGTGTTCCAAACTAAGCTACAGATACAATGCACATCGTTCCTGGATAAATCAGGCTTTAAATGGAAGCAACCCGAAGAAATATATACAAAAATAAAAGGAATATACTAAAGCATGATTATTCATGGATAAAAACAAACTCTTGCATATTTATTCTAAACAAGGAAGTAAGGGCTGAGCAAGTATATGCCTGCACAAACTAGCATTTTCTTTGCTCAGTCAATACGGCCCCTACACCTACCCGTTCTTTGTTTCGTGTCATATGCTTGCCGACAGATCATGGAGGATGGTTTCTGCAGCTGTTGGCTTCAGTAATGTAAAGGCTGATGAATACAAAGGTCATAGAAGATGGCACACAATGATGATATTGCCGTTCCATGGCCTTAGCTACAAAGTGGTGCTTTCACATGAATTCGAATCTGCATTTCAACTCGAAAGCTAATAATATTTTCCTGTTCAAATTTGACATTTGGATTATGAATTAAATATATGAATGAACTGTTACTTGCGCCATTATAGATATATTGTTATACTTTACACTTCTCAGATGTGTTACCTTCCCACAAATGCCCATATTGCAGCTACAGCACAACACACATCTGTGCAGTTTACTACATTGTTCTGTTGGTGAATATTAGTTATTTGGGACAAAAATGAATAAAATTGTAAGCACACTGGAAAAATCGATGCCATCTCTACTGCCTGAGTTGACAGCCATATTCAAACCTGTTCATATGTTCGAGAAAGTAGGAAGACCTGGTATTTTCAAGTAAGATGCACTTAATCGCCTCAATGCAATACGGGCTAAGTCGAACGAAACGAACTTCTTATCCAATACACTTCGAACAATTGCCATGTCGAACGCGCCTTTGTGCGAATATCGGTGACAACTATTAAGCCATTCACATAAAATATACATAGAAAAGTCACAATAAGAAGTAAGCAATAGATCAAAGACACGCATTTTAGTGTAGAGGCAAAATATATCGTTGGCCCGTATGTGCCATATTGTCCTATCATAAAAGTTACCAAACCAATATTTTAGACAAATGCACCTTTAATCTTTACAAAGCTATGGCCTGAAAATGTTTAATGATAATGCATATACAGTCAAACCTGTCTAATCAGGTCGGTCAAGGGACTTGGCCAGAGTGACCTTTATGCACAGGTGACCAGATTATACAGGTGACCGCTCCTATCTTTTAAATACATGTAAATTCTCAAGGGACTGAAACTGAGCGACCGGTATGTACAGGTGACCGGGTTGTACAGGTGACCGGTAACACAGTTTTGACTGTATTACAAATATCTATCAAGATCTATTCTATCTTGGTATTCATCTAAAAGTAACCTACCAACACATCAGTCAACATGGCTAGAAGTGTTCAAGAAATTGTGAGGTGGGGAAGATCATGCTAATATTGTGGAAGTGAGAACGATGGACAACTTGCAAAGGCAGAGGAAGCCAACAGGTAGTATGAATTATCTGGTAGACCAGTAATAGCAGTCGCAGAACATTAAAAGCAAAAATGCACAATGCCTGGCCACAATAAGACATTGATACCTGGTTCTGGTGAACAGGCAGCGGGAGAAAGCCGGACACATTTAACGGTTCATAGCATGTAGCTAGGATCACAGCACGGGAAGGCTCTCCAAAGTCAATTCGTCTGGTAGAGAAGGCACCAGGTACCATGCGGACATTGTAGCAATTCGAACGATCTGGAACATTACGTCAAATATAAATGTTGAGGTCGCCAGGCTTAAACCTTAAATCATAAACATTTGCCACAGATTCGAGTTATCTTACATAGCAATATCCCTGTTAAATGCTGAGATATATTACACATTGGCGTAGAAAATAAAGCACTTAATTGCTTGCACGTGTCGTGTAGATTTATCTGATTCTCGTAACTAGAGGTAGTAAAGTTACAGAGCTATGAATATAGATAACATTAAGTAACTTCCTCTCCTGTTGTATTCCAACCTTATTCCAAACTTACATACATCTCTGCCTCGAGCAGAAACAAGCGACTCTATATAGGGAGGATATATATGAATCACAGATAATAAACACTGTTGTTTGACTCATGATGATTATCAGAGCATTATCATGCATACAAAGCGAGGTTCAAACGACACCAGTAACACCCAGTGAGAGCATTTTATATGAAGCTGAGATGGTATTCAGTAAAACGTCTCATAAGCCAGTTATTCAGCTAGGTACCTATCATCAGACGCTGCAATGAGTTGTATTTGCATCAATTACGGTGACGTATCAGCGCCAACAGAGATCTGGTAAATACAAATAGGCATGCTTAACAGTTTCATCACCAGGCATCCTGAATAATGTATCTTTTTGAGAGGACGCTTACATAGCGGCCAGGTTGTGTACAATTATATATTGCTTAAATATCATTTGTACAATTTAATCAAAATATTCAGATAGAGATGACGTGCCTCACAATATTGATATAGATATTTTCGTGATTAATTAAGCAAAATAAACAAATCACAAGATGGTAATCATCTATGAGAGGAGATCATGCTGCCTGTCAGCCCAATCACTAGAGAGACAGTGGTCAACGGACGATCGGTAACATTTTATGATTCTAATTAATAAATGTCCTTTGTATGATGTTTTAATGTTGATGAGGTGTTTAACAGCTGTCCAGATCATATGCGGAGAAAGTTAGGACTTATTTTCAACCTATCCAGAAGGCACATTTGGACGATTAGTATCGAACTTAGCGTTGAAGGCCCTCTGTGTTCTACATCTGGGAGTTAGGGGTGGAGCGAATCGCCTTTCTATCTTTTAATCGGCCATTCCGTGCTTTCCCAATGTCTGCTGTTGAGAGGAACGAATCACACAACCCATTCTGCTTGCTTGACGAGGCAATTTTTTTGCATCACTTCCAACCCAATTTCCAATCGCCAGCGGAGTTTCTAGATTGGCTTTGATATTACCAGTACAGCTAGAGTACCTAAACTGGCATTGATAGGAACAGCGCAGTTGAAGTGTGTCATCCTGCGCATGATCGTCTTCAATGAAACCAAGGAAGTGGACAAATCTTCAACTTCTATATATGACACTGCATACTAAAGCCGCAAACATCGCCGAATATGAATTCAGTATATATATGGTAACCACTGAATTCACGACTGCGTTATAAGTCCAAAGATTATAAAGCTAAAATAATCAATGATCATCTTCTAGGCACAATTCGTGCGAACTGGCGTAATATGATCCCCTCAGACTTTATAGATTATTGTATACACCGCTCAAACTATGGTATTTTAACCCAGGGACAACAAAGAGGGCTGAAATATTATCATGCGCACGCACGCACGCACGCACGCACGCACGCACGCACGCACGCACGCACGCACGCACGCACGCACGCACGCACGCACGCACGCACGCACGCAACTTTAGTTGTTTTTCGGAGAGGACACTAACTAAGCCGCTAGGTCGATTACAATTATCTGATACTTTTAATCAGATGAATATAACCGACATCTCTCTTGGCATTCATATTATCGTCATTCATAAAGCAACTCCGCAAATCACAAGATTGTTTATCATGGTTATGTTAACTGTCAATAAGAAGAGGTCGTGTTGCTTGTCAGCCCAGTCACAACATACACACTTGTCCGTGGACGATCGATAACCTTCCTGGTGACGAGTGTCCTTTATACGATGTTTTCACGTTGATGAGGTATGTAGCGGTTGTCCATAACATATACGGAGCAGGCAAGGGCTTAATTTTAAAGCCATACAGCAGGTTTATGTCAGTCTCTTTTCCCAGTAATGAGTTTTGACAATTACGATACTTTGACTTCTCCAATATAACGCGTTGAAAATAAATATCAAATGATTGACAGGTGTTAATCGGAATGACAACTAGCACAACTGTTCGCATTCCCAATGAATTCGGATTATGTATTGATAAATGGTCGGTCGAAGCATAGGATATTAGCACCAGCTTCAGCTCTATTTAAGCACACCGAGTCATGGTCAAGACATCTACACAATGACACTTGGTGAACGTTTCTGATTAGTGCAAACTCATAAATTACATATATGATTTAGATAAGTAAATACATCCGACTGTAAGACTACATCTGCTTCAGAAATGAATTACTGCTGTGCTCGAATCGTCGGCCAGCGATTGGTGCTGCAAAACTGTGATAAAATATCAGAACGGAATTGAATATTGAGTATGTATTCACCACGTCTCGTCATTATATCGATTATCTGTCAAGGTGGTGCATCGCATAAAGCACCGTGGCATCAGTCCATACAGCATATCGGGCATCTGTACCAAGGAAGCTGGATCATGGCATATCATAAGGCAATCAAGAGGTGGCACTACAACAATTTTTAGTTGCTTGCTATTCTCCGATTTCGTAACATGGTAACCACGACGATGCATATCATATGAAGCATCTTACACATTCAATATGCAATTTAAAGAGAGTAAGTATTCTGTCATATCGAACGGAACCAGATGATTCGACGAGGAAGACTTTAGTTGGGACCGTTGTCTGTTCTGATCATTCAATAAATTCGAGTGTTTGTTAGGCTCGCTGGTCGTATGGTCTGTTAGACATTGCATGAAGACCTGCAATGTTGCATTATACTCTGACCACAGCATTTGCGATCTCAGAATGATTCATTATCCTAATAGTTGTTCCAATCTTTTAATGTAAGATTCAACAGAACTCATTTATTATTGATCGAGTAGTCCGAGCAATGTTGATCATCAATATGTCATGTGATTGTTGTCCTCTTTAGGCCAGACATCAGCGATTGAGTGCAGCCGACAATTGACTTTATTCATCTCAATGGTATCAAGTCAGTATATGGTGATTCGCTAACAATGTCTTTTACCAATGAGCCACACCCATTGATTTAGCAGGCAATGGATAACTCATCACAGTGAGGCGTAGAGCCCATAAAACTAGTCTGTGGACTGGGTATCGATGTCGGTTCCGATATGCTGCCGAGGATAAAAATGCTATGACGATCCAAAAACAACGACGATACCACATTACCGAAGCTTCTCAAGTTTACTAAAACGGTACATCGAATTAACGAACTATTGCACCCGGCTTTTGATCACTACTATTTAGTTGCATAGACTAATACCTCCGATTAATCATGTCACAGATTGACCCAAGCGGGAGGAAAATCACTCGGACAAACATTGTTGATTGATTGCATTTGTAATCATATCTACGGTAGTTCATCAACGCATTCATTCTAAGCATGTACGTTACATTTAAGATTTGTCTGAAAAGGTGCTTGCTACGATAAATGCCAGTAGATAAGTATTCGGGAACAATGCATTCATGTCGGATATTGCGTGATGGTTGATGCATATCTAATTGTGCACTACGGCCTTATATCTTAGGCAGAGGATTATGCGTTAATGCAGATTGGCAGTGTAAGCTGCACGCCATGCATAACGGGAGCAGCCACTTACAAAAAAACTAATGATCTGCTGTAATTCAACTTTCATGTAGGGATAATGTATAAGCATATCTTGAGTAATCATATCCCAAATGATTTCTGCCAACAAATTGTATGGCAAAGTCTAAGTTGCATTGGGCGATGTTAGTATACCTTATATGGTATGTAACAACTAACAGTAAGAATCTTATAGATGGCGACGCTAATTATGCATTGCAAGTTATGGAAGCGATGAATACAAAGCCTATAGGTAATCTCTGATGTAATTATAATCACAGCCAAGTTGAGAGATAGAGAAGACAGATACAGATGAGGAAATGCGAAAGACACGGCGCTCATATTCGAATATGTAGCAGCCAGAACATATAATGTATCTGTACAGTTTACTACATCACTCTTTCCCTTAGATTGATGTGTCCATGCTGTTCATGTCGATGAATTATCAAGATACATAGATGTCTATGAATAAAATGAAAAGAACCCTGGGCGCGTCAATGATTGCTCTGATGTCTGCGATATTATAACCAGATTCATTTCGATAAAGTTTGTATGAAGATCTGCTACTTGCAAGTTGCATTGAATGGTCACTTTACCCGGCATCCAGGTTGGATTGAATCCATAACACTTAATGCAGATTGGGTCATTATTAGTAATTATCCTTTCATCAAATACACCCAGAACAAATTCAAGGCGGAATATTATTGGGTTTATATATATGTATTAATTTATATACGTATAATAATATAAATATGTATATATATATATATATATATATATATATATATAGATATATATATATATATATATATATATATATATATATATATATATATATATATATATATATAAAATATATATATATATATTGATATATATAGATACGTATATAATCATAATATATAAGTATATATATTTGTATTTTTTATGCATATTTATAAAATTTTTTATATATTTATTTCTATATATATATATTTCTATATATATAAACATATATATATATATATGTGTGAATAAAGAGATGTATATTTCTATATATATATAAACATATACATATATATGCATATATATACATATATATATATATATATATATATATATATATATATATATATATATATATATATATATATATATATATATATATATATATATATATATATATATATATATATATATATATATATATATATATATATCTATATATATATATATATATATATATATGCATCAACGTGCTACTTGTGATTAATCACGTCGGCTGCCAGGGCATTGTCACTTTCGTCACCACTAATTAACTCACCTCGGAAAACAAAACGTGTTTCATTTATCTTCACACCAAAGCCTGATAATTCCGTAGACGATGTGGCAAACTCTCATCTGTCCTTGGTTTCGATTATCAGGGGCGACACGTGCCCCAGATGCTGATGAGGTGAATAGGTGCAGTCACTAAAACGTGCGAACACGTTGACATCGCGGTACTGAATAGCATTTCATTGATGTGAGGCAAAAAAATTCTCAAACTTCTGAAAAATAAATTTTGCAGGCGATAGCATTCCGTGACGTCTTATTTATAAGGCCTCACCACCTGTGTATCCCCTCATTAATCAACACATCAGCGCTCTTTACTTGATAGTAAGATGGTTAAAAGTCCATTTGCTTGGATAGAGTGGAATGATTTGTACAATGCTGAGGCTCGCTCCGTAGCTCACTAGCGTTAGAAGTAAGGTAGCACAAATGGCGTGAGGAATGAGGAATCATTAATGGCATTATAGATGAGGTAACATTTTATGGCGTTAGGAATGCCGTTGTATTAATGACGTTATGAATTACGTAGTATCAATGACGTTATTAATAACTTTGTATCAATGACGTTAAGATTTGATGTAGTATTAATGGCGTTAGGATTGATTGAGCATCAATCATATTTTTCAGTTTTATCCTTATCTTTTAGCTCTTATATCAGGGCAGTAGCACGTTCACGCAGTCTATGGTTTGGCAAACATCGCGTGTAGATGCGTTTGAAGGGGACCGATCACCAGGGAGCTAAGTGCGATGCCGCGCTCACCGTTGCTGCAAATGTCATTAGTTTTCATTGCCACTTGGCCCTCGATATTCTCGTCGCATCGGAACATAAGAAGTTTCTTAATGTGCGACTAGATCCAAACGGTCGCATCTCAATTATTTTCTTAAAAGGGAACATTAATCTGGTGGTGACGTAGGCTCGCAAAGTATGCAGCTAGGTCTGCAAATTTAGAGCAAAGTTACCTATAGATACCAATGACACAGCAGGTCTTTGATTTGTCCGCTAATATAAAGTAGCACAAATATATTTAAGCAAAAGCTATGTTGCATTCTGATAAAAGCATGACTATCTAACCTGATCAGCATGATGATTGATGCATTTAGCTATTAACAGTATTATCTATCAAGGCGTGAAATTGTGGAATGGTATCTGCTATATAATTAAACCATATATGTCGTATTATGCCTTTAAAATAATTTTAAGAAAACACATTGTTGAAAATTTGTAATAGTATTCCCAAGATTCTACTATTTTTCTGTTTAATTAACCACATCAAATGTTAAATGATATTTGGCACACGCAATATCAATCTTTGTCATTACCATTGTTAGATATGGAGTGTTTACAGGTACTACTAGTCAATATGTTTTTCTATGCACTTACACGCTGTATTAATTGTAAGGATTCATACATCATTAGATGTGTACATCCATTTGCTTGCATGCCTTATATATGACCCAATCTATATGTATGTACTTGTTGATGTTGCAAACATTAAATTATTATCATTATTATCATTATCATTTGTTGATATCACTAACACGATCGCAGCCATTTTGCATCTTTCAAATCAATAAGAAAGGAGGACACCTTAGCAAATAAAATGGTACCATTAAGAATCTATTGGACTCCAATAACCAAACCATCCTCACCATAAGGCGCAGTCAACCCGTGAAGGTTTCTTATATGAGATTAATTTACCAGAGAGAGGTGTAAGATATCCACTGGATGCAATATGTGCCGTTAGAGACGCAAGGGTGAACACCTGAGGAGATGATGACAGATCAAATCAATCACTTTGATGTGTGCATGCGATATTGTTGAGCTTTACATTGTCAGGCATTACTAGACGTTAGGCATCATAGTTGTGCTAACAAACGGGCTATATAAGTATTCATATACGATAATGGATGACGCCATAAATTGTTAGTCACGACACGTGGACGGTTTGCCGACGCTACTGTAAGTCTGAGTGGCAGATGAAATTTCAGACAACTCGTTAGAAATGATTATGAGGCATCGCATTCTACCGATCGCCAGTCGCTCTGTTTTTAGCTATAATGGAACGACCAGTAATATGGGTGTGTTGCATTGTCATGTGCAAGAAACGAATGCATCTGTCAGCCACTCCAAAAACATCGCCAACACCTCATTATTAATAAAGGTTCGGTTAAAAAGTGTATAGCCATGCAAGTTGCCCTCGATGTGTTTTATGCCATGTTATCCTGTGCTGAACAGTTTGAATACCCTGCCAGACAACAATTTTTCACCCGGGAAAATAAGTTTTGTTATAAATAGCCCGATTACTCACAGGCGTCTCATTGCGTGCAGCTGTTATGAGGATTGGATGTAGGTTACGAATGGCGCACATTGGACGTTTTCGTCTTGCAATGTGGATATAAAAAAAATACCGAGCGCGTGTTATTTGCATAATTACAATGCATAATTATAATGGTAATGAATTAGTATATAACAGCACATAAGCATGCACCGTTTGGTGTAACAGCGACATCTTGTTATAACGATTACAGTTACAAATGACAGTATAAGTTGCACGATACTACGGCAATGAAGAAAGATGACTTTGTTAAGTTCATCGATTTTTTGCTGCTCAAGAGGGGTTTGCTGATATTCAGACATGTTTGTTTGGATAAAACTTTGGAATTACCTGGTCTGCTGCCTGCAGTTTACCAGTCTATGTGCCCTTGTTCTACACAAGTTACCATGGTTGCTGGGACTTTAGTTGGCGTCGATTCAATACTTTGCACCTCGTACTGTAGACTCGTGTTAAATTTGTCTTGAAGTCATACTGCCTGCAGATTGAAACTCACAGCAGCCATACACACACGTCATATAAGATAAACGGAGGTCAGCAGTGAGTCTAGTAATGTCGTAGTCACGTTTGATGTCATATATTATGAGTGGCACAAAAACTATACAGCATGATATACGTCTTTGATATAACATCAATATGTGCCAAGATTTTCTAATTCGGTTTATGCTTCCCAAGAAGCGTCATTAACATGAACGGCCCAGATAATGAGGCATCACCTTTTATGCAAATCTTCGTGGCTTATTAACGTCAAACATATTGTCAACGTGACATCACTTCATCCACTTTCATGTTGACAAGATCGTCGAATATCCGCGATCGGCTCAGCATCAATTGCAGTGTCATCATTAGCTTATGTCAATGTGTTGCCAAGTCTAACACGACCGCGCCTAACAGCTGTGACGAGTGAGCATAACCTATTTAACATCAAAGATGATTTCAATCGAAAGAATGCTAGCGATAGGTATTGGTACCATTGACACCCGCGCATATCAACACACAAATGGCATCGAGTTACTATCTATGGGGCGGCTTCAGGCGAACGCCTTTGCATATCTCCATTTAATTACTACCACTTACCATGCAGTCGCATAGTTTACAGTCTCATCAATTTTGCCTATGGGACATAATATATATATATATATATATATATATATATATATATATATATATATATAGAGAGAGAGAGATATAGAGAGAGAGATATAGAGATATATATAGATATAGAGATATATAGATAGAGATAGAGATATATAGAGATATATAGATATAGATAACATATCTATATACATAGATAAATTATATATATATATATACATATCTATCTATATAATAATATATATATAGATATAAATAAGATATATATATATATGTATATGTATCTTTCTATATATATCTGTCTCTATTTATATATATTAATATAAATATTTTTATCTATGTATATATATATTTAAATATACATATATATATATAAATACGTATATATATGTATATATATATATCTCTTTGTACATATATATACGTTAATATATGTATATATGCATATATATATACATATATGGATGCATAGATATATGTATATATATATATATATATATCATATATACATATATAGAATAAATATATATATATACATATATTAGACATATATATATATATATATGTATATATATATATATCTATATATATATATATATATATATATATATATATATATATATATATATATATATATATATATATATATATATTAAATTCCATGAAAGTCTCGGTCAGTTACATAGTGTTATGCACGCGGACACGCCGCTTATACCGCATTATTCATAGACTTGTGATCTTTCAATGTGCAACATTAATACCCAAATTGACATTCAGCTGGTGTCTTGTGATGGATTAGTGAAGCCTCCTGAAGTGTTGCATAAACATAGCAGCTACCCAATCAGCGATAGAGCTTGTTATCACAGCGTTGATTGCATTCTAATGCATCCCCAATGAAAGCCATCCATGTGTATAGAATGATATGAAATGCAATTCTGTGGTTCTATGACTCCGCTGAATACTATATGATGACGCTGAATATCAAAGTGGATTTATATGATTCGACATCATTAAACACAAGACCTAGTCTGATGCATTTTACATCAAGTGAAAGTATGTCAATTAGTGTGCTTAAGCTTCCCATTCGATTTTCGGCAAACTATGAGGAGATAGTATAACAATTACTTTCAGGCAGCAACACGATTACAGGTTTTCCCCCAGCAAAGTCGTTACAACATATACTTTATTATCTTAACCCGTAATCAAACTTTCATATGTGATTTACATGATCATTATAACATACACACTTGGTACTAAGGCGGGTCTTCTATGATGGTGCCGGGCAATGGGACGTGGATTACCATGGAATTCATTGCTCTTGATCTGACCGCAAACGCTGACTAAGATGTCACTCGACGTAATCAAGTCAGTTGTGCAACAGTTCTCACGGGAGAAAGGCCATATAACGATTTATAATATTATCATAAACACGAAATGTAAAACCAAGAAGTTGGAAAATAACTGCGAGCACTGCGTATAAAGCAATGAAGCAACGCGTGTGATTCGACAAAGGCAGAAAAAATGCCTTCAACCCATTGGGTCAAATCGTAACAAGCAATTCCACTATTTGATGACGCATGTGATGCATCGGTCTGTTTGCATAATTTACTTACTGTTTGACAAACGATTAACAAACGGCCGGATTGGATCAGTAGATGATACGGAGTGAAATTATTAAATGCATAGAAAGACGATGTGTGGTTGTTTGATGATGAATAACTTCTATAGATATCAATCAATAACAATCTAATGGCGTTATTGATCGCATTATTGACCATCATGGAAACAGCCTTCTTACCTTCTTTGATGAAATTAATGTGACTGATAGCGTATTGCTTCTTGTGATGTGAACTACTGCCGACTATTCAAAAATGTGGTTACCTCCTTCGACGGCATGCTGAGCGATCACAAGATTCCTTCGACTGAATATAATGTAAACAAAAATGTTCAGTGACTCCCTGTGGTCTCAGCAGCAGTAGTTGCAGTTGCTTTGGTTACGTCAATCGACGACCCTGATTGGACCACGTAATCCGACTGAGTGCTGCATTTTTCGATATATTGCTGATTAACGCTGACAAGCCAGTTAATGACGCGATCAGACACCTGCCGTGTCCATATGTCTATGCGGTGTATGCATGGTTGATGTACCAGTCTGTTCTAGCACTGTGCTGCTGAACTTATAATAGGACTACACGTCAACCAATCAGAAAATACCACTAACGTACATTTTGCATCACCACTTAGGCTAACAATCTTATCATTAATATTAGAGGAAAGGGTCATGAATGTATCGATAAATATTGAGTGAGCAATTAAGCAGCTATGACGTCATGCCGCTCATTTGATCGCACTCTTGAATATTCAAAATATGAATATTTATATGGCATATTGTTAAAATGTATCGTATGATATGAATCATATTTTGAAACTAGTTCCCCGTCAAAAAGCCCGTGCAAATGTGTAGGTGGCTGGTAATCGCCACCCAGGGATCATTAAGTTTTTCAGCTATCTACCAGGATCCTCATGCCAACATGGGAAAAAGGTTTATTTAAATAATGGCGAAGCCGTGAATAGATTGAATTGGATATGAGAAGTGCAGCTAGAGTGCTTTAATTGGCTTTGATTTGAGCATTACAGCTGGAGTTTCTAGATTGGCGTTGATATCACCAGAGCAGCCAAAGCACCGAACTAGCATTAATACGAGCAGCGCGGTTGAAGTGCGCCATCCCAGCAATGGTGTGTTTCAATACAATCAGGGAAGTGGAACAATGATTAACTTCTATGAATTATTTGGTGTCCATATTCCAACAAGGAGTGTGTATCCTATTCTATATTTAATGACCATGTCCGATCATGCAAAGTCAAGAAACATTTTCGAATATGCTACTTAAACATTGACACGGCAACGATGTTAGGCTGTGGGTCAATAATATGTTAGCGCATTACGGTCCATAAATGCCAGTTATGTCCTGTTGATATGATATCATGGATAATTGACAACAATATTTGTGACTCACTCTGAACGCGATATACAGACGTGAACGTGCCACATCAGATGGAGAGCTGACATCAAATTATCACATCAAGCGGGTGCGGGGCGGGGAAGGGTGTGTGTGTGTTTAAGAATTCTACTCTCAAAACACTCATGATATTATTTTCGGCTCATTCGATGCCGTCGGATGTCATTGGCGTGATGGACATGGGAGGCTTTTTGATAGATAGCATGGCAGAGATTATACCATTACGTCATCATCCATTATCTCTATCACCAGTGACTTCCCATATATTGGCAAACCTGTGGTTACATATTGGACACTGCCACTGACAGTATCATCAATGACACGCGCCATTACAGGGCGGTCTCTATACACATTTACTGATTTTAACGCGACCACTGGGGAGTAATTCCAAGTCAAAGCACATCGAAAACTAATTGAACAGGGACCTTCTACGTTTTAGTAGACGGAGCTTATGTGTCGTTTCTTCAATCGGTAACACCGTTCGAGTGCATCCCATACTTGCTTGTGCCCTTCACATTACATATGATGATGAATATCTAGCCATGCATTGCACGTTATTGGGTTTATCCAACCATGTCTCAATGCAACCGTTACTTCACATTATAAAGGGGCCACTACACCGTTATGACGCTTTCACTGATAATGTAAACGTGCGTAAAGGCCAGCGTATGTAACATGTTCCTACGTTTATTATCTGTCTCCATTACTGGGCTAACATGAATTTGGCGCTGGCAAATAATTGTAGTCGTCACAGAGCTTATAATGATAAAGCGACCGCAAAGAATTTTTCACCACTTGTGTTTTCTTTCATCAATTATGGTCCATAATTGTGTTGCTATCCCCGTTAGATCGCACGTAATGTAGTCTCCCTCTTCCCGATAACGACTTTGGAAACAAGGATACCTTTAGTTCTCCAATATAATAGGTTGAAAAATAAATACAAAATGGTGTAAATTGGAATGACAACTCGCACAATTGTTCACACTCATGATTGGTCGGTCAATGCGTTTTGACCTCTTTCTGTTTCGGTCACTTAAATATTATGACGATTTTAGCTGTTTCTCTAAACCTGTAGCGTCTCAGCCGACTCATGGACCTCAGTTGGTTTTCCAAATGCGATTATTGCTGAAAAACACTATTAGCGAATGCACCTTCTGCTGTTTTATTCATAACCCTTACGAACCTCGTCTGAGTACCCTCGAAATGGGAATTGTATTCAGTAATCATATTTATCGCTACACTAGAAATAATACAATTTCCCCTATAGAGCAGCTTAAATGGAATGTGACACGAATCCATCACATCTCTTGTAGAATGTGCATGATGCTTTGGCTAACATCGCTCTCGTGCCTCATGACGGCTGTGATATAATATCAGAAAGGAATTGAACATTGAATACTCGTTTCAACACCTTTCGTCACTAGATGTATTATTCGTCAGGCAAATGTACCAAGGAACTGGATCATTACATATCATATATATATATATATATATATATATATATATATATATATAGATATATATATATATATATATAGATATAGAGAGATATAGAGATATATATATAGATAGAGAATCTATATATATATATATATAGAGAGATATATATATCTATATATAGAGACATATATATATATAGAGATATATATATATATATAGAGACATATATATATGCATATATTATATATATGCATAATATACATATATGTATATATATATATATAAATATATATAATCTATATATATATATCTCTCTATAGATATATCTCTTTAGATATCTCTCTATAGAGGGGGAGGAGTCTCTATATATATATATCCTATATATCTCATATATATATATATATATATATCTATATATAGATCTATATATCTCTATATATATATATATATATATATATATATATATATATATATATATATATATATATATAATATTATTTGTGGAGAGTGTCAGTCGTAATAAGCACCTCGTTTGTTGCTGGATCTGTGACAACTCTACATTTAGTGACTTGGTTGAGTTACGTTTGCTCGGCAGTAGTCACTATCTTGGGTGTATTATTAAGGCGGGCTGTCAACAAATGTTAGGCCTCGTGCATTGCAATTAAAACTGCCCCAAAAAATCACAGAAATCGGTGTTGTATAATTATCGGGTAGGTGATCGGCTGTGACACCTATCTACGTTTCATCCAGTCATGTGATCATGACTGTTCATTAATAAGGCAAACCAATCTTTGCGCATTCATGAATGTCTGCACAATGTTATGCTTCCTTGGCGTAAGTGATGAATAGGGAATGTCTTCTTGAAGTATAGCACATTTCAATGCTAGTGCTAGGAAAGACGATTCACACATTTGCGCGTAAAAGCGGTGTCAATGGACTTCATTCATTATGATCTTACCTGTCAGAACAGACGCAATTGCGCGAGATAATTGCTCTAATTGCGATTTTATGTAGAAGCTCAGACATTTGCTCAATATTAAAAGAGTACGCAGGCTCCGTCAATATCTAGTGATATTGATTGATAAACTCATGACTTGCGAGGTATTCGATATAATTATACCTTACAGAGTTTGGTACACTTGTCCGAAAACACTACATACATTATACATAAAGACAATATCTACTTCACTAAACGACTGTTGTGGGTTGGTATTTTCGACACATGACACGCCGGCTAAGGCACTCATATTATCTAGCAACGTTGGTTTCATTGCATAGAGATAAATCTTTTCAATTACCTGAAGGATCCGGCAAAAGTTGGCTCAAACCAATGTGAAGAAAAATTAGGTCAGAATTGTGAGGTCTTTGTTTTAATATGCGACTGTCACAGTACCAGGTTCACCAACGACATATATTTCTTCCATGAAAGCCTCAATCAGTGATATAGTGTTATGCACGCGGACACGCCACTTAGAGGGCAATACTCCTGGTCTTTCGTTGTGCAACAATGGTAAACCCGACAGACATTCAACTGGTGTCCTGTGATAGATCACTGGAGCCTTCTGAAGTGATGCATAAACATGGCAGCTAACCAATCAACGGTAGTGCTGGTAATCACAGCGTGGATTGCATTCGGATGTATCCCCAATGTAAGCCATCCCCGAGTATAAAATGACATGAAATGCAACACTGAATAATGAAGCGGATTAAAATGGTTTGATATCATTTACACAACACCAAGCGTGGTAAATATTGCACCAAGTGAAAGCATATCATATTGTGCTTGTGCTTCCCATTCGGCTTATGGCTCGCTGTAGTCATTCACTACTCATCTGGTAGCTTTAGTATCTGTTTTGCTATGTTTATGTTGCCACTATCAGCAGTTTTACAAAGTCTGTTAGCTATGGAACTTTGAAAAACTTAACAGAAATGCTACATATGGAATTTCTGCCGATTTCCATCTGATACCATGGCTCATTTACCATGCTGTTATTTATTGGTAGCTGAGAGGTTCCACTCGAACTAAGTTATTACATCATGTACGCTATTGTCAAGCTGTTATATGCAATTTACTTCATCATTTCGATACATATACTTGGGACTGAGTCGAGTCTTCCATGATGGTTACGAGGCAATAGGTCGTGGATTACCCTGGAAGGCGCCACTCTTGTTCTGACTGCACACCCTGACTATGATGAAGCTCGGCGCAATCAAATCAGTTGTGCAACAGGTACCACGACGATAAGTGACATTGCTGCTTATGTGACGTATGGTGCTGCGATAACATGACAAGACATGATCGGGAATCACATTTGGTAACGTGAACATTCTAACCGCTCGCCAGAAGCAATGTGGTTCTATTCTGTTTTAAACTCATGTAAAGATTGAGCACCTCAGTATATTGAAGTATAAGTAATAGGCAGGTCAAAGTCAGGTTCCCATAATCAGATGTTACCATGCGATATAGCGAGTTTGTGTATTTGCATCAAATTCTGTGGTCGCATCAAAGCCTAATCAACTGGCTGATTAAGCAGAAAGGTGTCTTGTTTGCTTACTGCCGCTGCCACTTGTTTGAATTAAGGTTTAAGCCTGTCTTGTAGATCGCCATAAATAATGCTTTCTGCCGAGTAAATATTCTTTTTTAGTTTCCACCTGACTTCTATATTACGACAGTAATTGGTTCCCGGAAACACTGGCTCTACAGATGTTGATTGCTGGCTTGGCAAACAGCTCGTTTTCGGGAATTTAAAGGGAATACTGTACCAAAAACAACAACATTGAATGTTGTAGACAATACTGTAAGAATAGTGCTCATCACAAGGTGTATGTTTTCAATATAGAGTCGAAATCACTAGCGAAAGAGGTTAGATTCCAACCAATGGCAATTCTGTAGGCCTTGTAACCGTTGCCTGCGCATCATCCCGATTGGAAATCAGCTAGTGGATTGTTCTGGATTGCGGGTGCATCATATATATCAATAAGATTTTGAGATGTAGAATAAATACAGTAGCATGGACCAAGACAAGAGATGCAGCAACTCAAGCATATGAACAAAAGTAACTACATTCGCATTCATGTCCAGCGGTAGTTGATACAATTAATGTGAGTGAGAACATGATCCTTCTTGTGATATGTATTGTAAAAATGAATTTTGGAGAAATTCCCTCTATATTTGGCAGCAATATCGGATAAACAACTACAAGATCGTGTCGACTGGAAATGATGTGAACATAAAATACGAGTTGATATGTGCCTAACGTGCCTTGGGGCCACACCGGGCTTGGTAATATATGCAGCATCCTCAGTCGATACAGAGTGGCATTTCGAGCGAAAACCATGATTAATTAATGTTGAATATTGAAGCAAGATGTATGGCCCCGTATTAAAATCCCGAGGTATATATCAAATATATATTGTAAGCTAATTGATAAGAAATGATATCCTGAGTACACAAAAACTATAAATAGCGTTGTATGGGTTAACCACATCATGTTAAGTCTTTATTGCAGAACAAATGCTATGTATGACAAATTGGTAACATTGATGACGATACACCAAAGTATCAATGCATGGACTAATCGATATCAATTTGATATCTTTGCATCTCACAGATAGCAATGTAGAGACACATATGTGAACCTTTTGGATGACACAAAGTAACCCTTTAGTCCATGCGCCGTAAACTTAAATAAATATTATACAAGGAGCAGAGGAAACTGTATAATCGGAGACAAACGGTAGTTCACCTGCGCAGACAGAGAACATTGTAAATGCTCTTAAGCCCGCTAGGGCATTTTGGTAATTACCTTAAGAAAACCATGTAGCCTGTGCAGGTCAATAACCAATCCACTACCTGCCAAGATCTTTACACTCAAAGGGGAGTAACTGAAACTTATAGATTTGATATGAGCACTTCAAAGTAATTAAGTGTTGAACCTTACTTCACTTCTTAGTACACTTACTTATCCTGAGTACACACCAGCTATTTGAATAAATAGCGTTGTATGCGTTAACCGCACCCTGTTAAGTCCATATTGCAGATGATATGCTATGTATGACAAATTAGTAACATTAATGACGAAACACCAAAGTATCAATGCGTGGCCTAATCAATATCAATTGGATATCTGTGCATCTCACAGATAGCACACACGACAATGTAGAGATACATATGTGAATCCTTGGGATGACACATAGTATCCGCAAAGTTACCCTTCAGTCCATGCGCCGTAGACATTAATATATATTATACATGGAACAGAGGAGACAAACGGCAGTGCTCCTGTCACAAAGCGCAGACAGAGAACATTGTTAATGCTCTTAAGCCCGTTTGTGTATCTGGTAATTGTCATCAGAGGACCATGTAGCCCGTGCATGTCAATAACCACTCTACTACCTGCCAAGATTTTTACACTCAAAAGGGGAATAACTGAAACTATCATATGAGCACTGCAAAGTTATGAAGAGAGTTGGACATTACTTTACTTCTCTGCATTATTTATTATATGACACAGGCTACGCATGTAGCAGACAGCACAGCTCAACATGGAATCAATTAGATGTGAGGGTCACCACGTAATATACCACTGCTTCAAGGCGGTCGCCTTGATAATACTCGTCTGCCTAAAACATGTTATAAGACTGAGGGTGAAAGAGCAAAGACTGTTTCCGGTCGAAGCGTATTCAGAGCACATATTCAATTAAGTATGAATTCAATGTTCAAACTACGGTGTGATGTTTCTGATTACATGCCAATTATTCATCGTGTCCATTCTATATATATAGGTGCTGCCACTTCTATCCTGACTGTATAAAAATACGGACATTTTGTATGCTTAGAGAGGCACTCTTTAATGTATTTTCCAACGCAATACCTTACGGACTTGTTCACAGCAACTATAAAGCTATGGTCTACTTATGTGTACTTGATTAACAATCTTCTGCGCTTTGTCTGGTGCCTGAAGAAAATGAATATCCTTTAATTTTGTACCAAATGGTGTATTCGCCCTTTATTGAACGGTTGTAAACTGCGCAATTGCGTGATGACGCAACATTATGATTGTTTGTTTGATTAGTTTTAGCTTCCCTGATGTTGGTTTATTCCCAACAGATTACATCATGCATATTAAATTGACAATTCGCACATTCGATCACGTTTACATCGCAAATACATTACGCGTTCGTAAGGTGTGTCCTGGCTACTTAAAGTGTAGGACAACGACATTGGCACAAGCCGACCTCACCTCAAGTTATTGTCCAGAATTCCACACGTTGAATGATAACATATGCAGCAACAATTTCCGGTATTTGTGAATAACAATCTAGGTTAATCTCATACTTTGTACGACTAGAATATGTTGATTACATACCTGCGTGAGAAAGCATCTACATCTACTTCACATAAGGATTATTTTCGGCTTATCAAGTCACCCTATCTCGACAGCATGAATAATAGTAATATTCTTGGCAGGGTAACACATTAACAAGCATGATCTAGGTAATAACGACGAAGAACCACCCATAACAGACGAATCCATTAGCCATAAATTTATCGTCCTTTTGCTGAACCAGAGCAAAATGAGCTAAGATATCATTTGAACAACGTGCAATATTTTATGAGCTACACTTTGCACAACGGGACGCAATAGACCGGAAACCAGCAGCGACTATGCAGACAATTGCAGAGACAGAAAGAATGCAGTTGAAACGTTCTTTGGTTGAATATGGTGTGTGTAAATGCTGATCATATTCATGTCCAGCATAAACTGGGATTTGGTCTATTTTCTCAAAAAGCAACTCTTATGAACAATATACGGACGGATGAATCCCCGCCTATAATAGCCAGTTTAGGATATATATGTATTCGTAATAGAAAACAGGGAGAATACGTCGTTGCGTTGGAAAATTTACGTTTGCCATAATGTTAACAATGTTACATTTTCCAGAAGTTGTCAATCACAAAGATAAAATTCTACTGTCGTTTTTATCTGTGCATGTGCTATTACTAGAAGCGGTTGGTCCGTGGTTCCCACGCCGTTGGATATTGTACAACACATATCGTATATATGTGACGTCAGACATGTAAACAGCTAACAAACGCTTTCATCTGTTGGATACACCTGAATTGTAGGAGTGGGTCTGCCTAACATTGTTTTAATAATAACATAAAACATCAGTAATGGCTGTGTGCACAGTTACGGACTAATCTGGCCCGTACCTTCAAAATGTCATAATCTATACTTCGTCCGCCAAGACGTGTTGCCATGGTTAGGTAAACAGTTGTGCTGTGTGTTTACTCTCTTAAATCTTGCATCACCTACAACAGCAATTCCAAAACACTCGGAGTATAAGCTTCTTAACAGAAGAACCTCATGTAACCATTGGGGCATTGGGTAATGACACGAGCGGCTGATGACACACATGTAAGGCCGATGATGTAAAAGCAAAGTACCAAACCATGCTGCAGCTGCAATGCACATCGACCTTGGAACAATCACGCTTTTAACGAAAGTAAACATACGAAATGTAAACATATAGAAATATCAGAAATATACTAAAGCCTGATTATTCATGGATAAAAAAAATCTCTTGCATATTCAATATAAGCATGGAAGTTAACGTTGAGTAAGTATATGCCTGTAAAAACGTGCATTTCCTTTGCTCAGTCATTACAGCCCCTACACCTTCCCGCTCTGTTTTCGTATCATTTCCTGGCCGACAACTCATCTAGGATGATTACTGCAGGTATTGGCTTCAGTAATATGGAGGTTGACCCATACAAAGGTCATACAAGATGGCACACAAGGATGATATTGCAATGGTGACTGGAGTGCTTTACATGGGTCATAACTCTCATATTCCGTACCATGGCCTTAGCTCCAAAGGAGTGCTTTCAAATTAATTCGGATCTGCATTTCAACTTGAAGGCTTATTACATTTACCTGTTAAATTTTGACATAAGGATAATGAAAACAAAATAGTTGTAGGAATCGTTACTTGTACCATTATACAAAATATGGTTACAATTTATACTTCTTCCTCGTGTTTCGTCTCACAAATTGTATGTAGATGTTTGATTTGGTATGGTTAGCAGATATTAATGAAGAAATATCTGCGCTCAAATCTCGACACTGCAGCCACAGCGCATCACACATCTATGCAGTTTACTACATTGCTCCACGCTCTCTACGTTGATGAATCAAAACGGTTATTTGGGACATGAATGAAGATAATTACAAGCACACTGGAAACATCGATACCACCTCTGCTGCCTGATTTAACAGACATATTGAGCAAGTAGGTAGACCTGGTCATTTCAAGTAAGCTGCACTAAATCGTCGCATCACCGGGCTTCCAGTAAGCACACACTTGTATGAAGCCACAATGGAATATGGGCTAACTTCTAAGTCGAATGAAACGAACTTCTAATAATATAAACTTTGAACAATTGCCGTGTCGAATGATCTTTTGTGCGAATATCGTTGAAAACTATAAAGCCATTGATTTAAAATCTACATGGAAAATCAATAAGAAGTAAGCAATAGATCAAAAACAAGCATTTTAGTGCAGAGGCAAAATATATCGTTCGCCCGGATGTGCCACTTTGTCCTACCATAAAAGTCACCAAACAAAAATTTGAGTCCTATGCACCTCTAATCTTTAATAAAAACTATGGCCGGAAAATGTTTAATGATAATGCAAATAATACAAATATCTACTGATCAACTCTCTCTGTATGCATCTATAGTAGACTACCAACACATATCAGTCAACTAGGTTAGAAGTGCTCAAGATAATGTGAGATGAGGAAAATCGTTCTCTTATTGTGGAAGTGAGAATGATGGACAATTTGCACAGGCACAGGAAGTCGACGGGTTGAATAAATTATCTGTTAGACCAGTAATAGCAGTCGCAGAACATTGAGCACATTTGTGTAGAAAACATTGATACCTGGCCCTAGTGAACAGACAGTGGGAGAAAACCGAACACATGGAACGGTTCCTAGCATGTTGCTAAGATCACTTCCCACAGAGGCTCTCCAAAGTCTATTCTTCTGACAGATAGGGCAGCAGGTAAAATGTGGACATTGTTGCAATTCGAACGATCTTGAATATTACGTCAAATATAAATGTTGAGGTCGCCAGGCGGAAACCTTTTCCCAAAAAACATTTCCCTCAGATTCGGGCTATCTTACATAGCAGTACCCATGTTAAATGCTGGGACATATTACGCTTTCATATCAGAAATAGAGCACTTGATTTCCTGCACAGTAGTGTAGATTCATCATGCTGTAATAATACATCAATCGGGTTTGCAGTGCCGATAAGGATGATAAAAATGATTCGGAATAGCCATGTTGCTCTTGGCATGGCAGGATAATTGGCAATATAATTTGTATTAAAATGCCGGTGATTGTTCCGACTTCACCACAACATCTATAGAAATACCATATCGTATATATATACAATTTACCATTAACACGCCACTGGTCAGGCATTATTCCTGGTCTCGTGACCTTTTCCTTTCCCAACATCATTTACCCCGATTGGCATTCAGCTGTTGCATCGTTCTGGATTACGAATGCTTTCTGAGTTACAGATAAACATTGCAGCTACCCAGCCAATCCTAGCAGTGATCGCATTCGCATGTATCCCCAATGAAAGTCAGCCCAGTGTATAGATTGACACGAAATGCAACACGCTTACTGTGATGACACCATATGATACGAGTAACCAATTGAGCACCATGCGATTCACATATGCTACCAGAATGCACAGGGCCATTAGCGTATCTTGATCAGATTCGTGGTATCATTGCATCATGTCCCAGGTTTGCTTTTGCTATTTTAGGCAGGTCATGAAGCATGAGTCGAATTCTGCTTGTCAGAAAATGACCAACAAAACAGCAAAGTGATTAAAAATGAATGTTTATTAAATAGATCGACTCATTTGTTCAATGTTTATCAGACTTACTTAACAAATGTAAATTTAAATACAGGGACAAAATATTCCGAGCAGACGCACAACGCAATTGCAAGCTAACCAGCTAGAACACATGGTTTACCGGTGCATATGCAATGTATAAGGTACCATCAAGGGGGTCACATGAAGTTTACCAGTGGTTATATTCACCACCGTTTATCCCATTCTACTAATTCGCCGGCACATTTCATTGTTAATGTATGCCATAATAATTGCTAAGAATTGAATCCACCAGACAAGTATCTGAACTGATTGCTAACCCACTAGCGAATCATATTACAATACATAATATTAGCTTAGTTTGATTCGCATGATGCTGGGCAGTGTCAGAAGAGTCGTCCTAGTCCAAGCTGCCATCGGCTCAACATAGTAATGCGTTATGGTGTGCGAAGGTGGTTATGAACATAGAGAGCAATACAAATACATTTATATAGTTATTGCCAAGAGCGGCTCGGTTTTAACCGACGTCGGGGGATCTCAACCAACCCGAAGATGCTGCTAGCAAAATAGAGCAGGTGGATATTTTTGATTAATGTTCGGGTTTTATGAACGTTTTCTTTATTTAGTATACGAAAAATGGGGCTGCCATCCTAAATCGACCGCTTGCGTCATTTTCTGCGTCCACAGTGCATATTGCACTAAGGTATTTCAATTGGTGTGCTTGTGCTTAACACTTGCCTTTCGTTAGCTTTACCCTTTGTTTTTGTAATATTCACGTGGCCATTATCAGAAGAGAGAGTATGTCAATGTTTTAGAGTGTTACAGTCTAAAGCTGAAGGATTACAAAGTATGTTGTGGCACTGCTCGTGCTGCGCGTGTGTGAATCACTTAAGATACATGTGATTTCAGAGACTTCAGTAGTAGAGCTATCCCATAAATGGACGGATTTAACATTAATGTCTAATATCATGGAATTGTCTTTGATTTTTATCACGTTGACAACTATTTACTGTCCCACCATGGACAGTAATATCCCGCAATTTCGCCGTGAGAGGAATATGTCTTACCTAAACGTGAATGGCGTTTACTCCTCGCAACATCTGCTCTAAAGCCATAAACATTGATAAAGTGACGAAAATACCGACATTTGATTCCACCAGTATCATGGAATTAAAGCCGAGATCGTCGAAGGCATCGTATCATTAGTCAATGTGTAACCATGGTGTAAGTTATTTCCGACCAACAGGATAGTTTACAGAAGGCGTTCACTATTAGCCAAACCCTGTTCGCAGTCTCTTGGATCATTAATTAATCTTAACCTAACGAATAAGGCTCCTGCGTCAGCGGGCAGAGATACAAGCCAGTGAAGCGCCTTAGTTAATTGGAAGCGATAGTTTTCTAACCTATGCGTTTCCGTTATGAATGTTTCTACGACAATAAAATAATTCGTGGCACAAATAATGCGTGCGGTGAAGAGAGAAAATGATTCGTTTGTGATTTTCGTTAAGAAAAATTACTAATTGACGCAGTTGCTGTTACATCATTCGCTTAGAAACTCTTGATTCATTAAGCCGTGTACATTAGTGTTCGAGTTCATAATACAACAGCGAGGTGTTATATGTGCATCAATAGCTGTCAATAAAAGACAATGTTACTTTTATATGATTTTCAGGTTGCTTGGGGTGCCTCGCCTGATATTGCTAACAAATAAAAAACCGATCCGAGCCACCTACGACCTCTGCAAGCACGATAAACGACCGTTAAGTTATAACTTTTCACTTATATGAAGTTCGGGTTTAGGTATCTTGTCATTTGGTCCGGCTTTTACCTTCATAGAAAGCTTCCACCACTAATTACTATACACGGTCTTCCATAATGCACCTGATCAGACAGCACACGCTGACTTCCCAGAAGTAAGTAACCAACATGTCACTCGATGCAATTTATCTCTTGTGCAGCAGATAGCTTTGACAATTTTAAAAATTGCAGGCGATATATTGAAAAGACCTTGGATTTAAAGAATAAATCCACGCACAATGTCAATGTAATGCAACACCACACAAAAGCAGCTAAATTCCGATGTACGACCACGGGTCAAATCGGAATAAGCAATACAGCAATCTGATCACGAATAAGATGCAACGACCTATTTGCATTATTATTGAACCATATTGCTACTATGGCTAACGACGCGTCGATGATTGGCGATGATATATTAGTGTTGATAGACAGCCAATGCATTGTTTGATGATAAATAACACCATGTTCACGCTAGTGTGTGAAATTTCTGAATATCACACAGCATGCAGACAGTTCAGTGTCATTGCTCATCACATCCGTTATCTATAAAGGCAGAGCCACTCCTATCCTGGATAATCTTTATTAAAATTTGTTTTCTGCATGAAAAGTTTATCGGGACACTGTCCCATCGGCGGTATCACCGCAGGCCGAGTCAGCAGATAATTACAAAACTTGCCTCATTTGGATTGCGATGCCGCGACGACCCGGTAACTCCAGGCAAACTATGCCGTATCGTATTGTTTTTCATCGTGCAACCAGATTGAAGTATGCTTGAACTCGTGAAACAGTAATCTTTTGATTAAAGGTACTTCAAAAGATTGCGAGAGAGACGAAGAACCCTTTAATATTGGCTCGGATATTGTTTGGTAAGCAATGAGTAAAATGGAAAAGTCAATAACTGAAAAGCCAGATATGTAATTGATTCGTGTCAAAGCAATGCTTGTCCTTGACTTCCATTTGCTACAAGGCTATACAATAAACTACAAGCAACAAGACTATTATATTTTTTAATATTACTATAACTACATCGGTTGACCAGCAGATGGTCGGTGCAAAGTTAAAGAAAGTGGACATGAAACATCTGTACATTTTGGTGTGAGAATCCATATATGGATTATTCAAAGCACAGTTATTCAGTCTTACTGTAACAAGCTTATCCTGAACACACCTACTCTTGGCATGGATGAAATACAGGTGACAGGATATGTCGAGCGAGAGTGACACCTAGTTTATTACAGTGTCCCTATTATGATAATCTTGTTTTTTATTTAGCGGAAAACGATTAGATGTCAAAATATTTTTAAAGCTTACTTTGACTTCATCAAATTGGTAGGATGAAGGCTAATGATCCTGAATACATCAGTTATGTCACTGCAGGACATCGGCAATATTAAATAACTGCTCTGCGTGTTTAAGTAGACGGATGGAAGCTATATCTAAGACAAAAGCTCCTTTTTATAGTCGTCTTTCGTGACGCAATGATGATATTAGGTCCTTAACTGTAGGTGATATGAGCCCATCGGCCGATTGTGTTTCAAATAAGTGGAGTATTGGTAGTAATTTTATCACATTTTGTTGAGCATGCAGTTACATCGCACGTGGATTTCTCACACCCCGAGATGTTGCCGCACATTCCACATACCTGGGATCATTAGACAATATCTGCTCATATGTATCAACCTTCAAGAATATTGTACCGTCAACTGTCGACAGCGCCCACGTACAGCTATTAATCAGCACTTAGGGTGCATTGAAATACTCCCTAGTTACTTGTAATCACCTTCACAGTGATATGATCGTGAGATGAACTCGGCTTCGATCCAATGATGTCCACGGGTTGTAAGCTCCAACAATCATCGACGCTCACACCATTCAATCGAATAAAGACTGTAGTGAAGTGAATGTTCTAGAGAGTTATTGTCCTCCCTTTTGGAAGGAAGATGCTCCGATAGACGTTTCATGACTTACTGATACAGCACGCATTGCCAATGCAGTGCTATCAATGATTAGACACATGCTTCGATTCTTCGAAACCCTCCCAAAATCATGTTGATAGAATGCGTTGTTTTCTGGTAACCGGTGACTGTTGGTTGGTCAAATATATCTCATTGTGCGTTCTTGTTTGAGCACAAAACTTACCTATTTGCATATATTAGTGTGTATTAACAAAAGAATAGGTTGGCAATGTGTTCTCACAGTAATAGATTGTGATAAACAAAGGTGACTATACAAATGTGGTCAGGCCAGTTATACAGCATTACTGACGGACGCTAAGTTGGCTTACCGAATTAAAGCTACCATATACATTTTGCATCAATTGTGCTGGGATAGAGGTAGCATTAATTGTGTAAGGAATGAGGTAGCAGCGATACATTGGTTTTCATTTTCATCATGACTCTTATATTAAAACAGCAGATCGCTCCAATAAGCCATAGCTACAAGCCCTGGGGGCATTGATTTTGCAAACAGCTCGTTTACATTCATTAGAAAGGGACCAATCACCCGGCAGCCAGCTGCTATGGGGCGCTGAACGTTGTTTCAAATGCCATTAGTTCCCTCGACACTTGGCCCTATGCTACCTTTCCAATGATTTATCTATGCGCCCATATTGGCCCTTTAACCTTACGTCACCTAGAAGCATAAGGAACTTCTCAATATGCGACTAGATACAAACGGTAGCAACTCAAATAATGTCTTCAAGGCTTCTAGCCATAGGGGAACACTACAGCCTAAGTAACCTTGTCTCATAAGGCATGTTACTAAGTCTTCACGAAAGGTTTGTTGCATTTTTCCAATAGCACTTATGAGGAGCTTTCACATGCATCAAGTTGAACCAAAAGTGATAAATATTTATGCAAACTATTTTGCAAAATATAACAAAAGCATGACTATCTTACCAGTTCCATATATATATATTACCAATAAGATCGAATCGACTTTTGTTCAAATCATTTCGTAAGGAGAACAAGTGTGATGATATTATTAAGAATCTGTCGGACAAAATTAACAAAACAATGCTCACCAGCAGGCGTAGTCAACTCGGTAAGGTTTCGACGATAAGTTTCAATCACTGGAGACAGGTGTAAGATATCCACTTGATGCCAATTGTGCCATTAGAGACCGAAAGGTGATCTCGTAGTAGAATGAAGCTGTATGATGACTGACAAACGCAATCACTGTGATGTGTTCATGCACAGTTCTCCAGCTTTACACCTATGCAGGCATAGGGGCATTTTAGATGTACTATCACCGACTGCTCAACCGGCCTACATACGTATTCATGCACGAAATTGGTAAATGCAATTATTATTTGGTCACGACAAGCGGCTGAATAAGCTATAGGTTACCGATGGGGCACACAGGACGTTCTCCTCCAGTAAATCGGAATAAATTAAAACAGAGCGCTCGCAATTTGTATATTTTAATTCATAATTATGACAGTTACTTTGGTAAATAACTGCGCATTTACACACCTAGCCATGCAACCATGCGTGTAATTTGACAAAAGCAGCAAAACTCATGGGGCGAATCGCAAAAACAAAAATGCATACCAGATCACGGATGCGATGTTCAGGTCTGTTTGCATTATTTAGATACTATTAGACAACGATATACAAATGGTCGGATCGATGAAATGATGATTGGGGATGATATTTTGGAGACGATAGAGAGACGGTGTTTGATTGTTTGACGATTGATTACTTATTGTATGAAAACGTCTTTTGTTAGTTATATACAAATGCTCTCCTTATGTACTGTAATCATCTACACCGCCTCAGCAGTTGTCGGATGATATACCGAATGTGAATTAGAACGTGTGGTTACCTCCATCGACGACATAGATATCTGATGAATGGTAATAAGGTTTCTAAGGCTTGAAACGATGCGAAAAGAAATAAGTGATGACTCACTGTAGACCCATTAGACGACTTTATCGTTGCGCTCGCATTTGTTGCGTGTAGCGGTGACTCCGATAGGACCACGTCGTCCTGCTGGGCGCTTTATTTCCTTTCGAATTGTTGCTGACACGCAAGACCGACTTGCCATGTTATGTCGCCATCAGTCACCTACCGTGCGCACCTGTACAGGCGGTGTATAAAGCCTGTCCCAACGATGAACTGTCATGCTTTCAATTGGACTACACGTCACCAATTAGCGAATACCTCTGCGGGCTCAACAGTCTTGCTACTTGAAATAGCGTTAATTGTTAATTAACACCAACGTTTATTGATATGAGCAATAAAACCGCTGGTAGAGCGTCATTAATTCCCTTTAACGTGGCTACCTTTGCAAACCTGTGTATTTGCACTACCCCATCCTATTGACGCAGCAATACAGATTCAAGCATTGTATAAAACTTCGATAGAGATTAAGATTAAGCGATAGAGATTAATCAGGTGTGATGCCACGGCGCCCATATGGCAGCACACATGAATATTAAAATCTGATGGATTTATTTGACCTATTATAAGCAATTAATGGTTGCAATATATCGCATGATATCAGTCATATTTCGACCCATGTTCCTTGTTTTAGCTGGTATGAATGTCGTGGAGGCTAATACATTGATTTAAGCATTGCAGAAGTAGTGTTTAGATGACTTTGATATGAACAGAGCAGCTAGATTGCCTAAATAGGTGTTGGTACAAGCAGTGCAGTTAAAGTGGAGTTAAAGCCATCCTATGAATGCTCGCCTTTAGTGAGATCAAGGAAGTGTAACTAAATTTAACTTCGATGCATTATGTGATGTCTGACGCTGCTCACTTAATTATTATCAGAAATTATTATCAGATATCAGTAAACATGATACATTCAACCCATGACTGTTTTATAAAGTCTTGGGAGTACTTTATAATTAACAAAAACCCACTAAAGAGGGTGGTAGGAAGAGCTCATATGCACACGCACTGTATGCCTCGACAATATCTCATCTATATTCTAGGCCTGTGTTGAAGAAGGATGTGGTTAAGATGAGGCGGACTGGCGTTATTTACTGAAAGTGCCTATTTCTTGCAATGTCTTAACTAATGCTAGCATATCCATCTGTATTGCTCTCATTCTCGTAAAGGTTGTAAAGTTATAGAGCTAAGAATATAGATGAACTTCCTCTCCTGTTGTATTTATACCTATTGTCGACAAAACTGATAATACATCTCTGCCTCGAGCAGAAACAAAGCGACACTATATAAACACTGTTGCCTGACCCATGATGAATATCAGAGCAATATCATGCATACAAAGCGAGGTTCAAACGACACCAGCATCACTCAGTGAAAGCATTCCATATGAAGCTGAAAACGTATGCAGTAAAACGTCTGAAAAGCCAGTTATTCAGTTAGGTACCTATCATCAGACGCTGCAATGAGTTGTATTTGCATCAATTACGGTGACGTATCAGCGCCAACAGAGATCTGGTAAATAAAAATAGGCAGTGCTGAACAATTTCGTCACCAGGCAACCTGAATAATGTATTGTCATGTTGGAGAGGACGCCAACATTGCGGCCAGGTCGTGTACAATGATATATTGCTTAAATATCATTTGTACTATTTGGTCAAAATATCCAGATAGAGATGACATGCCTCGTAATATTGATATATATATTTTCGTGATTAATTAAGCAAATCAACAAATCACAATCAACCTCAATCATGCCTGTACCACGGCCTCATATATTAGGCAGATTCTTATGGGTTAATGCAGATTGGCAGTGTAAGCTGAACGCCATGCATAACGGGAGCAACCACTTGCAGAAAGCAAAATATTGATCTGCTCTAACTCACCTTTTATATAAGGATAATGGATAAGCATATTTTTAGCATTCATGTCCCAAATGATTGCACCCCACATATTGTATGTATATGTCGGAGTTGCATTGGGCGATGTTTTTATGCATTTATTGGTTTGTGGCAACTAACAGTAAGGATCGTATAGATGGCGGCAATAAATATACATTGCAAGTTATGGACGCGATGTATACGTGAGTCAAACCTTTAATATAATCTCTGATGTAATTATAATCACGTCCAAGATGAGAGATACAGATGACAGATACAGATCAGCAAATGCGGAAGACACGGCGCTCATTTTCAAATGTTTGGCAGCCAGAACTTATTATTTATCTATACAGTTTCGTACATCATTCTAACCCTCAGATTGCTGTGTCCATGCTGTCTATGGCGATGAATTTTGAAGATCCATAGATGTGAATGTAGACAATGACAAGCATCCTGGCCGCGTCAATGTTAGCTCTGATGCCAGTGAAATTATAACCAGATTCATTTAGATATAGTAAGTATGAAGAATTTGTACTTGCAAGCTGCATTGAATGGTCACCTCACTCGGCATCCAGGTCGGATTGTTTCAAATCCATAACAATGCAATGCAGACTTGGTCAGCATAAGTAAATATCCTTTTAACAGATACACCCTAAACAAATTCATGACAGTTAAAGCACATAATTTTGCTTAAAAGCAAAACATATACTTCATTAAACTAAACTGCCTCATCTATACATTGTTTTGGCATATATAACGTTAATTATTACAAACTGCTTGCTGTTTATTCAAATATTACAGCCTTTTGCTACGTAGTATGGTTTGTGCATGAATCAAATTATCAGTTGTTTTTTTAAATTTTGAAGGTTATTTCAAGATATGCTATTGCTATGACGGTGCGGGGGAGGTGGAAGATAACTTAAAGAGGAAGAGGCAGACAGTGGGGAAGAATAATTATCTGGGAAGCATACAATACAAGGTCTTTGAAACTCACGACGGCTGTGCAATATTAAAGTAAGTAACAAAATACCTGGTCCTAGTGGAACGAAGGAAGGTTAAGACGGAGTAAACGTTTACATTCGCGAGAAGCTTTAATCACTGGCCACAGACCAATATTAAGCAACTGCTTGTAAACAAAAGGCTTTATAGGTGACCCTCCAATGGTTGATGTCTTATGCTGTTTATCCGCTCCATGCTAGTTGATGATGTTTTCAGAGAGCAAACAAGTCATAAATCGCTTTTTGCAGATATGCAGTCGTTATTACCGATGGCGGAACCATAAAGAACGCACATATGCTTAATTAAAGAACACCAAGCATTGTCAGGTGCAACAACCTACTGTAGATATATAAGTATATAAATTTTTAAATCTTTTTCCGTCATCATTGATAAGAATCAAAATATTTGTTGTAGATATAATCATCATGAGCCATTGACAGCGTATTGGGAACTTATTCAAATTTATAGATAGACGAATAATAAATTATATAAAATTTTCAAATCGGTATAAACTTCCAATAAATATCTTTTACTATCATGTTAATCAATATCTTGACCGTTTGGGTCCAAGTCAATATGGTTGTAAGGAACATATTGAGGTAATCAGGTAATGTCAACGAATGGTCAGTTGTTAAAATTTTATTTCCCTATAATATTTAAAATTCAAGGCAATCATTCCTAAACAATTGACGTTGTACGTTATAAGGACTAGACTATCATATTAAAATAATCAAACCAAAATATTTGTAAACATTTTGAAAGAAAACGCGCATTGACTTTATGAGGACATAGTAGTATATCCTTTCGAGTACCCAAGTTTACTAAAGGTCGGCGGTTTATCCGCTAAACGGCGTGTTCGTGCTAATATATATATATATATATATATATATATATATATATATATATATATATATATTATATATAGAGAATATATAGAGATATATATATATATCTATATATATATAGTATATATATATATATATATATATATATATATATATATATATATATATATATATCTATATATATATGTATATATGTGTGTGTATATAGTCTCTATATATCTCTATATATATCTATATATATCTCTATATATATATATATATATGCATCCCTCTATATATCTATATATATATATATATATTTACATATATATATACATATATATATATACATATATATATATACATATATATAAATATGCATGCATGCACATGCTATCTGTGATGGATCATGTGGGCTTCCAGGACATGGCCACTTTCGTCACTGCTAATTAACTTACCTGGGAAAACAAAACGTGTCGGCAAGTGCCCCAGAAAAGTGTGTTTAATCCACCAAAGACAGGTGTAAGATATCCACAGAAAGGAATCTGTGCCGTTAGAGATATGATGGCAGACCAAAGCAGTCACTTTGACGTGTGCATGCAAAATTCCTGAGCTTTAAAGTATCAGGCATCACTAGACGTTAGGCATCATAATTGTGCTTTCAACGATATTACAAACGGGCTATATACATATTCATCTACGATAATGATAATGCCATACATTGTTAGTCACGACACGTGGACGGTTTGCTGGCGCTACTGTAAGTAGAGTGGCAGGTGAAATTTCAGACAACTCGAGTAATATGTCTACGAGGCATCGCATTCTACTGATCTCCAGTCGCTCTGTTTTTAACTACAATGGAAAGACCAGTAATATGGGTGTGTTGTATTGTCATGTGCAAGAAACGAATACATCTGTCAACCACTCCAAAAACATCACTTACACCTCATTATCAATTAAGGTTCGGTTAAGGAGTGTCTAGCCATGCAAGTTGCCCTCAGTGTGTTTTATCCCATGTTACCCTGTGCCTAAAGTTTTGAATTCCCTGCAAGACAACAATATTTCACCCAGGGAAAATAAGTTTTTTTTATAAATAGCCCGATTACTCACAGGCGTCTCATTGCGTGCAGCTGTTATAGGGATTGGCTGTAGGTTACGAATGGCGCACAAGGAACGTTCTCGTCTTGCAATGTGGATCCAAAAATAATACCGAGCGCGTGTTATTTGCATAATTACAATGCATAATTATAACGGTAACAGCACATTAGCATGCAATGATTGATGTAACTGCAACATCGTGTTATAACAATTACAGTTACAAATGACAGTGTAAGGTACACGATACTACGGCGAAGAAGAAAGATGACTTTGTTAAGTTCATCGATTTGATCCTCTCCAAGAGGGGTATGCTGATATTCCAGCAAGTTTCAAGTGTGTTTTAGGATAATGCTCTGGGATGAGCTAGTCTGTTGCTTACAGTTTACCAGCCCATGTGCCCTTTCTCTACCCTAGATATTATGGTTGCTGGGGCGCCAGTTGCTGTCAATTCCATACTTTGCACCTACTGTAATTTGTCTTGAAGTCATACCGCCTGCAGATTGAAACTCACAGCAGTCATACACACGCGTCATATAAGATAGACGGAAATCAGCAGTGGATCTAGTAATGTTGCAGTCACATTTGATGTCATATATTACGAGTGGCGCAAAATTGTCAGAACTATGCAGCATGATATACCTGTGTGGCTGCGATTGGGAGACGTAATTGATAAAACATCAATGTGTGCCAAGATTTTCTAATTCGGTTTATGCTTCCCAGGAATCATCTAATGCGTCATCAATATGAACGGCCCAGATAAAGAGGCATCACCTTTTAAGCGAACCTTTGTGGCTTATTAACGTCAAAAATATTGTCAACGTGACATCATTTCCATCAACTTTTATGTTGATAAGATCGTAGAATAGCCGCGATCGGCTCAGCATCAATTGCAGGGTCATCATGAGCTAATGCCTATGTGTTTCCAAGTCTAACACGACCACGCCTATCAGCTGTGACGAGTGTGCATAACCTATTTAACATCTAAGATGATTTCATTCGAAAGAGTGCTATGCAGTAGGTATTGGTACCATTAACAACCGCACATATCAACACACATGGCATCTAGTTACTATCGATTGGGCGGCTTAAGGCGACCGCCTTAGCATATCTCCATCTTACTGCTACCATTTAGCATGCAATCGCAAACGTTTAAGACTCATCAAATATTCCCATGGAACATTAAACATTGTTTTTCTCGATTTCGCGAAAGCGCCTTGCACATAATGGCACAGATGAAACGACCAAATATGCCATAGGGGAAATATCTCCTTTATGATAATTGTAAAGCTGCAACTTGACCAAGCAGAGACCTCCTTATAGTGATGATTACTGATAATTGCAAACCAGGACAATCATTTCAGGCTGGCAACATTCTGGTTCGAAGACATATGAATAGAAGGCTAGTTCTTCGAGGGCCCGATACAATAACCTGAACACAATTTACTTTAATGGGACAGTAATCGTACAAGCTTTGAACGTAAAGATGACCTATGTCTCTCAAAACGGACTTGTTTGCCTAGTAACGGCAGTCATTACAACCTAATGATACTCGAATATCAGGTCCACAAAGTCACCGATTACTAGCAGCATGGTTTGCATAACAAAGAAACCGCAATATCCTCAAGGATCCAGCTTCAGTTCGTGACAACATACGTGATACAAACTTACCTCAGAGTTGTAAGGTCGCTTTTAAAAGTGCGTCTGGCACAGTACCAGGTACACCCAATTTATATAGAGAGATAGATAGATATAGAGATAGATATAGAGAGAGAGAGAGAGATATCAGATAATAGATTGAGAGAGAGAAGATAGAAAAAGAGAGAGATAGAGAGATATATTAGATCTCTCTATAGAGAGAAAGAGAAAGAGAGAGAGAGAGATATATAAACATAAAGATAATGTATAAAGAAAGATCTAGAGATATAGAGATGTCTCTATCTGAAAAAATATAGAGATCTATAGATATCTCTCTATATCTCTCTCTATCCCTCTATATAGAGATATATCTACCACATAAATATATGTATATAAATATATCTATATATATGTCTATATATATATGTATATATATATATCTATATATCTATATATATAGATATATATATATATATATATATATATATATATATATATATATATATATCTATATATATATATATATATATATATATATATATTTCGATCAATCATTGTGCAACAGAAATTTCCCCAATTGACATTCAGCTGGTGTCTTGTGATGGATTACAAAAGCCTACTGAAGTGATGCATAAACATTGCAGCAACCCAATCAACGGTAGTGCTGGTTATCACAGCTTTGATTGCACTCTGATGTATCCCCAATGAGAGCCATCCATGTGTATAAACCCATATGAAATCCAACACTGTGGTTCGATGGCTCCGCTGAGTATCATATGACGACGCTGAACATTGAAGTGGATTTATATGATTCGACATCTTTTGACAAAACACCTTGTTTTATGCATATTGCATCAAGTGAAATTATGTATTTAGTGCGTTTTTGCTTCCCATTTGACTTTTGGCATAATATGAGGAGATAATGTAGCAATTACTTTCAGCAGCATAGCGATTAGAGGTATTACTCCAACAAAACATTACCCCATTTACTTTATTATCTGAATTCATAATCAAACATTTAGATGTGATTTACATGAACATTATATCATACACACTTGGGACTGAGGCGAATCTATGATAATGGGACTTGGAAAAACATTTAATTCATTGCTCTTGATCTGAGCGCAAACGCTGACTAAGATGTCGCTCGACGCAATCAAGTCAGTTGTGCAACAGGCCTCATGGGATAAAGGTCATATAACGAGTTATAATATTTTCATTAACACGAAATATAATACCAAGACGTTAAAAGATAACTGTGAACACACGTACCAAGCAATGAAGCAACTCATTCGACAAAAGCAGCAAAATTGCCTTCAACGCATTGGGTCAAATCGCAGCGCTATACAAATGGCCGGATTCGATGAGTAGATGAATGGGTATGACACCTTTTAATACATAGAAATACGATGCATGATTGTTTGGTGATGAATAACTTCTATAGATATCAATCAATAGCAATTCAATGGCGCTATTGGTCGCATGATTGACCATCTTGGAAACAGCCTTATTACGTTCTTTGATAAAATTATTGTGACTGATAGTGTGTTGCTTCTTTTGATGTGAACTGCTACAGACTATTCACAAATGTGGTTACTTCCATCGACGGCATGATAAGCGATCACAAGGTCCCCTCGGCTGAATATGATTCGAACAGAAATGTTCAATGACTCACTGTGGTCTCAGCAGCCGACTCTATGGTTGCAGTTGCTTTGGTTACGTCAATCGTCGACCCTGCTTGGACCACGTAATCCCACCGAGTGCTGCATTTTCTCTGGATATTTTGCTGATTAACATTTACTGACCAGTTTATGATGCGGTCAGACACCTGCCGTGTCAATATGTATCTGCGGGATATACATGATTGATGTGCCAGTCTGTTGTTGCACTGTGCTGCTAAACTTATAATAGGACTACACGTCAACCAATCAGAAAATATCTCTGTCTTACATTTTAGATCGCCACTAAGGCTAACGTCTTATCATTGATATTATAGGAAATTTACATGAACGTATCGCTACATAATGAGTAAACCGTGTTGGACACATTCACAGACGTCCGATTAAGTTGATTTATATGAACAGAGTGGCGATGAAGGCCTCTTGTAGCGAATTAATAATCAATATGTATCCGCTTTTACGAAGCTGTATATTTGCAATACGTCATCGTATTCATGCAACTAAATTCGTAATGTCGCTCATATGACAGCCGGTGTGACTATTCATATATGATGAATGACTGCTTCATTAAGCAAGTATTTTACATTTTTGCATGAACTTCGACCAGGCAGTAGCAATTCAGCATCTATGACGTAATGCCGCTCATTTAATCGCACTCATGAATATTCAAAATATAAATATATATAGGGCATATTTTTGAAATGTATCGTATGTCATGAATCATATGTTTAAACTAGTTCCCCATCTAAAGCCTGTGTAAATGTGTAGATGGCTGTTAATCGCCACCCAGGGATCACAAACTTCGTCCACTATCTACCTAGATCCCCAAACCAACATGGAAAAAACTCAGACCAAAACGTCCGATTAAGTAATGCCGAAGCCGTGAAAATATTTAATTTGATTTGAGCAGTGCAGCCAGAGCGCCTTAACTGGCTTTGATTTGAGCACTACAGTTATAGTTTCTAGATTGGCGTTGATATCACCAGTGCAGCTAGAGAACCTAATTGGACATGGGGAGGCTTTATAATATAAAGCATGGCCAAGATTATGCCCATTACGTCATCATCCATTATCTCTATCGCCAGTAACTTCCCATATATTGGTATTTCTGTGGTTACACATTCGACACCGCCACTGACTGCATCATCAACGACACGTGCCATTACAGAGCGTTCTTCATACACATTTACGGATTTTAACTCGACCACTGGGGAGTAATTCCAAGTCAAAGCACATCGAAAGGTAATTGAACCGGGACCTTCTACATTTTAGTAAAAGGAGCTTATATGTCGTTTCCTCAATTGGTAACACCGTTCGAGTGCATCCCATACTTGCTTGTGCCCCTCACGTTATATATAATGATAAATATCTAGCCATGCATTACACGTTATTGCGTTTAACTACCTCTGTCTCAATGAAACTGTTACTTTACATTAAAGGGGCCACAACACACTTTTATGACGCTTTCTCTGATAATGTAAACGTGCGTTGAGGCCGGCATGAAATATGTTTCTTACGTTGATTATCCGTCTAGGGTAACATGCACGTGGCGCTGATATATAATTGTAGTCGTCACAGAACTTATAAAGATAAAGCGACCACAAAGAAGTATTTCTACCTTTGTTTCTTCCTTTATCAATTATGGTCCATAATTGTGTCGCTATCCCCGTTAGATCGCACGTAATGTTGTTTCCCTCTTCCCCGTAGGGACTTTGGAAACAAGGATACCTTCAGTTCTCCAATACAATGCGTTGAAAATAAATACAAAATGCCTTGATTGGTGTAAATCGTAATGACAACTCGCACAGTTGTTCACACTCATAAATGGTCGGTCAATGCAAAATTTTTGACCTCTTTCGGTTTCGGTCACGCAAATATTATGACGAGTTCAGCTGTTTCTCTGAACCTGTAGCGTCTCAGCCGACTCATGGACCCCAGTTGGTTTTCCAAATGCACCTTCTGCTGTTTTAATCATAACCCTCTACATAACTCGTCTGAGTACCCTCGCAATGGAAGGATTGGATTCAGTAATCATATTTATCGTTACGCTAGAAACAATATAATTTTCCCTATAGAGCATCTTAAATGGATTGTGGTATGAATCCATCACATCTCTATGTAGAATGTGCATGATGCCTTTGCTGACATCGCACTTGTGTGTTTTGATGGCTGTGATACAATATCAGAAAGGAATTGAACATTGAATACTCGTTACAACACATGTTGTCACTATATATATTATTCGTCGGGCAACTGTACCAAGGAAGCTAGAGTATTACACATCATATGTCAAACAAGGTGTGGCCACATTTGCCATTGTTGCTTGCTATTGTACGCATTGGTTGCATGATAACCGTGACTTTGCATATTGTATGAAACATCTACTAGCACAGGCAGTAATATGTTCGATAGAAACCAGTTAGATGGGTTGATAACAAGGACTACAGTTGGGACGGTGACTATTGTTGTGATTATTCAGTATACTTGGGTGTATGTTAGGCTCACTAGTATTCTGGTTCGTTGGACATGGCTAGACGAACATACATCAATCATCATGAAGACCGGAAATGTTGCATTCTTCTCATACCTCGGCATGGGTCATTATCCTATCTGTATTTCTAACAATAATATTTTTTTTTAAGAGAAAACAGAGCTTATTAATTATTGATCGAGTAGTATGATAATTTGGGTCATCAATATCGAATGTGAATGTATATTTATATATGTATGCATATATATATATATATATATATATATATATATATATATATATATATATATATATATATATATATATATATATATATATATATATATATATATATATATATATATATATATATACATATATTTATGCGAATGCAACCTTTTTGGTACAATCGACCCACCTTTTGGAACACAGTCACATCTTGGCACACGATTTGAGCTCCAAAAAAGTCAAGGCCTCTTTGAGAGCTTTATTGAAATTTTTTTTTATTTAAAAGTGATGTTATTTTGTACATAATCTCCATTCACTTTTGGCTCATGCATCGCGCAGGAATTATTTAGGGGCGTTTGAAAAATTCTATATATTGGACTGACGACCTTTTTGGTGGTTGGTCTTTAACAGCTTGTTTCTCGTTATTATCCGATATATCATTATCCCAATTTCTGGTACATTGTTTAGAATTACTTCCTTCATGAATATATCCTATCCACGTCACATTCGATACAGAGAATGAAAAACAAATATATTTGATTTTGACGTTTTCCAATGAGCTGTATACAGATATAAATTCGCCTGGACAAACCGAAATACTTAGGCAGATCAGATAATTCGTAAAGTTCCTCGTGTTTTTTTCAGACGCAGTTACTTTACTGGTCGAGAATATGTTTTGATTTGATAAGAAAACTGGTGGTTTTTTGTTATTTCCCAAAATGGTTGGTTTTTGCAATGTTTACAAATAGTTGGTTTTTCACTGTCCCTAATACCTAAACTATTTTGGAACACCCTGTTTGGTACTCAAAATATATAAGTTTAATAAGATAATGAAAATCAGAAAAAAGTTCACAAAACCGAAACATGTTACCGATAGACCAACAGAAATCAAGCAATGATCGTCATATTGAATATATGTTTTGTCGCATCTAATGTCCCAAAATGTTGGTTTTTTGGCTAAATGTCCAAAATAGTGGCATTTGTATGTAAATATATATATATATATATATATATATATATATATATATATATATATATATATATATATATATATATATATATATATATATATATATATATATATATATATATATATATATATATATTATATATATATATATATATATATATATATATATATATATATATATATATATATATATATATATATGTATATATATATATACATATATATATATATAGATGTATATATATATATTTATATATATATATATATAATATATATAATAATATATATAAATATATATATATACATATACATATATTAATATAAATATATATATATATGTATATATTCAGGACATTCAGCTGGTGTCCTGTGATAGATCACTGGAACCTTCTGAAGTGATGCATAAACATGGCAGCTAACCTATCAACGGTAGAGCCTGTTATCGCAGCGTTCATTGCATTCGGATGCTTCCCCAAGCCATCCCCGTATTTCTGGTTACTACCACACAGCATGCAGACAGGTATGTGTCAATTATTCATCGCATCCATTCTATATATAGTTGCTGCCGCTTCTATCCTGACTCTTTAGAAATATGGACATGCTTAGCGCAATGTCCTACGGACATTCTATTGTACTTTATCTACAATCCTCTGTGCTCTGTCTGGTGCCTGATGCGAATGTATATCCTCTATGTATGAACCGAATTATGTATTAGCCTTTTATTGCAGGGTTGTGACTTGAGCCGATCGCGTGGTGACGCAATATCATGTTTGATTGTTTGTTTTAGCTTCCCTGATGTTGGTTTATTCCCAACAGATACCATTATGCAGTAAATTGCAAATGTTTTGGCAGGTGCATATCAAATTTGACAATTCGCACATTCGATCACGCTCACATCGCAAATAGATTACGCGTTCGTACGGTGTGTTCTGGCCACTTAAAGTGTAGGACCACGACATTAGCACAAGCCGACCGCACCTCGAGTTATTGTCCAGAATTCCACGCATTGGCACCACGTTGAATGATAACATATGCAGCAACAATGTCCGGCATTTGTGATTAACCATATAATACTTGGTACACTAGAATGTGTTGATTACATACCTGTGTGAGAAAGCAACAGGCATGACGCCATAAGACAACATGAACTTCATAAAAGGGCAATTTCGGTTTATCAAGTCACCTCACCTCGACGGCATGAACAATAGTAATATTTTTGGAAGGGTAACACATTAAGCATGATCAATGTAATAACGATGAAGAACCACCTATAAGTCGCGCACAAAGAAGATTCTTACGGTTCAATGTGGACATTATTCAATAATTGACAAGGTAGAATTGTCTCGTGGGTACTAATGAAATCTTTTAACAGCTAACCGTCCGAGTATCTGTCACATTTAACCACACCAAAAACGAGCTGTTTGCCAAGCCAACAATCAACATATGCTAAACCAGGGTTTTCGAGAACCAATTACTGTCGTAATATAGGAGTAGGGTGGAAACTAAAATAGAATTTTTTTTACTCTGCAAAAAGCATCATTTATGATGATCTAATGTTTAACGCCTTTTATGATGCCTGTAAAATCAAACCAGTGAACTACAAGACTACAAGGCTTAAACCTTATACAAACACGTGATGGCGGCAGGAAGCAAACGAGGCACCTTTCTGCTGATTTCGGCCAGTTGATTAGGCGTTGATGCGAATAAAGAACTTAATGCAAATTCTCTTACTCGCTTTCTCGCAGGGTACCATCTGATTATGGGAACCTAACTGATTAATTATTTTGTGAGACCTTTATCTGTATATTTCCTATATTTTGCTCCATCACTAGCTAAGTTTAATACCGAATAGAACAAAATTGCTCCTGGCAAGCGGTGATGATCTCAACGATTCCCGATCATATTTTGTCATGGTATCGCAGCAACATACGTCGCATAAGTAACAATTTCACTTATCGTCGTGGTATCTCTTGCACAACTGATTTGATTCGAGCCACATCTTCGTCAGCGTGCGCAGTCCGAACTATAGTGGTGCTCTCCATGGTAATCCATGACCTACTACCTCGTAACCATCATGGAAGACTCAAGTATAAATATCGAAATGATGAAGTAAATCGCATATAGCAGTTTGACAATAGCGTACATGATGTAATAACTTAGTTCGAGTAGAACCTCTAAGCTATTTGCTGCCAGTACATAATAGCAATGATAAATAAACCATGGTATCAGATGTAAATCGGCTGAAATTCCATATGTAGCATTTCTGTTTAGTTGATCAAATTTCCGTAGCTAAAAGACTTCGTAAAACTTCAACGTTCAATTGTTGCATTGTTTAGCTCTGACATGCTGTATCTTCTGATAGTGGCAACATAAACATAGCAAAACAGAGAGTAAAGCTACAAGATGAGTAGTGAATGTCTACAGCGAGCCATAAACCAAATGGGAAGCACAAGCACAATATGATATGCTTTCACTTGGTGCGACATTCACCACGCTTGGTGTCGTGTAAATGATGTCAAACCTATTTAATCCTCATCAATAATCAGCTTTGTCATATTACATTCAGTGGAGTCGACGAACCACAGGGTTGCATTTCATATCATTTTATACATGGGGATGGCTTTCATTGGGGATACATCCGAATGCAATCAACGCTGTGATAACAGGCTCTACCGTTGATTGGTTAGCTGCCATGTTTATGTCTTTCGGGTTTACCATTGTTGCACAACGAAAGATCACAATACCAGGAGTATTGCCCTCTAAGTGGCGTGTCCGCGTGCATAACACTATGTCACTGATTGAGGCTTTCATGGAAGAGATATATGTCGTGGTAAACCTGGTAATGTGACAGTCGCATATTAAAAAAGAGACCTCACAATTCTGACCTAAGTTTTCATCACTTTCGTTCATTGCTGTGGTTGTGCGCGATATCGGCCGTTCTCTAGAAAAGTTTTCACTTCCATTATTCGACGTTCATGGTTAACATTTTGTACACACATCAACAAAAACAGAGGTAAGGTCTATGTTTTCTCACTGAACAAGTATACCATTTTATCATACATTATATGTTATTCAAAATTCTACTGCATATTAATGAGCTATCGCTAATAATATAACACCCCTGTTGAATGATTTTTCTGAAACAATGGCGTATTGATGCGTTCGTACTTAAATCGAAGTATGGTGTACTTCCTTTTGAATTGGTGCCATAGTCTTAGAGTAGATCGTATGCAGATTAAGAATGACACTTATGATTCATGCGGCCGAACCGCAGGTCGAATGTAGCCATTCTTGGTGGTGTTCTTATATAATAACAAAACGTCGTGCAATGTCAATAATTCCAACCGAATATGATTTAGGCTGTTAGTTGAGGGTGATATAAAAATTCTCACAAGAATTGCTGCTTTGTGCTGTGTTAAACATTTATTGTGATATTTAATGTTATGTATTTGACTAGACAGTGTCTGAATTACTTTGTTTTTTTCCAGAATTGAACAGCTATTGCCATGCCATTTTCAAAACGATGTGCTTCTGAAAGCCTTCGTTCACAATGAGGATGTTTGGAAACTGGAAACCTGAAATCAAAATCTCCAAGTGCTGTCAAAGAAAAACTGTTGGATATGGATGGACTAAAAGAATCTGTCCATTACACAAAAACTGCTCCTAAGTTCTGATAATCATGCATTGACGAAGTGGATGAAATCTATCCAGACTTGAACATACCTTCAGCCGTTAGTGATCTGTATGTGCAGCCGCCTTCCAAACCGCTGAAAGATGGTTTCAACTCTCTCAATGAAGAAGCTATTCCTGTGAGGGGTGTACCAGTCTCGCCTGTACAATAAACCCATCTTTTATTGTTCTCATCTGTATACTTAACCATAATATTGCCCTCACACCGCTGAACATAAGACTTTGTGCTCTCGCGGCATTCAGTACCATCAGATTTGTATACATTAGGTATTTTACCTGTGTAGTGTTTCCACTTAAGATCTCTGAAAGTTTAAATAATTGTTTCCAATATATTCCATTTCAAACAACAGAGACACAGCGAGAATATGTTATTCTAGATTTTCATGAAAACATAGGTAAGGGCGCATTTTGTGCAGATTCGAGTTTGTATCGTTATCCTTATCTTTCCTCCTTGGAAAGGGAAGAGGCTTTGCCCCTAGTTGTGTCATTCAACACTTGATTGCTCTCTGTTATCAATTCCTTTCCTATTTCTATGACCTTTTAAAGTGCTTTTCTCTGCGTTTTGATTCAACAACTGTCGTATAGGTCATAGTTAATTAATCCTTTTGTGTCATGACCTATTAAAGTAGCTTTATCCTTTTGTGTAAACTGTCCTAGACATATCATATTATCTATCTCACTTATTGCATCAACATCATTGACTTTGTAGTGTACCTTTACTCGGCCGAACTCGATAACTTGTTATCATTATCTGCCTCATATTTTACGAATGTGATTTAGAACGCAATTTGCTACTTGGGAATTATTTCTAAATCAAATTAACTCAAACATGGCTGTTCCTCCACTCCTCCGCAAAATATGAATCTGCATTATATATTGTTAAAGGCATATGATTTGGCCGATAGAAACTCAATCATTAGCAGCATGTAGGATAAACACCATCATGAAGGTTACAGATGAGGAATATTCTTATGACCACTGACCACATTGCTATGGAAGTAATTGTAATAAAGCATAGTGAATTTCATTACAACCTGATCAGTGACCCCGTGATTTAGTGAACAATCCATTCCATATCTGGTAAATCTTAAGTATGCTAAAATGATAATGTTCATTACATATGTAATGATGCTCGTTTCCATCTGTAAAGCCTTAAATAATAACCTAACATCCAATTAAAACAAGAACAAAAGTTTCCAAAAACAGAACAGGCCAACCAATGTATGATAACTTACTGTTGTAATGTTTTGGGGGGCATTCTGTTCAATATCAAACACCTGGCTGCTTTGTTATTCTATTTGAGAAGAACATTCATTTTTAAACACAACTGAACACGTTTATGAACACTCTCAATCAACCCGGGTGAAATTTGAAACAATCATGGTACGGCGTACTTCAATTGGAGAACAAAAATATCATGTGTGCAAATGGATTGACATGGGGTGTGATGTTATTATCCATAAGTCACAAATATGCCATACAATTTCACTAAACTATATTTCATACAATCTAGACAAACGATTGCTCCGCAAAAAGTAAGTTCTTAACTTTGCCAAACTGATTCAAAAATGATTCTAGACTCATCAATCTTCGGAAAAGACACGCAATGGCCGCCGTACTAAAGTCTTAAAACCTTCACGTAAACGTGCAACGCTAAATATGGTCCCAAAACAGTTGAGAAAATTAATGTTTATGTATGCATACTTCACACCAAGTACGCCGTGCTGGGAACGAAGTACGTACTTTGTTTGAGGTACGTACTTCCTTCTACGGTCATCTTTGACCTGGCAATGGCAGACTTAAATTAAAAGGCTTGATGCCAAACGGCCAGTGACACTTTTGATGCGCTGCCATAACATGATATCATACTGTTACATGATACACATTTAGTGCAGTTTGTGTTGAGCTGCTAGGTAACACTTAAGACTGTTTAAGTGCAGTACAAATTATAATTCAAACATGATAATCCTACCCTAGACAAGATGATGATTGAAAAATTCTAATTTTTAAATTTAATTAATATGATCGAATCAACAAGAAATGGGATTATTGTACCAAAAAAACAACTCTGAATGTTGTAGACGATACTGTAAGAACAATGCTCATCACCAAGTGTATTACACTTGTCAATAGTTTGTATATGGAGCTGAAATCACTAGCGAAGGAAATTAGATTTCCAATAATGGCAATTTGCGCGCTAAGAGACACGGGTGATCTTCAAAGATGATGCCGACAGTTATACTAGGATTAAGGGGGAAAGGGATTACTTTTATAGGTGTATTTGCAATTATTTGGCGTTATCCCTCAAACGTCATTGGTGTGTTTTCAAAGTTTTTTCAAACAGTTTACATACATAATTATGTATAATGATAGATAATACAATGAACTGCTGGTATAGACACGCTGGCGGTTTGCCGTGGCAGAGGTAAGTTTGTTTCGCAATATTTTGCGCTTATACTTTAATATTAATGAAGTTATCAAATGCATAAAACATAATATTTTTAAAAACTCGAGGACCCAGCCAAGTTTTGTGTGAGGCAAAGTGATGAAAACATACCACAATTAGCAGGTCTCAACATGATATGCGGTAGTCATAGTATCATCCTCGTCCAAGATATATACCATTTACGTATAAATGATATATACTATTTACCATTAACATTTAGCCGCTTACATTTATGCAAGTTGGCAGGCGTCTGATTGAGCAACACTGCTGGCCTTGTAACTGTTTTATTGTTCTCGGGTGCCTCCAGAGTTATAAATAAACAAGACAACCTGATCAGCTGTAGCGATTACTATTTTCATGTTTATTACATTCTGATGTATCCCCGAACAAAACAATTCCCGTGTATGGAATTATATGAAATGAAGATGACTCAGCTGTATGTGATATGATGAATCTTTATAATATGATGACGCTTTCTCGATTGAGTTGTCATTGATTTCAATCACGTTGACAACCATTTACTTTTCCACCACAGACAGCCTCAACAGCCTTTAACATCTTTAAAGTGTCGTAAAACCGACATGCCATTCCGCTGGTATCACGGATTTAAGCTGAGATCATCTGGGACATCGTACACTACGACTGGCCAAAAACCAGATCCAACCCACCAACAACCACTGTAAACACAGGAAACGAGACGGTAGTGATAAAGTTGCTCCTTAATGACGCTCAGATTTGAGTCTGTTGGCTCTGAGTCCTGTACTGACCTTTTCAATATGCCTCATTCGCTAATTTCTCGACACGGTTTCCCATGATACGCCTAATCTGACCACACAAGCTGATCTCCCAAAGGCAGGTAGCTTACATGTCACTCGACGCAACTAATCTGCTCTGCAGCAGATTTCTTGGGAAGAGGTCCTACAATAGTTTCAAATAGCATGAAATATATCAAATAGACATTTGAGATGTACAATAAATACAGAAGCATGGACCAAGACAAGAGATGCAGCAACTCATGCATATGAACAAAAGTAACTACATTCGCATTCTTGTCCAGCGGTAAAATCGCAGATACTTTTCGACTGGAAATGAAGTAAACAGAAAATACGTGATTGAGTGCTGTTGTCTCAACAGCCGCTATTGACATTATTAACTTCGGTATTGTATTGAAAGAACGGAGTCCAGTAGCAAACATTCACATCTGTCAGCTTCGTCATTTGATATGAACTCTGGTTATTGGTTGCTTTGAAAGCCGCAAGTAGATCGCCATATATTACTAAGTAACTTTTACGCAGCAGCATTATGGCATGGTGTTTATGCATCTGTGCAAATTCTTCATCTAGATTGAGGTTTTTATGCATTCATGAATATATATAAAATGCGCGGGGTTGATATGTGCCTAAAGTGCATTGGGCCACACCGGGCCTGGTGATATACGAAGCATCCCAAGGCGATGGAGAGAGGCATTTTGAGCGGAAACCATGGTTCATTGATGTTCAATGTGGATTAATGTAGTAAGATGTGTGGCGCATACTGTTAAGTCCATATTGCAGACGAAATGCTATGTATGACAAATTGGTAACATGGATAACGATACACCAAAGTATCAATGCATGGCTTAATCAATATCAATTTGATATCTTTGCTTCTCACAGATAGCACACACGACAATATACAGACACATATTAAACCTTTTGGATGACACGTAGTGTCCGCAAAGTTACCCTTAAGTCCGCGCGCGCTAGACACAAATACATATACAAATACAAAGAACAGCAGAAATGGTATAATCGGAGGCAAACAGTAGTTTACTTGCACAAAGCGCAGTCCGAGAACATTGTTAATGCTCTAAAGCCCGTTGGGGTATGATTGCCAAGATGTCATCATGAATTCCCTGGACCTATGAAGTATTGCATCATCATGACGTAGTGGGTTTGCTGAATAGATCAAGTGCCCAGAACTGGTAGAAAACCAACATTTCCGCTCTTGATAATCAATCAGATGTATATGCCAATTGTCATCACAGGACCATGAAGCCAGTGCGGGTCAATAACCACTCCACTAACTGCCAAGTTTTTTACACTCAAAGGGGAATAACTGAAACATATTGATTTGATATGAGCACTGCAAAGTAATGATGAGTGTTAAACATTACTTCACTTCACTGCATTATTCAAGATATGACACAGGCTACAAAAGCAACAGACAGTATAGCTGGAATCAATTAGATGTGAGGGTTATCACGTTATATACCACTGCTCCAAGGCGGTCACCTTGGTTATACTCGTCAGCCGAAAACATGTTGTAAAGCTGAGGGTCAAAGAGCAAACTTACTGTTTCCGCTCGAAGCGTATTCAGAGCTCATAATATTCAATAAAGTGAAGAATTCAATTTTCAAACTACGGTGTGATGTTTCTGGGTACTACCACATAGCATGCAGACAGTTATGTGTCAATTATTCATCGCATCTATTCTATATATAGGTGCTACCACTGCTATCCTGACTATAAAAATATATATATCTTGTAAGCTTGTAACTTGCGCCGATCGCGTGGTGACGCAAACTCATGTTTGTTTGTTGTTTGTTTTAGATTCCCTCATGTTGGTTTATTCCCAACAGATTACATTATGCATTCAAAGTAAATTGCATTGTTTTGGCAAGTGCATGTGAAATTGACAATTCGCACATTCGCTCACGCTCATATTGCATAAAGATTACGCGTTCGTACGGTGTGTACTGGCCACTTAAAGTGTAGGACAACGAAATTGGCACAAGCTGACCATACCTCTTTTTATTGTCCAGAATTTCCACACCTTGGCACCACGTTGAATGATAACATATCCGGCAACTATGTCCGGTATTTGTGATTAACAATCTAGGTTAATCTCATAGTTGGTACGACTAGAATGTGTTGATTACATACCTGTGTGCAAAAGCACAGGCGTGACGCCATAAGACAACAACAACTTCACATAAGAACTATTTTCGGCTTATCAAGTCACCCTATCTCGACGCATGAATAAAGGTAATATTCTTGTTAGGATAACACATTGACAAGCATGATCAAGGTAATAATGACGAATAACCACAAACAACATACGAATCGAATCGTCATTTAATTTTCGTTATTTTGCTGAACCAGTGCAAAATGTGCTAAGATATCATTTCAACAACGTGCAATATTGCATGAGTTACACTTTGCACAACAGGACGTAAAATCTTAGCATGGAAGTTGTAATTGAGTAAGTATATGTCTGCACTAACTCGCGTTTCCTTTGCTCAGTCATTGCAGCCCTTTAAACCTACCCGTTCTTACTTCGTGTCATATGCTGGCCGACAACTTATGGAGGGTGGTTACTGCAGCTGTTGGAGGCTGATCCATACAAAGGTCATGAAAGATGGCATACAAGGGTGATATTGCCATGGAGACTGGAGTGGTTTACATGGGTATAATTCCCATATTCCGTGCCATGGCCTTAGCTCCCAAAGAGTGCTTTCAAATTAATTAGGGTCTACATTAAAAATTGAAAGCTTATTTCATTTTCCTGTTCAACATTGACGGATGGATAATGAAAAAAAAATGAATCGTTACTGACACCATAATAGAAATATGGTTATGATTTACACTCCTCGTTTGTGTTTCGTTCCCACAAATTGTACGGTGATGTTTGATATTGTGCGGTTAGCAGACATTGATGAGGAAATATTGGTGCTCGACCATATTGAATGAAGGTACAATATTATAACACAGTAGATAGAAAACATTGATACCTGGTCCTTGGTAAACAGCCGGTGGGAGAAAGCCGAACGCAGGGAACGGTTCCTGGCATGTAGCTAGGATCACAGCCCACAAAGGCTCTCCAAAGTCAATTCGTCTGGCAGATAAAGCAGCAGATAGCATGCAGAAATTGTAGCAATTCGAACGATCTTGAATATTACTTCAAATGTAAATGTTGAAGCAGCAAGGCGGAATCATTCGCCACAGTTGCGGGTTATCTTGCATAGCAGTACCCCTATTACACGTTCAGATCGGAAATAGAGCACTGTCCTACACGTCACGTGTAGATTTATAATGCTGTAATAAGACATCTATCGGTTTTTCATTACCGACAAGAATGAACACAAATTATTCGAAATAGCTCTCGGCATGGCAGGATCATTTGCAATATGATTTGGATTAATTGCCATCAGTTTTACCAAAGAGCATTTTATAGCATAATTGTGTCAATAATACAAATGAGGGCTGTCTGGGTTTCCGTTTCCCCATCTTACCAATGCATTTATGACAAAGACATAACGTTAAAGGTGCCAGATCCCCTGACAGTTAGCTGTTAGCAGATGTCATTAGTGCCCATGATATATAGCACAATTCTAGCTAGCCAATTATTAAACAATCTCCAAGTTGAACCGTGCGACACTTCTTTATATGCGACTAGATCTATACGGCTACATCCCAATGAATTACTGAAAGCCTTAGGACATATTGCTTTACTACCGTTATAGAAAGTCGAAATGAAATAATCCTGGCTGCGGTTTTGTCATTAATATTTTAGTTAACTAACGGACATTGGCTTCCAAAACCCGTTCGCGGTGGCTTGGAATCAGGCTGCTACATCAGCGGGCAGAGATTCTATCAAGTGAATTGCTCTGTGGACTTACGCAGGGTGGTATCAGTTAATTGGAGGGGATAGTTTACTATCCCATGCGTTCCTGTTATGCAGGTTTGTACGACAATAAGATAATTCGTGGCGCAAAATATGCGTGCAGTTGCTGTTACATCATTTTCTTAGAAACTTTTTTATCAAGCCATGTACATGAGTGTTCGATTTCATAATAAAACAGTGAGGTGTGCTGTGTGTATCATTAACTCTCATAAACAGACAATGTTACTTTGATATGATCATCCGGTGGCTTTGGGTCCACCGCCTGATACTAGGGCAAAACAAAACCGATCCGAACCACCAATGACCTCTGCAAGCACGGAAAACTACCCTTTAGTGGTAAAGTTTCATCTATATGAAGTTCGGGTTTATGTGTCTTGTCCGAAATTCTAGCTTTGATCTTCATAGAATGCTTCCACCACTGATTACTATACACATAATGCACCTCATCGGACTTCCCAAAGGCAGGTTACTAACATGTAATTTGATGCAATTTATCTGTTGTGCAGCAGATTGCGTTGACAATTTTTAAGATAGCATGCGATACATAGAAAAGATCTTGGATTTAAAGAATAAATACAGTCACCGCGTCAATATCATGCTACAACAGCTAAATTTCCGTGAATGACAAGGCGTCAACTCGGAATAAGCAATCTGATCACGATTAAGAGGCAACGACCGATTAACATTATTATTGCACCATATTGCTACTATGGCTTACGACGCGTCGATGAATGGCGATTGTTTGATGATGAATAACACAATGTCCAAACTAGGGTGTGAGGAATCTGACTCTCACACAGCATGCAGGCAGTTGAGTGGCATTAGTTCATCGCATCCGTTATCTATAAAGGCAGAGCCACTCTTATCCTGGATAATCTGTATTCAAATTTGTTTTCTGCATGAAAAGATTATCGGGACACTGTCTCATCGGCGCCATCACCGCAAGCCGAGTCAGCAGATAAATACAAAACTTGCCCCATCTGGATTTCGATGCCGCGCCGACCCGGTAACTCCAGGTAAGCTTTGCCATATTGTCTTATCATCAGGCAACGGCAATTATTTATTTTTTGCGTGGAGTGCAATCGAGCATCGACTCGGTCGTAAACAGCTATTTTTTAATAAATGGTACTTCGAAAGATTGCAAAAGAGACGACGACCCCTTTAATATTGGCACGGCCAATGAGTAAAATAAAAATGTCAGTAACTGAAAAGTTAGATATGTAATATATTCGTGTTAAAGCAATGCTTGTCCATGATATCCATTTGCTACAAGGCTATACAATAAACTACACGAAACAAGAGTTTAAAATGTCTGCCCCATTATATTTGATATTAATGTTACTATAACCACAACGGTTGATCGGCAGTTGGTGGGTGCAAAGTTAAAGAAAGTGGACATGAAACAACTGTACATTTTGTTGTGAGAATCCATACATGGATAATCCAAAGTACAGTTATTCAGTCGTACTGCTACAAGCTTATCCTGAATATACATACTATGTCACTCTTGGCATAGAAGAAATGTGAGTGACAGGATATTTCGAGCCAAAGCGACACCTAGTTTAATACAGTGTTCATATAATGCTAATCAGTTTTTATTATTTATCGGACAACGATTATATGTCAAAATATTTTTAAAGCTTACTTGCATCAAATTAGTAGGATGATGGCTAATGATCCTGATTACATCAGCTGTGTCACTACAGGACACGGTCGATATTAGATAAACAGCTCTGCATGTTTCATTTGACGGAGGGAATCTATATCTAAGGCGAAAGTTCCCTTTCATAGTCCTTACACGTAGGTGATATGAGCCCATCGGCCGATTGAGTCCCAAAAATGTGGAGTATTGGTAGTAAATTTATCATATTGTTTTGAGCATGCAGTTACATCGCACGTGGACAAAGAATTATTCACTGACCACTTAACGTGCCAGCAGCATAATTGCTCCGAGAGACGTTTCATGACTTACAAATACAGCACGTGTTGCCAATGCAGTGTCGATCAATGATTGGACACAGGATTCTATTTCTCTTGAAAACTCTCCGTAAACCATGTTGATATAATGCGTTGTTTTCTATTAACCGGAGACGTTTGGTTGTGAGTTCTTGTTTGAGCACAAAACCTAACACATTTACATATATTAGTGTGTATTAACAAAAGAATGGGTCGGATATGTGTTCTACAGTAATAGATTGTGATAAACAAAGGTGGCTGTACAAATTTGGCCAGGCCAGTTATACAGCATCACTAACGGACGTCGGCAAGTTTACTTACCGAATTAAAGATACCATATACATTTTGCAGCAATTGCGCTGGAATAAAGGTAGCATTAATGGCGTAGCGAATGAGGTAACAGCGATACAGTGGTCTCTCATATTACAACAGCAGATCGCTCCATAAAGCCATCGCCACAAGCCCAATAGACATTGGTTTAGCAAGCAGCTCGTTTACATTCATTAGAACGGGACCGATCGTCCAACAGCAAGCTGCTATGGAGCGCTCAACGTTGTTTCAAATGCCATTAGTACCCTCGACATTTGGTGCTATGCTACCTCTTCAATTGGCCCTTTATCCTCTCGTCACCTTTGAGCATAAGGAACTTCTCAATGTGCGGCCAGATCCAACTGGTCGCTTCTAGCCACAAGGGAGCACTAAAGCCTTAGTTACCTTGGCGTATAAGGCATGTTGCTAAGTCCGCACGAAAGGTTTTTTGCAAGTTTCAAATAGCACTTAAGAGGAGCTGTCACATTTATCAAGTTAAATCAAAAATGATAAATATTTATGCATACTTTGTTGCAAAAATTAGCTGTATATGTAGTTTATTACTAAGAAGATCGAATCGATTTTTATTCAAATCAGTTCGTAAGAAGAACAAGTGTGATGATATTATTAAAAATCCGTCCGACAAAATTACAAAACAATGCTCACCAGCAGGCGTAGTCAATTTTGGTAAGGTTTCAGTGATAAGTTTAAAATAGTACCCTCGACATTTGGTGATATCCACTGCTTGCCATTTTTGCCATTACAGACGGAAAGGTGATCACCTAGCAGAATAATGCGGTATGATGACAGACAGCAGCGATCTATTTGATGGGTTCATGCACAGTTCTTCAGCTTTACACCTATGCAGGCATCGGGGCATCTTAGATGTACTATCACCGACTGCTAAACCGGCCTACATACATATTCATGCACGGTAATGGTAAATGCCATTAATGTTTCGTCATGACACGCGGCTGAATAAGCTATAGGTTACCGATGGGGCACATGGGACGTTCTTCGGAATAAATTAATACAAAGCACTCGTTATTTGTATAATTCAATTAATAATTATGTCAGTTACTCCGATGTAGTGTCAAACAGCACTTTAGCATGTACTGTTTGATGTAACAGCAGGTATATGGTCATAGCGATTACGGTTATAAATGATGCTTGTGTAAGGTGTCGACGTGTTGTTGCTCAATGGGGCTCTGCGGAGGGCCAGACATGTTTCAACAGTGACCTGTAGATATGGACAATATTTTTGGGGATCAACTAGTCTATAGCCAGCAGTATTATAAGGTTTTATTTTTCTACACTAGATACCATGGTTGCTCGGGATCCAATAGCCTGTCGATTTAGTTAAAGTGGTCATTTCAATATTTAGCACCATATACCATAGAATAGTGCTACATTTGTACTGACGTGATACTGCAAGTGTAATGCATCTCACAGCACCTGTAAAATACAATAGACCCAAATCAGTCGTGGATTTAACGATATTGTAGTCACTTGAAAGGTCACTCATTCCGGCGAGCGCCTTGGTCCTTTAAATTACAACACTCGCTACAACTACCCAGTATTTATCTATGGCAGTGATTTGAAGACGTGATTTGCCAAGTTTAAAAAAAACATCAAGCTGCTGGTATTTTTATTAAAAGTACAAACTATATAAACAAAACTTTGGTAAAAAACTGCGCATTTACAAGCTAGCCATGTAGCAATGCGTGGGATTTGACGAAAGCAGCTAAGCTCATGGGGCGAATCGCAAAAAAAACAATGCATACCAGATCACAGATGCGATGTTAAGGTCTAGTTGCATTATTTTGATACTGTTTGACAAACGATACATAAATGGTCGGATTCGATGAGTTGATGATTGGGTATGACATTTTGGAGACGATAGAGAGACGATGTTTGATTGTTTGACGATTCATTACTTATTGTATGAAAAAGTCTTTTGTTAAATATATACTAATGCTCACCTGATGTACTATAATTATCTCAGCAGTTGTCAGATGATATACCGAATACGAATTGGAACATGTGGTTACCATCGACGACATAGATATCTGATGAATGGTCATAAGGTTCCTAAAACTGGAAACGATGCGAAAAGAAATGAGTGATGAATCATTGTTGACTCATCAAACGACTTTATTGTTGCGCTCGCGTTTGTTGCGTCTAGCGGCGACCCCGATAGGACCACGTGGTCCTGCTGAGTGCTTTATATCCTTTCGCGTTATTAATCGATTAGTCCCATTAACGTGGCTACCTATGCAAACCTGTCAACACACACCTCAAACTGGGACCTTCTGGCCAACCCTGTCTCAATGCAACCGCCACTCCACAATCTAAAGGACCCGCCACACTGATAGTGATAACGTGCGTTGAGCCGTACAAGCGATGCATATCATGTTTCTACGCGGATCTCGAACGTGGAGCTGACAGATACTTGTAGACGTCACAGAGCTTATGAATGATACATCGACCGCAAATAAGCTTTTGTTTGTCATTCACCAATTTTGGTCTATGATTGTGTTGCTACCCTCGTTAGATATCACGTGGTGGATCGTCTCTTTTCCCCATAATGAGTTTTGACAGTTACGATACTTTAACTTCTCCAATATAATGCGTTGAATGACAACTAGCACAACTGTTCGCACTCCCCATGAATTCGGATTATGTATTGATAAATGGTCGGTCAAAGCATAGGATATTAGCACCAGCTTCAGCTCTATTTTAGCACATCGAGTCATTGTCGAGACATCTACACAATGACACCTGGTGAACGTTTCTGATTAGGTCAAAATCATAAAATACATATATGATTTAGACAAGTAAATACATCAGACTTGAAGACAACATCTGCTTCACAAATGGATTACCGCTGTGCTCGAATCGTCGGCCGGCGATTAGTGCTGCAAAACTGTGATAAAACATCAGAACGGAAACGAATATTCCCCACGTCTCGTCATTATATCGAATATCTGTCAAGGTGGTGCCTCGCATAAAGCGCCGTGGCATCAGTTCATACAACATATCGGGCATCTGTACCAAGGAAGCTGGATCATGGCATATCATAAGTCAATCAAGAGATGGCATTACAACACTTGCTATACTCCGATTTCGTAACATGGTAACCACGACGATGCATATTGTATGAAGCATCTTACACATTCAATATGCAATGAGTTTACAGAGTGTAAGTATTCAATCATTTCGAACGGAATAAGATTATTCGATGAGGAAGACTTTAGCTGGGACCGTTGTCTGTTCTGATCATTCAATAAATTCGAGTGTTTGGTAGGCTCGCTAGTCGTATGGTCTGTTAGACATTGCATGAAGACCTGCTATGTTGCATTATACTCTGACCACAGCATTTGCGATCTCAGAATGAGTCATTATCCTAATAGTTGTTCCAATCTTTTAATGTAAGAATCAACAGAGCTCATTTATTATCGATCGAGTAGTACGAGCAATGTTGGTCATCAATATGTCGTGTGATTGTTGCGCTCTTTAGTCCAGCACCGACGATTGAGTGCGGCCGACAATTGCCTTTATTCATCTCAGTGTTATCAAGTGAGTATATGGTGAAGCGCTAACATTGTCTTTTACCAACGGGCCACACGCATACAGGAATTTTTTACGGACTCTCTGTGAGTTATCCATTGCCACGCATGTGATGTATAGGTCTGTTTGCATTATTTACCTATTACTTGACCAACGATATGGCCGTATCCGATGAGTAAAAGATGGGGTATGAAATTTGTTAATACATAGAAAGACGATGCATGATTGTTTGATGATGAATAACTTCTACAGATATCAATCAATAGCAATCAAATAGCGTTATTGGTCGCATGATTGACCATCATGGAAACAGCCTTCTTAACTTCTTTGATGAAACTAATCTGACTGATAGCGTGTTGCTTCTTGTGATGTGAACTGCTACAGCCTATTCACAAATGTGATTACCTCCGTCGACTGCATGATGAGCGATCACAAGGTCCCCTCGACTGAAATTCGAACAGAAACGGCCAGTGACTCACGGTGGTCTCAGCAGCCGACTCTATGATTTGGTTACGTCAATACCCACTTGGTAATGAGGCGGGTCTTCGATAATGGTGTCGGGCAATGAGACATAGAATACTTGTTTCATGGAATTCTAAAATGTTGCGATACGACCCTGCTTGCACCACGTAATCCGAGTGCTGCATTTTCTCTCGATATCTTGCAGATTAACGCTGATTAGCCGTGTCCATATGTCTATACGGTGTATACATGGTTGATGTACCTGTCTCTTCTAGCACTGTGCTACTACTTATAATAGGACTACACGACTACACGTCACCAATCAGCAAATACTTCTGTCGTACATTTTAGATCACCACTAAGGCTAATAGTCTTATCATTAAGATTATAGAAAATTTACATGAACGTATCGCTAAATAATGAGTGAACCGGGTTTGAAACATTCACTGACGTCCGGTAACGTTGATTTATCGGAACAGAATGGCGATGAAGACCTCTAGTAGAGCATTATTAATCAATACGTCACTTTAATGTATCCGCTAAACTAAACAGTTAAATTCGTAATGCCGTTCATATGACAGCTGTTGTTAATATTCATGTTTGATGAATGAATGCCCATTAAGTAATATACGAAGCATCCCCAGTAAATCCCGCAGCACATATCAAAATATATATTATAAGCTTATTAATTAGGAATGTTATCCTGAGTACACCACAACTATGTGAATAAATAGCGTTGTCCGCGTTAACCTCATCCTTTTAAATCCACATTGAAGAAGAAATGTTATATCTGGCAAATTGATAACATGGATAACGACACACCGAAGTATGAATTCATTGCCTAATCAATATTTACCCCTAGTACATGCGCCGTTGACATTAATATATATTATATCAGGAACCGAGGCCAATGGTATAATTGGAGACAAACGCTAGTTCACTTCTCACAAAGCGCAGACAGAGAACATTGTTTATGCTCTAAAGTCCGTCGGGATATCTGGTAATTGCCATCAGAGGACCATGTAGCCAGTGCATGTCAATAACCACTGCACTATCTGCCAAGATTTTAACACTCAAAGGGGGAAAACTGAAATTTATTTATTTGATATAGGCACTGCAATGTAATAAAGAGTGTTGAACATTACTTCACCTCTCTGCATTTTTAATATATCACATAGGCTACGAAAGCAGCAGACAGCACAACTCAACTTGGAATCAATAAGATGTGAGAGTCATAGCGTTATATACCACTGATTCAGGGCGGTCACCTTGGTTATACTCGTCTGCCGAAAACATGTTATAAAGCTGAGGGTCAAAGAGCAAACTTACTGTTTCCGCTTGGAGCGTATTCAGAGCGCCTAATATTCAATCAAGTGACGAATTCAATTTTCAAACTACGGTGTGATGTTTCTGAGTACTACCACACAGCATGCAGACAGTTAAGTGTCAATTATTCATCGCATCCATTCTATATATGGGTGCTGCTACTCTATCCTGACTGTATAAAAAATATGGATATTTTGTAAGCTTAGCGCAATGTCCTACGGACATTCGTGTGCACTTGATCAACAATCATCTGTGCTTTGTCTGGTGCCCAAAGCGAAAGTATATCTTTTAAGTATGTACCAAATTATGTATCAGCCCTTTATTGCAGGGCTGTAACTTGAACCGATCGCGTGGTGATGCAAAATCATGTTTGTTTGTTTGTTTTAGCTTCTCTGATGTAGGTTTATTCCCAACAGATTACATTATGCAATTTAAGTAAATTGCAAATGTTTTGGCAAATGCATATCAAATTGACAATTCGCACATTCGATCACGCTCACATCGCAAATAGATTACGCGTTCGTACGGTGTGTAGGACACCGACACTGGCGACATTGGCACAAGCCTACCGCACCTCGAGTTAGTGTCCAGAATTTATTTTTCGAAAGGTTGATAATGGTTTGCCTCACATTAATCCAACTTCTAATCAGCACCGCAAAATATCAACCTGTTCGCATATTCAAGTGACTGCACCAATTCACCTCATCAGCATCCAAGGCTCGTGTCGCCCCTGATAATCGCAACCAAAGACAGATGACAGTTTTCCACATCGGAACATAGGAAATTCCTCTATGTGCGACCAGATCGTTGCATTATAATACAAGCATGACCATCTTACCTGACAAGCATGACGATTGATACATTTGTTGATATCACTAAAACGATCGCAGCCATTTTGCAGCTTTCAAATCAATAAGAAAGGGGGACACCTTAGCAAAAGTAAAATGGTAATCTGTGGAAAACAATAATAAAACCATCCTCATTATAAGACGCAGTCAACCCGTTAAGTTTTCTAAAGTGAGTCTAATTCAACAGAGACATGAATAAGCTATCCACTGGATGCAATTTGTGCCGTTAGAGACGGAAGAGCGAACACATGAGGAGATATGATGACAGATCAAAGCAATCACTTTGATGTGTGGAGCTTTACATTGTCAGGCATCACTAGACGTTAGGCATCATAGTTGTGCTTTCAACCATATTACAAACGGGCTATATAAACGCATTCATGTACGATAATGGATGATGCCATATATTGTTAGTCACGACACGTGGCCGGTTTGCTGGCGCTACTGTGAGTCTGAGTGGCAGATGAAATTTCAGACAACTCGCTAGAAATTATAACGAGGCATCGCATTCTACCGAACGCCAGTCGCTCTGTTTTATCTATAATGGAACGACCTGTAACATGGGTGTGTTGTATTGTCATGTGCAAGAAACGAATACATCTCTCAACTACTCCAAAAACATCGCCAACACCTCATTATGATTTGAGGTACGGTTAAGAAGTGTCTAGCCATGCAAGTTGCCCTCAGTGTGTTTTATGCCGCTTTAAACTGTGCCGAACGTTTTGAATTCCCTGCCAGACAACCATATTTCACCCGGGATAAGTTTTGTTATAAATCGCCCGATTACTCACAGGCGTCTCATTGCGTGCAGCTGTTATGAGGATTGGATGTAGGTTACGAATGGCGCACATTGGACGTTTTCGTCTTGCAATGTGGATATAAAAAAAATACCGAGCGCGTGTTATTTGCATAATTACAATGCATAATTATAATGGTAATGAGTTAGTATATAACAGCACATAAGCATGCACTGTTTGGTGTAACAGCGACATCTTGTTATAACGATTACAGTTACAAATAACAGTATACGTTGCACGATACTACGGCGATGAAGAAAGATGACTTTGTTAAGTTCATCGATGTGTTGCTGCTCAAGAGGGGTTTGCTGATATTCAGACATGTTTGTTTGGATAATACTTTGGAATTACCTGGTCTGCTGCCTGCAGTTTACCAGCCTATGTTCCCTTTCTCTACACAAGTTACCATGGTTGCTGGGACTCTAGTTGCTGTCGACTCAATACTTGGCACCTCGTACTGTACACTCGTGTTAAATTTGTCTTGAAGTCATACTGCCTGCAGATTGAAACTCACAGCAGCCATACACACACATCATATAAGATAAACGGAGGTCAGCAGTGAGTCTAGTAATGTCGTAGTCACGTTTGATGTCATATATTATGAGTGGCACAAAAACTATACAGCATGATATACCTGTGTGGCTGCGATTGATAGACGTCTTTGATATAACATCAATATGTGCCAAGATCTTCTAATTCGGTTTATGCTTCCCAAGAAGCGTCCAATGCGTGATCAACATGAACGGGCAAGATGATGAGGCATCACCTTTTATGCAAATCTTCGTGGCTTATTAACGTCAAAAATATTGTCAACGTGACATCACTTCATCCACTTTCATGTTGATCAGATCGTCGAATATCCACGATCGGCTAAGCATCAATTGCAGTGTCATCATTAGCTTATGTCAATGTGTTGCCAAGTCTAACACGACCGCGCCTATCAGCTGTGACGAGTGAGCATAACCTATTTAACATCAAAGATGATTTCAATCGAAAGAATGATATGCGGTAGGCATTGGTACCATTTACAACCGCACATATCAACACACAAATGGCATCCAGTTACTATCTATTGGGCGGCTTCAGGCGACCGCTCTAAGAGACGCGGATGATCTTCATAGATGATGCCCATAGTTATGCTGGGAATAAGGGGCAGAATGATTACTTTGATAGCTGTATGTGCAATTATTTGACGTTATCCCTCAAACGTCATGGATGTGTTTTCAAAGTTTTTATCAAACAGTTTACATACATAATTATGCATAATGATAGATAATGCAATGAACTGCTGGTATAGATAGACACGCTGGCAGTTTGCCGTGGCAGCAGTAAGTTTGTTCCGCAATATTTTGTGCTTTCATACTAATAAAGTTATCATATGCATAAAAAATAATGTTTTCAAAAACTCAGGGACCCCGCTAAGGTTTGGGTGATGCAAAGTGATAAAAATATACCACAATTTTGCAGGTCTCTACATGATATGCGGTATTCATAGTATCATCCTCGTCCAAGATATATACTATTTACATGTAAATGATATTTACTATTTACCATTAACATAAACAGTTCGCGACTTCGTGTATTTTGTCGTTTACATTTATACAAGTTGGCAGGCCACTGATTGAGCAATACTGCTGGCCTTGAAACTGTTCACTGCAAAACATTCCGATTGGTAATCGGCGGGTGTATTGTTCTGGATAACGGGTGCCTCCAGAGTTATAAATAAACACGAAAGCAACCCAATTAGCGATGGCGATGACTATTGTAATGTTTATTGCATTCCGATGTATCCCCGCTCAAAACAATTCCCGTGTATGGAATCATATGAACTGAAGCACCGTGACTCAGCTGCATATGATATTATGACGCTTTATAAATTGTATCAACTATGTCGCCATAATGCATTGGACAATTAATGTACCTTGATAAGAACCGCGGTATTTGTGTGGTAATGTCCCTGGTTTGCAATTGTTAGCATGTCTTATGCGGCTTGGTCTTTTTAGTAGTGTGACAGTCTAAAGCTGAGGTAATACAAAGTTTGTCGTTGTTCTGCTAGAGCTGCGCATGTGTGAATTACGAAAAAGACATGTGATTTCAGGGATCTCAGTGGTATAGTTGACTAATAGACAGATGGTTTTAACATTAATATATAATATCATTGAATTGTCGTTGATTTCAATCACGTTGACAACCATTTACCTTTCCACCATAGACAGCCTCAACAGCCTTTAACATCTTTAAAGTGTCGTAAATACCGACATTCCATTCCACTAGTATCACGGAATTAAAGCTGAGATCATCTAAGACATCGTACACTACGACTGGCCAAAAACCGATCCAATCCACCAACGACCCCCGAAAGCCATGTCGAATGCTCTTTTGTGCAAAAATCGGTGAAAGCTGTAAAGCCATCCATTTAACATCTACATAAAAAAGTCATAATAAGAAGTAAGCAATAGGTCAAATACAAGCATTTTAGTGTAGAGGCCAAACATATCGTTCGCCCGGTAGTGCCACCTCCTCCTATTATAAAAGTTATGACCTGAAAATGTTTAATGATAATGCAACTATTACACATATCTGCTGATCTATTCTGTCTTGATATCTAAAAGTAACCTACCAACACATCAGTCAACTTGGCTAGGAGTGTTAAATATAATATGAGGTGAGGAAGATCATGCTATTATTGTGGAAGTGAGAACAATAGACAACTTGCAAAGGCAGAGGAAGCCGACGGGTAGTATGAATCATCTGGTAGAGCATTAGTAGCAGAACATTGAACAAAAAGTATATATGCACAATGCATGGCCACTAATACTCATGAAGGTACAATATTTTAGCGCAGTAAGATAGAAAACATTGATACCTGGTCCAGGTTAACAGGCTGTGGGAGCAAGCCGAAAACATGGAACGGTTCCTAGCATATAGCTAGGATCACAGCCCACGGAAGCTCTCCAAGGTCAATTCGTCTAGCAGAGCAGGCAGGAGTTAGCATGCGGATATTGTAGCAATTTGAGCGATCTTAAATACTATGTCAAATCTGACTGTGGAGGTCGCAAGTCGCAAGTTAAATCAGACTTTTCCCAAAAACATTTGCTTCAGATTCGAGTTATCTTACATAGCAGTACCCCTGTTAAATGCTGAGATATAATACACATTCATGTGAGAAATAGAGCACTTAATTTCTTGCACTTGTCGTGTTGGTTTATCATACTGTAATAGAACATCAATCGTGTTTGAAGTACCGATAAGGCTGATAAAAAATAGCCATGTCGCTCTTGGAATTACCGGATCATAGGCAATATAATTTGGATTAAATGCCATCTGTTTTCCAAAAAACAAAGTTTAGCATAATTGTGCCAATTATGCAAATAAGGGCTGTTCGAGTTTCCGTTTCCCCCTTAACCAATGAATTGATGACAGAAACATCTCAAAACATAACGACCGCATCGCGTTTCTGAACACATATCGTTGCTGTTGCAGTTCCGAGCGATTCATATAAGACTGAAAAGCATCAAGGTGAATGATCCTAAATAATTTCGACATGTCACACTATGAAAGAAACGCGCTCGACAAAAGCAATATCATTTCAAACAACGGCATTATATGACTGTATGTCATTTTAGCGAAGACTATCTCACGTATTCCTCAATGAAAGGAAGTGAGACACACTTCGTTGGCCTAATTTTTTCCTATTTATATATGGTTAATCAAGAGATCGACAAGATGTGAGGCTGATCGCACACATGTTTCGTTTCTGAATTAGAAAAAAGCGATTTAGGAGCTGCTGTTCAAAAACATCATCGGGCAGTTTTGTGGGGGTTATCAGCTATCATTAAAAGGGTTGTCCATTGTTGTGTCCATTGTCTGTGCTATTTTCACGCATTACCATAACAACTGCAGGGTTTCTTGTTAAGCATGTAATGTCTTAAGGCTGTTGGCTGAGAGCCTTCACAAGAAGTTGTCATTTTGATGAGGTAATCTACGTCTTATTGATATTTGCTTAAATGAAATGCAGCACCACTTAATGTGATGATGCCATATGATATGAGGGACCAATTGAGCAACAACGCTAATCACATATGCTACCAGAATGCACAGGACCAATAGCGTATCTTGATAAGACTCGTGGTATCATTGCATCATGTCCAAGGTTTTATATTCCTATTTTGGGTAGGGTAATGAAGCATGTGCCGAGTTCTGACAATGGCCAACCAAACTGCAAAGTGAGCATAAATGTAAGTTTGTTTAATAGAACGACTTCTTTGTTCAATGTTTATCAGACTAACTTAACGAATGTATATTTAAATACACAAAACATTCCGTGCAGACGCACATCGCCATTGCAAGTTAACCTGCTAAAACACATGGTTTACCGGTGCATATGTCATGTATAAGCTAGCATCAATGGGGTCACATGATGTTTTCCTTTGGTTATATTCACTACCGTTAATCCCATTCTACTAATTCGCCGGCGCATTCTATTGTTAATGCATTCCATAATTATCGCTCAAAATTGAATCCACCAGAAAAGCGTCCGTATTGTACGTTGGCGCATCATCGCACAATACATAACATTAGCATAGTTTGATTCGTATGATGCTTGTCAGTGTCAGAAGAGACGTCCTCGCCCAAGCAGTCATCGTATCAACATAGTAATGCGTTATGTTGTACGAATGTTGATATATTTTATTAATGTTAGGGTTTTATGAACGCTTTCTTTATTTGCTATACGCGAAATGGGGCTGCCATCTGAAATCGACCGCTTGCGTCATTGCCTGCGTCCACAGTGTATAGTGCACTTAGGTATTTAAATTGTTGTGCATATGCTTCCCACTTGCCATTCGTTAGCTTTACCCATTTGTTTTTGTAATATTCACGTGGCCATTATCAGAAGAGAGAGTATGACAATGTTTGAGAGTGCGACAGTCTGAAGCTGTAGGATTACAAAGTATGTTGTTGCACTGTTTGAGCTGCGTATGTGAGAATCACGTAAGATCCATGTGATTTCAGAGAGCTATCCCATAGATGGACGGATTAACATTAATATCTAATATCATGGAATTGTCGTTGATTTCAATCACGTGGACAACTATTTACTGTCCCACCATGGACAGTAATATCCCGCCATTTCGTGAATGACGTTTACTCCTCACAACATCTGCTCTACAGTCTCAAATATCGATGAAGTGCCGTAAATACGGACATAGGTTTCCACCAGTATAATGGAATTAAAGCCAAGATTGTCTAAGGCATCGTTTTATTAGTGAATGTGATAACCATGGTGTAAGTCATTTCCGACCAACAGGATAGTTTGCAGATGGCGTTCTCTATTAGCCTAAACCCGTCCTCGGTCTCTTGAATCATTAATTCTTCTTAACCCAACGAATCAGGCTGCTACGTCAGACAGCAGAGATACAAACCAGTCAAGTACCTTAGTTAATTGAAAGGGATAGTTTCCATTATGAATGTTTCTACGACAATAAAATGAGTCGTGGCACACATAATGAGTGCAGCGCAGAGAAGAAGTGCGTCAACAAAAATGACTAAATGACGCAGTTGCTGTTACATCATTCGCTTAGAAACTATTGATTTATGAAGACATGAACAGTAGTGCTCGAGTTCATAATAAAACAGCCAGGTGTGATGTGTGCATCATTAGCTGTCATAAAAAGACAATGTTACTTTATGGCTGATACTGCGACCAAACCAAAAACCGATTACGAGCCATCAACGACCTCTGCAAGCACGGGAAACGGCACTTTAGTGATAACGTTTCACTGATATGAAATTCGGGTTTGGGTATCTTGTCAACTAGTCCGGCTTGGACCTTAATTAAATGCTTCCATCACTTATTACTATACAAGTTCTTCCATAATGCACCTGATCAGACAGCACACGCATGCAATATATTGAAAAGACCTTAGATTGAAAGAATAAAAGCACGCAAACTGTCAATGTCATGCAACATCACACAAAAGCAGCTAAATTCCGATGTGCGACAACGGGTCAAATCGGAATAAGCAATACAGCAATCTGATCACGAATAAGATGCAACGACCGATTTACATTATTATTGAACCATATTGCTAATATGGCTAACGACGCGTCGATGATTGGCGATGAAATATTAGTCTTGGTAGAGAGACAATGCATTGTTTGATGATGAATAACACAATGTTCAAACTAGGGTGTGAGGTTTCAGACTATCAAACAGCATGCAGACAGTTAAGTGTCATTTGTTCATCGCATCCATTTTCTATAAAGGCAGAGATACTCCTATCCTGGACAATCTGTATTCAAATTTGTTTTCTGCATAAAAAGTTTATCGGGACAATGTCCCATTGGCGCCATCACCGCAGGCCTAATCGGTCGATAAATACAAAACTTGCCTCATTTGGATTGCGCTGCCGCAACGACCCGATAACTCCAAGAAAGCTATGCCGTATTGTCTAATTATCAGGCACCCGCAATTATTTGTTTTTGTGTGAACTGCAATGAAACATCGACTGATCGCATACAGTAATCTTTTGATAAAAGGTATTTCGAAAGATTGCAAGAGAGACGAAGAACCCAATTAATATTGGCACGGATATTGTCTCTTAAGCGATGAGTAAAATCAAAAGGTCATAACTAAAATAGCCAGATATTTTAATAGATTCGTATGCTTGCTCTTGACTTCCATTTGCTACAAGGCTATAAAATAAACAACACAAAACAAGACTAAGAGTTTTAGATGTCTTCACCACTATACTTAATATTAATATTACTATAACCGCAACTGTGGGTCGGCAGATGGTGGGGGACAAAGTTAATGAAAGTGGACATGAGACATCTGTTCATTCTGATGTAAGAATCCATACATGGATTATTCAAAACACAGTTATTTAGTCGTACTGTTACAAGCCTGTCCTGAATACACATACCATGTCACTCTTGGCATGGAAGAAATACACGTGACAGTATATGTCGAGCCAATGTGACACCTAGCTTATTACAGTGTCCCTATTATGATAATCAGTTTTTCAACTTAGCAGAAAATGATTAGATGTCAAAGTATTTTCAAAGCTTACTTTGACTGCATCAAATTGATAGAATGAAGGATAATGATCCTGAATACATCCGGTATGTCACTTCAGGACAAAGGCGATATTAGGTAAACTGCTCTGCGTTTTTCAGCAGACGGATGGAAGCTATATCTAAGGCAAATGTTCCCTTTCATAGTCTTCTTCCGTGACGCAAGTCCTTAACTGTAGGTGATATGAGCCCATCGGTCGTTTATGTCTCAAATAAATGGAGCATTGGTAGTAATGTTATCATATTTTGTTGAGCATGCAGTTACATTACACGTGAACAATGCGTTAATGCATTATATACTGACAACTTAACGTGCCAACAGAAGATTTCTCACACCCCGAGTTATTGTTGCGAATTCCACATAAATTGTTGTCGCTAGCTGCCTTGGGATCATTAGACATACCCATATGTATCAACCTTCAATAATAGTTTTCTGTCAACTGTCGACGGCGCCCACGTATAGCTATTAATCAGTGCGTAAGGTGCATTGAAATACTCCCTAGTGCCCTCCTTACACAGTGATATGATCGTGAGATGACGCGCACACCATTCAATCGAATAATGAATGAATGTTTCATAGAATCATAATCCTCCCATTGGAAGGAAGATACTGCGAGAGACGTTTCATGACTTACTGATAGAGCACGTGTTGCCAATGCAGTGCCGATCAATGATTGGACACAGTCTTCTATTCGAAGTCTTTTCATAGGAAACCCTCCGTGAACCATGTTGATAGAATGCGTTGTCTTCTGGTAACCGATGACTTTTGGTTGGTCAAATGTGCATTCTCGTTTGAGCACAAAACTAAACACATTTGCCTATATTAGCGTGTATTAACAATCAAATCGGTCGGCAATGTGGTAATAGATTGTGATCAACAAAAGTGATTGTACAAATGTGGCCAGGCAAGTTATACAGCATCACTAACGGACGTCGGCAAGTCGGCTTACTGAATTTAAGCAACCATATACGATAAGGTGATTATTGGGAATGAAAGTTTGGAGAAGATAGAGAGACGGTGTTTGATTGTTTGATGATGAATCACTTAAGTCTTTATGTGTAGAGAAATATATAGTATAAATGACTTGGGAGCCGAAATTAAAAGCGAAACATCGTTCAATTGCAATCAAATTGCGTTTCTCTTCGCGTAGTAGACCATCCTGGGAACAGCTTTCTAATATTCTCCATTTTGCAACAGGCTGTAAACATCTATCTTTGTTCCGCCAGTTATGTTCTCTTAATGTATCACAATTATCTAGACCGTCTCAGCTGTTGTCAGATGATATACCGAATGTGAATGAGAATGTGGTCCGTCCTGTGATGTGAATTGTCAAAGACTATTCACAAATGTGGTTACCTCCATCGACGACATAGATATCTGATGAATGGTCATAAGGTTCTTAAGACTGGAAACGATGTGAAAAGAAATGAATAATGACTCACTGTAGACTCTGTTAATTTAAACCGACGTGTTGCTTAATAATGAGTGAAGCGAGCTGGAAACATTCATAAACGTCTAGTAACGTTGAATTATGTGAACAAGGTGGCGATGAAAGTCTGTAGTAGAGCGTCATTGATCATTGAGTCACTTTTAATTCCCCGCTTTTGCAAAGCTGTGTATTTGTCTTCCGTAATCATATTCATGCATCTGTACAAATTAGTTAGAAATGCCGCCCATGTGACAGCACTGTCGAATATATCAAATTTCATAAGTGGCTGCTCCGTTGAGTTAGGATTTACGCTTTTGCATAGAACAAGCGATTTTGACGTCATGACGCTCAGTTGTCCGCACTCATGAATATTCAAGTTGGGTGCATGCATGTAGCTTATTACATAAAATATATCGTGTGACATGAATCATATTATACCATAGTTCCCCTGTAAAGCCCGTACACATAAGGTGGTGGCTGGTAATCGCCACCCAGCAATCATACAGTGAGTCCAGTATCTACCCAGATCCCTACACCAACGTGGGAAAAAAACTCAAACGTTGATTGAAGCAAGGCAGAAAGGGTGCATATAGTGGCTTTGATACGAGCATTGTAGCCCTAATTGGCTATGATATGAGCAGTACACCTAGAGTTGCTCGAGTGGTTGGGATATCACCAACGAAGCTAGAGTACATGAACTGATTTTTAATACTAACAGTGCGGTTAAATTGTTCTACCCTATGAATGGTCTTCTTCAATGAGATCAAGGAAATGGAACATTGTTTAACAATTGTTAATTATTTTATGTCTGACGCTGCCTACTTAAGCAATTTGGGATGCGGTTTAATTAATGCGGATTGGCATTATTTAATATTCATTGTAATGTCTATAGTTTAACTTTTGCTAGCATATTCATCCACATTGTTACAGTTCTTGTTAATAGAGGTAGTAAAAGAGGCAAAGCTATGAACATAGATTTACACGTAAATAACTTCATCTCATACTGTTTTGTCACCTACTGTCGACAGAACTGGTAGATATATCTGCCTTGAACAGAAGCAACACTTTAGGCGACACTATACGGGGAGGATATGTAAGTAACACAGATGTTTTTAACCCATGATACATTAGTTTCAGAACTGTATATCCGAGCAATATCATGCGTATGAAGCGTGGTTCAAGCGACAAAAACAAACCTGCACTTATTTTGCGACGCGAGATTACTCAGTTAATACAGCGTGCTTGTAACTCCTCTGTGAGCTATCTCCTCTGTATCTTATCTGAGGTTTGTCTCTCATATAGACTGTTCCCACACCTATCCTTTATGTTTCCATCCCACACATTGCATAGTGATGGTGGTAAGTGTTAGTAGACCTTGATTGGCATAACAAATGGTCTGAAAGGATCATGCAGATACCGTCGGCAAAGACTCGTCACAAGCTATGGCAGTGACTTCGATGATGTCATTCGTCAATGTTCATGCAATATATATCATGTAATTATAATCATAACCACGTGGTAGGTGACAGACAGCTGATACAAGTGAGGTAATATTGGGACTCAAATCTCGACACCAATTTATCATACCTCTATGTAGTGGACTACATTACTCTTGCCTCCATGCTTTCTAAGTAATATTACATGTGCTGTGAATGAAGAAACTCGTAAGCATACTGGTAATATCGATGTCATCTCCATTGCCTGGGTGGACAGATATTTTCAAATAAGCTCATTTATTCAAGCAAGCATAAAGATCGGGTTATTTCAAATGAGCTGCATATAGTCACGTAACCGGGCTTCCTGGATGAATTGTGCGCAAGGAGTGACAATGCAATGCGTGCTACATCATTAAAAAAACCGCTAATATGCACATAAGGATGGTACCACATTACAACACAGTAAGGTACAAAACATTAATACCAAGTTCTGCTGGACAGGCACCGGAAAAAGGCTGAGCACAAAAACGGTCCCATCTGCATACATATATGGTAACACCCACAAGAGGCTTTCAAATGTCAATTCGTATAGCAATAGGTGGCAGCAGGTAGCAACGTAGTATACCGTTTCATTTAAATTTTTAAGGCCAAATATGAATGGTTAGTTGGCCAGGTGGAAACCTTCCATCATATCTTTCCAAGAAAACATTGGAATCAGATCTCATAAATAACAATACCCTCGTTTAAATGCAGAGATCAATTGAAAAGCCATGGCACAAATGAGGCACTTAGATTGTTGTATATGTCGCTCTTGGCATGGCAAGATCATTGGAAATATAATTTGGATTAAAGTGCCCTCTGTTTAACCAAAGCAAAGCCGTAAATATAGCATAATTGCTACAATTATGCAAATGGGGGCTGTTCTTTACGACTGAAGCATGTTTGCTTACACATGTCATTCCTATTGCTGGAACGCGCCATTCGCGCGGTGATACAGGGGATGTCCAGTAAACATGTGACCGAGAACAAATGGCAACATTAAGAGACAAAAACGATGTCGAATCAGACCCATCGTTTATTTGTATCTGAATTTGGCGGGGTTTTGTTAAATTTTGGGGTCCTTTTCGAGAAAGAGAAGGTATTTCTTCCTCCTTCATGTAATTGCTGAAGCGATCGTTGAGGTTGAGTTGCGTCTATTGTCAGGGCTATTCTCACGCAATGCCATAACAAGTACAGGGTTTAATGAAAAATCTATCAACGTCTTAATACAACAGGCGGATATCCTTCACACGATGCTGGTATGTTAATGAGGTATTTAACTTTTTGAAGCATATGTGGAACGGTTCCAAGGCTTATACTCCAGCGACTAAGAACGGCAACGTGTGTGCCAACATCAAATTCATATATGCCGACAAAGTGTGCTAAACATTATTGTTGCAACGTGTAATTTTCGTTCGAGTGACTCCAGTAAGCTTAAGCACCCCAAGTGATAATACATTTCCAATCGATTACAATTTTACATGCTCTGTTAGTAGAGAATTGAAAACTCGTAGTTAGTCTGCTTCAGTTTAATATGTCAAACCATGGCACGCACCAAGCTCAAAACCAGACTGCAAATATACTTAACGTGCTTTACTTGTTTCAATTATTTATTGCTGGATGAGTTACATTATAAGTGCCGAAATATAAAGTCAGACTTAGGTTTAAGAGGTTGATGGCAAATTCTACGTTACGGGTTTGTGTCTAGTGACCAACAGTTACATCTAAAGCATTTAATTCAGCTTATGCCGGGCCATAATGTAGCACCAAAATATTAAACATGAATATCCCACCCTTAGCCACATGCTGATTAATGAATACATAACAATCAAATCCGAAATATCAATAAAATGATCGTATCGACAGGAAATGGAAGTACCTTAACGAATGCCATCATATCGCTATGAATTTGTTGGATGGGTATATTGATTATCAGCAGACGCCGAATTGTCGTGTATGGTTTCAATAAGGAGTTGAAATCACCAAAGATTGCATTTCCACTTAGGAAAACAGCTGTTCTAGGTTTTCGTGGTGCACTAAAAACAATGTCCGTTTGCAATTAGGGACACATTAACACGGAACGCTCGTTATTTGCATACCCACCATTCATCATTTGGATGCGATTGAATGCCCAGCTGTACAGTTACTTGCAATTAGTGCAGCAAACATGCGCACGCAAACAAAAGACAGAACAAGATGACAATTTGGTCGAGTTTGGTAGTCATGTATTATGAGATTGTTGCAACTAAACATTAGAATATCATGATAAGCTGCAATAAAAAACTTCTTTGACATTACCTCAGATGTACAGGAGTGAATGTTTGCTAAGGTGATGCTTTCAAGCTATCACAGAATGCGTATACAACATGATCGATATCGGAAAAGAGGTATCACCAGTTCGTGGCTTATTGACATTAAAATGATATTCCTCGTACTAATAACAATACCCCATTTACAAAGCACCATTTTTCAAAAACCTCAACGACCTAACCGAGATTTGTCTATGGCAAATTGATGAAAACATGAATATCCCCCACTAGTCCATCCTATTTTTGTCTGCATCAGCCATAATCCCAACCTCACTACAAGATATATACCGTTTACATTATGAGATATATATACTATTTACCATTAATATTAACAGCGCATGACTGGCACATACTGTCGCATATATTTATACAAGTTGGCATGCCACTAGTAGAGCATTATTCCTGCTCTTTTGATCTTTCGTTGGGCAGCATCAATTGCCCCTATTAGCATTCAGCTGGTGTATAGCTCTGAATAACTGGTGGTTCCGGAGTTATAAATAAACATGGCAGCTAGCTACCCAATCAACGGTAGTGCTGGCTATCACAGCGCGGATTGCATTCGGATGTATCCCCATTGAAAGTCCGCCTAGTATACCGATTGATACGAAAGGCAACACCGCTTAATATGATGAAGCCATATGATGAAAGGTAATTTGACATAACTTAATTGAGCACCACGCAAATCAAACATGCTGCCAAAATGCACAGGCCTAATAGCGTATTTTGATAATAACTGTGGTGCCCTGTTATCATGTCCCTGGTTTGCATGTATGTCTTATGCAGCCCGTTTTGGATTCTATTGGACGGAAAATGGCCAACGAAACAGCAAATGCGTGAGATATTGTTTAATTCAATATTTGTCAGACTAACTTAGCAGCTATATGTTTATAAACATGGACACAACTTTAATCAATATTTAATCCATGCCAGCTATTAAGCGTGCAGATACATAACCAAATCGGAAGATAACCTGCTAATACACATTATTATCTGGCGTATATGCCATATATAAGCTTCAAGGGGGTCGCATGATATTTTCAGCGACGGCATTTACCATCGTTTTTTCTTCTCTACCGATTCTCAGGCACGTACAAATGTCATAATCATTGTTTGGAATTAAATTCACCAGCAAAGGAGTATTGAATGCTAAGCCGTTAACGCATCACAGTACAATACATAACATGAGCATTGTTTGATTCGTTACATAGTTCGAGCGTAGGCGTCCAATCGGTCTTCGGCCCTTCATAGTAATGCGTTTTGTTGTTCCCTTAGTAACTTGTCAATCCCATACGAAGAGCGATAATAGACTCCAATAGCCATAATCAACAGGGAAGAGTTTCATTATGAACAAATACTTTACTTCTCCGACATTTATGCAGTTATTACGAAGAGCAACTTGGTCAAAATCATGGTTGGGGAAACTTAACCAAGCCAAAAATGCTGGCACCAACTACTGGTGAATATCATGGATTAAAGGTATAGGTTTGAATAACAGCAATAGGGCTGCAATCCCCGAAACCTTGCCTCATTTCTTGTGTTCATGGTGTTGGTTTATAGTTAAATCTCTGCAAAATGGCAGCGGTTTTGGAAGGATCAAAATGCTTCACATATATGTATTTTTCGCGGTTTGTATGTTGTGCGTTTCCCCTGCTTTCTATGAGAAATATAATACGAGCTGTATATTGCTAATAAGTATTTACAATGGTGTGTTTGCACTTTCCGGTTGGCATTCTGTAGCTTTACCCTCGATTTTGTTAACCTCAAATTGCTACTATCAGAAGAGAGAGTCTCTCACTGTTGTACAGTGTGACAGTCTGAAGCTGAAAGATAAGAAAGACTCATGTTGCTTTTTTTTCGAACTGCGCGTGTGTGAATCATACGATTTTAGGGATCTCAGTAGGTAGTAGGACTAACCGATAGATTGAAGCTCTATGACATCATCGAATCGTCATTGATTTCAACCAAGGTGACAATCCTTTACTTTCTACCATAGACAATGAGATTCTGCAATTCATCCGTTAGGACAATTAGTCTTCCCTAAACGTGAATGGCAGTTACTGCTTGCAATATCTTCCTCAACGGCCTTAAACCTCGCTTAAACGACGTAAATACGGACAGAGGTACCCACCAGTATTATTGAATTATATCCGCGACGATCTAAGACATCGTTTTGTTGGCACTGTTATCAACATTAAGTAAGTCGTTACCAACGAAAGCGGTCGTTCAATATGCCTAGCTTACATAATGCGTTCACCATCAGCAAGAATCTGTTCATCTTAACTCTTCAAACCATCCTGCTGCATCAGCACGCTTAGCGGCAAGCCAAAGAGGCGCCCAGTACACTCGCGTAGGGTGGTATTACTGAAGTGACAGGAAATCTACAAAATGATGTGTGCAATGCAGAAAGGGAAAGCTACTTTTGTGATTAGAGCTCACTGAAGCGAAACATTTGCAGTAGCTGTTATATTATTCACTAAGATTATCTCATTCGGCATGGCCTAAAGTGGTGTTCGATTACAAAGTGAAAAAGTCATGTGTAATATACTTATCAGCAAATGTCATACACAGAGGCAGTCACTTCATTCTGATTGTAAGGTGGCTTGAGGTTCATTACCTGATACTGCGGCTTAATCAAGTATCAATCGAATCCACCCCCGACTTCTGCAAACACGGGAAACGACGCGGTAGTGAAATAGTTCCAACTAAATAAGGCTCGGTTTCGGGTCTCCTGCCACGAAGTCCAGTATTGATCCTCAAAATATTTCTCTAGCGCTAATTACTGATCACTGCTTCCCATAATGCACCAGAGCTGACCACGTACGATACATTTCTAACAGCAAGTGGCAAAGTGCAGCAGATTTCATGGGAAGAGGTCGTTTTACATCTCATTCCGTGATCAGCTCGTACGCACACATGCACAGAGCCGAGGAGATGCAGCAACCCATGCAATAAGACGAAACAACCTAATATCCAGGGGTCAAATCGCAACGCGCAATACAACAATCGCATCGCGGATGAGATGTCGATATCAGTTTAAAACCGTTCTGCCAGCATGGCTAATGAAACATCGATGATTGGAGATGAATTTTCTGGAGTTGCTGGAGAGAAGATGTGTGATTGTTTGATGATGAAAATTTTACTGGATGGTAAGGTATTGTAATGTAATGAAATATGCAACACGAATCATTTGTGACAGAATTTTCTGGAGTTGCTGGAGAGAAGATGTGTGATTATTTGATGATGAAAATTTTACTGGATGGTAAGGTATTGTAATGTAATGAAATATGCAACACGAATCATTTGTGACAGAAGGTGACTTTGAAGGAGACATAATTGTCAATAGCAATCTAAAATGTGTTACATTCATCTTCCTACGGCCAGTATTAGAAAAATTGCGTGACTGGACCATGAGTTCTTAATGTAATGTATAAATCCTCCATAGTTGTCAGATGATAAACGTAACGCGTTCCTTCTAGCCACAAATGTGATTCTCGTTATTTTTGGCACCAATATCTAAAGAAAGACTACAAGATCTTGTCGACTGTAAATTATTCTAAAATGAAATACCTGATGAATCGTTCAGCAGCCGGCATTGACTTAGTTAACTTGCGCATCACTTAGAATGAAGGAATCCAGTTGCAGACATTCACATATGAACGGTGGTGATAAGTGGTCATGCGAGCCGCGAGTATTGGAGCAACAGTGCTGTATTGTGACATGGTGTTCATGCACCTGTATGAACTCATTATTAATGTGATACTGAGCTTTGAATATACATTTGAATAGGCATAAGATGCATAACGTACGTAGGCCACACCTAGAATGTATGAAGCATCCCCATCCTGTAACGAATCACATTTCGAGCAAACCACCATGGTTTATTGGTGCTAAATGTGGATTATTTTAACAAATTGGCGCTGCATTAAAATCCAGCGACATATATCAAATATATGTATGAGCTAATAACATAGAAATGGGAACACTTAACAACTTTTTACATGTGTTTAGATAACATTGCATTTGTTAACCCCGACGTGTTAAATCCAGTTTACATTACAACCTATTAAAGACTCATTGTCACCCTGGAATGTCAAATATTGTCCACTATAATACAAATTAGAACAAACAAAATAATGACTGTGAATGGAAGAGGAAAAGAGGAAGCTGTATGAGGGTTGACGAACAGTAGTTCACCTGTCACAAAGCGCAGACAGAGCGCATTGTTATTGCTCTACAATCCGTAAAATTGCCCGGGTCGCTGGTAATTGCCAGCAGGGAACAATTTAGCGAGTGCATGTGACTAACTTAATACCTGCCTAGATTCTAACTCTCAGAGTGGAATACAGTTTGAAATGAGCAATGCCGCAATCTGGGAGTGGGCAATAATGGCACCTCTGTGAATGATTTGATGGCTGACGCAGGTTGCAAAAGGGGCAGTCATTGTAGGTCACCTAAGAATCAGTTAGATACGATGGTCACCACGTAACACATCACAGCGTCAGGGCTGACGCAAAGGTATCAACGTAGCCCGCTAACAAGTTATAATACCAAGGGTCTTTAATCAAATTGAACAAATGAGCATCTAAGGTCACAGCTGGTACTGTATCCGCTCTTAGAGCAATTATTGGTCCTAACGTTCAATTAAATGATGAATTCAACGTTCAAACTACAATGTAGGGTTCCTGTTTACACATATACAGCATGCAAACAGTTGAATATCAATTATTAATAGCATCCATTTGCTCTGTAGGTAATGCCACTCCTATCCTGACTAATCTGTATCAAAATGGTTTTTCTACATGAAGCGAATGTCGGATCACTAGCCCTATCTGTTCTATGGCTGCTGACCGAATTAGCAGATAAATACAAAACTTGCCTCATTTGGATGGCGCTACCGTGACTACCCGGAAACTTCGAGTAATTGCTGAATTGTCTTATCATCGGGCGACTTGAATTTTTTTGTTCAAGGGTGGGCTTTGCAATGAAACGCCGTCTGAGTCGTATACTGAAATCGTTTGGAAAAAAAGTACTTCAAAAAATATCTTCGAAAGATGCCGAACGAGACAACGATGTTTTGTATAATTCCAAACAATGTGTATATGAATGACAGTTGAGAAAGCATTGATGCATTTATTTACTGATCACTTAACGTGCCAGCAGCCGATTTCTCACATGGGCATGGCCTTCACATTATGACTGTTGCTGGTCTGAGATAGTCAAAGTAACCCCGGTTATAACCATGTTATTCTATATAATCCAACCACGCTGCACTTAAACAGACTTGCTCTGACACTGAAGGTACTGAAGTTAATCTCCAGCAAACACGACATCATACGCATCTTTTGAGCGATGCGCAGACAGTAGTGAGAGCGAATGCTTATCAATGGCTACGATTTGTGACAATAGTGAAATAAATAGGAATAACGCGCCATAATGTGCTGCGTTCATGTTCTGTCCCTGTGGAATTACCATGCATTATACAGTTAGAATGTATAAGCTATTATTCTGCTATATCTTATTGCCGCAGACAGTTTTAAGCTCTCACTGCAACAAGACGATTAATGTATGACTGCTTAGCTCGGCATTTTGATTATTTCATGGTAGACATACTTTTACAAACTTTTGCAAACCAGGGTATTAACTTCGGCCGCAAACAAATTATAAGACCAAGGGTAATTAATCAAATATAACATATGAGCATCTGATGTCGCCGCTGGTGCTCTATCCGTTTCGGGGGAATCAGAGGTCGGATCACTGCCCTATCGGCTTCGTGGTCGCAGGCCGAGTCAGCAGATAAATACAAAACTTGCCTCATTTGGATTGCGCTGCCGTGAGGACCCGGTAACTTCGAGTAAGCGACGCTGAAATGTCTAATCATCGGGCGACTTGAATTTTTTGTTTATGCGTGGACTGCTATGAAGCGCAAGATACCGAGTGAGACAGCGATGATTTGTAGAATTCCAAAACAATGTGTACATGAATGACAGTTGAGAAAATATTGATGCATTATTCACTGGCCACTTAACGTGCCAGCAGCCGATTTCTCACAGTAGACATTGTCTTCACGTTACGTCTGTTGTTGGTCTGAGATAGACAAATTAACCAGGGATACTATCTAGTTATTACACATAATACAACTATGCGGCACTTACACAGACATTCTCTGGCACTGCTAAAACGACATTTAAGGCACTTGTGTTAATCACCAGCACACGCGATATTATACGCATCTTTTGAGCGATGCGCAGACCGTAATGGAAGCGAATGAGTATCAATGGCTACGATTTGTGACAATAGTTAACAAAATTGGAATAACGCGCCATAATGTGCTGCGTTCATGTTCTTTCCATGTGGAATTACCATGCATTACACGATTGGAATGTATAAGCTACTATTCTGCTATATCTCATTGCCGCAGACAGTTTTAAGCTCTCACTGCAACAAGACGATTAATGTATGACTGCTTGGCTCGGCATTTTGATTATTTCATGGTAGACATACTTTTACAAAATTTTGCAAACCCAGCTTAGGCAAGCTAGACCATCACAAAGTTTTTTTGGCTAAGCTATGACACACCAAACTAGCTTAATAGCCGATTTGGCAAATTTTTGGGTCACTCTTTGTCCGTGGTAGCTTCTTTGTATCGTCGCGTACTCCGGAAATTCGTGAGCTGGTTGTCAATAATATCATGCAGCGAGTCATAAACGTCGACAAGCCCATTCGAATGGAGTGCACGCCCTTTCAGAAGAGGGTCTTAATGTAGCATTCACACATCAGCAATGACAGCATGATCCGATATCACAATAGTGGAAGTGTTCATTATTACTTTACGCCAGAATCCCTTTCATGTCTGCATAACTGGTGATGCGTCAATACATTCGCCCTACGCGCCCTCTTGTTATTGACTTGCGGCTCTTATCATAAGGTCACAAAAGTGCTTGTGGGTGTGGAAAATGCAGGAAATATGGAAAACGTTAAGCTCTGTTATACCTAACTAGACCTAACTGATGTGAGTGTGTAAATGCATATCAGATGCATGAATCCTCAGGTTTATATAAGAGATCGGTATAATCCCACCACCATTCAGCAGAGAAAACCAGTGCTCTACGCGACGCTATATAATTGATCGTATTCTGGACACGACCTGAAGAAAACTTAGGTAGCGCACGGATTATGTGACATAGACATGCTGTACAAAAAGAAGTTGTCAGCTACATTGCTTAACCCTATATTGGACATACATTGAACGTACAGCGACGTCTAGGAACAGCAAAGTGTGCCTAGCTTAGTACAAATGTGAAACAGTCTATTACGTTTATTATGCATGCCGTGCTATCCATTGCCTACCAATTCTGCATCAGCTACTAACGCAATAACATTCCGTTAACATACCACGCTCGTAATACGCGAGCGTTATACTCTAGCCCTAACCAATCCCAAAGGTTGCTAGCATTAACCGCGCGTCCCATTCATTCTGTAACTAAGTTAGGTATATAGAAGAGTCGCTTAGCCATGCATCACCCATGTAAGCATTACTGTGTAACATTGGAAATTGCTGACGTCTTTACATGCCTTAATGCCATCTGAATATTCACAGGGTTTGACAGCGATAATAATATACTGATAACCAGTAATTAGCATTTTGTTTCGTCTGATTACGCTTTGTTGATAATTATCTCACTATTGCATATGCCCGGTGCTACTTCTAAGATTGACGTCATAGGTAATACCCCAGGGCAATGAAAACCTGCAGTTAGTGTCCTTTCCACATACCAATATAAACTATTCATTCGCACGCAGTGAACCACAAAGATGTATCGCCTTATATACCCTGTTGTACGTACAAACGATTGTACTTAACTTTGTGACAAATCCATGTTTCCTTCTGCTCAGTTGGAACTTTAACGATTTTGCAGGCATATTAAAATATTAAATTGTAAATGTATTTTTAATATATCCATAATAGCTGAAAATGGAGTGCGTTGAAAAGAGTAATTCAACCTCATAATCTCTTGTTCTTTTTATCGTACATTTGCTATATGTACCTGGCTTAACACCTGATATAGGTAGATGTGCGATGAGCTCATGCATAAATATCAATCCCGCTCTCGGTGACTGGAGGCTCAAATCTGGCTTTTATATAGGCTCCGCTATCTTGTTCCTGTGCATACAGAGACCATTAGGTGAATGGGACCGATTGTTATTTTTGCCTAACCTGGGACGATGTATTTCAAGCGAACTAATTACCCTTATTCCGGTTACATTGTCAGCTGAATGGTTGCTATATGTCAGGAAAGCGATGATTTTTCCCCAACCAACAAGGCAGCCGTCATGAAATGATGTATCACTACAGAGAGCTCTAGCAATCCATCACAGAACACCGGCTGAATGTCTAACAGAGTTATTTATGTTGCACCATGTAATTATCACAGGGCCTGCAATATTGACTCACTTCCTGAATTTGTAGATAATACTTACATGTAGATAGTGTGTGTAAGGCTATTGCTACAACTGCGTATATTACAAGACATTAGTTGTTTTGCACTCGGGAATGTCCAATCCTAATCGGCATTATTTTCTTGCATCTAGTGTGTTTATTGGCGTGATGTTGGGTTGTAATGATAAAGGTGAATAGTACAGTATGTCTCTAAAGAGAGGCTTCTGCCATTGCCCTCTTTACTGCCTGTATTTGAAACATCCCGTGTCTGGTAAACTTCAGAGTGACAATCGCTGTAAAGTCCTTGATCTGCAGACAAAAGATTATTTTCACCCGTCACAATACGCAAACGCTGCTTTCGCAAGTTAAATATTTCAAAATATAATGTGATTTGTCATGAAATTGAACAAACATGTGCTAATTAAATAACTGATATTACGAATTAAATCGTGTGTGGTTACTTCAATCTCATGGTGATGTGACTTACTCCGGACGTTCATGTGCGCGAGAGAGTTACGTTACTGACAGCTCGAATGCAGCATAAGCAACTCTTGACCTCTCCTGGACCACTTGCATTTATCCGGTTTTTCGCTCCATGCTGCCTTAGACATGCATGAGAAGTACGGTCACTGACACATTTCATTGATAAGTTGATGTGGTGTTTGGAAATAATAGACTTTGCATGGCTTGGTGCAATGACAAAATAGACCCTGACGCCAAATATGCATGCACTGTCATCCAACAATAGTAGTAGTAATACTAATAATAATCGTACACCAGATATATATACTATTAATTGCTACAACAACAATAACACACCCGAGAATGAAAAAGAAATAACTGAAGCAGTAACGATACACATATTTCATTCAACATAGCTTCAGCTTCATGTCGGGTAAGCAGCGATAATGAATCCCCATCTCTAACGGAAATAAACTCCTTTATGATCTTGGCAATATTCTCAAGTTCAGAGTTACATGACGGCGTAACCTTTAAGCTGTAGTATTTCATGCATTCACTATGCTGTAATAAATGACAATCACTGATGTTAAGGGCATGCATTATTGCTTGACAAAACATGCCTACTAATCCTGCACAAGTTACTGCATATAAAGGAACCATTTGTAATCGCTTTATCAAGTCTATATCCAAGTCGGTCCGCGCCAGAAGTGAATCATCTTAACTGCACTGTGGGTTTCGTCTTTAAGAGGTGTATACCTAGAAATGTCACTCAACAGTAATTTACGACCAGAAATATATTCGAAATATTCATATTAGTCCCACTTTTAATGGTTGCGTTACACTAACTATATGCGGAAAACATGTGCAATAAGGAGTCGTACTGAAGCATGCAGCTGCCACTTTGAGCCGCTCTCATCAATACGGGTTTCGTCATTGCTTTTTAAAGACGATCTGTAACACTATCGGACAATCTCCTACTCTAAGAACACCCTCATACGTCATTCAAAAAAGCGTTTCGTTGGCTTACTGCCTACCGATGCAGAAAAATGGTTTTTAAGGGAAGGAGGATACACTAGGCCTGAGAGAGAGCACAGACTGTTTTATGTTTTAGTTGAGGCATGTTATAAGCTATTCCAACACAATCATTGCTGTCGCTATCAAAAGCTGCCCGAGAATAATAAGTTGATATCTGCTGAAAGTAATACTTCTCGACTAGTATATCACAGTCAACAGTCGACTACACTAAATAACCAACGTTAAATTATACTTCGCCATGTCTGGTGCGTTGTCATACTCTTAATTCCCTGCTGGATGTGTAAGGAGATGGTTACTAGACAATTGTGTTAGCATCACAATATAATGTCGTAAACTTATGATTACTGAAACATGGTGCTGAATCATCAGTGTGATAGATATAGACTTTTGTGTCATTGATGTTCTATCTAATTCAATCATTACTCGGACTGTTTGCTCCTTTGTTGGCATTTTCAATCAGTAGCTCCAATTTACAGTTGTTCATGTAAACGCCATTGTGTGAATTGGTATATGGGGATGGAACAGCTTCAACTACTTTCTAGATGCGCCATTTATGAAAGCTATCACCGTTAAGATATCAGGTCAAACGAAAGACATTTGCTTGATCTAATAACATAACAAGCAATATTTAATTAAGTATTTTAAAGAGATGAACTTTTCTCACATATATGTCCGAATAGAAGGAGTCCTCGGGCTAATTAGATATTGTCTCAATGTATTCTGTCCATTGTTTTCTCACACATATATACAATCAACATGCTTTGTTAGTAGCAATAATTATATGTACTCAAGAAGTAGTGCAATTGGGTCGAATGCTACCGTGGCAGCAGTGTTTGGCTTAATCAACCGCTATTGACACATTAAAAACGTCATGAATGCGTTGTTCATGTCTGTAGTAAATGAGTGTGAATACACATATTGTCCTCATTATGTGCATAAGCAATGACATTTACAACAACACGTTTGTAAACTGGGTTCTCTCGGGAATGTATCAGCGTGTGGTATGCTTTAACTCGTTATGGTTACCAGGGATGCACTGTAATAAGCTAGATGGAAGAACCCGAGGGAGCACACACTAATCAGCAAGAATGTCAAGGGAATAACGCATTTTGCGAACATTTATGAAGTTGTAACAAAGATCGTGTTATAATAAGATACCGGTCTAGCAATTCTCCCGACAAATTCCGTGACATCGTGTAGGCAGCGCCCCTTACTTTTGTGGAATCTACTCGCCGCGCATCAGCCAACCAACTTCGCCAACTGAAAGTCAATCATAGAAGGCATTTCTGCGCTGCATTTAATTGTTTGAATTGACAAAAGACTTTCCAACCAGCAAGTGAATGTTTTAACATATGTTTCTGGTTATATTGCCATGAAATTAAGAGAAAAAGTGTGTGCAACATGCAGAATTTGTTTTTTAGTCAATAATATACCCTGAATATGATTTGGTTCACCAGAAAAAACACCAAAGTGCAAATGAAGGGCTCGTTGTTCGTAAATCCATAGTAGAGGCATTATGCAGGCTTGAGGAACATAACCGCAAAATCGTCGACACGGCATTATGCTGTAAGCAAGTGAAAGCCAGGGTTGTAACCATTCTATATAAAGAGGTCCCATAAATATATAAATATATATATATATATATATATATATATATATATATATATATATATATATATATATATATAATTAAATATATATATATACATACATACATATACGCTTTTATATAAATATATATATATATATATATATATATATATATATATATATATATATATATATATATATATATATATATATATATATTTAACAAGACAGCTACACTACATATTTGATGAGGCTGTTATAGAAGATATGAGATGGAATCAGTAAGGCCCTCAGCTGGAGAAGTCAGTGACTGGTCAAGCTACAGGCATATGACGCGGTCAGTTATAGAAGCAACGAAGCAAGTGCAGTAGCGGACAATTCGTCCAATCGACTCTGCAAATAACACCTGATTGTAACAGCCTAAAAAAATGGATGTTGTTTGTTTATTTTCTAGCTTGCAAAAGTAGCGTTGGTGCAATAGACCAGATGCAAAAGCCTAATTGTGGCTTAAGAATACGATCGGGCGTCGGAGAACGTAGACCTTCATTAACATAGGAAACCACATCCAATGTGAAAATCCCCCTGTATAAAAATCATGAATCCAGCTACATATATGACATGTATATATATATATATATATATAGATATATATATATAGATATATAGATATATATAGATAGAGATAGAGAGAGAGATAGAGATAGATATATAGAGAGAGAGAGATAGAGAGAGAGATAGATATAGAGAGAGAGAGATATATAGAGAGAGAGATAGATATAGATAGAGAGAGATATAGAGAGAGAGAGAGAGAGAGAGATCTCTATCTACTATCTCTATATATATATATATATAGAGAGTAGAGATATATATATATATATTCTCTCTATATATATATAGATATAGATATATCTATATAGGGAGATATATATATATATATATATATAGTCTCTATAAATATATATTCCATAGTATATATATATATATAGGATATATATAAGAGTATATATATATATATATGTGCATATAAATGATATATATTTATATATATATATACATATACATCTTTATATATATATGTATATACTATATATATATTTATATATATATATATATAAATATATATATATATATATATATATATATATATCTATATATATATATATATATATATATATATATATATATATATATACAATTGCAACCATTTTGAACAATATCGACAAGACCGACCATTTTGGGTCATTCGATTATTTCGCTTTTTGGAGCTCAAATTATGTGATATCGCGGACGCAAAACATCATACATCTGCCTTGTACAGCTTTCAGTTAATATCTTCATTCAAAACTTATTTTAAATGGTTGTACCAAAATAGTCGTGATAGTTTTGTCATGCAAAAAACCAACCATTTTGTAACTTTTCTATAAAACCAACCATTTTGGACATTTTATATAACCAACCATTATGGCCATTTTATATATCCAACCATATTGGTGATTGAAATAAACAAATGAGTCGACCAGCCCTATTTGCCTTCCGAATTTACCAACCATTGTTATCCCAACCAACCTACTACTGACAGACCATCGTTTATACAACCTTGGGTTACAAAGCTTAGAAGGTCTATGAAACCATAAACGACTTAAATTAAATTCCTACAAACAAGCTTACACAAAGTATTGCGCGTTTGTAGGTCTTTCGGGAACCGTCTGAAACTTTTTTCGATTTCTCATTGTTTATACATAATTCGAACTGTACATTCACAATATTCAACGAGCCATGAAGAAAAAAGTGAAGTTAATTTATCAGCGCGATTCCACGAAATGCTGACGCAATGTCTTGCTCCGAAAAGTTCCGAACCTTGCCGAGCGGCAGGTGGAGAACGGAGTAAATATGCATTAAAGTCACCTATTTTAAGGAAGGGAGTTCTTCAACGTACCCGTTATTAATTTGGATACAAGTTTATCCTTTGGTACTGCGAGTTTGAACAAGAATTAGTGATACTTAACATTCTGAGGATTGTCGTCTCTAATATTGGAGCGCGGACGATTCCAAGTCAAAAATGCACGTAGGTCATATATTTTAACGTATTTATATTCTGATTCATGGATAATTAAACTGCCATCATTGAAGTTATTGCTGTAACTATAATACATATCGATTGCTTTGGGCGGATTAATGTTATTTAACCACTCTGAACACTGTAATGTGTCTGTCAACGATGTTGGACAACATCCCTCGTCCCTTGAATCGGGAGAGTCCAAACAGCTGTCACTATTTATCTCCGTGCGACATGGCGACAGTCTTGCCGCACATGGCCAACGTTGCAAAATCCGCTTAAATTTGGTGCAACAAAAACCACAAGGTGATAATCTTAAATCGGCTCCAATTAAATGAAAGAAGAAGTTTTTTTATATAGTAAATGAAAGGCAAATAAGATATGGTAATTTGAGAGCAAATAACTTTCGACTGAAGCTATTTGTGTGTCGCCCAAATCGGTCGGGTTGACAGGCTTCTGTGAAGTTCTGAGCAGCTAGCTAGCTATATACTGAATGACACGGAGAAGTGGAGGCAGCATCACATAGCGTTATGAACCCAGTCCTCGCTCTTATATTATATGGTTCAATAATTTATTTTCGTATTGTTAAATGTTAACTGCAATCATGCAAACCAGCCGAGAAGTTTAGGCAACAGGGCACTAATCGAAGTATGTGCATGTCGTATAATAATGTGTCCAACTGCATAAATTCATGTATCTATTCACAATTTGCTTCATCACGTGTCAAACTGACCTCCAATTGATTAATTGTGCATTCTTTATTACGTGTTTTATCTAATCACGAAAGAGCATCATTGTCTTGCCTTACATTAGATTTATTTTGAGAATTAAACTGAATCCCATCTTTCAGTCTAAATGATACAAATCCCCTCAGGACACCGTGATTAAAACATGGATTAAACAATCTTTGAGTTTTGAATATATCACCTTTATTCAGATTGCCACATAATAACATGTAGTTACAATATAATAAAACCCAGCAGCATCTACAGGCAATGTGCTGAAGGATTTGTTAAGGTCAGGACTAGGCAGAAGATGAATTTGTTTTGTTGATTATTAAACTTTGATTGCTGTTCACTTGCCTATCTAGGGTCATAATATAGGCATTCAGAGTTGATTCAGCTGAATAAATTAACTTAATGGACTGAATGTATTGACCTCATAAGGGATAACAATATAAGGAAATCAATTATCAGGATATCATTATCAAGCAAAGCATATCTACAGATAAATTTGAACATTATCAGCAGGAACTTCGACAACAGCGCCTTATGTTGCACTATCAGTAATAAACTTTCAAGAGGTCCAGTCTTGGTGGGTTTCCATTAGGACACATTTAGTTAATCCATACAACAGCTTGTCCACATGATTCAGCAAAAGATGATTCTCCTGCTGTGCCCCAGCTATAGTTGCACATTCTGTTACACACATAAACTTGTCAAACTGCCTATCATTCTTATATCATAAGAACTAAAGAAAGTCAATGTAAAACATTACACAACATTTATTCTTACCAACCTGATAAGGTTGATCATCAATACAACAGGACACATGAATTAATCTCTTGTTATTAAGTAAAGGAAGTAAAAACTAATCCCTCTCTTGTGGCAGAAACTGAATCTACATTTGAATATAAACTAATAGAATATTGGTAAAACACATGGTAAGCCTGATCTTATCAATATGCACTTAAACTGCAATTATATAACCAATAACAAACCGCCCACCCATCAATAATTAATGTTACCTTCATTCATTGACCACTGATGGCAACTTTAACATTCTCTTTCTGGGTATCGAGATAACAGGCATTGACTAGTGACCACCAGGAAGGTTGCTATGGAGCTTAGCATTGTTAAATATACTAGAATTCAATGCTTGACTGCTCCCCTGGGTTGGCTATGGTGCACTTCCATCTGTCACTTAACCACTGATAAAATGGTGTCTCATCCACATAAGCCAGCTCTCTTTACCCTTAACCTGAGGTCACATTTACAATTGTTCACATCTGAAAATCAGTATATAGTGAAGATGAGGACATACATATCAGATGTTCATCTGGAGATGATTATGTGACAAAGCCAGATGTTCAGAATAAGTCTACAGCCCAAAGAGCTTAGTTCAGTCATCAGTAACTGGGCTGGAAGTTAACTAAAATGGCCACCCGTCCTGACCAGTCCTGGTGACGGGTGGCCATTTTAGATGTTAACTGGCCTCAAGAAATTCTACCCCTCCAAACAAAAAAGATGCCATGTTAGGAGAACCCCAGGTCAGTGACATACTGGGCTGGTGACAAGAACCCCAGGTCAGTGTGACGACTGGCTGGTAATAAAAAGAACCCCAGGTCTGTGTCATGCTGGGCTGGTGATGAGGAGGTGATATGAATTGCAGATAAATACAGAGCAGATTAAGTGTACAACAATGAGACACTATACACAGGTGCATACATCAAAACTGCACGACCATCAATCAGGACCAGATGGAGCTTAACAGTTATACTGGGTAAACAGAACTTCTGATAAAAAACTTCTACTTAAACAGACTGTTGAAGCCATACTCACACACAACAATTACAAATAATACTCATTGTTTCAGTCATTTTGGTCATTCTGATGGTTTTAACAAAAATTACATTGAGACATAACATGTCTTTTTAAGCCCCAGTGATTGATATATCTCAACGAAATAATATAAACAAGACAAGCCAAAACATTCATGAAGCCACAACATTGATGAAGCCACAACATTGACGAAGCCACAACATCGGTGAAGCCAAAATTTGGATGAAGGGATAACATTGATGAAGCCACAACATTGGTGAAGCCAAAATATTGGTGAAGCCACGGTATGGGTGAAGCTACGTTATTGATGAAGCCACAATATTGGTGAAGCCACAGTATTGGTGAAGCCACAATATTGGTAAAGCCACTAAAACTGGTGAAGCCACAATATTGACGAAGTTGTACCATATACATGCATGCAGAAGAAAATAAATTTTCATGGTGGTTTAGCACATGGATCTTAATATTTCAAATGTAACTCATTATGTAGAATAGCGAGGAGGTCATGTGGCTTCATCTACATTACTGACAGTAATGTAGATGAAGCCACATGACCTCCTCACTATTTTTATCTTTAACTATACATTTATCTCAAATCACCAAATATCATGAAATGATAAGACTAAAGAATATTTCTTTTCACTAAGCAAGAGCCTAGTGGCCCTAAAGCACTGGTCCCTTTGATATGAGGAGGTATCTTGCAGAGATAGATGAGCATAATTGTGATGTTTGGACAGCTGATACTGTTGCCCATCTTGAACAAATAAATTTCCTAAATATGGCTGATAAACCACCACAGCGAATATGAATCACCAATATGATCAATTGAGATGCTGGGTCCATATCATGAGTCCTGCTAGGTAAAATGTCATCGCAAACACTTAGTCAATCTAACTGCCTTACAATAAAGACAGAAGGCCATGGCTATTGAACTCTGCTTCTTTTGGCACGATTTGTATTAACAAGTTATGACAGCATTTAATCATAGCTTTTATAGCATAACATTGTATTCAATGATACACCAGGGCTGAACAATAACCCCCAAACCCACTTGTCTGGCATCAATAGTCCATCGCCAAGTAGTTTTGCAAATAGTTTTAGCATTTAAGCCAAATAATTTAAGTTTATTACAAATGATTCACCCAAACACCCATGAGCTATTAATAACATTTTTCCTGGAACAAGAAATTTTAATTTGCTTTAATTTAGCACGTCAGAGGTCAAAAGACATAAAGCTATAAGTTAAAGTTCGCCAGAATATAAGGACATGATAAACCCCATTTTTCACTTGACCAGTATATGTGATAATAATCCTAACATTTTGGCTGAGGTCAAGGACCATACAGATCTGATTTCTAGTTAGCAAAGAGATACTGACATGAGAAGGCCCTTTGTAGGATTTGAGATCACTAGCTTAATTCATAACAAAATGTGACATCAAAACTTTTAATACCCCATTGGGTTTATAGGCACAGGATATTATTCAATAATAATCCAGGGGTCAAAGGTTATGCAGGAAGATTTGGTCAATGAGGAGTTGCTAGCTTGTATTATAAGAAAATGTGCCATCAAGAATTATTATCCATTATGTAAATCTCTCAGGAACAAAAGGTCATGCAGAGCTGATATTTACTTTGTAAGTAATGGTCAATATGAGAGTGGTTCATGATTAATTTGAGACTGGTTTTCCCTATTTGGTTAACATAGCTAAGAGATTATTTTTCAATAATAAGGTCACAAAGGGCTGATAGTTTGTTTGTAAGTGACAATCAATATAACCGTGGCTTGTATTATTTAAAAAATGTGATACCAAAAGTTTACAAGCAGACTGATTGACAGGGCAAAACTGTGCTGAGGAGCATAACTATTAATGGTTCCTGCCTAATGGTCCATAAATATTACCTTATAAGTGGCATGCAACATGTCCGGGATGGAAACTAATCAAAGGGACCATCCAAGTCATGCATAATCAGTCAGTTTGTTACATCTTGGGAACAGCACTGTCCTGAAAAGGCCTCATGTGATTTGGGGTTTCAAATATGCTTAATACCACCATCAAAACTAGACCAGATGCACAGATTTTAAGACTAACTTACCAATGATCATGGCATTAATAGCCTACATGTGATAGATTCAAATGAGGTGATTGTTCTATTAAAGAATTTGATTACAAACATTGAACATTTTTTTGGAAAGCTTCTATTGAAATCAAAAGGATCACTTTCCTGACTAATTGATGGCAGAAGTTTGACACTGTCCATGACTGAACTATCATGTAACATATAATCAAACTTGTAGGAATGTAATAAAGAACTCATGTTTTAGTGTATTACAATGATACATAATATTTCCATGTCCAATAAAAGTACTTTAAAAGGAAGGTTAAGGGTAACATTACTGATGCAAGTATATAACTCAAGGATGTCGAAAGCAAAATATCAATCTTCAACCTTTGAAAAAAAAAATCACATTTGAAAGAGTAACCCCACCCGCACTAACGCAGTACCACCAGAGTTGTTATATAGTGTACTATGACACTAGCCATCCTAGTGGCTAGTGGTGGCTAGTGTCATAGTCCACCATACAACATTGTGAGTTACAGGGCATAAAGTCTGAAGACGAGTGGGATCGATGATCATGGAATCAGGATCCCCTACCTTACTCAACAACCGAATTGGAGCGTTTGGGTTATTGTGATACCGGAGCGCATGTCCGCTGTCAAGATCAGGCAATGTTTACATCTGACAGATGGCGCAAAAGCCGTTCGCTAAAATGGCCAATGGCAATAGTCAATACGTTAAATGAACGTTAGGAAATACATTTTTTTTAAAAAAATCAATGGTAATCGGTAGATCTGTCTAACCAAGCTGCAGGCATCTAGTAACATTAACGTGGTATCTGGGTATTGTTCGCCGTTAGAATAGTGTTAGTGATCGGTAAGTGTGAGTGAGAACCGCAGAGCCCACGTGCGGAACAGCCCGGTGAAGCTCGCTAACCACTGTAAACTACGGGTATTTCATAATTTGTCGTACAGGAAATTTCTTCCCGCAACAATAACGTTCATTGTCACATGAATGATATTCAATCTATAAACGTTGGAACCATACTGACCGAGCGTAAATCACATGGAAACAGAGCGTGTAAAATGGTCATGACTGACCGATCGCCTTTGAAAGGCTTTGTTTATATTCGCTCGTGTACCGGAAATTCCACGCGATATGGCAAGCTGGAACTGTTACAATCCCAAAATAAACCTTCAGCTTGAGCCCGCGGATGCGTTCGTGGGGACAGTTGGATTTTACGACATGAGCAAACTGATAACACAAAACAATCTGGCTAATTATTCCCTTGTTAAAAACAGTCCGTTGATACGATATGTTTTCATTTATTACTTGAAACTTTACACATCATAGATCGAGAAAACCGGTATCTCATTTCATTGAGATTCTCCAAACGTTTTGAATGCTGATCTGCGTCTCGAAATCCAAGCTTAAGTGCTACATTTGTTCTTATTTACCTAAATAAAACATTATCAGACGGATATATATTGAGAAAAAAACACCAAAAATGAGTTGACAAAGACTTACAACCCCGGATTTCCCAGTAAAATCGCCATTATTTTTATCCGCCCGTAAAGATATTTGAGTGTGTGCCGCCCGTTATTCGTTATACTGCTGATTTATATATTCATTCAAAATTTGTATGTTCTTCATTTCAAGCGATAATTTAAAACAAAGAATTGTTCATTGAAGTTAAAAGTCACACAAATCATGAAACTAAGTTTGAAGCAAATATACATCGAACAAAGCCATATAATGACCGATTATTCAACATGGCCAAAATGGTCGTTGAGGCCAAAATGTACATTCAGGCAAAGGTATTTAACGCCAAGAAAAAGTGAATAGTTACCCCTAATAATAAGATTCCAACCTTAGGCGGAGTAGTAGCAAACAAAGTTACAATTTAGTGGGGAAGCGCAGTTGTGTAAGCCTATGAGATGACGCTGACTATTTTGGCCCCATGATCGTCGACCAAAATGTAAGTATGGGCCAAAATAGTCGGTGAAATGTACCATAATGGTCGGACTTGTATAAATATATATATATATATATATATATATATATATATATATATATATATATATATATATATATATATATATATATATATATATATATATATATATATATATATATGTATACCAATGCGACTTTTATGGACATGTAGCACAAAAAACACCATTTTTTGCTCCAAAACATATGTGTATTATGATGATCATTTCTTATTCATGTTGGTCTGTTAGCAACATGTTTGAGTTTCGTCAACTTATTTGTCATTTTTATTGTATTATTGAATATATGTATTTTGTGTACCAAAATGGGTGTTCCAAAATAGTTAGGGTATTAGGGACACCTACAAAACCAACTATTTTGGAACAGAAAAAAACATTTTTCTTAATAAACCAAAAGATATTCTTGACCAGCAACGCAACTTCGTCTAAAATAACACGAGTAACTTAAAGAATTTTAATATATAAATATATATGTTTTTATTTCCTGTATCGAATGTCACGTGGTTAGGATATATTCACAAAGGAAGTAATTATAAACAATATACTAGAAGTTAGGATAATGATATATCGGATAACAATCAGGTCGCTGAATAGCCGCAGAAGGAAGTACGTACCTCAAACAAAGCACGTACTTCGTTTCCAGTGCGGCGCACCTCATTATTTTGTGAAATGTGATTGGGTTTGAACGATTTGAGCGACATCGGGCATTCACTAGAAGAGTTTTAACTTCCGTTATTCGACAGCTACTGCAAGTTTTCTGCGTTCATAGTTACAATTTTGTACACACATCAACATGGCAGAGGTAAGGTTTATGTTTTCTCACTAACAAGTATATCATCTTATTATACCAAATATGTTATTCAACATTCTATGGCATATTAATGAGCTATCGCTAATAATATAACACCCCTGTTAAATGGTTCTCTGAAACAATGACGTATTGATAAGTTCGTACTTAAATCGAAGTATGGTGTACTTCCTTTTGAATTATCGTGTACAGATAAAAGAATGACACTTACGATTCATACTACCGAACCGTAGGTCGAATGTAGCCTTTTCTGGTGGTGTTCATATATCAGATATTTTTCAAACCTCGTATTTAGGAAGTGACATAGCCCCACTCTAACGGTAGTATACCTATAAATCAACATAACGTCGTGCACGGCTTGAAGTGACTATGTCAATAATTCCAACCGAATATGATTTAGTAAAGTAATATGTAAGTAAAGGGTGAATATAAAAAATTTCACAAGAATTTCTGGTTTGTGATATGTACTTTATAATATTTAATGTTATGTATTTGACTAGACAGTGTCTGAATTAATTAATTTTTTTACAGAATTGAACAGCTATTGACCATGCCATTTTCAAAACCGTGTGGGAGCTTATGCTCTGCCTGTTATGGGTGAACTAGGTCTGGTCAGAACAATAAACCCATCCTTTATTGTTCTCGTTCTGAACCAGAATTTTGCCACCACACCGCTGAACAAGTTCATAAGACCTGGTGCATATTTTCCTCTTCCTCTCGTTTCTCGGTTACAATTAAATATGTATGCAATAAATATTTTACCTATGTGGTGTTTACACTTTGGATCCCTGAAAGTTTCAAACATTGTTTTCAATATTTTCCATTCCAAACAATAGAGACATAGAGAGAATATTTTATTCCAGATTCCGTTTTCATGAAATTGGGATCTGGATGATATATTGTTAAAGGCATATAATTTGGCCGATAGAAACTCAGTTGGCAATGTAATATCCCTCTCTTTCTATACCTCTTGTGAAAATGGCTGATAATGACATGAATAGGATCAACGCTGAAGTGATCATCGTTAGGTAGACGCCATGGATAGAGTTCCGACTGATAGCTATCGTGAATCATTTGCATTTTTACAAGAGAAACACAATCCAAGTAATCCCAGAGTCTGATTGAGTAAACTCAATCACAATAAAAGCAGTTTTGTTAGTTCGTTTTATCACGGAGCGAGCTAAATGTTCCCGCATGCGTAATACATGTAATAAATCGATCGTGACAGAAGTAACATTCCTGCTATGAATGTGAAATAAAATTTTAAAATAATGTATTTCAGTTTAATTAACAGCATGTCAGCACATCGTTCTTCAGTAAGCAGCAAAATCCGCATTTGGTTCGTGGAAACTCATTTTTGAGGTTATTCGCTTTAGATGGACCCATTTAGTAAACCGCAACTTATGTCAGTGCACCCTCTATCTCTAATAAAAAAAAAGAAAAGCTGCTTTTTTGTTTTGAATTCAAAATGGTCGCATTTCGGTTGCGTTCAGCAATATTAAAATATTTGACGCTTAGCGTCATTTGCAAACCCTGTTTCATAAACGTCATAAGCTGTTGTTTGGTCAGGAATCTACATCGAGTTGAAAGGGATTATTTGTACCGCAACCTACTCTGCCATTCTGGCAATCATGACAATGAAATAAAGAATTAAGTGACTCGCATTCTTAGAACTATGTCATGACATTACTCCATGATTTCGAAACATCTTAGAATTCAGGTGAAAAAGAACATTTACTAAAGCTGCATTGTAACAGCAGCATCAGTCAATATAAGAACCGAAATATTTAGAAACGAAACAATAATATTAAATTTTCATTGCCACATGTCAGCATCAGTCAAGGTTGGCCTTGGTTGAAATTCCTTTTATAACAGATGTTATTCAACCGTCATGTACATTATGCAAGGTGATGAAGCTAAATTGAACTACTCAAACCAGCCCCAGATTACGTCCTCCGGGGATCAACAAGTAATGCCTCTCAAATATCTCGTTTATTCCAATTGTAATAGCATCAACAAACAAATCATATTGCGGTTTTAGAAGTCAGTGTAAAACGAACGACATTAAAAAAAGTTTCAATGACTGACACCATAACGGGGGTGTATAAGTGGGTGTAAGACCAGTTGGCAACATGGCAGTTATTTATGATGCCTGCTGTCTCTAGAACTTGACAGATACATCCATACACTGAATAAATTCTTTCCCAGTATTTCTCATTGCTGTCATCTTATTTAGATGTATATGACAGAAAACTACGTTTGTCAATCTCTGTAAGCACAAGGAATATTTGAGCAGGCATTAAACGCGCAATATGATAGTCACATGCTATAGCCAAAAGCAATTTACTGTCGTTCTGTATATCATATCACCGGCCTACCTTAATGGTATCCATATTCATCCAAAACAATGTCATTATTCATATGAAGAAATGGGCCAAGATAGAAATACATACGCACTGAACGAGTGGTTGACCATCCATAAACACACCATACCGAGCTGAAGCATGTATTTCTAATAGAACACAGTTTTACACACGGTGTTAGTAGTGAAAAGCAAATAGAGTGTACAGTGTATGATATGGCACGCATTAACCTCACAAATCTATTCTCTTTTTACTGGACTTGTTTTATCTATGGTCTGCTGGAACAAACAGTTGTTACCTCCGCAAGCAATATGACAAACTATCACCTCACCATCAGCCGTTGTCTGGTTTTATCAGAGCACGTGCGTTCTCGGATGCTCGCCACACAAAGCGGTTAAGCCACTGCGGCGTGCACGAAGGTTTACATTTCGGTATTGGACTCGGTTTTGCAATGCATACTGAAACAAACGCTGATCGATAAAACAACTGAAACATCATTTTTGCAAGAGCCGTCGTATGGCCCACTGGTTCGCTTTCGTAGCCATCGCCAACAGTGTTTAAAACAGGTCGCAAAAAACGACTCTTATACTACGATAGTAACTCGGTCCCTAAAACCCAGCCTCATGGCTGTTGGTTGTTGGCTTTCCAAACCGCTCGTTTTCGATGTGGTTGAAATGACAGATCCCCCGACAGTTAGCGGTTAGCAGATGTCATTAGTGCCCATGACATATAGCACAATTGTAGCTAGCCAATTAGTGAACAAGCTCTAGGTTGAATCGTAAGAAACTTCTTTACGAGTGACTTGATCTATATGGCTACATCACGATAAATTCTTAAAGCTTTCAGACATAATGCTTCCCGGATGAGTTACATTATTACTACCGTTATATAAAGTCAGACATTTGAAATTGTTTGATGCGAAATGAAATAATCCTGGCTGCGGTTTTGTCGCTTCTATTTTAGTTAGCAGACGACACCTTTTTATCGTCAATCACCCCCTCCTAACCGTCATAATCGTCAAAACACTTTGTTTTGTCAAAGATGGATTAAAATATTCAAAACCATGCCTTGCAAAAATCCTTTGAATACCTACATATTCCCCCGTGAAATTAATTCCCGTTATGAGTAGGATAATAGTTTGCATGAATCACAGGCGTGTGTGCTAACTGCTGGTGTTCCGTGGTGCGCATGAAACATCGTCATTCTGCAATTATGGACAAATAATTACAGGGCGCTAGTTATTTGCATAACTACCATTCATCATTTGGATGCGATTTACGGGTGGATCGAGTTTTGTAGTCATATATTCTGAGATTAATACGACCATACAATACGAAATTGATGCATTACTTATGAAACGTCATTGATATTGCATCAGATATATAGGGGTGAGTTAGGGTTTCAATAAATTCAATTTGATGTTATACTAGAATTCAATGTTATCTCTGAAAAGATACTTACTAGAAAATGCAGTTTGCACTTACATAATTTTTCTAAAATCCCGAATGAAAGGTTTATGTTAGTCCAGATGTATATCTTTGTGATATTTGTGACGATACAATGCGACAACCCGCCTACGCCACTGGTGATTACGCTGGCCTATGATATCCTTTGGATCAATTGAGCACCACGCGATTCACAAATGCTTACAGAATGCATAGGACAGTGTATAGATTGACATACAATAAACGTATCTTGATATGACTCGTGAGGCGATTCATGCTTACAGAATGCATCATCTTGATAAGACAGTATCATTGCTATTGTTTGCTATTGTTTTTTTTGGGGGCAGGTCATGAAGCAAGAGTCGAATTCTGCTTGACAGCCTATGGCCAACAAACAGCGTGAGAATAAATGAAAGTTTACTTAACAGAACGACTCCTTTGTTCAATGTTTATCAGACTTACTAGACAAATGTACATTTAAATAAATCGACGAAATATTCTGCTCAGATGCACAACCCAATTGCAAGATGCATGGTTTAAGTGTACAAGCTAGCATCAAGGGGGTCACATGATGCTTATCAGTGGTTATATTCACCACCGTTTATCCCATTCTACTAATTCTTCGGTACATTCTATTGTTATTTTATTCCATAATAAATAATTGCTAAGAATTGAATCCACCAGCTAAGTAATTGTATTGAATGCTGGTCATTAGCGCATCATAGTTCAATACATAACATTAGCATAGTTTGATTCGCATGATGCTTGTCATTGTCACAAAAGACGTCCTCGTCCAAGCTGTCATCGGCTCAACATAGTAATGCGTTATGTTGTACTAATGTGGTTATGTACATAGAGAGCAATACCAATCCATAAATGTAACTATTGCAAAGAGGGGCTTGGTTTTAACCTCCGTAGGGATATCTCAACCAATCCGAAGCCGCCTATGACCTCTGTAAGCACGGGAAACTACCATTTAGTGATAAAGTTGCACCTAAATGCAGCTCGGGTTTGGTACTTGTCAATAAGTTCGGCTTTGACCTTCATAGAATGATTCAACCACTAATTACTATATACTGTCTTCAATAATGCACCTGATCAGACGGCACACGATGACTTTCCTAAGGCAAAGTACCGAAAAGATCATGGATTTAAAGAATAAGTACACGCACCATGTCAATGTCATCCAACAACACACAAAAGCAGCTGAATTCCCATTTACGATAAGGAGTCAAATCGCAATAAGCAGCGCAGTACTTTGATCGCAAATAAGATGCAACGACCGATTTACATTATTATCGAGCCATATTGCTACTATGGCTAACGACGCGTCGATGATTGGCGATTAAATATTAGTGTTGATAGAGGGACGATGTATTGTTTGATGATGAATAAAAGAAAGTTCAAACTAAGGTGTGAGGTTTCAGACTATCAAAGGGCATGCAGACAGTTGGGTGTCATCAGTTCATCGCATCCATTATCTATAAAGGCAGAGACACTCCTATTCTGATAAATCGGTATTCAAATTTGTTTTCTGCATGAAAAGTTTATCGGGACACTGTCCCATAGGCGCCATCACCGCAGGCCGAATCAGCGGATAAATACAAAACTTGCCTCATTTGGATTGCGATGCCGCGATCACCCGGTAACTGCAGGTAAGCTATGCCGTATTGTCTAATCATCAGGCAACCAGATTATTGGTTTTTCGCTTGAACTGCAATGAAACAGTAATATTTTGATAAAAGGTACTTCGAAAGATTGCAAGAGAGACGAAGAACCCCATTAATGTTGGCACGGATATTGTCTGTTAAGCGATGAGTAAAATCAATAACTGAAAAGGCAGATATGTTATAGATTCGTATTAAAGCAGTGCTTGCTCTTGACTTCCATTTGCTACAAGGCTATAAAATAAACTACACAAAACAAGACTTAGAGTTTTAGATGTCTGCACTATCATACTTAATCCTAATATTTCTATAACCACAACTGTGGGTCGGCAGATGGTGGGGGCAAGGTTAATGAAAGTGGCCATGAAACGTCTGTAAATTCTGGCGTAAGAATCCATACATTGATTATTCAAAGCACAGTTATTCAGTCGTGCTGTTGCAAGCTTATCCTGAACACACATACCATGTCTCTCTTGGCATGGACGAAATACAGGTGACAGGATATGTCGAACCAAAGTGACACCTAGTTTATTACAGTGTCCCTATTATTATAATCAGGTTTTATTTACTTAGCGCAAAGCGATTACATGTCAAACTATTGCATCACATTGGTGGGATTATAGCTAATGATTCTGAATACATCACTTATGCCACTGCAGGACATGGGCGATATTAGGCAACCTGCTCTGCGTGTTTCAGCTTTATCTAATGCAAAAGTTCCCTTTCATAGTCTTCTTCCGTGGCGATCAGATGATATTGAGTCCTTAACTGTATTTGATATAAGCCAATCGTCCGATTGTGTCTCAAATAAGGGGAACATTGGTTGTAATGTTATCATATTTTGTTGAGCATGCGGTAATATTGCACGCGGACAAAGCGTAGATGCATTATATACTGACCGCTTAACGTGTCAGTAACCGATTTCTAACACCCCGAGTTATTGTCGCGAATTCCACATAAATTGCAGTTCTCTGTTTAACCAAAGCGAAGCCTACAATATTGCATATTTGTTGCAATTATGCAAATAGGGGCTGTTCTTAACGACTGCATCAGGTTTGCACACATATGTCACTTCTGTGGCAGAAACGCGCAAGACACGGGGATACAGGGGATGTCCAGTGAACGTGTGACAAAGAACCAACGGCAACATTAAGAGACCAAAACGATGTCGAATCAGACCCATTGTTCGTTTGTATTGAATCGGGGTTTTTTTTCTTAATTTTGGGGTCCTTTTTGAGTAAGAGGAGGGATATTTTTTCCTCCTTCATGTAATTGCTGAAGCGATCGTTGAGTTTTGTACATAGTTGTGTTTATTGTCGGGGCTATTCTCACGCAATACTATAACAAATAAAGGGTTTAATGAAAAATCTATTAACGTCTAAATACACAAGGCTGATATCCATCACACGATGCTGGTATGTTGATGAGGTATTTAACTTTTGAAGCATATGTGTATAAGCATTTATACTTTACGTGCTTTACTCGTTTCAATTATGCATTGCTGGAACAAAAAATTCTTTTATCGAATTAACTGCGCAGTTATTATACACGTTTAATATGACAAACATGGCATCTCCGTCACCAGCTGCATTTATACCGTTTGCTTGTTTTTTGTCACAGCACGCGTGACAAAACAGTTAAGCCGCCTCAGAATGTAACCCGGATAACATTTTTGTATTGAATAACCGTTTGGACATGGTGTTGCAATACATCTGCTGAAAGAAACATTACTTGACAAAATAAGTGAAATGTCATCCTTCGAAAATTGTTTATTTTGCTTTGCAAAAAGCTCGTTTTCGGTGTGGTTGAAAGTGACAAATCCCCTGACAGTGAGCTGTTGGTAGATATCATCTGTGCAGTGCCTATACATAACACACAATTATATCTGTCCAATTATTGAACAATGTCCACGTTCAACCGCGTTAAGCTTCTTGATGTGCGACTGAATCTATACGACTACATTACAACAAATTCTTAAAAGCTTTTGGCCAAATGGCTCCCCTGATGAGTTACATTATTAATGCCGTAATATATAGTCAGACTTAGGTTTAAGAGGTTGAATGCAAATTATACTTTACGGGTTTATGTCTAGCGACCAACAGTTACACCTAAAGCATTTAATTCAGCTTGTGCCGGGCTATGATGTAGCACCAAAATATAACAATGACATGAATATCCCACCCTGAGCCACATTCGGATTAATAAATACATAACAATCAAATCGTAAATATCAAAACAATGATCGTATCGACCGGAAATGGAAGTACCTTAACGAATGCCATCATATCGCTATGAATTTGTTGGATAATACTCTAAGTATATGGCTCATCAGCAGACGCAGTATTGCCGTCTACGGTTTCAATAAGGAGCTGAAATCACCAAAGATTGCTATGTCACAGCTGTTCTAAGTTTTCTGTGGTGCACACGAAACATTGTCCTCTTGCAATTAGGGGCACATTAACACAGAGCGTTCGTTATTTGCATACCTACCATTCATCATTTGGATGCGATTTAATGCACAGCTGTACAGTTACTTGCAATTAATGCAGCAAACATGCGCACGCAAACAAAGGACAGATCAAAATGACTATTTGGTCGAGTTTTGTAGTCATATATTCTGAGATTGTTACAACTACGCGTTAGAAAATCATGATAAGCTACAATAAAAAAACTTCTTTGATATTACATCAGATGTACAGGGGTGAATGTTTGCTAAGGTTATGCTTTCAAGCTATCACAGAATGCGTAAACAACATGATCGATCACGACAAAGAGGCATCACCTTGTGAGCAACAGTTCGTGGCTTATTGACATTTTAATGAAATACCTCGTTCTAATAACAATACCTCATTTACAAAGCACCATTTTTCCAAAAACCGCAACCACCTAACCGATGTTTGTCTATGGCAAATTGATGAAAACATGAATATCCCACCCTAGTCCATCCTATTTTTGAATGCATCAGTCATAATCTCGACCTCCATACGAGATATATACCGTTTACATTATGAGATATATACTATTTACCATTAACATAAACAGCGCATGACTGGCACATTCTGTCGCATATATTTATACAAGTTGGCACGCAACTGGTAGAGCATTATTCCTGCACTTTTGACCCTTCGTTGGGCAGCATCAATTGCCCCGATTGGCATTCAGCTGGTGTATAGTTCTGAATAACTGATGGTTCCGGAGTTATAAATAAACATGGCAGCTACCCAATCAACGGTAGTGCTGGCTATCACAGCGCGGATTGCATTCGGATGTATCCCCATTGAAAGTCCGCCTAGTGTACCGATTGATAAGAAATGCAACACCGCTTAATATGATGAAGCCATATGATGAAAGGGGTCTTGTAATTAGACAAACCCTATTTGAGCACCACGCAAATCAAACATGCTGCCAGAATGCACAGGCCCAATAGCATATCTTGATAATAACTGTAGTACCATGTTATCATGTCCATAGATTTGCTGATATGTCTTATGCCGTTCGTATTGGACTTTATTGGACGGAAAATGGCCAACCAAACAGCAAATGAGTGTTTATTAGATAGAGACATTAAGTCTTCCCTAAACGTGAATGGCAGTTACTGCTTGCAATATCTTCCTCAAAACGGCCTTAAACCTCGCATAAGTGACGTAAATACGGACATTAGTACCCACCAGTATCATTAAATTAATTCCGCGATGATCTTAGACATCGTGTTATTGGTACTGTGATCAACATGAAGTAAGTCATTACCAACGATAGCGGTCGTTTAATATGCCTAGCTTACATAATGCGTTCATCATCAGCAAAAATCTACAGACCATCCTGCTGCATCAGTACGCTTAGCGGCAAGCCAAAGAAGTGCCCAGTAGACTCGCGTAGGGTGGTATTACTGAAGTAATGGGAAAATGACTACAAAATGATGTGTGCAATGCAGAAAGGGAAAGCTACCTTTGTGATTAGAGCTCACTGAAGCGAGACTTTCGCTGTAGCTGTTATATCGTTCATTTTGATGATCTCATTCGGCATTGCCCAAAGTAGTGTTCGATTCCTTAATAAAACATTCATATGTGATATACTTTTCAGTAGCTGTCATACACAGAGGGAGTTACTTCGATCTGATTGTATTGTGGCTTGAGGTTCATTGCCTGATACTACGACTTAATCAAAAAACCGATCAAATCCTTCCACGACTTCTGCAAGCACGGGAAACGACGCTGTGGTGAAATAGTTTCAACTTCATGAGGCTCGGTATCGGGTCTCCTGTCATTAAGTCCAGTATTGATCCTCAACATATTCATCTAGCGCTAATAACTACACACTGTTTCCCATAATGCACCCGATCTGGCTACACACGATACATTTCAATCAGCAAGTGGCAAAGTGCAGCAGATTATCTGGAAAGAGGTCGTATTTCATCACATTCTGTGCTCAGCTCATCGCCTTAATTACACCGGTCGGTTTACCAGGGTATTAAGACATCCGTCTTTAACCCACCGAATCGCTGGTTGGGTGATGGTCATGTGTATTCATTTAGAATAAAGTTCTAAAGCATAGCGCAACACATGTAGAAATAGCATGAAATATATCAAAAAGGCATTGGGTATATCGAATAAATACGCACAAATGCCCAAAGCCAATGTGATGCAGCAACACATGAAATTAGACGAAAGCAGATAATATCCAGGGGTAAAATCGCAACACGCAATACAACCATCGCGTCGTGTACAAGATGTCGATATCTGTATGCACTATTTCCAAGCCGTACTGCCACTATGACTAAAGATACATCGATGATTGGGACTGAAACTCTGGAGTTGCTGGAGAGACGATGTGTGATCGTTTGATAATGAAAAATTGACTGCATGGTAAGGTATTGTATCGTAATGATAAAGCAACTGGAATGATCTGTGACAGAAGGTGACATTGAAATAGACATAATTGTCAATAGCATTCATCTCCCTACCACCAGTATTAGAAAAAAGAGTGCGACTGGACCATGAATTATTATTGCAATATATACATCCTCCATAGCTGTCAGACGATTAAAGTAATGTAAGGGGGAACGTGTTCCTACAAGTCACAAATGATATCCTAGTTAATATTGGCACCAATATGTGTGGAACGCCTACAAGATCTTCTCGACTAGAAATGATTTGAAAAGAAAATACGTGACGAATCGCACGGCAATCGTCATTGACTTAGTTAACTTATGTATCAATTCGAATGAAGGAATCCAGTAGCAGACATTCCCAGTTGAACGGTGGTTATAAGTAGCCATGAGAACCTCGAGTACTGAAGCAGCAGTGTTGTATCATGACATGGTGTTTATGCACATGTGTGAACTCATATTAATGTGATATTTAGCTTTGGTAACGTATGAAGCATCCCAACTCAGTAACGTATCTCATTTCGAGCAAATCACCATGGCATATTGGTGCTAAATATGGATTATTTTAACCATTTGGGGCTGTATTAAGATCCCGCAACATATATCAAATATATGCTTTAAGTTCATAACATAGAAATGGGAACACTTCACAACTATATTCACATAAGATTAGATAATATTGCATATGTTAACCCCGAAGTGTTAAATCCAGCTTACATAACAACTTATTATTAATTCAGTGTCACCTTGGAATGTCATATATTGTCCACTATAATACAAATTAGAACATACGCCGTCTAAATAATAACTGTGAATATGAGAGGAAAAGAGGAAGCGGTATGAGGGTGAACGAAAAAGTAGTTCACCTGTCACAAAGCGCAGATAGAGCGCATTGTTAATGCTCTTCAATCAGTACATCAGTACAATTGTGGGGGTCGCTGGTAATTGCCACCAGGGAACAATATAGCGATTGTATGTCAACAACTACTCTATTACCTGCCCATATTCTAACCCTCATAGTGGAATAAAGTTTGAAGGAAGGCTGAGGCCAGGGCATTAACTTCGGCCGCAAAAAAAAATTATAAGACCAAGGGTAATTAATCGAATATAACAAATGAGCATCTGATGTCGCCGCTGGTGCTTTATACGTTTCGGGGGAATCAGAGGTCCTCATATTCAATCAAATGATAAATTCAATGTTCACGCTACGGTGTGGGGACTTCGTTAACAAATATACAGCATGCAAACAGTTGAGAGTCAATTATTCCTCGCATTCATTTTCTATGTAGGTACTGCCACTCCTATCCTGCCTAATATGCATCAAAATGTGTTTTCTACGTGAAGCCAATGTCGGATCACTGCCCTATCGGCTCCGTGGTCGCAGGCCGAATTAGCAGATAAATACAAAACTTGCCTCATTTGGATTGCGCTGCCGTGACGACCCTTTAACTTTAAGTAAGCGACACTGAATTGCCTATTCATCGGGCGACTTGATTTTTTTGTTTATGCGTGGACAGCGATGAAACCCCGTCTGAGTCGTATACGGTAAACGTACTTAGAAAAAATCTTCGAAAGATACCGAGTGGGACAGCGATGATTTGTAGAATTCCAAAACAGTGTGTACATGAATGACAGTTGAGAAAGCATTGATGCATTATTTACTGGCCACTTAACGTGCCCAGCAGCCGATTTTTCACATAGACACAGTCTTCACATTACGCCTGTTTTTGGTCTGAGATAGTCAAAGTTACCCCGGATATTACCTAGTTATTACACATAATACAACCACACTGGACTTACACAGACTCCCTCTGGCACTGATTAGATGACATTGAAAGCGCGGGAGTTAATCACCAGCACACGCGACATTAATCATACGCATCGTTTGAGCGATGCACAGACCGTAATGGAAGCGAATGCGTATCAATGGCTATGATTTGTGACAAAGGTTAAAAAAATAGGAATAACGCGCCATAATGTGCTGCGTTCATGTTCTTTCCCAGTGGAATTACCATGAATTGTACAATATGAATGAATAGGCCACTATTCTGCTATATTTTATCGCCACAGTCAGTGATAGGCTCTCACTACAACACGATCATTAATGATTGACTGCTTTGCTCGGCTTTGTGATTATTTCATAATAGACATTGCGATACTTTTGCAAACCCCACTAGACCTAACTGATGTGAGTGTGAAAATGCATTTCAGCTGTATGAATCTTCAGGGTTTATGTAAGGGATCGGCATTATCCCACCACAATTCGGCAGGGAAAACCAGTGCTCTACGAGACGCGATATAACTGATCGTATTCTGGACACGGCCCTAAGGAAATTTGTGCAACACAAGGATTATATTATAATAGACATGCTGTATCAAGAAAAGTTGTTGGCTACATTGCTTACTCCGTATTGGGCAAGAATTCAACGTTAAGCGACGTATGGGAACAACATAGTGTGCCTAGCTGGGTACAAAGATTAAAAGGCTATTACAGATATTATGCATGCCGTGCTATCCATTGCCTATCAAGCCTGCATCAGCTACTAACACAATAAGATTCCGTACACACTGGAGGCTCAAACCCGGCCTATCTTGTTCCCGTGCATAACAGACCATTGGGTGAATGAGACCAAGTATTATTGTCGCTTACCTGGCAAGATGAAATTCAAGCCAACTAATTAATATATCCCGGTAACATTGTATGTTGAATTATTGCTATATTTACTGCTTACATATAAACAGATCGTTCTAATCCACAATGTTATAAGCATGTTTATGTGCTGTGCGTCCACATGCTTTATATTTTATAGTTTATAATTTGTAGGTTTCCTGTCATTTGTAAAGTATGTTTGATGAATATTGCGCAGTGCAGTGTCTCGATTACATATACTTAAATTCATTACCACCGTGCCGTTTTATAGGTATCTTTGCTCTTTGGTAAACCTGCAGCTCTGGGACTGAAAGGCCTGTTTCATTCTGATAGAAATCAGGCCGTATACCTCGATTATTTCTAATGAAATATGCGAAATGATCTTATGTATTCTGCTTGTGTGTACGATCCGCGTGGTGCTCAAGTGGGACCTCTTGCCCAATACCTGATAATTCAGAATGTCAGCAATGCGACGACTTTCCCAGCTAACACGGCTGTGGACTGGGCAGCCGTTATGATATAATGTATTGCTTCAGAGAGCCTCAGCCATCCATCACATAACACCGGCTGAATATATTATAGGTTAATTAATGTTGCACTTCTTAATGATCACAGGGCTTGCAATATTGACTGACTAACTGATTGCGTAGATAATGCTTACATGTAGATATGTAGATAGTGTGTGTGGCTATTGCTACGACTGCGCGTACTAAAAACAAACATTAGTTGTATTAACCAGCTTCTCCAGCAGAGGGCCTTACTGGTTCAATCTCAGGCCCATCCGAGAATACAAGAAGCGGTTAGCTTACAATTGGTGTACGCGTGCACCATGACCGCATCACTATACTTGCACTTCATGCAGTGTTATGATCAAATGATGGACTGTCAACAGCTCCAATTATTGTTTTCGGGCTTGAACGGACTAGTGTTGCGTAATGTAGCATAATGTCATCACATCCCGGTGACTACCACAGTGTGCTGTTGGTAAATTGGGGCAGTAAAATCAGAGAGATGACAATCAGATGAATCAGTTTTAGCTTCTACTATGTATGCTCTGTCGATCAATCTAATATGCATCTCTTTCACATACTGTTATTAATAGTAGCTAACTCACCAGGTGACTGTTTCTTAAGCAATATATTCTGACAAACTGTTACTCACTCGACGTCGCAGACAAAACTTATGTTCAGTATTAATATCTATCCTCCATAGCGACATTCAACAAAGTACCTTAATTACCCAGGTGAATTTGGTCTTTAATTGGCGACCATAAATATATTCGAAAGATTCATATTAGTCCCACCTTAAGGGTTGCGTTACACTCAATCATATGCACCAAGCAGGAACATTCTCGATATATCGGCTAATAGTGTGTCAGGCAACTTCAATGCGTAAACGGTCTATTATCTCTAAGTACATGTCATATACAGGATATTTATGTATTGTAATAATTATCATTATTATCAAATATGTCCCTATGATCGTCACTGTGCAATTACATAGTCGCGCGTGTTAAATATCGAGTCTTGCAATTATAACGACTATGAATATTAAATTAGATTCTTAGTCCCACTTAACTATGTTATAATTATCAATGATCGTTCGATTATGCATTCGGATAATCATGCATATATAGTAGGGAGGTAAAATGGCATCAAAATGTGCAATAGGGAGTCGTAGTGATGTATGCAGCTGCCGCTCTCATCAATAACGCTTCCTCATTGCCTTTTTAAGACGATCTGTTACACTTTCGGAGAATCTCCTACTCTAAGATCACCCCAATACGTCATTCAAAAAAGCGTTTCGTTGGCTTAGAGTTACGTCTGCTGATGCAATGAAAGGATTTTTAAGGGATGTAGGATACACTAGGCCTGAAAGAGAGCACGATCTGTTGTTTGCTTAAGTTGAGGCATGCTATAAGCCGTGCAAACACGATTATTGCTGTCGCTAGCAAAAGGATATTTGGTCGATATCTGCTGCTGAGTTGATACCTCTCAACAAGTATATCACGGTCAACAGTCGACTACACTAAATAACCAACGTAACGTTATCCTTCGGCATGTCTGGTGCGTTGTCATGTCCCTAGTTTCCTGCTGGTTGTAAACGGAGTTGGTGACTAGACAATCGCTTATGGCCTCACAATATAATCGTAAGTCATGATGACTGAAACATGGTGTTGAATCGTCAGTGTGATGGAATTAATACTCTTGTGTATTTGATGTTCAACCTTATTTAATCATTTCTCCGACTGTTTGCTTCTTTGTAGGCATTTTCCATCAGTAGCTCCAACTTACAATTGGTCATATAAACACCATTGTGTTAATTGGTATATGGGGACGGAACAACTTTCTAAATGCGCCATTTATGAAAACTATCACCGTCAAGATATTAGGTCAAACAAACGATATTTGCTTGGACGGCCAATCTGATGTAATAACATAACAAGCAATATATTATTTAGTAGGTTTATAATGTATTGTCGCAAAATACCCAAACAATAAATACTGGTTGTACATTTTAGTGAATTAAACGCGTCGTTGATTATACAATACATTTTTGAAGGATTAATTTAGAAAAGTATTGCGTTGCATTCATAACATTGGAACATCGGTTCATATATTGACCCATGGCACTGTTGACGTAGCACTTATGAATTCCCAACCTCAGTCTATGACCCACAAAGACCTGGCTTATCTTCAGTGACAAATAACAAAATGACGGGTGAGGGCGTGACAAATTACCAGTTGATGCAGCATGTAGATATAGATAGACACGCTGAACCAGTATCGCGGTATCCACGCTATATTAATAAGAGATGAACATTTCTCACATATATGTCCAAATAGAAGGAGTCCTCATGCTAAGTAGATATTGTCGCAATGTAATTTGTCCGTAGATTTCTCACACATGTATACAATCAACACACTTTGTTAATAGCAATAATTATATAAACTTAAGATGTTGTGCAAATGCGTCGAATGCAACCGTAAAGTGGCAGCATTTTGGCTTCACCAACCACTATTGACACATTAGGTTACCATTAAAAACGTGATGAGTGAATGTCCATGTCTGTAGCAAGTGAGTGTGAATTTGCCAATTGTCACCGTTATGTGCATTAGCAATGACATAACAACAAACACGTTTGTAAAACTGTGTTGTATTTAGGATGTATCAGCGTGTGGTATGCTTTACTCGTTATGGTAACCAGGAATGTAATGTAATAAGCAATCTAGATGAAAGCACCCAAAAGAGCACACAATAATCAGCAAGAATGCCAAGGGAATAGCGCATTTCGCAAATATAAATGAAGTAGTAGTTAGTTTGGGCAGCATGTGTTGTAGGAGCATTATTCAATTGTGACGTAACAGGCAGTAGATGCAAATGTGCTGCAAAGTTTGCGTACAGAGCTCTGACATGAGTACACGGATGGAGAGACTTTGACATGTACAGCCACACGCGCTCTGTAAATCGTTTGTTATAAAACAGTAATAGGGAAACTATTTCTGTTGATTGGCCATGCAGTAAAGCATGAAATATTCGCAATGTTACATCCGTTGGCAATGCGTAAGTACAGTGAATAGTACTAAGCCAAAGATATACGAGGTTGCAAAAGCAATGCCAATTATCGAATGGATGAATATTTTCATAACCAACTGACTTATCCGATCATGCTAGATTTTAATATGCTTATATCGCTATTGCACCTGACAATACGTAGAAATTCGTTGCACCACAGGTTTAATTGGTAATTTCATCCTTCACGACCAGATAGGTTGGAGGTGATGCATCACTTAGCATACGGGATTAGTAGTCTGTTCCTCCCATCATCTTCGTACTCCATCGAGTACGATGACTATTCGGATATTGAAAGAGAACCTAGACTACATAATGGTCATGGAAACAATTGTAACATAGGTGGTAGCACTATATTTGCATATTATAGGTAAAATAGGACTTATCTTTGAGTTTCTAAACAATTCCATGATGGATGTGCAAAATGGACGTTTTGAAAGTGGGCTCATAGAACAATAAACTTGTGGAAACTAGAAGGATATTGTAAGATGCGTTTATCCGGCATATGATTGTGCATATAATTGTGCTAAAACATTCAACTAGCCTCTTTGATACATATCTGAATATCGACACTGTAGCACTGTTCATATTGGTGGCGATTTTAATACCTCCAAATAGCTATATGCCGATGAAGACACAGAGAGCAAACATTTTATCATTAAATGTTGAGTGCTGTGTCCTTTGATCACAAGGCCGAAAATCAACAAACCTGAGTTCGTGAATTACTGATAATGTATTAAGTTCCGACACAGCACGTACGTTACCGAGTGTTATACCTATTTATGATGTAAGTACTTACATTCCCTTATACGCACGAACCAAAGAGATAAACAGTACCCTGGGCATTCCATTACTGACGATGGCAACAGGGTAGTCGACGTAGCCAATACCTTTCACACATTTTGTCAACAAAAGTGCAATTCATTCGAACGAATACCCATCATCACTCTCCGTTTGTGGCAGGTCGATTTTTTTATGAAATGCGTTATTTAAACATCACCTGCACATTGGTTTAATATAATTTATGCCATCACGTTTGGCCGACGCCAGAAACCCTACGACAGTCTTCATGGGAAGAAGATAGCTTCTATGTCCGATGCCAGTGACGAGACGTAACGACTGCCCTGAATATAGCGATTGTTATTCCCGCATATAATGTAATGTGCTGTCCGTATTAAGTCGGTTATTGTTACAGATTAAAGCATAATAAATCCGACATTTTGCTAATAACTGGGGAACGTCATGACCAGTAAGTACTACTTACTAGACTTATAACAATCCACAATTACCACTGTACAGTATCAACTAGGCGGAGAACGGAGACCCTTATTAACATAAGACCCACATCCAATGCTGCCCTTGTCCCATTCAATGGGGTTGGCACACACCAGACAACGTCGCACGCCAGCTTTCCATGCGCTTCTGTCTTGCGGATCAAAGCCAGACAGGCCACATTCACTAACATCTTTCTTTACACATTCCTGCCACGTCTTAGGCCTTCCTCGCCCTCTTTACGCCGGGATTGATAAGTCAGAGACAGATTTGATACAGGACGTGGCACGCTGTACATGTCCAGACCATCTGAGGCGCCGGCTGCGCAGGACTGCTGTGATGTCATCAATGCCAAGTTTCTGGAGAAGTGTGTACCCGAAAGAGTTTCTTCTTGGTCATTGGTGCCACAAATCCAACGAATCATGGAGCGGTCGTTACGGCGGAGCCGCTGAAGGTCGGACGCATTTGGCGCCCATGTCTCGCTACCGTGGAGCATAGCTGATCTGACACAGGCTGAGTATACCTTGCCGCGCACCTTAGGCGAGATGTGCCTGGTGGTGAGGATGGGCAGGAGTTTCCTGAACTTTCCCCAGGCCACACAACACCTGGCGGCAATGGCACTCTCACAGCCCCCACCGGCACACAACATGTCACCCAGGTAGCAGAAAGAGGCCTCCACATCGAGCATGGTGCCGTTGATGTCCACCTGGATCACTGGTCTGCCATCGATGGGGCGAGCCTTACCCTGACATCTCGGACAGACATAGACTGGGTCAGCTGCCAGTGGCCCAGTGGTGCCGCTACACTTCTTGTGAACCCAGAGCCTGCACCGTGAGCACATGATGGAGTTCACGCCAACACCACATCGACACAAACAGCACAGGGGAACTTGCCGGAGTTCTTGAGAACATCAAGACCAACACCAGAGATCAGGAACTTGGTCTTCTTCATATTGACACGAAGACCCTTGCCCTCCATGCCTGTCTTCCAGGCCTTTAGCTTGGAGACACACTCCACCAGTGAGTCCGCAATGACAACCAGATCATCAGCATAGAGGAGCTCCCATGGCACACCAGTGCGAAACTCGCGTGAAAGCGTCTCAAGCACTAGAATGAAGAGAAGCGGGCTGAGGACCGAACCCTGATGCACGCCAACTCTCACACCAAACTCCTCGCTGTACTGGCCATTGACCCGTACACGACTCCGGGCATTGGAGTACATGCCCTGAATGACACGCACAGCCCACTCCTCGACACCAAGACTCCTCATTGCCCACCAGAGGACCTTCCTAGGCACACGATCGAAAGCCTTCTCCAGATCAACGAAGGCGAAGTAGAGTAGTTTATTGGCGGCGATGTACTTCTCTTGCGCTGTCGGACAATGAAGATGGCATCAGTGGTGCCTCTGCCAGGCACAAAGCCGAACTGCATCTCATTGATGTTCACCATATTGCGAATGTAGGGGTCCAGAACTCGTTCTAGCAGCTTCAAGACTTGGTCTGTGAGCTTCAGACCGCGGTAGTTGCTACGGTCAAGGGCCTCACCCTTGCCCTTGTAGAGGTTCAGGATGATGCTCTCCTCCCAGTCCGCTGGAGTCTCACCAGTACTGAACACTGCCTCCGCCAGTTGCCTAGTCAGCTCAACTCCCTCCTCACCGGCAGCTTTCAGCATCTCAGCTATGATGCCTGACGGGCCAGCCGCCTTACCGCATTTCATCTTGCTGAGTGCTTTGCGGATCAGCGCCGCGGACACGCTGGGGGGCGGGCCAGCAATAGGAGCGACCTCGGGGAGCTCGTCATCCGGCCACTCAAATTCGATGTTGAGCAACCTAGTATAGTGCTCAACCCATGCCTTCATCTTGTCATTATCACTGAGTGCAAGCTCACCAGCGTTATTGCGCACACAATTTTCACCAATGATGTCCTGATTTGTGCGTTCCATCTGTTTGGCGATACGGAAGACACCATCCCCGTTTGGGGATATGTTAGCAAATTCCTCTTTCTCCGCCTCAGACTTCGCCAGCCAGACGACTCGTTTAGCCATGCGCTTGGCGTCATTGTAGGCAGTTTTTGCCTCCTTGGCCTCAGCTGTCTTTCCTTCCTTCCTCAGGGTGTTGTACACCTTGAAACAGGCCCGCTTCTCCTGCACAGCGTCTTCCACCTGGTCATCCCACCACCAGGTCACAGGTCTCCACTTGTGGTTTTTGGACAAGCCACAGACTTTGGTGGCAGCATCCAGCAAAGGTCCCTTCAGCCTCAACCACACAGACTCTACTAGACTAGCAGGGGCACCAGCTACACCAGCAGCGGCAGCAGCAGCCAACACATTCTCCTTGAAGGCCTCCTGGAACTGGCTGGCAGTGGCCGGGTCCCTAAGCTTCCATGCCCGGATGCGAGGCGTGAACTTGCGTTTCTTCACATGGGGAATGCGAACAGCAAAGTCACACACTACCAAATGATGCTGTTGGACGCACTCCTCATTGGGGATGACTTTCACATCGCTGACGGCGCCACTGAAACTCCTGCGATAGAGTATGTAATCTAGCTGGGTCAAATGGTTGCCGGAGCTGTATGTGACAAGGTGAGAGTCCCTCTTCTTAAACCAGGTGTTGCCGATGCGAAGACCATTGGCTATGGCGAATTCTAAGACCCTCTCCCCTCCTGCATTACGGGTGCCAAATCCATGCCCGCCATGAGCATCACTGTACACTCCGGCGGCAGCGCCGACGTGACCGTTCCAATCGCCGACCTGGATGAGTATCTCAGAGGCTGGAACCTTGGCGACAACGCTTTGCAGCTGGTCATAGAAGTGCTCTTTGACAGATTCAGGAAGTCCTGCTTGGGGTGCATACACGGAAAGAAAGGTGAAAACCGCCTTGCCAATGATCAGCTTCAGCAAAAGGATCCTGTCGGAGATGCGCTGGACTTCAATGACTTTGTCCACCCAGCACTCGGCCAACAACATGCCAGCTCCACCTTGGCCTGACTCGTGTGAGCAGTAGAAGAACTTGTATTTGGAGTCCTTGCCTTTGAGTGTGCGAACCTGGCTGGCAGCAAGACTGCCCTTCCACCTGTGCTCTTGTACACCGCAGAAGTCGACTCTTCTCCTCGTCAACGTCTCGATCACTTCTGTGCTTCTTCCTCTCAGAGTTCCCACATTCCAAGAGGCAACTCTGAGCTTGGTCGGGTGCTTGCTTGATTTGCCGCGATGGCCGGACCCTGCTTCCCGCGCCCGCGAGGAAGCCAAGCCCGAGACGTTACCGGCATTCTGTCTACGACGTCTACCAGCACCGCCTATCTCTGAATCAAATGTGGACGTAATCATAATAATGAAGCAAGTTTTTAACGGAGCGGCTGCCCTGCCTGACCTCCAACTCACTCAGCTTAAGGTGCCGAGGGACCTGGCATTTCTGTTAGGGCGCCGACCCTTAGCCAGTTCCAATAGGATATAGCCGCCCGACAGCGGAGGTTTGTGATCAGAGTTTCCTTCTCCTAGATGGACGATCCTTCCGGGTTGACGAGCCCCATCTACCCGGAGGCAGACTGTGATTAAGGGTAGCCTCACATTCCCACACTCATATCCGGAGCGCCACAGCTGGAATACCAAGATTCCTACACGAACAGAGAAATAACTGAGGCTGAGCACCAATAGGCACAACTCTCATCCATGCGCTACAGTTGTGCCTATTGGTGCTCAGCCTCAGTTATTTCTCTGTTCGTGTAGGAATCTTGGTATGGTAGTTATCGAAAGCCATTACTGTGCACCCAATGATTTTTAGGTGGCAATTACCAACACCTACCACAAATTTACGGGCTAGAATGCATCTACAGCGAGATCTTTGATAAATGACAGGTATCGGCTCTGTTACAGGTCAGAGGTCTATATGGATAATAGTTGTCGTCCCCAAAGTACCGTTAAGGGTCTTTATAACATTGTATATGATTATATCCAGAAACAAAGATATCTAATAGATGTGAAGTAGGTAGTGTATTGATACGTTGTGTTAATATATGCTGCTATCAGTGGTGCTAATTGGTCCCACATTTCATTTATTTTGTAAATAGAATTAAAGTGACGGCATCATCTTGTCATATATGAAAACAGACCCGCATTTTTGTGCAACGCTTTAACCTGATGTAAGCAGTGAGTTTGAATTAAGCACCTAGCATCATGCTGATACAATCAACAGTAATAATCAATAACCACCGATGTTTCACCGGTCTTGTTTCGTACTTTGCCAGGCCAGTTGTTGCATAATAACGATCTATCACGTAGTTCATTTTCATATCTCTGTCAGTCGACATGATCTAGTAGTCGTTCATCAAATAATTATGCCACCAATAAAGATAATCACATTTGTGCAGTCATCTACAGATCACATCAGAAGTAAGAACGCTCTCATTAAATCGTCAGACAGTTGCTGACACTGTTTATGAATTTACATTGCAGTTGGAAAGCGCAATCTGACACGCGCCCTTTGCCAACACTGGTCATGTAGCGAAAGATGCTGACTGACAGTAACAAAAGGGGTAATGTCTCAAGGATACTCCATCATCCGACACATAACACATTCGTGATTCGTTTAGGCAGATGTTTGTTCAGGCCTATTTCATTACCACAAAATACCTAAGCATTCAGTGAAACACGTATCACTGGCACATCACGCGTCGTCTCTTGACCTACTTAAAAATTGTATCCCTACCAATCCATTCATCGACAGCCAAATAACACGATGCGTATATATATACCATTGGTCATGTGGTGGCAAGTTGACGTAGACAGATCTTCCATCACGTTTGTGATCCGATTGTTATATTGCGTGTTGCGATTTTACCCCGTGACTAGAACGCAAAGTATATCTGCCGTGGTCGAATGATATGCATCGTGGCATTGGCTTCGTGCATATATGAGCTTTTGACGAAATTGGCAAGTTTCCCGATATAATACATGTGTAATATTGTTAATTGCGGCCGGCAACGTGTCGGTGAACTGTGCACCACAAGAGAGTGGCCGTAGCACATGCATGGAATCCTTATCAACACTGGGCTTACATATCAAGTTTAATGTTATAAGACCTGCATTCTTGAACAACGAATTGCGGAGCGCATTGACGAAGCTGGCTTTGGTCGATGACAAATAGTTATGGGTGAATCACGAGATCACAACACCTTTTATCACCCCATATATCGTGATATGATCTTTGTCATTCTAATGCTCACTACTAGCTAATGACTTTGTTGTACAGAGATTGTACCAGTACTATGGGTGATGAAGCTTTTTTCTGGGACACGCTGTCAGATGCATTTAACTGGTTACCGCATCAATCAAGCCGTACAACGCGGCTACCAATGATACTTGCCATGTCGGCTACCCATCTATCCATCAAAACTGATGTAACTAACCGAATCAAATACAATTAGTTTTAAATCTTCTCACGAGTAATTACATATCAATGAAAAGTGTTTGCGTCTGGCTCCTCCTGTGTTCATTTACTACCATTGCCCCCTCCCTATATTTAAAGGAAAAAACGGCTCTTGTCAATGCTAATCTGATCAACGTGTGATGATTCTGAGAATCTGTACAACATACATAACAAAATGACGCTGACAGATCAAATATGACGTACGGTGAATACAAGCAAATCATATTGCGGTCTAGACGTCAATATAAAACAAACGACACTTAAGAACGTTTCAATGACTGACATCACAGCGGCAGGATTATAAGCGGGTGATTAGACTAGTTGGCAACAGTGCAGTTATGTATGATGCCTGCTGCCTTTAGAATGTGACAGATACATCTATAACCTGAATAAACTCCTAAAACAACCGTTCCCAGTATTTCTCTTTGATGTCATTTTTTATATATGTATGCGACAGATAACTGCGTTTGTCACCCTCCTTAAGCACAAGGAATATTTGAGCAGGCGCTAAACGCATAGAATGATAGTTACATGTTATCGCCAAAAGCAATTTACTGTTCTTCTGTGTATCATATCACCAGCCGGCCTTAATGGAACGCCGGGTATTCATATTCATCCAAAGCAATGTCATTATTTATACGACGAAATGGGCCATGACAGAAATACATACACACCAAACGAGTCGTGATAATGCAATTTGGAATATTAATGTCAGAATGTAAACTCACGAAAAGCTCCCACACAGTATATCATATCTTGAAAAAATGTTCTTACGTCAACGTTGGCATCACCTCTCCACATCGCGCGTCGTCATTATTTAGTAAAACTAGTTTTATTCTATCTTATGAAACAATTGGTTGCATCCTATTAAAATTACCAACCGGAACTTAATCATTACTGAATGTAAACAAAATCGGTACAAATATGCAAAGTCGATTCCTATCACGCCCAAAGAGCAAGGATCTATGTCCCCGGAGGAAAACCGGTGACCACAATAATCAGATGATGAAGACAAACTGAACGTCCATGACATGACAAAGACGACATCGTGCTTATTGCGGCAATCCAGTGAGACGACAAACGACACTTTCGGTCAAATTACTGATTAATCATCACTCATCTAAAGTAACCACGACTCTCAAAGGGTCAGAAGTCCCGAACAAAACAGAAATAAAGAATCATACTAATTAATATCTCAATATAAAGATCAATGAAACCTGGACTTCAGACGGCTTAGTTTCTGTTAAACTAGATGACACCATTACCAAGCAGAACATTCATATATTTCTCGGGGATGTGAAGCGACCTCTATGTTGAACTAAGGAATAACAACTAAACAGCTCAGTCATCATAATGACATCGGTATAGATGATTACTCTGACATGGAAAGAAATATCTATGCAAAAACGAAGGAGGAAAGTTAGTACCACACAAAGCATTAATGCTGCGAATAGCTAACTGGCAAAGACTTCAGTGTATAGGATAAACTTTCAAGTAAACATTATACTAAAATATAATGGCGACGCTACTGATACCCTGCATGGACTTTATCATGATTTTTAAATTTAAGCAGTTAGAGGACCTAGGCTGAATAATGGATATGTAAACGATTGCAACATAGGTGATTACACTTTGTTTGAATATTATCTAACTGACAGTGATGTTTGTAAACAATTCGATGGTAGACGTACGAAAGAGATGTCGAGAAAGTATCCTCACAGAGCAATTCACAAAAACAAGAAAGTTATTGCCAGTTGCATTTAAGTGGCTCCACATAGAAGTGTTAAAACATTTAATTAGCCTCGATACAGACCTGGGTATTGGGATTTTAGTACTGTCTATATTGGTGGTGATATTCACATCTCCACAGAGCTAAATGTCGATGAAGATACAGAGAGCAGGATTTTCATCATCAAATATTCTGTGCTCGTCTATTTCTTCATTGTAGTTGTCACCTTTTACAAACCCGAAAATTATGGACGCGGTACCAAGCTTTAAAAGCAAAACTTTTGGCGGAAACGATGATGCTAGTGTTACACGTATTAAAGCACATTATTAGTAACATCACCCACCAGAAACCCATATCCGTAATTTGTCATTCAAAAGCCAAACTGATTGCTCGAGGAAATTAAAATCTAAAACAGGTTTACCCATGATCAAAGCTGGCACTCTGTAAAATTTTATGAAAGCCAGGGATATAAAGTACATTGGACAGTAAATATTGAGACGTAAACCTTCCCACATTTAATTTATAGGTAAATTGCATTAACTAGAACGGCATTATCTTACCACAAATGAAAACAGTGGTGACAGAACCACATTCCATAAGTACGTCGAATAGACCGGATGATAAATTTTGCTCTGCTAGCAGCTTTCATCGTCAAATCCGAATCATAGCTCATATCAATCCACGGTAGCGGAAGTATGTGTGTATGCTGCTCGATTCCGTCCTCTAGAAGGGCAATCGGTGACTCGGTGTGTAAGCAACAGTCAATGACAAAAGCCATGGACTAATGCACCATTCCACTTCTTGTGAATGATAACGTAGCTGTATAAGATATCGATTGTAGTTGGACATTCTCTCTACAGGCGATGAGATGCCTTGTGACCAGAGCGAGAAAGCGTCTCTGCAAATGATGTGCTCAGCTGGACTACGTGGTCTAATCAAGGACGGTGTTTGACGCAATTAAATCTAACGCAAAGATAATGGCGACTGCTGAGACGACAGCGATCCATCACGTACTTCCTTTTCACATCATTTCCAGTCGACAGGATCTTGTAGTCATTCATAGAATATCTATGCCGTAGATAAATAATAATCAAATCAGTGAATAGATATTTACAATATACATCACAAGAAGGAATGCTTTCAGTAAATTGAAGCTGCTGAGACTTAATAGATAATTACATTGCATTAATGAAGCGAATTCTGACACGTGCTCCATGTCAATACCGGCCATATAACGAGCGATGCTGACTGACTATAACATAATGGGCATAATCCATCATCCGTCCCGTTACACATTCGTTATGGCTTTAGGCAGATATCTCGTCCTTAATGTCACCTTTTGCAACCAAGGCATTTTTCAGTCATATTTCATCGTCTCTTTATCAACTTCAGAATTGCTCCCCGGCCATTTATTCATCGGCAGCCAAATCACGCGATGCGTATATATACCATTGGTCATGCTGTAGCAAATTGACATAGACAGATATTCCATCAAATGCGTGATTCGATTGTAATATTGCTTGTTGCGATTTTACCCCATGACTGGAATGCGAATCTAGCTGTCTACAAATGGGCTAAAAAATTGTAAATTACCAGCTCAAGTTTATCAATAGAACAGCTTAAGATGATCGCGACGGGCACGTCTGTGCATAGCGCACCAATAAAGAGTTACCGTTGTATATGCACCGTATCCTTATCAACACTGGCCTTCTACACATGACTCATGTTTAATGTAATTTCGATTGGCAGTAGATAGTCATTTCCGTGTAAAGGTCTGCCGAGGGTCTCTCCTTTTGCAATTGTTTCACCATTTACATCCAAGCTGAATGACCTCTCATAGTCAATTGCCGAAGCGGCATCGATCAGGCATCGCTGTCGTTATGATTCCACCTATTCAAATGGCCTACATATCTACAAATAAATCTTTTCGAATGCAAAGTTTCGGTCCATTTGCAAGCTCACCTGAAACAGTGCCACTCACCTGTCATAAACAAAAGAAAAATTCCTGAGTTGATTATAATGATGAGGCAGTTGTGATTAGGGTGTGTTTTACTCTCAGTGACGTCGTAAGCCCTTATCACGAATAATTCCAGAATCTGTGCATTGGGGGTAATCTAAAGCATTGACAATGGTGATAATAGTGCTTCGCCACAAAGCTGCGGCATCTATCTTCGAGTTACTCAATGCACCTCTGTTTTGCCATATGCTTCTATACAGCCTCATAAACTGTCGTAGTTGGACGTTACACAAAGGCAGCCACGTGTCTAGCGATCGGAAATGTTTTTAAACAACTAGTTAAATGGAAATAAATGCAGCGTCCATTTTCGATGTGAGGGATGCATAGTGGGAATAGCCATTCTGATGCTCGCTACTCGCAAAAATTACCTTTATTATATTTGGAATGCAAAAGTATCATGGGTGCTGAAGCTCGTTATCTTTTTCAGGGATAAGCTGTAAGAAACAATCTAACTTGGTCGGGGTTAATTGTCAGTAAACTTACCTGACAACCCATACTACACCACCAGGCTACCATTAATACAAGGTTGGCTGTTTTCCATCTCCTCCCTCTAATGTTGATCTGATCTATAAAACCGAGTCAACTGAGGACCATTTGACGCTTTCAAATAAGGTACATGTGTGAACGATGCCCAATTTTATTGATGCTAATGTCAATGCACTCCCTCTTTGTCAGGTTCCAGTGGCCCAACCGCAACTAGAAAGCAATTCGGTATAATTTGTTTATACGACCGTTGTTGGTAGATTTATTCATCAGGTATCAGCTCGCCAGAGGATACTTAGTTGTTACATTAACATCAAGGTTCCCGTTTCCATTGTTTTATGTTGCCAGTGCTCGCATTATACAGCAAGTAACCTAGCTACAAACAGCAGCACCAAACCATAGGCCTCCATGCGGCGATAATGACTTACTTTTGTATATGTTGTATTGTTATTGCCCCTCAATGGTTTTTATGAAGATACAGATAGGCAATTTGTCCTCTAACATTCTTATTCGTCTATCCTCCTTGTGATAATAACTGTCATTGTACATGAGTTGGCACCACGCTGCAGTCGGCGTAGTAAGGTGGACATATTAGATCGAGTGAAGACATATATATATATCAAGGAGTAATTTGCATCGCACAAAGAGGCATACAGTTGTTGTCACCCTTGAGACTTATTGCGTCAAACTCAATCAATATAAAAGCCGTTTATTTCGTTTCTTTTCTCGGCTCTGTGAGGGGCTGTGTCTTTACGTTCAGTATAATGATCCCGCATGCGTAATACACGTCATAAAAGGATCGTGACAGTCCTGCTATGTATTTGAAATAGTAAGTGATGTATTTCAGTACGTTATTAAGTTAATCACGAAAATCCGAATTGGCACTACAAAGTACGATGTTGATGTTGGTCCAATTCAGTTAAACAAGATGTTTGTAAATTTAAAATGTCGCATTTTGTGTACACAGTGGGCGCGGTCTACAATGTTGAAAGGTTTTGTCACTAACCATGAGGCGAAAAGAATGTTTTACAAATGACAGAAGCCGCTGAATGGTCAGAAATTTGCATTACTGTCTGTGTTCAATGCATAATATAGAAAGGCATTGTGTACACCTCACCCAACGCTGAAAATCCTATGAGCATGACTATGAGAGCAAGGATTAACGTTGCAAGCATTCTTAAAACTATATCTTGACATCACTCAATGACATTTAACGGTATCGTCTGTCAATATCAGAATAGGAATATTTTTCAGGTTGGCAGCAATAAAGCAGCATGTTCATTACGACATGTCACCATCAGTCACGATGATCATCGGCGGAATGTTCTGTGATTACAGGTGTTAATCCACCATCATGTCTACTATACACGATGATCAGGCTCAGCACACCTGTCCCAGCATACGCCATTCTGGTATCAACAAGCTAAGCTATGACACTCAAATACCTCACTGATGGAAGGTATAATTATATCAACATACTCATACTGTGTCTTTTCTACGTTAAATAGAATGTTTCAATGATTGACACAACAGTAGTTGGGTTATGAAGGGGAGATTAGGGTAGTTGGCAACATGGCAGTAATTCATGAAGCCTTATGCTATTTGTCAACCAGTTAAAAGGTATGCAAACATGACAGGTACACCCATTCTCTGAATAAATTCATCACGCAACCTTTCCCAGCACTCCTCATTTTAGATATTTCATTAAGTTACATGTGACAAATGACTGCGCTTGTCGCTCTCGGTTGGCGCTTGGCTATATGCGAAAATGGAAGCTAGGAACCAAACGCATAAAATGATAGTTAATGTTATTGCTATAGACTATATACTGTCATCATTTATATCATATCACTGGCCGACCTTTATTTTCATCCAAAACAAAGTCGTTATTTTTATACATCTGCCCACCTTAAAAGCTTAAGTCGGTTAATTGGACACGCAAGTAAAATGCTAAGTTTATGGGCAATTTGTCCTAAAATCCATCAAACCCGGGTTTTTGACGACGGTCAACGAAGAAGTGGACAATGATTGAAATGCATCCATACCGAACCGGTTGCGGGCCAAATAATGCAACCTGGAATATATCGGATTTATCACTTACCAAAGTGTCCAATGCAATAAATATTTCAATCATTTAAAGCAACTTATTTGGGAGCATAACGAAATTCAGTGCTGCCACTTCGCGGTCTGCTATAAATGACGCCATAATTTCAGTACATGTTTGCCCTCTTAGTGCGCAATTATCTATGTAAAAATCAGGTACAAGTTAAATATATTCTATGCACTAATATGATAGCCATCATAGCTAGGAGAAGTGTTTACCGTAAGGATGACATTTGTTAAACGGCTCGCACTGTAGTGGCTCAGTGACAGGTTCATCCACGACTGAAGGGGGCTGTTTACAAAACCAACAACCCTCATGTCCGAGCGGCATGGGTCCCGAAGAGGTAGCAACTCTCGAGATATAATGACCCGTTGGGAGCCGACAGATGCAATTACCGATGTCACTACTCTTCCCAAAGTCCTCAATGATGTCTTAAAAAGCAAATAAGTGAACCCGCAAACTTGCCGTAGACTAGTGCAACAATGCGGGTTAAAACCCATATCAGAGGCAATTGACTTATTCAAGCATGCTTCGATGGCTTTTTTATTTGACAGCTTTAATCTGCCAAATTCATATTGCCTTTCAATCGCAGTAGTTAGCACCAGTAAACACAGAGAACACTGTCGGATAATATGTCCGTAATGGAATGACATGTTCAGCATACCAAACAGTATATATTTGATAGGAGGAGTCAAGCACTGCCTCAATTATTATCCTCGCTGCTAGGGTCGAGGTCGACATGCTATTTGCATCAACGTTGATATTCATCACAGTACGTCGTTGAAATATTGTACGCACGGCCAGGCACACGATGATTGACACCATGACACCGGCCTTGCCTTGCTTGTGAACATTTGGGGTACATGGCGATACCATTGATAGTAGCAACCAAGGACGGATAATGGCGTGACCATTCGCCATATCGTCGCAGGATTTAGAGACTTTTTGTTACAGCTTGATTCAAATAAAGTGTCAAATATTGATTTGTCTACTCAAAGGTGGCGCCAAAAGTCCAGGATGACACCACTGATCTCACCAAATCATCCAGTGGTTAGTTCAGATACATCACACGCTTAGTGACGCTACAACATGTAGGGGTAAGGTTTCTGTGAGTGACCCCATGTCACTTCGAAAATTTGTCACATTAACATTATATATAATGCATCTTGATATCTATGCCTGATATCCCGTACCTTAAATCCCGTTTATTAGTGCATCTGAGTAGGAGTGAGTCGACTGCCGAACCGTATGTCATATAGAAAATATTAATATTGATGTAGAGACAGTGATCATATTTGAATTCGCACACGATAGTTTAACATGGTCCGTTCATTTTCCATGAGTACGCTGTGACTCCCCCAAAAGATATAATAACTAGAAGATATCATTTTTAATTCCACCAAGCCACTTCGTTAATAGTATTCGACGTAAAATCCGCTAATCCTGTCTGACCGGTGGTAACAACATCGAGGAGAGCTTTGTGAGATCACGGGGTATTAGTGCTTTCTCTCTGCAGTAATTTTATAATAAGTGTCACTCCGGAAGCCGATGTCAGACAAGTCGCCGCCACAAGCTTCATGTGTAAACCAAGTACATTTAGGAAACGTCACAGTCACTTTCAAGAACATAGACAGAAGGAGTAATGTTAAGTGTATGAAGTATGAACGCGGTTACAATTTGTTTTTTTAAAGATATAATAAGATTGCCTCCCAAGTGGTAAAGTTTGTCAGGGACCAAAACATTTTTTTTCTGGTCTGTTATTAAACAAGATAAAACTGTTATTTCTACATCATACAATAAAATTGCTTACAAGCAAATTATATTCTTGAATAAGAAAGTTCATCAAGTTTACCCTGTCATGTAATATACTATCTTTCTTGCGCGTTAATCATTGTGACATTCATTTTCTCGAATACAATGCCGTTCATACTGTACGTCTTCTTATATAATTGTAACTCTGCGTTAGTTCCTGAGTTAGTGAAAGACCATGAGCATGATATATTCTGCTGTACCCATGCATCTTGTGCCAATAAATCACATTCCATAATATGGAATCATATTAACTTAGAAGAAGCACTTGGAACAGATGTATACAAGGATGAATTAATATAACGCGGTCATATATTAACTGGCCACCACTTGAAATGCATTGATCTTACTGAAGAGTCGATGTAGCTCCAAATGGCATCAATAAGCTCTCCAGCGGAACCTCAGTGAACCCAAACGCTCTCTTGACCCCAGTAAAAACAAGTGAAGCTGCAACACTCGCTTCAAATAAGCAGAACCGATCTAAACTCACAGAATGTATAAGAGACAATTATTCTTCTGTGACCTGAGAGCACGAATAGAGACTTTGGTTCGTGATTCATGACTTCGCTGCTGTAAGTTTGAAAGACTAATGAGCTCGACTAGAGAATCCTAGTACACCTTATCCTGAATTGCCATGCACCGCATCCGGCACATAATGACTCATACCATGACGCCGCCTGCAATCGTTCCCGAATATCTCGGGTATGTGGCACAACCACAAAATAGATGGGGACGTGACAATTTGCTAATTCGTCTGTAGATTTAGAGGTAATGTTATTCTTGTTTGACAAAAATGAGGTTTTCGATTTTTCTGCTTGCTTAATCAGCGTGGCGCCAGCGGACTGGGCATGGCACTTTATATCTCGTCCATGAACGTGTGCTTTCACTGCAATGACAGCAATGGATACGCTGAGGTAATAGAAGCGGCTACAATAAGCATACAAAAAGTTCATATTTACAAAGGATACAGTGCGTGCACAAATGGAAGGGGACAGCGTTATTGCACTATAGGTGATCATTGATAGAACCGGTCCTTACTTTAGTATATGTCATCCCTCTGCGTATATGTCTGGTCGAGACATTGATGAAATGCATTTGTTTGATACGACGTGCGCATGGGTAAATATCATTCATACCATCAATCTTGGTCGCCACCACGAGCTAAACGAGACAATACAGCAGCTCTGGTGCTACAGTTATGCTTCTATTTGAATTATGCTCCAGCTTCAATTATTTCTCTCTTTGCGTAGAAATCGTGGTAACTAAACCCATGGATGTGTATTAGATGATCATTTCGTGGCGATTACCATCAGCAACCACAATTTGACGGGCTTTAATGCATAACACAACCTTTCCCAGCACTTCGCATTTTTGACATCTTATTCAGTTGCATGTAACAGATGACTGCGTTTGTCGCTCTATGTTAGCGCAAGAAATAATTGATGCTTTATACAATATACAGCAATGGCAACCAGGAACAAAAAACACACTGATTCATATTTACATGTTGTTGCTATAAATTATTTACTGTCATTGCTTATATCAAATCACTGTCCGAAATTAAAAGAACCCTGGGTGTGTATTCGATTATGCAATTCTTACCTTACATGCTCATATCAGAGAGGAACGACGGTCAATGAGAAATAAATGTAAAATGATTGAAATGCATCCACACTGAAAGGGTTGCAGGCCGCATTATGCATCCTGGAATATATAGAATTTATCAAAGTGCCAGTTTAACAAATGCTCACACGTAGTATAGCGTATCAAGATATTCTTTCCTTACACCACAATCGCACTACTTCTGCGCAATGTAGGTTGTTACTTACTGTCAGCCTTGCTTTATTCTATGCTATTAAGCGATTGCTTACATTCGTATGAAATTATCGACAGATAAATCGACTTATTTCGGCAAATTCTGTAAATATGCCAATGCAATCCTTAGTTAAATTCTTCAACTAATTTGGGAGCATAGAGAAACATCAGTGCTGCCACTTTGCTATGTGCTAGATATGGTGATGTAATTTCAAGTACTAGTTTGTCCTTTACATGCACATATCTATGCGAAAAGCAGGTACAAGTTGAAGATATTCGATGCGCTGATATGATAGCCACCATAGTAAGGTGGTGTGTTTACTGCACGGGCCGATATTAGTCACATGGCTTGCACTTTAGTGGCTCAATCACAGGTAATTTATCTCCTTCAACTAAAGCGGGCTGTTTAAAAAACCAACAACCGTAATGCCAGAGCGACAAGGGCCCCGAAGAGGTAGCCACTGTCGAGATATCATTGCACGTAGAGAGATTACATTTACAATTCCCGATGTCGCTACTGTTCCCAAAGTCCTCAATTATGTCACAAAAAGCAAATAAGTGAACCTGCAACACTTGCCGTCGACTAGTACAAAAATGCGGGTTAAAACCCAAATCAAAGGCAACTAACTTATTCATGCATGCTTCGATGATTATTTTTTTTGAGAGCTTCAATCTGCCAAAATTCAATCACGTAGTTTAAAACCAGTAAACGTAGAAAACACTGTCGGATACTATGTCGGAAATGGATTGCTCATTTTATCAACGTTGATATTGATCACAATGCGTCGTTTGTAATACGACACACATTGCCAGGCACACGATGACTCACACCATAACACCAGCCTCGACTTTCTTGTGAGTGCATGGCGAAACCATTGATAGTAGCGACCCAAGACGATTCCCCAAATCGTCTTTGTATTTGGCTGCTTTTTGTTTCAGGTCGATGCAAATGAAGTGCCTGATTTTGATTTTTCTATACAAGCGTAGCGCCAGAAGGCCGGCGATGACGTCATTTATCTTATCAAGTCACCCAGAGCTTAGTTCACATATGGACACTTATGACGCTACATCATGTGAGAGCAAGGTTTCTTCTGGGAGTGACCTTATGTCACTTCGAAAATGCATCTGTCACATTGACATTATATATAATGTATCATAATATCTGTCCCTGATATCCCGTACCTTAAAGTCTTTTAATTAGTGCATCTGAGTAGTAGTGCTGATTGACAGGATCTAAGTCATTGCCTATGGTGAGTTAATTATGGTTTCATTGATTTTCACCGGTAGACCCTATATCGCGTTGATGACGATCGGGATAACGTCGAATAGATTACGGTTTATATAATTGAAACTCTGAGTTTGTTGCTGAGATGGTGAAAGACAATGAGCATGCCATATTCTGCTATACCATGCCTCTAGTGCCAATGGATCCCATCGTACATGACTCAGCATTACGGGGTGATGATAACCAGGGAACAACATGCAATTGTAAACGATAAAATTAAGCGCTGTCTACTTGTGCTAATTCAATCAGAACAAAGCAACTTGTCCGTTTTATTCTCTCACGGAGCTGCAATAATGCATTTCGGCCAATAGCAACATTGAAAACCACTGCGATGTTCTTGTTACGTATTACCCTAACTAGAGTTACAAATGGTTAACTGTATGCACCAGCGATCATAGTTTGAGAAACAAATCTATTTGCGAAAATAACAAAAATCTACATATGCTCAGAGGGCTTGCCTCGAACGACTGGATAAACAATAAGGTATTTACAAAGCACACTGTGCGTGCGCATATGGCGACTGACTGATGCACCATGATCCCTCTGGTAACATCAGCTTCATGTGACAGTGTGCACAGTTTATTACCATCATTGCTGCCAGGAATTATTTTAACCGAGGCCTTTTCATTACCGTTAATGGTGAGGTAAATATCCTCCATAATGATGGACAGCATATGAGATACTGAACGAGCTTGGGTAAAAATGCATTATGTATCGATGTTGCATATGAAATTATGGATGCCCTTACTGTTCCAAACTCATTAATGTCACAAAAGCAAGCAAGTGAATCCGCTTGCTCTCGCCAGAGACCCGTACAAACATTTCAGTCAAAACTTAAAGCCGAAGATAAGTGCGAGTTAATTTACATTTGTTCATATGCTCCAAAGCTTCCATCCGACCTTCAGATGTTTTAAAATGGTGTGAAAGCAACATAGCTAACACTGATCGATAATGCTTCCGCGTATCTTGATAAGAACCGTGATATTATGTTATCATGTCCCTGAATTGCTGGTACGTCTTATGCAGCCCGTATTGGATTATATTTGACAGAAAATGGCCAACCAAACCACAAATGAGTGTTTATTAGATAGAGACACTCTTTGGTTCAATATTTCTCAGACTTATTTATGCATCTTTATATTTACAAACATGGACAAAACGCCAGCTATTGATCGTGCCGACGCATAACCCCAATTGTAAGATTATTAACGTATACCATGCATTAGCTTCAAGGGGGTCCCATGATATTTTTAGCGGCGGCATTTACCATCGTTTATTCCACTCAACGATTCTCAGGCACATATGAATTTTATAATCATTGTTTGGAATTGAATCCACCAGTAAATGAGTTATATTGAATGCTAAGCCATTACCGCACCACAGTACAATACATAACATTAGCATGGTTTGATTGGTATAATAGTTCGAGCATATACGTCCATGCTGTCTTCGGCCCTACATAGTTTTGCGTTTTTTGTTGTGTAGGTTCTATTTTTCGTCATTAACCTGCCAATCCCTTACGAAGAGCGATAATGGACTCCCATAGCCATAATCAACAGGGACGAATGTGGTTATGAACATAGAGCACTACAAATACTTTACTTCCCCGACATTTATGCAGTAATTACCAAGAGCAGCTTGGTTTAAATCATGGTCGCGGAAACTCAACCAAGCCGAAAATGCTGCCTGCATCATCTGGTGAATATCACTCATTAAAGGTATGGGTTTGATGATCGTTTTATGTCAACGGACATTTTACAATAACAGCAATAGGGCTGCAATCCTGGAAACATTGTGTCATTTATCGTGTTCACGGTGTCGTTTTTTACTTAAATCTCAGCGGAAGGGCAACGGCTTTGGAAGGATACAAACAAAATTATGCGCGGTTTTATGTTCTTCATGAGAAATTATACGTGCGCAATGGTTTGTTTGTTTTCCGGTCGGCGTCTCCCCTAGATTTTGTTACATTCTTGAGAGCCTGTCAATGTTTGAGAGTGTGAAAGTTTAAAGCTAAAGGATTGGAAAGGCTGCGCATTTGTGAATCACAAAACAGTCATCCGATTTCAGGGATATCAATTGCAGGTCTAATCGATAGATTTAGGCTTTAAGCGTTAATATATGAAGACATATAAGTCTACCCTAAACGTGAATGGCAGTTACTGCCTGCAATATCTTCCTCAACGGCCTTAAACCTGGCTTAAGTAACGAAAATACGGACATTGGTATTGATTTAAATCAGCGATGATCTAAGACATCGTTGTATTGGTTATCTGATCAACATGAAGTAAGTCATTACCAATGATAAGTGGTCGTTTGATATGCCTAGCTTACATAATGCGTTCACCATTAGCAAGAACCTGCCAATCTTAACTCTACAAACCACCCTGCTGCATCTGCACGCGTTGCGGCAAGCTAAAGAAGCGCCCAGTGGACTCATAGAGTGGTATTACCGAGGTGAAGGGTATAAACTACAAAATGATGTGTGCAGTGCAGAAAGGGAAATTTACAATGAAGCGAGAAATTCGCAGTAGCTGTTATTTTATTCACTTAGACTCTCTCATTCGGCATTGGCCAATGTAGTGTTCGATTCCATAGTAAAACAGTTATATGTGATACACTTATCAGTAGCTCTCATCAACCAACGCAGTTACTTCGATCTGATTGTAAGGTGGCTTGAGGTTTATTGCTTGATACTACGACTTAATCAAAAACCGATCGAATCCACCCATCAACTAGTATCAACTAAAGGAGGCTCGGTTTCGGGTCTTCTGTCGAGTATTGACCCTAAAATTATCCCTCAAGCGCAAATTACTAAACACGGTGTCCCATAATGCACCTGATCTGCCTACACACGATACATTTTAAACAGCAAGTGGTCCAGTGCAGCAGGATTTCTTGGGAAGAGGTCATATTACATATTATTCTGTGATCAGTTCATCGCCTTGATTACACCGGTCACTGTAACCGGGTATTAAGACATCCGTCTTTAACACACCAAATTGCTGGTTATGAGATGGTCATATGTTTTCATCTTGAATACAGTTCTAAAGCATAACGCAACACATGTAGAAATAGCAGGAAATATATCAAAAAGACATTGGAGATATCGAATAAATACGCACACATGCACAGAGTCAATGTGATGCAGCAACACAAGATATTAGACGAAAGGAGCTAATATATAGGGGTGAAATCGCATAACGCATCGCGGATAAGATGTCGATATTTGTTTACATTATTTCGCAACCATACTGTCACTATGGCTAATGAAACATCGATGATTGGGGCTGAAATTCTGGAGTTGCCCGAGAGATGATGCGTGATTATTTGATGATGAACAACTTACTGCATGGTAAGGTATTGTATCGTAATGAAATATGCAACTCGAATGATCGGTGACAGAAGGTGACATTGAAAGAGACAATAGCAATCGAAAATGTGTTACATTTATCTTCCTACCGCCAGTATTAAAAAATGAGCATGACTGGACCATGATTTCTTACTGTAATGTATAAATCCTCCATAGTTGTCAGATGATAAGCGTAATGTGAGGGAGAAAGTGTTCCTTCTAGCCACAAATGTGATTCTCGTTATCTTTGGCACCAATATGTCTAGAGCGACTACAAGATCATGGAAATTATGTAAAAAGAAAATACGTGATGAATCGCTCAGCAGCTGTCATTTTCTTAGTTAACTTGCGTATCACTTCGAATGAAGGAATCCAGTAGCAGACATTCACATATGAACGGTGATATTAAGTGGTAATGAGAGCCGCGAGTACTGAAGCAGCAGTGTTGTAGTATGACATGGTGTTTATGCACCTGTACACAATCATTATTAATGTGATTTTGAGCTTTGGATATACCTTTGAATATGCATAAGATGCATGACGTACATTGTGGCCACACCTGGTTATGTACGAATTTTCTCAGTCAGTAACGATCTCATTTCGAGCAAATCACCATGGTTTATTGGTGCTAAATGTGTATTATTTTAACAAGTTGGCGCTGTATTAAAAGCCCGCGACATATATTAAATATACGCTTTGAGCTAATAACACAGAAATGGGAACACGTAACAACTATTTTTACATGTGATTAGATAACATTGCATATGTTAGCCCCCAAGAGTTAAATCAAGTTTACATAACAACCTATTAAAGATTCAATGTCACCCTGGAATGTCAGATATTGTCCACAATATTTCACATTAGAACATACGCCGTCGAAATAATAACTGTGAATATACGAGGAAAAGAGGAAGCGGTATGAGGATGGACAAACAGTAGTTCACCTGTCACATAGCGCAGATTAAATCCGTAACATTGTAGGGGTCGCTGGTAATTGCCACCAGGGAACAAGTTAGCGAGTGCATGTCAATAACTACTCTTTAACGTGCCCAGAATCAAACTCTCAGAGTGAAATAAGCAATGCAGCATTTTTGGAATGGGCAATTATTGCACTTCTGTGAATGATTTGATGCATGACGAAAGCTGCGAAAGCAGCAGTCATTGCTGGTCACCTTGGAATCAATTATATACGATGGTCACCACGTAGCACATCACATCGTCAATGCTGACGCCAGGGTCGGCCGCTAACAAGGTAATCAATCAGATGGAACATATGAGCACTTGAGGTCACAGCTGGTACTGTATCCGCTCCTAGCGCAATCAGAGGTCCTCACATTCAATCAAAAGACGAATCCAATGTTCAAGCTACGGTGTAAGGTTTTCGTTTACAAATATACAGCATACAAACAGTTGAGTGTCATTTATTCGTCGCATCCATTTTCTCTGTAGGTACTGCCACTTCTATCCTGGCTAATCTGTATCAGAATAAGTTTTCTACATGAAGCGTTTGTCGGATCACTGCCCTATCGGCTTCGTGGCCGGAGACCGAATTAGCAGATAAATACAAAACTTGCCTCATTTGGATTGGGCTGCCGTGACGACCCGGTTACTTCGGGCGACTTGAATTTTTTTATATGCGTGGACTGCAACGAAACGCCGTCTGAGTAGTATGCGGTAATCGTTTGAAAAAACGTACTTCGAAAGATACCGAGTGAGACAACGATGATTTGTCGAATACCAAAAATTGTGTACACAAATGACAGTTGAGAAAGCATTGATGAATTATTTACTGGCCACTTAATCTACCAGCAGCTGATTTCTCACTTAGACATGGTCTTCACATTACGACTGTTGTTGGTCTTAGATAGTCAAAGTAACCCCGGATATTACCTGGTTATTCATATACATCTTTTGAGCTATTCGCAGACCTTAATGGAAGCTGATGCTTATCAATGGCTATGATTTGTGACAATAGTTAACAAAATATGAATAACGCACCATAATGTGCTTCGTTAAAGTTGCTTCCCTGTGGAATAACCATGAATTATACAGCATGAATGAATAAGCTTCTATTCTGATTTATTTTATCGCCGGGATAAGTAAGGGATCGGTATTATCCTACCACCATTCGGCCGAGAAAGCCAATGCTGTAGGCTACGAGATGTACCTGATCGTATTCTGGACTCGACTCTAAGGACGCTTAAATTACACAAGGATTATGTGATAATAGGCATGCTGTACCACGAGCAGTTGTCGGCTTCATTGCTTAACCCTGTATTGAGCAAAATTGAACGTACAGCGACGTCTGGAAACAAGATAATGTGCCTAGCTTGGTACAATAATGAATCAGGCTATTACGGTTATTATGCATGCCGTGCTATCCATTGCCTACCAAGCCTGCATCAGCTACTAACACAATAACATTCCGCAAACATACCATACTCGTAATACGCGAGCATTAACCGTGCGTCCCTTTCAATCAGTAACTGAGCTACGCCTATAGAAGAGTCGCCTAGCCATACATCACCCATGTAAGCATCACTCTGAAACATTTTCACGTTTAACAAAGCTGCCTAAGAATTGGTAGTTCATATTCCATGCCGTTATGACATCTGAATATGTAGAGGGTTTGACATCGATAATAAGATACTGATAACCAGTAATTTGCATTTTGCTTCGTCTGATTTCGCTTTGTTGATAATTTCTAAACTATTGCATATGCTATGTGCTACTTCTATGATTGACGTCATTGGGAATACCCATGGGCAATGAAAACCTGCCGCTAGTGTCCTTTCCACATACCAATATGAACTATTTACTCGTGCACAGTGAACTAGAAGGTTTCATCGCCTTATATACCCTGTTGTACGTACATACGATTGTATTTCATTTTGCGTCAAATCCATGGTCCCTACTGATCAATTGGAATGATTTAGCAGGCATATTAAAATATTAAATTGTAAATATATGTTTAATATATCCATAGATAGAATAACATAAAGTTGGTGATATTCGCGACCATCAAACTACGTTTTATGGTCTTAGATAACATGTTATGGTCTTTTCCTACCTCAACATTGCGCTCTATTGTTCCACTCATTGTAGAGAGTTGGCTCAACGTCAGAATTCCTAACTTACGGTTATGTGTAAATTTCAAGATATGGCAGATTTATTATATTGCTGAGAGCGCGTCAGGACCAGTTAGCATCAGAAACTTATCAACTTCATACTCTATCTGTGGACTGCGTTACACAATATATACATTTCGCACCACTCTCTCTGGCGTCCATCAACAATGTGTATCATCATAAGAGTCCCCCCTTATCGGTGTAAGACGTAGCAATATACTGAAATTATCGGTCCATAACGTGCCCAGATACATGTCTTATACTGGATATTTATTTACTCTGCCCTTAGAGATAGGAACACAACTGTGATGAACAATACATCAGAGATGCACTGGGGTGGTTTTTATTCACCTGTGTAATGTACTAAGTGTATATTTGAAATATCACCTGCCGTCGAATATAATAGCTGTTAAATATTACGCTACGCTACGTTACACAGTGGCATGACAAGCCTTTCTGCCTTTTTGAGGTCTGCTAATTTGTTTCACAACATAGACCGATTCCAGTGATATCGAACTGGTGACTAAATATGTACCTGAACATTACACACTGTTGGTAAATTTGATGGCGGGTTGAGCTGAAAATGGAGTGAGCTGAAAACTTGAACTTATTTTATGTAAGGCATGGATAAGTGCAAAGAATTATTCAACCTCATAACCTCTGGTTCCTTTCATCCTACATTTGCTATATGTACCTGGCTTAACACCTGATATAGGTCGATGTGCGATGAACTCCAGCATAAATATAAATCCCGCTCGCAGTGACTGGAGGCTCAAACCCAGCCCTAATATAAGCTCAGCTATCTTGTTCCCGTACATGAAGAGATCATTAGGTGAATGGGACCGATTATTAATTTCGCCTAACCTGGGACTTTCAGCTAACTAATTACTATATATCCCGGTAACATTGGCTGCGGAATTCTTGCTATATTAACTGCGTACATATAAGCAGATCGTTCTAGTCAACAATGTTATATGCATGTTTTGCGCTGTGCGTCCACGTGCTATATATTTTATAGCTTAAGTCTATAATGTTTAGGTTTCCTGCTATTTGTAAAGTGACTCGATTACATATACTTAACTTTATTACCACCGTGCTGTTTTACAATAGGTATCTGTGGTAAACCTGCAGCTGTGGGGCTGAAAGGCTAGTTTCATTATGTTAGAAATTCGGCCGTTAATACCTGATGAAATATACGAACTGATCTTATGTGTTCTGCACGCGTGTATGATGCGCGTGAAGTTCGAGTGGGACCTCTAGCTCAATACCAGATGATTCAGTATGTCAGCCATGCGATGATTTCCCAACCAAAACGGCAGCCGTCATGGTATAATGTATCACTTCGGAGAGCTTCAGGAATCCATCACAGAACACCAGCTGAATGTCTTCTAGAGTAATAATGTTGCATCACTTAATGATCACTGGGCATGCAATATTGAATTCCTTCCTGATTGCGTAGATTATGCTTACATGTAGATATGTAGATAGTGTGTGTGGCTATTGCTACGACTGCGTGCATTAAAAAGACAAGTTGTTCTCTCTCTGGAATGTCCAATTTAAATAGGCATTATGTTCTTGCATTTAATGTGTTTATTGGCGATGGCATGATATGGGGTAGTAATGACAAAGGTGAATAGTAGAGTAGGTCTCTCGAAGGAGGTTTTCGTCATTGCCCTCTTTACTGTCTGCATTCGAAAAATCACAGGTCTTGTAAGGCCCTTAAGTGTGACAATTACTGTAAAGTCCTTTATCTGCAGACATTGCGCTACTTTCACCAGGTCACTTGCGCAAACGCTGCTTTACCAAGCTGAATATTTCAAAAACTAATGTGATTTATCATAAGATGGAACGAACAGCTGCTAATGAAATAGCTGATAAAGCGTATAAGCTCGTCATTGGTTACTTCTATCTCTTGCTGATGTGATTAACGCCGGACGTTCATGAGGGTGCTGTCACCAACATCACAGTGTGAGTAATCTTGAGTTGAAAGAGGATCATGGCACAGGCGGGAGAGCAACCCCAGCATATGGCCTGACTGGTTCAATTTCAGAACTTAACTGCACTGCAATTCTCTATCAATATTCAACAAAGAAACCTAATAACCGAGGCGGGTTTATTTAAGAGTTGTATACCTAGAAATGTCGCTCAACCGTAATTTACGACCAGAAATAGATTTGAAATATTCATATTAGTCCCACCTTTAAGGGTTGCATTACATTCAATCAGATGCAGCAAACAGGAACATTATCGATATATCGGTTAATAATGTGTCGGGCAACTTCAATTCGTAAACGGCCTATTATCTCTAGTTACATGTCATATAATAGCAAGACTCTTGAATTGCTATCATTATTATTATTAGCAAATATGTCCTTATGCTCGTTACTGCGCAATAACATAGTCGCGAAAGTCGATGCGAGTTAAATATCGAGTCTTGCTATTAAAACGTCTATGAAAATTAAATTAGATTGTTAGTCCCACTTACGTATGTTATGATGATCAATAATCGTTTGATTATGCATTTGGATAATAATGCGCATATGGTAAGAAGGTAAAATGGCATCAAATGATGCAATAGGAAGTCGTAGTTATGCATGCAGCTGTCAGTTTGCGCCGCTCTCATCAACAAAGGCTTCCTCATTGCTTTGTAAAGACGATCTGTTACACTATCGGACAATCTCTTACTCTAAAAACCACCCCATACATCATTCAAAAAAGCGTTCCTTTGGCTTAGTGTTACGCCTACTGATGGAACGTTAAGGGAAGGAGGATACACTAGGCCTGAGAGAGAGCACGATCTATTGTTTGCTTAAGTCGAGGCATGCTATAAGCTGTGCCAACACAATTATTGTTGTCGCTAGCAAAACTGGCCGAAGATAATTGGTCGATATCTACTGAATGTAATACCTCACGACAAGTTTATCACGGTCAACCGTCGACTACACTAAATAACCAAACTAAAGTTATCCTTTGGGACGTGTAGTGCGTTGTCATGCGCCTACTTTCCTGCTGGTTGTGCACGGAGTTGGTGACTAGACAATCGTGTTTGGCCTCACAATATAATGTCGTAAGCTCATAATGACTGCAACATGGTATTGAATCATCAGTGAGATGCATATAGACTGTTGTGTATTTGATCTTATTCAATCATTACTCCAGTTGGTTATATAAACGCCTTTGTGTCAATTGGTAAATGGGGATGGAACAGCTGCAACTACTTTTTATTGGCACCATTTATGAAAACTATCACTGTCAATATATTAGGTCAAGCGAACGACATTTGCTAGGATGGCCCATCTGATGTAATAACATAACAAGCAATGCATTATTTAGTAGGTTTATAATGTATCGCCACAAAATATCCCAAGAGTAAATACTGGCTGTACATTTTAATCAATAAACCGCGTCGTTGCTTATACAATACAACTTTGAAGGGATAATTTAGAAAAGAATTGCTTTGCGTTTATTGCATTGAAACATCGGCTCATGTACTGAACCATGGCACTGTTCAATTAGCACATATGAATTCTCACCAGTTCGGATCTCGGCTGAAAAAGCCAAAAGTCCTTATTTGTTAAGCTATGTGCTTCTACCCTATGTCTATGAACCACAAATACCTGGCTTATCTTCTGTGACAAATAACAAAAACGCCCATTGACGAGTGAAGGCGTGACAATTTACCAATTGATGCTGTATGTAGATATAGATAGACACGCCTAACCAGTATTGCAGTACTTACATTCTCTTCCACTCTATATTACAAAGAGATGAACATTTCTTACCTATATATCCAAATAGAAGGAGTCCTCATGCTAAGTAGATATCGTCTCAATGTATAATGTTCGTAGTTTTCTCACACATGTATACAATCAATATGCTTTGTTAAAATCAATAATTATATGTACTCAAATAGTTGTGCCAATGCGTCGAATGCTACCGCAAAGTCAGCATTCAAACTTGACAAACCGCTATTGACACATTAGGTTACCATTAAAAACGTGATGAGTGAATGTCCATGTCTGAGGCAAGTGAGTGTGAATATGCAAATTGTCATCCGTATGTGCATAAGCAATGACATTACAACAACACGTTTGTAAAACTGTGTTCTATTGAGAATGTATCAGCGTGTGGTATGCGTAACTTGTTATTGTGGCGATTTTAACACATCCAAAGAGCTAAATGCCGAAGAAGATACAGAGAGCAAACATTGTCCTTTGATCAGAAGAACGACCTATAAGTTCGTAAATCACTGATAGAAAATTTAATTCCGACATAGCATGTCCGCACCAAGTGGTATACCTAATTATGACGTCGGTACCAACGTTTCCTTATACGCACGAACCGAAGAGATAAACAGTACCCTGGGCATTCCGTTACTGACGATGGCAACAGGGCAGTCGACGATAAAGATAAAGCGAATACCTTTCACACATAGTGGTGTCGAATAAATGCTAGATTATTTAGTGCATCATATAAACAGATCAATGTAGGTGTCACTTTTTACAGCACCGGAAATTCTGGATGCGGTACCAAGCTTGGAAAGCTGGAAATGGTGATGTCAGTATTGATCGTTAAAGTTAAACTCACCCATACACAAATCTATATCCGTAACCTGTCATTCGAAAACAAAAGAGAATGCTCGAAGAGGTGAAAATGACAGCAGTTATTTCCATATCCAAATCAGGCTCTCCTCGACATGTGTGAAATTTAGCTTCCGATATTGTCGTCAATATTCGATGTGAGTGCTTACGAATAAGTGAATAGCCGTTCCTACGTACACTATCCAAGACATTATTTAAAGCGAATTATGTAAACGTTTGTTCTTACTGGAAGGTATCACTATGTGAGACGCTTCGACTTAGAACGACAAGGGGATACACTTCCAAACGCTAGCATGATGCATTAGAAGGAAACATGCCTTACATATCTACAATGTAAAGCCTTCAATCCCTAGTTTTGAACAAATGGCAAGGTTAGCATCAGTTCATAAGGACACGGACGCATGATTCATGCGCACACAGTAATGATAGATGTTTCCAATGGTGGTTCAGTCATGGTAACAAGACAGCTACGTTACATGTTCGATGAGGCTGTTATAGCAGACATGGAATGGTACGAGTAAGGCACTCAGCTGGAGAGGTCAGTGACCTTATCTCGTCGTTGTCAGGTGCTTCTTGCCACTCTCGATGACTCCATAACACTGGCTACGGCAAGCTACAAGCATATGACGCGGCCAAGATTAAAGCAACGAAGCACGTGCAGTGGCGGACGATTCGTTCAATCGACTGTGCAGTTTACACCTGCTTGTTCCAGCCTAACAGAAATGAATGTTTTTTCTAGCTTGCTAAAGCAGCGTTGGTGCAAGTGACCAAATGAAAAAGCCTAACTGTGGCGTTAGCATACGATTGTACGCCAATGAGGATCCCTGTCAGTGTTATTCCTACTTATAGGGCACAATATATTAAGCAAATACACAAGCTCGCTCTCCTTTATAGCAGCGTCAGATTAGGATAACATTTCTGCTCTATTAGGTTATGCGATATTGCCTGTGTATTATTCCATTTCCGAAGGGATTCATTGTTGTTATCTTTACATCACGCGTGAACAACAACAGAGAACCAAATAGCTTCTGGCAAGTGGCCGTAGTGTGTACGCCATGTTGTTCCCGCTTATGTCCAGTTATGTTACGATACAATCACGCGTCATATAATTCGTCAAGTGAGTGACGATGTGTTTCTAATATAATGCAGAGTAAGCTTTATCGAACGGTTCGATTAAATGTGTTAGACTTACCATCTGCAGTCATTTATTCATCGTACCCTAATCAATGATACAAATATATAGACATGTATATATATGTATAATTGTATACATATATTTATATATATGCATATATATATGCATATATATATATATATATATACATATATATATATTTATATATATAATATATATATAAATAGATATATATAGAGATATATATATATATATACATATATATTTATATATATATATATATATATATATATATATATATATATATATATATATATATATATCTATATATATATATATATATATATATCTATATATATATATATATATATATATATATATATATATATATATATATATATATATATATATATTTAGATCACCTAATCTAGACACTACTGTAGCGCATGGAATAGAGTTATGCTCATATTTGTGTATAGCCTCAGTTATTTATATTCTTGTGGGAATCTTAGTATGGTAGTTATCGAAAGCCATAGCTGTGCACCATATGATCCTTAGGTGGCAATTACTATCATCTACCGCAAGTTTATGGCCTTTAATGCATCTACAGTGTGTTAGTAGGATTAAAGAGACGGCATCATCTTGAAACATGTGAAAACAGAGTCGCATTTGTACGCAATGCTTCAGCCTGATATAACAATCAATAACCACCGATGTTCCATCATGTTTCGTACTTTGCCATGCCAGGTGTTGCATTATTCATGCTTATGATTAAATTAGTCCCGTAGAGCAAGAGGACGCAAATGCCGCGCTCAGCTTGACGGAATTGTCTAATCAGGGATGGTGTTAGACGCAATTAAACCTAACGCAAAGTTAATGACGGCTACTGAGACGATAACGATCCATCACGTAGTTCCTTTATCACATCTCTTTCAGTCGATATGATCTAGTTGTCGCTCATCAAATAACTATGCCACCGATAGCAAGAATCTCATTTGTGTAGTCATCTACGGCTCACATCACAAGAGGGAACGCTTTCATTACATCGTCTGACAGCTGCTGATACTGTGTAAGATTGCAGTAAGAGAGGACAATCTTACACGCTCTCTATGCCAACCCTGCTCATATAACGAGAGATGCTGATTGATAGTAACAGAATGGGCAGTAATAATGGGTAATGTCTCTAGGATGCTACATCATCTGCCCATTACACTTACGTGATTGCTTTAGGTAGATATTTCTCTTTAAATGTCACGTTGTGGCTACCTAGGCACTCTTCGGGCATATCTCAATATCTATATAAATACCTAAACATTCAGTGTAACTCTTAGCACTGGCACAATTCGCATCGTCTCCCCATCTACCATCCCCAGCAATCCATTCATCGACAGCCAAATAACACGATGCGTATATATATATATACCATTGGTCATAAGGTGGCAAGTTGACGTAGACAGATCTTCCATCACGTTTGTGACCCGATTGTTATATTGCCTGTTGCGATTTTATCCCATGCCTGGAACACTAATTAAGGCTTCCGTGATGGAATTATATGCATCTTGGTATGGCATTGGCTTGGTGCATACATGAGCATTGGACAATATGGGCCAGAAACTTGTCAATGACTCGCTTAAGTTCCCTGATATAATACTAGTGTTATATTGTTAATCGCGACGGGCAACGTGTCGGTAAACTGTGCACCACACAAGAGTGGCCGTAGCACATGCATGGAATCCTGAACAACACTGGGCTCAAATATCAAGTTTAATGTTAATTAGATAGATCTTCTTTACAACCAAAAGCTTTCAAGACGTCATTTGCTAACCACGAATTGCGGAGCGCGCGTTCAGGTTATTAACAAAGCCTTTGCAAAACCATAGCAACATTTGGTTTGATTCGGTTCAGCCCCACCAGGCAGTACATTAATAAACCTTGACGCGGCATATGTACTGTCTTAGTGTTTTGAAACCGCCATAACACGATTGTGAATCTTCTTAATGACTAATTAAAATGGAAATTAATGCATTATCTATTTTGGATGTGAGGGAATAGATGGTGTGAATCGTCAGTCGGATGCTCACTACCAGCTAATGATTTTGTTCTATCTAGAATGCACCAGTACTATGGGTGCTGAACCTCATTCTCAATTTCAGGGATAAGCTTTCAGATCCATTTAACTGGGTTCATTATCAGTTAACTGATCTCAGCAATCAAGCTGCACTACGCGGCTACCAATGATACTTGCCAAGTCGGCTATCGAGCTATCCATCAAAACTGTTGTAACTCAAAGTCAAACACTATTAGTTTGAAATATTCTTACGATTAATTACATATCAATGAAAAGAGTTTGTGTCTGGCTCTAGCTGTGTTGATTTACTACCTGATCCCCCTCCTTATATTTAAAGGAAAAAACGGCTCTTATCCTGTGGTGATTCTGAGAAGCTGTACTACACATATAGCAAAACGTCGCTGACACGTCAAATATGACGTACTGTGCTTACTATGCCATGAAGGATGACAAAATGTGTTTTTGCGGCCGGCTGACAGGACATTCAACACATTTGTCATACAACTTTATAACCGTGACATTTTACACCAACTCTCATATAACTTTGTTACTGTGACATTCAACACGTGCTCACGTATTACTGTGCTATCGTAATATTGAATATCAACTATTGTGTCCGAACAAACTGCCGCGACTAGATCTAGAGAATGGTTGAGTTGATCACCAAACTCCTAGTAATTATATTATAACACTACTTGGTAGGTTTTTCATGCTTTTGTGATAAAGCATCCGACATTCATTTATGCAAATTTTGATGAGTTCGCTCGTCCGCAGGTTCCCACGACACAACTAACGCTAGAAAGTCAGTCTGTGTAATTGGTTTATGGGAACGTTGTTGGTAGATTTATACATAAGGTTCCCGCTTGCATTGTGTTATGTCCCTAGTGCGAGCGATGCAGAAAGAAATAGTGAGAGTAAGGTCTGATCGACCTGCAGGATCATACTATAGATCCCTATGTTGATATAAATGCCACGTTCGACTGTCCCGCTGTCAATTGCAGCCGAAATAATGACTGTACTGTTGTATGTATTGCATTGTTATGGTAACTTAATGTAGCTATGAGGGATAGAGAGTTGGCAATAGAATATATCTCTCTTTCCATACTTCTTGTGCGAATGGCTACTTTGTAAATGAATAGGGAAAACGCTGCAATGATCATCGTTGGGTAGACGCCATGGATAGAGGACCGATGGATAGCTATCAATAATACATTTGCATTGTTACAAGAGAAATACAATCCAAGTAATCCCAGAGAATAATTGAGTAAACTTAATCACGATTAAAGCAGTTTTGCTAGTTTGCTTTCTCACGAAGCGAGCGAAATTGTCCCCGCATGCAAAACACACATCATAAATGGATCATTGCAAAAGTAACAGTCATGCAATGAATGTGAAATAGCATTTAAATTATATGTATTTCAGTATATTTAAGTGCACATCGTTCCTCAGTGAGCAGCACAAATCGGCATCTGGCTCGTGGAAATTAATTTTTGAGGTTGTGCGCTATAGATGGACCCATTTGGTAAAGGCAACACATGCCAGTGCATTCTCTAATAAAAAACGAAAAGCTACTGATGTTTTTGAATTCAAAATAGTCGCATTTCGGGCGCTGTCAGCCGTAGTAAAATATGTGCCACTAAGCGTGATTTGCAAAGCCTATTCCATAAACGTCATTAGCTGCTGTTTGGTCGGGAATACACATAAAGTTTAAAGGAATTGTTTGTGCCACAACCTACATTACCCTTCTTGCAAGCATGACAATGAAATAAAGGATTAAGGGAACTCGCATTCTTAGAACTATATCATGACATCACTCCATGAATTCGAAACAACATAGAATTCAGATAAAAAAGAACATTTAGTAAAGTTTCATTTTAACAGCAGCATCAGTCAATATAGAAGCAGGAATATTATTCAGATAGGAAGCAATAATACAAAATGTTCATTACCACATGTAAGCATCAGCCAAGTTCGGCCTTGATGGCATTTCCTTTCATAACAGATGTTATTCAACCGTCATGTGCAATTTACAAGTTGATGATGTTCAATTGAACTACTAAAACTAGCCCCAGATTGCGTCCTCCGGGGATCAACAAGTAATGCAACTCAAATATCGCGCTTATTGAAATTATTATTACATCAACAAACAAATCATATTGCGGTTTTAGACGTCAATATAAAGCAAACGACATTGAACAATGTTTTAATGACTGACATCACAGCGGCAAGATTATAAGCGGGTGATTAGACTAGTTGGCAACATTGCAGTTATTGATGATGCCTGCTGCCTTAAGAACGTGACAGATACATCCATTCTCTGAATAAATTCCTACACAACCTTTCCCAGTATTTCTCATTACTGTCATCTTATTCAGATGTATGCGACAGATAACTGCGTTTGTCACTCTCATTAAGCACAAGGGATATTTGAGCAGGCGCTAAACGCATAGAATGATAGTTGCATGTGAAAGCCAAAAGCAATTTACTATCGTTCTGTATATCATATCACAAGCCGACTTTAATGGGACACCGGGTATCCATATTCATCCAAAACAATGTCATTATTAATATGAAGAAATGGGCAATGATAGAAATACATACGCACCGAACGGGTTGTGATAAGGCAATCTGGAATATCAATGTCAGAATGTAAACTCACGAAATGCTCCCACACAGTATATCATATCTAGAATAATGTTCTTATGCCAACCTTGGCATCACCTCTACACAACACGGGTCGTTGTTAACTAGAAGCAATTGGTTACATCCTATTGAAATTACCTTCCGGAACTTAATTATTACTGAATGTAAACAAAATCGGTACAAATATGCAAAGTCGATTCCTATCACGCCCAAAAGGCAAAGATCTACGTCCCCGGAGGAAACCGTTGACCGAAATAATCAGATGATGAAGACAACCTGAACGTCCATGACATGACACAGACGACATCGTGCTAATAGCGGCAATCCGTTGAGACAAACGGCACTTTCGATCAGGACAGAAATTAACACCCCACCAAAACATAAATAAAGAAGCATACAAATAAAGATCTCAATATAAAGATCAATGAAACCTGGATAACAGACGGCTTAATTTTTGTTAAACACAGATAACACCACTCAAAGAACATTCATATATTTCTTGGGGGTGTTTAGCGACCTCTATGTTGAACTTACTAATTCAAACTAAATAGCTCAGTCATCATAATGATTACTCAGACATGGAAAGAAATATCTACCCAAGAGCTATAGAGGAAAATTAATACCACACAAAACATTAATGCTGTGATTAGTTAAATAAAAGGACTTCAATGTACAGGATAAACTTTCAAGTAACCATAATTCTAAAATATATTTGCGATGCTCCCCGTACTCTGCGTAGACTAGATCATGATTTTGGAATTGACGCAGTTACAGAATCTAGGCTGAATAATGGATATGTAAACAATTACCACAAAGGTTGTTACACTATGTTTGAATATTATTGGGCTATTGGTGATGTTTGTAAATAATTCGATGATAGACGTATGAAATGGATATTAAGAAAGTATGCTCATAGACCATTGAGTAATTTAAGAAAGTATTTTTCAGATGCATTTAAGTAGCTCCACATACAAGTGCAAAAACATTGAACGAGCCTCGATAGATACATTGGTATTGGAACTGTTGCACTGTCAATGTCTCCACAGAATAGAATATTTCGTACATCATATCAACAGATCAATGTAGTTGTAACCTATTACAACCCCGGAAATTATGGTGGAAACGATGCTGTTAGCGTTAAAGCAGGTTATTCGTAAAATCAGCCAACGGGAACCCATATCCGTAACTTGTCATTCGAAAGTCAAACTGATTGCTTGAGGAAAATGCTAATCTACATCGGGTATACCCCTGATCAAAGCTGGCACTCAGTAAAATCATTCCGCAAACTACCGAGTTTTCCACTGTGATGGTGAGGCTATTTGGCAGAGGGTTTTCATCTTTTATAAAAGCCATGGATATAAGGTACAGTGAAAGTACATATTGAGATGTGAACCTTGAACGGCACATACACTTGTACAATTTGTTGATACGATAACAAAATCCAAGGCCAACAATGGGTCGAACATTACAGTAATCATTGATAAAGTAGGTGATTGGCATCATTGGCTACAGCATTAAACACAAGCAATGAACTAAAACGAAAATACCAAGTACAATATGGACACAATACGTCTGGTGTGCTGTAAAATTTAAGGGTGGTGGGCAACATATAAAAATAATATTAATCATAATTCCCATGTTGTAAAATTCCCCCTATACGACCAATTTTGTATTAAGATGTAAAGGTTGGTGAACGCGATTAGAACCCACTGAGGAGCCCTCTCAGTGTTATTCTACTTTCGTAAGGTACAGAATATTCAGCAAACACACAAGCTCGCTGTCGTCATAACAATGTCAGATTACGATAACATTTCTGCGTTCTCAGATTATGCGACCTTTGCCTGTGTATGATCTCATGTCCGAAGGGAAGCTTAGCTGTTATCTTGACAACAACAGCGAGCCAAATAGCTTTTGGCAAGTGGCCATGATGTGCACCCCAAGGAATGTTTTTCCCCGCTCATGACCTTTAATGTTATTATAACAACAGACGTCATATGATTCGTGAAGTGAGTGATACATTGACGAGATGACAGCCGCACTCAGCGCCGTGTTACACAAATGCACTGCATGCTAAATGAACGATTCGATTAGTGCCAGTTATTCGAACGAATGCCCGTCATACCTCTCCGTTTATGGCAGTCGAGATGTTGATGAATCGCAGTATTTCAGTAGGACGTGCACATAGGTTTGGATATCATTCATAACATCACTGTTGGCCGCCACCACAAGTTCATCTAGACACTACAGCACCAATTATTTTATGATCCATTTTGTGTTCAGTTTCAGCAATTCTGCTGTTTGTGTAGGCTTCATGGTATGGTACTTAACAAAAGCCATTGCTGTTCACAAGAAGACCACTGAGTAGCGCTTGCCATCAACCACCGCGATTTTACAAGCATTAATGCATGTAGAGCGTGATCTATGAGCAATGATAGGTATGGGCTTTGTCAACCACCTCAACGTCTTCATGAGATATTTCCTTCTGTTGCTTTGCATATAGAGCGGTGTTGTCGTGACAATAATGTTTATGGCATATGGACTACAGGATATCATTACGGATAATAGTTGACGTCCCTCAAGAACCTTTATGGGTTCTTATAACATATTATATAATTGTAATCAGACGCAGATAGGTCTATAGATGTGTTGTAGGTCTCGTATTGATAGTTATATTTTGATACCTGCTATCGTCAATGTTACCAATTTGTCCCCAATTTAATGTTTTGGTAAATTGGATTAACGAGAGCGGCGTTATCTTACCACATATGAAAACAGTGGTGATAGAACTACATTCCACGTACGTCATAGAGACCAGCTGATTAATGATACGCTGCTCCGCCAATGTGTTCTTAATCTACCTGTGGATGATAACTTACCTGTATGATATATCGATTGTAGTTGGACATTTTCCTACAGGAGATGATATGTCTTGTGAACAGGATGAGAAAGCGGCTGTGCGAATGCGGTGCTCAGCTTGTCTATGTGGTCTAATCAGGGACGGTGTTAGACAAAATTAAAGCTAAAGCAAAAATAGTGGCGACTGCTGAGACGACAGCGATCCATCCCGTCCTTACTTTTCACATCATGTCCAGTCGACAGGATCTTGCAGTCGTTCCTCAAATATCTATGCCATAGATAAATAATAATCCAATTAATAAATGTCATTTACAATTAACATCACAAGAAGGAATGCTTTCAGTAAATTGAAGCTGCTGAGACTTAATAGATAATTACATTGCATTAATGTCGCGCATTCTGACGCGCGCTCTATTCCAATACTGGCCATATAACGAGCGATGCTGACTGACAATAACATAATGGGCATAATCCCACAATCTCGTCTTTAATGTCACTTTTGGCCACCAAGGCCCAGTTCAGTTATATTTACTTACCACACAAGACCTAAATATTCTACGTATCAAATATCATTGGCAAATCACGCATCGTATCTTTATCTACTCCAGAATTACACCCAAACCATCCATTCATCGACAGCCAATTCACACGATGCGTATATATGCCAAATTGACATTGACAGATATTCCATCAAATGTGTGATTCGATTGTAATATTGCTTGCTGCGATTTGACCCCATCACTGGAATGCGAATCTAGCTGCCTTTGTCGAATGACACACATTGCGGTATGGCATTGGCTTGGTGTATGTACGTGTATTCGACAAAATGGGCTACAAACTTGTCAATGACCAGTTAAAGCCTATCAATACAACAGCTTAAGATGATCACGACGGGTTACGCGTCTGTAAATTGTGCACTAATAAAGGGTTATCGTTGTAAATGCACGGTATCCTTACCAACGCGGGCTTTCTACACAAGACTTATTTATAACGTTTACTGTGGTTGTACAACCACAAGCTTTCAAGACGTCATTTGTAAGCCACGCATTGCGAGCGTGTTGAAGAAGTTGGCTATGCTCAATGTCAGTTTCAACACATCTAGCAAGATTATAGGTGCATTACGCTTTGCTGGCAAATAATTGTACATTCAGAATTGAACTATTTAATCGAATCACAAGATCACATCACCTGTTATCACCCCCGTCTAACAACAACGTGATATGATCTCTGGAGTTAACTGTTATGCTAGTAGATAGTCATTTCCGTGTAAAGGTCTGTCGAGGGTGTCTCCAATTGCAATTGTTTCACCATTTACATCCAAGCTAAAGGACGACATACTCACAGGGCCCAGATAGCTATGCGAATAGGGATATTGAAGTTGTGGCCCTATTTAGCAGTCGAATTGGAAAACCCGATCTTTAAACATTTCGTCGTGAATTGACAGTAGACATATGATATCACGTTAATCATATGATATCATACTCAAAGTGGGACTAAAATTGCTGTGAATTTCGCATTGTGGCTTGCATATAAAACCTTTCGAATGCACAGCTTCAGTCCATTTTCACGTTCTCCTGAAAAAGTGCCAGTCACCTGTCATAAAAGAATGAAAAAATCCTGAGGTAATTATAAGGAGGAGGCAGTTGTGATTAGGTTTTGTTATACGCACAGCGACGTCGTCAGCCTATATCACCACTAATTCCATAATCTGTACATTAGGGAAATGTAATGCATTGACGATGACAGTGATAGTGCTTCGTCACAGAGCTGCAGCATCTTTCTTTGACTTACATAATGCACCTCTTCTTTTCCATAGGCTACTATACGGTCTCATAATGTACCGTAGTTGGACGTTACACAAAAGCGGCCACGTGTCCAGCGACCGGCAATAATTGTAAAACACTAGTGGCTAGTTCAATTGAAAGAATTGTGAGGGATGAATAGTGGGAATAGTAATTCTGATGCTCGCTTCTCGCAAATTACCTTTGTGCTATTGGGAATGTACACGTTTGATGGGTGTTGAAGCTCGTTGTCTTTTTCAGGGATAATCTGTCAGAAACAATCTAACTTATCCATAACAAAATAGCAAAATGTCGCATTTGGTGTTAACAGTGGGTGCGGTCTGCAATGTTGAAATGTTTGTCACTAACCGTTGGTCGAAAAACGTGTTTTACAAATGACAGACGCCGCTGAATGGTCAGAAATATACATTACAGTCAGTGCTTAATGCATAATATTGAAAGGCATTGTTTGCACCTCATCCAACGCTGTAATTCCCGTGAGCATGACCATGAGAGCAAAGATTTACGGTGCAAGCATTCTTAAAACTATATCTTGACATCACTTAATGACATTTAACAGTATCGTCTGTCAATATTAGAACAGGAATATTTTTCAGGTTCGCAGCAATAAAACAGCATGTTCATTGCGATATGTCACTATCAGTCAAGATGATCCTCGGTGGCCTTTTCTGTCATTACAGGTGTTAATCCACCATCATGTCTACTATACACGATGATCAGGCTCGGCACACCTGTCCCAGTATACGCCATTCTGTGATCAACAAGTGAAGCTATGACACTCAAACACCTCGCTAATGCAAATTATGATTATATCCACAAACAACTCCTATTGTATCTTTTTTTTTAATTAAAAGAATGCTTCAATCATTGCCACCACAACAGCCGGGTTATGCAGGGGAAAGTTGGCCACATGGCAGTTATTCATGAAGCTTTGTGCTATTTGTCAACCAGATAAAAGGTCTACAAACATGACAGGTACACCCATTCCATGAATGAATTCATCACTCAACCTAAGGAACAATGAGTGTTTATATTCATCCAAAACAATGTCATTATTTTTGTACATCTGCCTACCTTACAATCGTCGGTTTAATGGACACGCAAGTAAAATGATAAGTGTATGTGTGATCAGTCCTAAATATCCATCAACACCGGGTTTTTGAAAGTATTTGTTAAATGCACAGAGCTATGGTTGCACTTAAGCTTTCATATCGATCATGCAACCTGTACCTTAAATGCTCATAGCAGAAAAGAACGACGGTCAATGAAGAAGAGGACAGTGATTGAAATGCATCCATGCATAACCGGTTGCAGGCCGAATAATGCAACTCTGGAATATATCGGATTTATCAGTTACCAAAGCGTCTGTTGAAGAAACGTTCACACGCAGTTTAGCCTATCTGGATAAACTTTCCTTACACCAACAGCCGCACCACCACTGCACAATGTATGTTGTTACAAACAAGCAAACTGGCTTTATTCTATGCTATTAAGCAATTGCTCACACTATTTTACCGACTGTAAACTCCACCTTTAATAGCAAATTATATAATTGTTCCAATGCAATAAACATTTCAGTCATTCAAAGCAATTTATTTGGGAGCAAAAATAAATTCAGTGGCACCACTTCGCTGTCTGCTACTAATGACGCCATACTTTTAAGTACGTGTTTGTCCTTTACGTGCATAATTATCTATGCAAAAAGCAAGTACAACATGAAGATATTCGATGCACTTATATGAAAGCCACCATAGTAAGGTGGTGTGTTTACTGCAAGGACGATGTTAGTCACATGTCAGGCACTATGATGGCTCAATGGCAGGTAATTTAACACCTCCATCGACAACTAAAGCAGGCTGTTTACAAAACCACCAACCATAGTGTCTGAGTGGCAAGGTTTCCGAAAAAGTAGCAACTCTCGAGATATCATGGCTCGTGCGGAGCTGACAGATGCGATTCCCGATGTCGCTACTCTTCCCAAAGTACTCATACTATACGTCTTCTTATATAATTGTAACTCTCCGTTAGTTGCTGAGTTAGTGAAAGACAATGGGCATGCTATATTTGGCTGTACCCATGCCTCTGATGCCAATGGATCCCATTGTACATGCCTCGGCTTCACTTTGTGGTGAGTACCATGGAAAATAGCGAACAAAATTTGCAATTTAATAAATAAAGTAAAAGGATGTCGTCTGGTGCATATTCAACCGGAATGAAGAAACTTTTTATTCTATTATCTCACTGTGCGGCGTTGATGCCTTTAAGCCAGTACCAACATTGAAATCAAAGTGAAGTTCTTGTTTAGTATTGCCCATAGAAGAGTTCCGAGGGTTAAATGTATGCAACAGAGACAATAATTCGCGAAATAATCACTTTTCCAAAATTACATACTACTGCTCAGGGGCACTCCCTTGAGTGTCTAGGTAAATAATTAGGTATATACAAAGCACGTTGTGGGTGCGCATATGAACACTGACTGATGCACCATAGCCCCACTGGTAGCATCAGCCTTATGTGACAATGTGCATCATTTATTACTATCATTGCGTCAGGTTTTATATTTACTGAGGCATTTTCTTTACGGATTATGTATCCTCTATGATGATGGCAACATTATGGACACAAAAGAAAATTAAAGCGGAAGTCTGTATTTATGTTAATGAAATGGTAGAATAAACGCCACGTCTCTCATAAAGGGTCCTGTATCCTTTGTCAAGATGTTTAGGTTGCGTTGTCTTGAGCGCGAGAATACGATGCGCGCGACAGTTATGTAAGGCAAAATGTTTTAGACCAACCAAGACGATGATATTCAATGTTGTGATTGCCGCTGTGTCCCGATAATGTGTTTACGACTAGGTCAATATTGCTTAGTCTTATTGCTTGCTCAGTAATTGCTGACTAACAGGTGATAAGTCACCTTCCCATAATGAAATTCGCTACCGTTTCAAGCTCATCAATACTGCCTCCGAGAGCAGTGAGTCCGCTTGCTCTCGCTTGAGACCAGTACAAACATTTCAGTCAAAACTTAAACCGTAGGGTTAGTTTTAGTGAATTTACTTCCATTTTGGCCTTTAAATGGTGAAAGGAACATAGTTAATATTGCTTAATAATTGCTTCCGCAGTTGATTGACTTTTGCAATCCGACAATTCCTTTGGCGTCTAAAACATTTTAAGGGAGAATGACATTAGCGTCTGCGATGTTCTCGACTTGTCGTTATTGATGCAACAAACCAATAAATAGTAACAACGTTCATTGGTTCTTTCAGGAACGGATGAATTTTGCACGTTTAACCCATAGGAAAGCAAATAGCAAGGATCGATATATTGGTTTATGAATTAAACCGTGACTTTACTGATGTGAGTTTCATACAGTTAATGGCTGAGGACCCCAGTACGTATTATCTTGCCGTTGACAAACGAATCTCTTCACATTCGATGACTCACCGGCACTGGCATGAACTCGCTTATGAATATGTGGGTTACGTGTCGTGACCCCAAATTTACGCAGCAAAGGGCCGATGGTGGCAGGCAATTTACGGAATCATCTGATCACCAAGTGGCTGATATTTCTTTTCGCATAATCAGTGTGGCCCCATCTGGTTGAAGATGACACCAATGATCTCATCCAGGCACCCACTGGGTGTTTTCATCTGCATATGCTTCACTACATCATAAAATGTGGCAGTTTTGGTAGATGAGAAGAATACGCAGGGGCAATAATCAGCCACGCAGTTTATGTCGGAGAGATGTGATCTTGTTAGACACACATCGCCCGTAATGAGTGACTGCTACGCGCCCTAGCCGGCCTCTATGACGCCGTCCGATGTAAACGTCGTATGTTATTAGTTTAAGCAGCGGTCATGCACATAATAACGTTTCACAGTTCCCAATGAGTTACTTGTATATTTTGTTGGAATCAAGGACAGACAATAAAGCACAGGCCTACTACACAAGGTGAAATAAACATGTTCACAACTGATGCGATTCTCAATATTATGAAGTAGTTCCAAATAGCATTAATAAGCTCTCCAAAGGAAGCTCAGTGAACGATTACACTAACTTGACCCCAGTACAATCAAGTGAACCTGCAACACTCGCTTCAAATCAGAAGAACACTTAGAGAATGTATTAGAGACAATTATTCCTGGGTGACCAGAGAGCATGAATTTAGACATTGGTTCGTGATCCTTGACTTCGCTGCTGTTAGTTTGAAACACTAATGAGCACTCCTGGTGAATCCTTGTACAACTTATCCTGAATAGCCATGCACCGCTTCTGGCACATAATGACTCACACCATGATGCCGCCCACAAATCGTTCCCGAATATCTCGGGTACGTGGCGCAACCACAAACTTGATGGAGATGTGACAATTTACTTATTCGTCTGTGGATTAATAGGCAATTTTTTTCTTGTTTGACAAAAATGAGGTTTTCCCTTTTTATGCTTGCTTAATCAGCGTGGTGCCAGCGGACCGGGCATGGCGCATTATATCTCGTCCATGAACGTGTGCTTTCACTGCAATGACAGCAACGGATACGCCGAGATAAAAGCAGCGGCCACAGTCAGCAGATAAGCTAAAATGTTGATATTTACAAAGCATACCGTGCGTGCGCAAATGTAAGTGGACAGCGTTTTTGCACTATAGGTGATCGATCATCGATGGGATGGGCCCTTATGTTAGTGGATGCATGTTGGTTGGCACATATAGCGGTGTTTTAGGACAATAATTTGTATGGCATATAGACCTCAGGGTATCTTTACGGTTAATATTGGACGTCCAAAAAGAACCGTTATGGGTCTTTATAACAGTGTATATTATTACGATCAGCCAGAAGGATATCAAATTGATGTGAAGTAGGTTGCATATTGAAACTTATGTTTAGATACACGCCGCGTCAATGTTACCACATATAATTTTTAGGTATATTGGATTTATGAGAATGGCCTTATCTTACCACATATGAAAACAGCGGTGATTGAACCACATTCCACAAGTACGTCATAGAGACCAGCCGATAATGACAATCTACTGGCGGCTTACATTGTCACTTCCGAATCATAGCTCATATCAACCTTTGTTAGCGGAAGTATGCGTGTGTATACTGCTCGATTTCTTCCCTTAGAGGGGTTATTCGGTGACTAAATTATAAATCTGCAAGCCCTGATGCTGATATAAAATGCGCAATGGAGAAATTCGCTAATTAGTTGAGGTGCAGTAGTATTATAGGTTCGGCAGCAACACAATAGCTGTGACATTGATCATTCAAACATTACACATACAAATGCATATCTGAACGCAGCATATACTGGCTAATTATTCCATCGTGTAAGCAACAGCCAATGACCACAGCCAATGACCAATGCGTTCTTCCGCTTCCGGTGGTTAATAACGTAAGTGTATAAGGAATTGACGTAGACAGATATTCCATCAAATCTGTTATCCTATTGTACAATTGCTAGTTGCGATTTTACACCCATGACTGGACTGCGAATCTGGCTGCCTTAACTGAATGGTAAACATTTCCGTATGGCATTGGCTTAGTGCATGTACGAGTGTTTGACAAAATGGGATATTTGTCAATGACCAGCTCAAGTTTCCAAATATAACAGCTAAAGATGATCTCTAAAGCATTGACAAAGATCATAATAGCGCTTCTTCACAAAGCTGCACCATCTATCCACGTGTTGTTCAATGCACCTCTCCTTTAACATAGGCTTCTATACAGTCTCATAAACTGCATTAGTCATACGTTTCACAAAAGCCAGTTCAACGGAAATAAATATTTTGCTTATATTTGGTGGAGGGATGCATGGTGTGAAAAGTCACACTGATGGTCGCTACTCGCAAATTACCTTTGTTCTATTGGGAATACAAATGTAGTATGGGTGCTGAAACTCGTTATCTTCCAGGGATAAGCTGTCAGGGACAATCTAACTGGGTATGGGTGAATTGTCAGAAACTTACCTGACCACTCAGGCTACACCACCAGGCTACCATTGATACATGGTTTGGTCTTTTCCATCTCCTCCCTGAAGACCATTTGACGCTTTTAAAAAAGGTACATGCTTTTGTGTTTACGAATCCGAACTTTATTGATAGTAATGTCAATGCACTCTCTCTCTGTTTCGGGTTCCCATGGCACAACCGCACCTAGACAACATTTGTATAATTCGTTTATGCGACAGTTATTGGCAGATTTATTTCATCAGGTATCAGCTCGCTAGAGGATGCTTAATTGTAACATTCACATAAAGGTTCCCGCTTGCATCGTGTTATGTTGCAAGTGCTAGAGATGTAGTGAGAAGGAAATACCGCGAGTGACCTCGCTACAAACAGCAGCAAAAATTATTAACTACCATGCTACAATGATGACTTAAAGGATTATTATTGTATGTATTGTATTGTTATTGACCCTCTATGGTTTGTACGAGGATACAGATAGACAATTAGTCATATAACATCCTTATCCGTCTGTGCTTCTTGTGATAATAACTGTTGTTGTCCAGACCTCGCTGTAGTATGCGTAGTAAGGTGGATAGATAGAAGGACGACAGATATCTATCAAGGGGTCATTTGCATCACACAAAGAGGCGTGCAGTCTCTGTCACCCTTGAGACGTATTGCTTGAAACCCAATCAACAGCGGTTTTGTTCGTTCCTTGAGTCGGCGCTGTGAGGGGCTGTATCTTTACGCCCATTGTGATATTCCCGCATGCATAATACACGTCATAAATGGATCGTGCCAGATGTGACTGTCCTAATATGTATTTAAGTACGTTCTTCAGTTAACCAAGTAAATCAGCATTCGGAAACAGGAAAACTACTAATGTTATTGAATTCAAAATGTTCCATTTTGTGTATTCAGTGGGCACGGTCTGCCATATTGAAATGTTAGTCACTTACAGTGATTGAAAAACCGCTGATTAGGCGGAAATATACTGACATATTATTGTCTATGGTAAATGCTTAATGTCGAAAGGCATTTTTGTACCAAAACCTACGCTATCATTCTCGTGATCATGACAATGAGAGCTAGGATTTAGGGTACGAGCATTATTAAACCATATCATGACATCACTCAATGAAATTTAGCACCAAAGAACAGTATTCAGGTACACAGCAATATTACAAAATGATCATTGTGACATGTCACCAACAGTAAAGGTGATCTTCGACGGTAATTTCTCTTATTACAGGTGTTAATCCACCATCATGTCTACTATACAAGATTATCAGGCTCACCACACCTGTCCCATGATACGCCATTCTGTGATCATCAAGTGAAGCTATGATACTCAACCAACTCGCTGATGCGAATTATGATTATATCAACAAAAAACTCCTACTGTGTCTTTCTACGTCAATAGACAACTCATGGTAATGAGGGGGAGATCGGGTGAGTTGGCAGTTATTCATGGAGCCTTGTGCTATTTGTCAACCATATTAAAGGTCTACAAACATGACAGGTACAACCATTCCCGGAAAAAATTCATCAGGCAACCTTTGTAAAGGACAGTGATTGAAATGCATCCATACAGAAATGGTTGCAGGCCGACTAATGCAATCAGGAATACATAGGATTTATCAGTTCACCAACAATCGCACAACCTCTGCGCAATGTACGCTGATACTAACTGGCAACCTTGCTTTATTCTATGCTATAGAACGATACCTTACATTCTTTTGAAATTACCGACCGAGATATCTACTTATTTTGGCAAATTCTATAACAATTCTTCAGTTAACCAAGCGAATCAGCATTCGGAAACAGGAAAACTACCTATGTTATTGAATTCAAAATGTTCCATTTTCTTCAAAGTAACTTATTTGGGAGCATAGAGAAACATCATAGCAGCCACATCGCTGTCTGCTAGAAGTGATGTTATAATGTCAAGTACTAGTTTGTCCTCACGTGCACATATCTATGCGAAAAGCAGGTACAAGTGGAAGATATTGATCTCGGTACGTCGTTTGTAATACGGCACACAATGCCAGGCACACGATGACTCACACCATGGTATTGGTCTTGACTCGCTTGTGAACATCCGGGGTACATGGCGAAACCATTCAAAGTAGCAGCCACAGACGGATGGTGGCGTGACGATTCACCAAATCGTCTCTGGATTTTGTGACTTTCTGTTTCAGCGTGATGCAAATGAAGTGTCTGATTTAGATTGCTCTGAACACGGATGGCGCCAGAAGGCCAGGGATGACATCATTTGTTTCCCCAATCACCAAGACCTTAGTTCACATACGTCGCCTAGTGACGCTACATCATGTGAGAGTAAGGTTTCTTCGGAGAGTGAGCTCATGAAAATTTATCTGTCACATTGACATTGTTAATAATGCATCTTAATCTCTTTGGTTTTCAAAGATTTTAAGATGGCCTCCCAAGAAAACTCTAAGGCCAAGGTTGGCAGGGACCACAAGACATTTCAATAAAGTCTGTTTGTTAACAAGAATGAACTTATATTTAGAATGACCTTATATGTTCATGTATTCTTGTTAGTTAATTATGGTGTGATTCATTTTTACCGGTAGACACAATCTATATTGTGTTGATGACGATCGAGATAGCGTCGAATAAAATGCGGTTCATACTGTAAATCTTCTTTTATTACTGTAACTCTGAGTTAGATGCTGAGATATTGAAACACTATGAGCATGCTATATTCTCCAGTATACATGCCTCTCGTACCAATGAAAGCAATGGTACGTGACTCGGCAACACGGTGTGATGAGTTCCAGGGAATATATCGAATAAAATATGGCGCTGCCTACTGGTGCGCATTCAATCCGAACAAAACAATTTTCCAATCCATTCTCTCACGGAGCTGCATTAATGCCTTTCGGCCAGTAGAAACATTGAAAACCACGGCAAAGTTTAGTGTTTAGTATTACCCATAAGGGAGTTCCGAGGGTTAACTGTATGCAGCAGATATCATAATTCGAGCAAAAATAGATTTGCCGAGAATAACATCTGCTCAGAGGGCTTCCCCTAAACGCCATGGTAGACAATAAGGTATTTATAAAAAGCACGCTGAGCGTGCACATATGTAGATTGACTGATGCACCATGGTCCCTCTGGTATCATCAGCTTCATGTGACATTGTGCACAGTTTATTACCATCATTGTGGCCAGGAATTATTTTGAGTGGGGCCTTTTCATTACGGGTGATGTAAATACCCTCCATAATGATGGCCAGCTCATAAGATGTAGAAAGATAGATTTAGTAACATTCCTCATGAGCCTCCCTTTGCTTAGTGGTGGTGTAATAAAATTCTCGGTATATAGAGGTTAAAGCCGGATGCGAGTATTTAGTTATTGCTCTGGAACAGCAACCTTATAGACACAACAGAAGTCAAAGTTGAAGTCAGTTTTTAAATGTTAATGAAATGATAGAGCCCATTGACAAAACGCCACGTCACTCACGAGGGCTCGTGTATTCTTCGTCAAAATGTTACTTTGGTCCCTGTTATTGATTAATTTGTCATGAGTGCGAGAATACAATGTGCGCGGCTGTTCTGTATTATACCAAACAAGGCGAGAATATTCAGTGATTAACGATGATTTGTTTACTGCTTGGTCGATATCATTATATTGCTTGGTAATTGCTGACTAACAGGTGATATGACAACTTCCATTCATATCTATCATGCCGATATCACAAAACCAAGACCCTTTATGCGTGCACAGCCAGGTTTCATGGGAGTGAGAGACTGAACGAGCTTGGGTAAAAATGCATTATGTTTCGATGTAGCAGATCAAATTCTAGATGCCGTTATGGTTCCAAACTCATCAATAATGTCTCCCAATCAAACAAGTGAGTCCGCTTGCTCTCGCTTGAGACCAGTACAAACATTTCAGTCAAAACTTAAAGCGGAAGATAAGTCCGATTTAATTTACATTTGTTCATATGCTTCAAGGCATCCATCCGGCATTCAGATGTTATAAAATGGCGAAAGGAACATTGGTTGATCAATGCTACTGCGTGTCATGATAACAACCGTGGTATCATGTTATTATGTCCCTGGATTGCTGCTATGTCTTATGCATCCCGTATTGAATTCTATTCGACAGAAAATGGCCAACTAAACAGCAAATGAGTGTTTATTAGATAGGGACATTCTTTTGTTCAATATTTGTCAGACTTACTTAGCAACTTTATATTTACAAACATGGCAAAAACTCTCATTAATATTTAATCAACGCCAGCTATTGTGCGTGTCGACGCATAACCCAATCGGAAGATAACCTGCCAATACACATTATTCACTGGCAAGTATGCCATGAATTGGCTTCAAGGGGGTCACATGATATTTTTTGTGGCGGCATTCGCCATCATTTATTCCACTCTACCGATAATCAGGCACATAAGACATATAATCATTGTTTGGAATTTGATCCACCAGTAAAGGAGTTATATTGAATGCTAAGCCATTACCGCACCACAGTACAATACATAACATAGGCATGGTTTTGATTGGTTTAATAGTTCGAGCGTATGCGTCCAAGCTGTCTTCGGCCCTACATAGTTATGCGTTTTGCTGTGGTAAGTTTTATGTTTCGTCATTAACCTGTCAATCCCATACGAAGAGCGATAATGGACTTCACAGCCGTAATCAACAGGGACGAATGTCGTTCTGAATATAGAGCATTACAAATACCTTACTTCCCCGACATTTATGCAGTTATTACTAAGAGCAGCTTGGTTTAAATTATGGTCGGGGAAATCAACCAAGCCGAAAATGCTGCTAGCAACAACAGGTGAATATCACTGACCTAAGGAATAGGTTTGATGTGCGTGTTCTTTATTGAGTTGTGTCAACGGACTTTTTGCAATAACAGAAATAGGGCTGCAATCATCGAAACATTGCCTCATTTCTCGGGTTCACGGTGCTGGTTTTTACATAAATCTCATGTACGTGCTGTATATTGCAAATAAGTATTCTAAGTGGTGTTTGCACTTTCCAGTCGGCATCCTTTAGCTTCACCCTCGATTTTAGTATATTCATATGGAATTATATTATCGGAAGCGAGAGTCTGTCAATGTATGAAAGTATGACAGACTACAGCTGAAGAATTAGAAAGACTACTGTTGCTTTTTTTTCCAAATGCACATGTGTGAATCACAAACCAGACATGTGATTTCCGGGATATCAGTAGTAGGGCTAATCGATAGATTGAGGCTTTAAGCATTAATATAAGACATCATCAAATCGACGTTGATTTAAACCTAGGTGACAACCATTCACTTTGTACCATAGACGTTAAGACAATTAGTCTTCCCTAAACGTGGATGGCAATTACTGCTTGCAATATCTTCTTCAACGGCCTTGAATATCGCTTAAAAGATGTACGTCATTACCAAGTTTATTCCGTGATCAGCTCATCGCCTTAATTGCATCGGTACCTTTAACAGGGTATTAAGACATCCGTCTTTAACACACCGAATTGCTGGTTGGGTGATGGTCATATGTTTACAGTTGGAATAAAGTTGTAAAGCATAATGCAACACATGTAGAAATAGCCTGAAATATATATAAAAAAGACATTGGATATATGGAAAAAATGCGCACACATGCGCAGAGCCGATTTGATGCCGCAACACATGAAATAAGACGAGAGCAGCTAATATCCACGGGTAAAATCGCAACACGCAATACAACAATCGCATCGCGGATATGATGTCGATATCTGTTTGCAACCGTGCTGCCAGTATGGCGAATGCACATCGATAATTTGGAAGTAAATTCTGGAGTTGCTGGAGAGACGATGTGTGATTGTTTGATGATGAATAATTAACTGCATGGTAAGGTACTGTATCGTAATGAAATATGCAACACGAATAACTTGTGACAGGAGGTGACATTAAAAGAGACATAATTGTCAACGGCAATCGACAATGTTCATCACTTCTTATAGCCCTAAACGCAAACAAAAATAAATCAAAGTAAATAACAAATACAATATGGACACAATACGTCTGGTGAACCGGAAAAAGGGTGGAAGGCAACATATAAAAATAACATTTACCTTCATGTGATTAACTTTGGAATGCCCCACTGCCGCAGTCATCAACGATCTACTCCGTTCAACAATTATGTGTATTGCGTCGTATAGCCCTCAACGCACAAAATTTAAGGGTGGAGGGCAACATATAAAAGTAACATCAATCTTGATTTCCCTGCTATAAAATTCCGCCTATACGCCCTATTTTGTATTGAGGTGTAAAGGCTTTAGTTTGACTGACGAACACAATTGAGGAGCCCTTTCAGTGTTATTCCTAGCTTCTTTAGGTACAGTATATTAAGCAAACACACAAACTCGCTGTCGCCATAACAACGTCAGATAACGATAACATTTCTCTGTTCTTAGATTATGCGACCTTTGCCTGTGTATAATCTCATGTCCGATGGGAACCTTAGCTGTTATCTTTACATCAAGTAACAACAACAACAGCGAGCCAAATAGCTTTTGGCAAGCGGCCGTGATGTGCACGCCATGGAATGTTTTCCCTCGCTAATGACCTTTTATGTTATTATAACAACAGACGTCAAGTGAGTGATACATTGACGGGATGATAGCCGCAATAAGCGTTGTGTTACTCATATGTAATGCATGCTTAAGTGAACGATTTAATTATAGTGTCATTTATTCGAACAAATTCTAATCATCCCTCTCCGTTCATGGCAAGTCGAGAAGTTGATGAAATGCATTATTCAAATATAACGCGCACATAGGTTTTATATCATTCATACCATCATTGTTGGCCGCCACCACAAGTTCATCTAGACACTACAACAGCAGTTATGTTATGCTCTTATTTGAGTTCAATTTCAGCCATTCCTCTGTTGGTGTAAGCATCTTGGTATGGTAGTTAACTAAAGCCATTGCTGTTCACTAGAAGACCCATGAGTAACGTTTGCCATCATTCATCGCATAAATGCATGTACAGCATGATCTATGTGAAATGATCGTCTCCATGGAGATATTTCCTTCTGTTGCTTTGCATATAGAGCGGTGTTGTCATGACAATAATGTTTATGACATATGGACTACTGTGTATGTTTACAGATAATAGTTGACGTCCCTTATTAACCTTTATGGGTCTTTATAACATATGATATCATTATAATCAGACAGAGAGAGGTCTATTGATGTGATGTAGGACTCGTATTGGTACTTATATTTTGACACCTGCTGTCGTCAATGTTACCAATTGGTCCCACATTTAATGTTTTGGTAAATTGGATTAACGAGAACGGCGTTATCTTACCACACATGAAAACAGTGGTGATAGAACTATATTCCACAAGTTCGTCATAGAGTCCAGTTGATTGTTGACGCGCTGCTTGCGGATCTCATCGTCACATCCGAACCATAGCTCATATCTATCAACGATGGCGCAAGTATGTGTGTGTATGCTGCTCGATTCCTTCCTTTAGAAGGGCACTCGGCGACTCGGTAAATCTGTTAACCCTGATTCTGATATTAATGCGCAACGGAGGAATTCGCTAATTGGTTTAAGTGCGGTCGGATAACAGATTCGGCAGCTACACATTAGCTGTGACATGGAACATTCAAACATTACACATACAAATACAAATCGCAAGTATCTTAACGCAGCATATACTGGCCTGTTATTCCATCGTGTAAGCAACAGCCAATTACCAATGTGTTCTTCCGCTTCCTTTGCATAATAACGTACATGCATAGTTTATCGATTGTATTTGGACATTCTCCCTACAGGATGAGATGCCTTGTGAACAGAGCGAGAAAGCGTCTATGAAATGCGGTGCTCAGCTGGACTACGTGGTCTAATCTGGGACGGTGTTAGACACAATTAAAGCTAACACAAAGATAGTGGCGACTGCTGAGACGACAGCGATACTTCCTTTTCACATCATGTCCATTCGCTATGATCTCGTGTCATATATCATCGGCAAATCACGCATCGTCGATTTATCCACTTCAGAATTGCACCCCGAGCCATCTATTCATCGGCAGCTAAATCACACGATGCGTATATATACCAACGGTCATGCTGTAGCAAATTGACATAGGCAGATATTCCATCAAGTGTGTATTATTGTTTATTGCGATTTTAACCCCATGACTGGAATGCGAATCTAGCTGCCTCTGTCGAATGACATACATCGCGGTATGGTATTTGACAACCTGGACTACATGTTCAACCACCATCTCAAGCTGATCAATATAACAGCTTAAGATGATCGCGCCGGCTACGCGTCTGTGCATTGTGCACTAATAAAGAGTTACCGTTGTACATGCACGGTATCCTTATCAACACTGGCCTTCTGCACAAGACTCACTTATCGTGTTTAATGTGATTTAGATCGGCAGTACAACCAGGACGTCAGTTGTTAACCACGCATTGCGGAGCGCATTGAAGAACTTGGCTATGGTCATTGTCAATGCCAACACAGCTAGCAAGATTATGGGTGCATTTCGCTTTGTTGGTAAATAATCGGACATTCAGAATTGTACTATTTAGGTGAATCACGAGAACACAACACCTGTGATCACCCCCGTCTATCACTACCGTGATATGATCTTTGGGGTTAACATTTGTTTCACCATTTACATCCAGCTTGAATGACCTCTCATAGTCAATTAACGAAGCTGCATCGATCAGGCATCGCTGTCTTTATGTCTCGAACTACTTCAAAAGCCCAGATATCCATGCAGATAGGGATATTGGAGTTGTTGTCCTATTAAGCAGTCGACTTGAAATACCCAATATTTACAAATTTCATCCTGAATTGACAGTAGATGGACTTTGAAACATGAATCACATTACACTCAAAGTGGGACTATAATTGATGTGCATTTTGTGGCTTACACATAAAACATTTCGAATGCAAAGTTTCAGTCTAGTTTCAAGTTCACCTGAAAAAGTGCCAGTCACTTGTCACGAGAAATTGCAGGGGTAATAATAAGAAGGGGGCAGTTGTGATTAGGGTGTGTTATACGCACAGTGACGTCGTCAGTCTATATCACGACTAATTCCAGAATATGTACATTGGAGTAATCTGAAGCATTGACAATGACAGTGATAGTGCTTCGTCACAAAGCTGCAGCATCTATCTTCGAGTTACTCAATGCACCTCTCTATTACCATAGGTTTCTATACAGTCTCATAAACTCCCGTAGTTGGACGTTACAAAAACGCGGCCACGTGTCTACCGACCGGAAAAGTTTGTTAAACACTAGTGGCTAGTTCAATGGAAATGAACGCAGTGTCCATTTTTGATGTGGGGAATGAATAGTGGTAATAGCCATTTAGATGCTCGCTTCTAGTAAATTACTTTTGTTCTATCGGGAATACACGTGTATTATGGGTGCTGATTCTCATTATCTTTTTCAAGGATAAGCTGTCAGAAACAATGTAACTGGGTATGGGGCTATTGCAATAAACGTACCTGACCACTCATACTGCACTACCAGGCTACCATTGGTACAAGGATTGCTCTTTTCCATCTCCTCCCTCCAATGTTGATTTGATCTATGAAACCGAGTCAACTGAGGGTCATTTGACGTTTTCATATAAGGTGCATGCTATTGTGTTAACATATCCGAGCTTATGTCAATGCACTCTCTCTCTCTCTCTCTCTCTCTCTGTTTCAGTTTCCCATGGCACAACCGTACCTAGAAAGCAATTCTGTATAATTCATCATGCGAAGATTGGCAGATTTATTCATCAGGTATATGCTCTCCAGAGGATGCTTAGAGGTAACATTCACATCAAGGTTCCCGCTTGCATCGTGTTATGTTGCCAGTGCTAGCGATATAGTGCGAAGGAAGTACCGCGATTAACCTACCTTCAAACAGCAGCATCAAATTAGTTATTTCCATGCTACAATGATGACTTAAGGATAATTTTATTATTGTATGTTTTGTATTGTGATTGTCCCTCTATGGTTTGTACGAGGATACAGATAGGCAATTAGTCATATAACATTCTTATCCGTCTAAGCTTCTTGTGAATCACTGCCATTGCCATTAAGTCGAGACCTCTCTCTAGTGAGCGTAGTAACATGGACTTATGAGATACAGAGAAGACAGATATCTATCAAGGAGTCATTTGTATCGCACAAACAGGCACCCCTTCAAACTCAATCAAGATAAAAGCAATTATGTTCGTTCCTTTTCTCGGCTGTATCTTTATGCTCAGTGTGATGTTCCTGCATGCTTAATACACGTCATAAATTGATCGTGCCAGAAGTAACCGTCCTGCTTTGTATTTCAGTACATTCTTCAGTAAACCAAGCACATCCGCATTTGACTCGTGGAAACACATTTGCATAACACCGTGCGTTGATAATGGACCAATTTAGTAAAGGCAACATATGCTGAGTGCCATCTGTACATAATAAAATAGGAAAGCCACTAATGTTATTGACATCAAAATGTCGCATTTTGTGTACAAAGTGGGCACGCTCTGCAATGTTAAAACGTTTTTAAGAGAAGGAGGATATACTTGGCCTGACAGAGATCACGGACTATTGTATGCTTAAGTCGAGGCATGTTATAAGCTGCACCAACACATTTATTGCTGTCGCTAGCAAAAGCTGCCCGTGGATAATTGGTCGATCTGCTGAATGTAATACCTTTCGATAAGTATATCACGGTCAAAAGTCGACTACACTAAATAACCGACTTTAAGTTATCCTTCGACATGTTTGGTGCGTTGTCATGTTCCCTGCTGGTTGTGCACGGAGTTGGTGACTGGACAATCGTGTTTGGCCTCACAATAAAAGTCGTAAGCTCATGATGACTGAAACGTGGTATTGAATCATCAGTAGGATGCATATAGACTGTTGTGTATTTGATCTTCTATCTTATTCAATCAATACTCCGACTGTTTGCTCATTTCTTGGTATTTTCAATAAGTAGCTCCAATTTACAGTTGGTTATATAACCGCCTTTGAGCGAGTTAGTATATGGGGATGGAACAGCTGCAACTACTTTCTAAACACGCCATTTATGAAAACTATCATCGTCAAGATATATGGTAAAACAAACGACATTTGCTAGGACGGCCCATCTGATGTAATAACATAACAAGCAATTCATAGTTTTGTAGGTTTATAATGTATTGCCGCAAAATGTCCAAACAGTAAATACTGGTTGTCATTTTATTGAATAAACCGCGTCGTTGCTTATACAATACCACTTTAAAGGGATAATTTAGAAAATAATCGCTTTTCGTTTATTACATTAAAACATCGGTTTATGTACTGAATCATGGCACTGTTGACTTAGCACCAGCTCGGATCTCCACTGAACAACCCGGAGGTCCTTATTTGTTTAGCTATGTGCTTCAACCCTCAGCCTATATGACCCACAAACACCTGGCTTATCTTCAGTGACAAATGACAAAACCGGCCATTGACAGATGAAGGCGTGACATTTACCAGTTGATGCAGCATGTAGATATAGATAGACACACTGAACCAGAATATTCTCTTCCACGATATATTATAAAGATATGAACATTTCTCACATATATGTCCAAATAGACGGAGTCCTCATGCTAAATAGACATGGTCTCAATGTATTTTGTCCGTAGTTTTCTCATAAATATATACAATCCACATGCTTTGTTAGTAGAAGTAGTTATATATACTCAAGAAGTGCAAATACGTCGAATGCTACCGTAAAGTGGCAGCAGTTTGGCTGGAACAACCGTTATTAAAAACGCGAGGAGCAAATGTCAAAGTCTGTAGTAGTGAAATGCACATCGTCATCCGATGTCTGACATTACTACTTCACGTATGTCGTTCAGCATGCTTTTAACCGTTATACCAGGGATGTACTATACAAAGCCATCAGATGAAAGCACCATCAAAAGCACACACTAATACAAGAATGCTAAGGCAACAAATGTTGGTAACATATAAATCGTAGTTAGTTTGGGCAGCGTATTGTAGGGGAATCAATCAATTGTGACATAGTTGTTGATGCAAATATCAAGGCAACGGTGCTGCAAAGTTTGCGTATAGAGCAGCGAAATGAGTACATGGATGAGGACTCGGATACATGTACAGTCACTCTGTAAATCGTTTGTTATACAACAGTATTAAATAACCTATTATGTTGATTGGCCATGCAGTGAAACATGAAATACACGCAATGTTACATCCGTTAGCAACGCGTTGGTAAGTACAATGAATAGAGCCAAAGATAGATGAGGTTGCAACAGCAATGCCAATTATGGAATGGAGGGTTTTCATAACCAACTACTTATCCGATCATGCTAGAGTTTAATATAGTAATTGCACCTGAAAATGCGTAGAGGTTCATTGCACCACAAGTTTCATTGGTAATTTCATCCTTCACGACCTGGTAGGTAGGAAGTGATGCTTCATTTAGCATACGTCTGTTCCTCTCTAAAAGAAAATCATGATCGTACTCCATAGAGTACTAAGACTATTCGGATGTTGAAAGAGAATCTAGGCTAAATAATGGTCATGGAACTGATTGAAACATAGGTGGTAGCACTATATTTGCATATTTTAGGAAAAATAGGGCTGATAGATGTACAAAATGGACGTTTTGAAAGTGTGCTCATAAAGCAATTAACTTGTGGGAACTAGAAGGAGATTGTAAGATGCGTTTAACGGGCTTCATATACTTGTATGAAAACTGTCAACGAGCCTCTTTGATACTCACCTGGATACTGATTCTGTAGCACTGTTTACATCGATGGCGATTGTAACAACTCCAAAGAGCTAAATGCCAATGAAGATACAGAGAGCAAACATTTTATCATTAAATATAGAGAGCTGGTGTGTTAACTTTGATCACAAGACCGATAAATTAACAAAACTTAGTTCGTAAATCACTGATGATATATTTAGTTCCGACATACCTAAGAGATAAACAGTATCCTGGGCATTCCATAACATAAGATGGCAACAGGGCAGTAGACTATAAAGCTGAAGCCAATACCTTTCACACATTTTTTCAACAAAAGTCGCATAGTAGTGTCGAATAAAATAGATTATTTAGAGCGACATATAAGCAGATCAATGTAGTTCTGGATGCAGTACCAAGCTTTGAAAGATTTAACATCAAGTAGTAGAAACGATGATGCTAGTATTGATCGTTAAAGCTAATTATTGGTAAACTTACCCACTCACAAATCTATATTCGTAACCAGTCGTTCGAAAACAAAACAGAAGCAAACTCGCGGAGATGAAAACGACAGCAGTTATTCCCATATTCAAAGCAGGCTTTCCTTGACATGTATGCGATTTAGCTTGCGATATTGCTTATATCAAATACATTCAGTGACCATCTAAGAATACGTCCACAGTGTTTGATGTGAGTGCGTACGAATAAGTGAATAGTCATTTCGTGCGTGCACTAGCCAAGACATTATTTTAAGCGAATTATATGAAATTATGTTCTTATTGAAAGGTATACCTGTGTGTGAGACGCTTCGACTCATAACGACAAGAGATACACTACCAATAGCAATCTAACAAGATGCATTACAAGGAAACATTCCTCATATATGTACAATGTAAGGCCTAAAATCACTGGTTTCAACAATGGCAAGGTGAGCATCAGTTCATGAGGACACGGACGCATGATGCAGGCGCACACAGTAATGGTTCAGTCATGGTAACAAAACAGCTACGTTAAATGTTCGATGAGGTTGTTATAGCAGATATGACATGGAACCAGTAAGGCCATCAGCTGGAGAAATCAGTGACCAGTCAAGCTACAAGCATATAACGCGATCATAGATAGCAGCAACGAAGCACGTGCAGTGGCAGACAATTCGTCCAATCGTTTGTGCAATTTACACATGCTTGTTCCAGCCTAACAATAATGAATGTTGTTTTTTTATTTTCTAGCTTGCTAAAGCAGCGTTGGTGCAAGTGACCATATGAAAAGGCCGAATTGGATTAGGATACCATTTCTGCACTATTGGGTTATGCGACTTTTGCCTGTATATTAATCCATTTCCAAAGGGATTCGTAGTTGTTATCTTAACATCACGTGTGTACGACAACAGAGAAGCAAGCAGCTTCTGGCAAGTTGCCGTAGTGTGGTCGCCATGTTGTCCCCGCTCATGTTCTGTTATGTTACGACAGCAACATACGTCACATAATACGTCAAGTGAGTGATCCATTGACGATAAGAAAGCGGCATTTTAGCGTCGTGTTACTCATATAATGCCGAGTAAGCTTAAATGAACCGTTTAACTACAGTGCCATTTATTCGAACGAATACCCATCATCACTCTCCCTTTGTCGCAGGTCAAGATTTTGATTAAATGCATTATTTCAATATGAACTGCGCATTAGTTTAATATCATTCATGCCAGTTTAATATCTTTCATGAATATAGCGATTGTTGTTCCCGCATATAATGCATATAATGCAATGTGTTGTCCGTAGTATCGGATATTGTTGCAGATTAAAAGACACCAGAAACCGAACGACAGTCTTAATGAGAAGAATATGGCTTCTATTTCTGATGTCAGTGACAAGACGTAAGACTGCCGTGAATATAACGATTGTTATTCCCGCATATAATGCAATGTGCTGTCCGTGTTAAATCGGTTATTGTTACAGATTAAGGTATAAAATATCTGACATTTTGCTAATAAATGGGGAAAGCCATGAACAGCGAGTGCAACTTACTAGACTAATAACATTCCATGCAGTAGTTACCCACTGTACAGTATCAACTAGGCGGAGAACGTAGACCCTTATTAACATAAGACACACATCCAATGGATGTGTGTCTTATGTTAATAAGGGTCTACGTTCTCCGCCTAATTGATGTGAAGTACGTAGAGTATAAATACGTTGTGTTAATATATGCTGCTGTCAGTGGTGCTAATTGGTCCAACATTTCATTTGTTTTGTAAATAGGATTTAAGAGACGGTATTATCTTGCCACATATGAAAACAGAACCGCATTTTTATGCAATGCTTCAACCTGATGTAAGCAGGTAGTTTGGATAAGGCACCGCACATTATGCTGATACATTAAATAGTAACACTCATTAACCACCGATGTTCCATCGGTCATGTTTCGTACTTGGCCTGGCCAGGTGTTGCATTACGCATGCTTATAGTTAAATTGGTCCCGTGCTTCGTATGCACAAATCAAAGATAAATTCAAACCATAGTCACATATTAAGAAGAATATTGTACAACTGCCTTAACCCCATAACAAAATGCAAATGCACAGCTTTGTACAGGAAAGTACGTCCGAGAGACGGCTTACATCGCCGTATCATAGCTCATATTTATCTAATGTAGCGTAAGTATGTGTGTGTTTGCTACATGAATCATGTGATATTCTGTTACTCAATTATATGTCAAACGTCTATAAGCCTTGCTGCTGATATAAAATGCACGTCTGAGACATTCGCCACTGGGTTTAAGTGTAGCCGTTTTGCAGTTCTGGCAGTTGGAAACTAGCTCTGACATAAAGCATTTAAAAATTCACACCCTAAATTTACATGGTTGACATCTGAACGCGGCTTGCTGTGGCCAGGTATTCCAGCGGGTAAGCAACAGCCAATGCGTGATTCGCTTCCTGTTAATAACTACGTAACTGTATCTATATATCGATCTATTGTAGCTGGACATCACCCTGCGACGTTTGGTAATGCGAGAGAGAGGAAGTCTGCCGCGCTTAGCTGGACGACATTGTCTAATCAGGGATGGTGTTAGACGCAATTAAAGCTAACGCAAAGTTAATGACGGCTACTGAGACAATTACGATCCATCACGTGGTTCTTTTCTCATCTCTTTCAGTCGATATGCGTTAGTAGTCGTTCATGAAATAATTATGCCACCGATAAAGAGAATCACATTTGTGCATTTATCTACGGTTCACATTACAAGAAGGAACGCTTTCATTAAATAGTCAGACAGCTACTGATACTGTGTTAGATTGCAGTTACAAAGCGCAATCTGACACGCGCTCTATGCCATTACTGGTCATATAACGAGAGATGCTGAATGACAGTAACATAATGCGCATTGTTTCCAGGATACTCCGTCATCCGAACTATTACATATTCGTGATTGCTTTAGGCAGATATCTCTCCTTAAATGTCACATTTTTGCTACCAAGGAACTCGTCAGCCATATTTCATTACCAAATAAACACGTAAACATTCAGTTCAACACATAGCACTGGCACATCACGCATCGTCTTTCTACCTACTTAAAAATTGCATCCCCAGCAATCCATTCACCGACAGCCAAATAACACGACGCGAATATATATATATACCATTGGTCATGTGGTGGCAAGTTGACGTAGATCTTCCATTTCATTTTTGATCCGATTGTTATATTGCCTGTTGCGATTTTATCCCATGCCTGGAACGCAAATTATAGCTGCCGTAGTCGAATGATATGCATCGTGGTATGGCATTGGCTCGATGCATACATGAGCATTTTACGAAATGGGCCAGAAACTTGTCAATGACTCGCTAAAGTTCCCTGATATAATATTAGTGTTATATTGCTTATCGCGACGGACAACGTGTCGGTGAACTGTGCACCACAAGAGTTGTTGTAGTACATGCATGGAATCCTCATCAACACTGGGCCCATCTATCAAGTTTAACGTTATTTAGATCTTCAATACAACCAAAAGCTTTCAAGACGTCATTTATGAACCACAAATTGCGGAGCGCATTGACGATCAATGTCAACTTTATCACAGTACTCAATGCGCAACCACAAATAGTTATGGGTGCATTTCGTGGACAGATAATTGGACAGAAGTGCCCATTGGGCTGAATCACGAGATCACAAGACCTTTTATCACCCTATCTATCACCATCGTGATATGTTTGCTGGAGTAAAAACACCTTGCTAGTAGATAGTCAAGGCCTAGCGAGGGTCTGCAGTCGCAATTATATCACCATTTACAACAAAGATTAATGACCTCTTACAGTTAGTGTTAGACAGGCATCGAGCAGGCATCACTGTCTCTATGAATCGACCTGCTGACAGGGCCCATATATCTATGCGGTCAAGATGTTGTATTTGTTGCCTTGTTTAGCAATCGAATTGAAATAACCAATGAGATGTAAACAATTCGTCAAGCAATGACAGTAGATAGACATTAAACACACGTGTAGAATGATGCTACACTCAAGGTTATAATTGTGGTGCATTTTTGCATTGTGTCTTAACAATAAATCTGGTTTGAATACTAAGTTTAAGCACACTTTCAGTCTAGTTCAAGGCGTCAGTCACTTGTCTTAAAAGAACAAGATCTTAATGAGCTAATTATACGGATGAGACAGATGCGACTGGAATGTGTGCTACGTGAGCGACACCTCACTCACCCCGACTTCGCCAACCATTAGCATGACAATTTCCAGTATCAGCACGTTGGAGGTAATATTAAGCATTGACAGCAAGGACGATGATATCCCCAACCAGCAGCATCCACCTCCGAGTTTCTCAACGCGTTTGTCCTTTATCGTGGGCTTTTATCCAGTCTTATAACATACTGCAGCTAAACGTTTTACGATCCCAAGTCGAGTAATGACTCATCCAGCTACCTGGATACTAAGGCCTGAGATATCGGGGTGTTCAACTTCAATAACATACATTCGATTCATAGTGAGCACCGCCTTTATGTGGACGACAACTTGAAATACGACGATAACATGTTTGTAAATATTGATTTTTTCTATTGCAGCGTTATGTTAGAACAGACCAATAGTCAACAGAACGGAGACAATGACGAACGGCGTTATTGGGATGCCAAGTGGTGTTGTTGCTGATGCTTAAGATTAAATTGTCGCAAGGGCGCTATATGCTATGGTAATAAGTCCGTTCTTTGGGAAGAGCGACCAGTTACTAATGTTAAAACGTACAGAAAGGCGGCGCATTCAGGTTATTAACAAAGCCTCTGCAAACACCATTGCAATATTTGGCTTGATTCGATGCAGCCCCACCCAGTACCCACGCTGCATATGTACTAACTTAGTGTTTTTAAACGGTCACAACTCGATTGTGAATCTTCTTAATGACTAATTAAATGGAAATTAATGCATTGTCCATTTTGGGTGTCAGGGTATAGATGGTGTGAATTGTCATTCTGATGCTCACTGCTAGCTAATGACTTCGTTCTACAGAGAACGCACCAGTACTATGGGTGCTGAAGCTTATTCTCTTTTTCAGGGATTAGCTGTCAGATCCATTCAACTACGTGTATTACTGGCCAAGTCGGCTACCGAACTATTCATCAAAACTGTTGTAACTCACCTAATCAAATACTATTAGTTTGAAATCTTCTAACGAGTAATAACATATCAATGAATAGAGTTTGTGTCGGCTCATCCTGTGTTCATTTACTACTTGAACCCCCTCCCTATATTTAAAGGAAACAACGGCTCGTGTAAATGTTAATCTGATCTCATATTACTGTGCTATCGTTATATTGAACATAAACAATCATATCCCAACATTCTCCCGCGACTAGATCAAGGAGATGGTTGAATTGATCACCGAACTATATCATTTCACTACTTGGTAGATTTTTCTTAGATTAATGGCGTATTCTGAGTCAAGCCTGAGGTTTTTGTCCGTCAACTGAGGTTCATTTGACGCTTATATACGAGGTACATGATTTTGTGATAAGCATCCGGCATTCATTTATGCATTAAGGTCGCTCGTCCGCAGGTTTCCATGACACAATCAGCGCTAGTTAGTCAGTCTGCGTAATTGGTTTATGGGAACGTTGTTGGCAACTTTATATATAAGATGTCAGCTCCGCTGGGGATGCTTGTTCATTATATTCAAATCAAGGTTCCCGCTTGCATTGTGTTATGTCCCTAGTGCGAGCGATACAGAAGGAAATGGCGAGAGTAAGGTCTGATCGACCAGAAGGATCATACCATAGATCCCCATGCTGAAACAAATTGCTTGTCAAACTCTCCCGCTGTCGATTGAAGCCGAAATAATGACTGTACTGTCATGTATTGCATTGTTATGGTACCTCAATGTGGTTATGAGGTTGGCAATAAAATATCACACTTTTTCTATACTTCTTGTGAAAATGGCTCTTATTGTACATGAATAGGGTACCGCCATGGATAGAGTGCCGACGGATAGCTATCGATGAGTCATTTGTAATGTTACAAGAGAAACACAATCCAAGTAACCCCAGAGGCTAATTGAGTATTCTCAATTACGATCAAAGCAGTTTTGATAATTCGTTTTCTCACGGAGCGAGCACAATGTTACCGTATGCATATTACACGTCATAAATGGAATTTGACAGAAGTAACAGTCCTGCTATGAATGTGAAATAGCATTTTAAAAAAATATGTATTTCAGTATAATTAAGAGCACATCGTTCTTCAGTTAGCAGCACAAACCCGCATTTAGTTCGTGGAAACTCATTTTTCACCCATTTAGTTAATGCAACACATGCCAGTAAACCCTCTATCCACAATAAAAAAAGAAAAGCTACTGACGTTTTTAAATTCAAAATGGTCGCATTTTGGGCGCTGTCAGCAATAGTTAAATGTTTGCCACTAAACGTGATTTGCAAAGCTTGTTTCATAAACGTCACAAGCTGCAGTTTGGTCAGGAATCTACATAACATTGAAAAGGATTGTTTGCACCACAACCTGCACTGCCATTCTGGCAAGCATGACAATGAAATAAAGAATTAAGGGAACTCGCATTCTTCGAACTATATCATGTCATCACTCCATGAATTCGAAACAACTCAAAATTCAGGTGAAAAAGAACATTTAGAAAAGCTGCATCTTAACAGCAGCATCAGTCACTATAAGAACAGGAATTTTATTTAGATACGAAACAATACTGCAAAATACCTTTCACACTTTTTTGTCTACAAAGGTTCCATAGCAGGGTTGAAAAAATGCTAGATGCCGTGCATCATTTCAACAGATTAATGCAGTTGTCACCTTTTACAGCCCCGGAAATCATGGTGGAAACAATGATGTTAGTATGGAACGTTAAAACAGATTATTAGTAAAATCACCCACCGGGAAACCTTTATTCGTAACTTGTCATTCGAAAGCCAAACTGATTGCTCGAGGAAATGAAATTTTACAACACATATACCCATAATAAAAGCTGTCACTCTGTAAAATCATTCCGCAGACTAGCCGAGTTTACCAGTGTGATTGTGAGGCTATTTGGCAAAGGGTTTTCGTCTTTTATAAAAGCCATGGATATAAAGTACAGTGGAAAGTAAATATTGCGAAAAAAACCTTCAACGGCGCATCCCCTTGTACAATTTATGGATAAAATAACAAAAACCATTGCCAACAATGGGTCGATCATTACAGTAATCATAGATAAACTAGGTGTAAGGCATCATTGAATACATTATTTAACGTACAAAATGAAAATAGCAAGTACAATATTGACATTTAAGGTAAAGGTGGTGGGCAACATATAAAAATAACATTAATCATAATTTCCTGTTATAAAATTTCTCCCATACACCCTATTTTTTACTAAGGTGTAAAGGCTTTGATTTGGCTGATGAACACGATTGGAGACCACTGAGGAGCCTCTCAGTGCTATTTCTACTTTCGTAAGGTACAGTATATTAAGCAAACGCACATACTCGCTATCGCTCATAACACTCCCAGATTACGATAACATTTCTGCGTTCTTCAGATTATGCGACATTTGCCTGTGTATGATCTCATGTCCGAAGGGAAGCTTAGCTGTTATCTTTACATCAAGTTTGAACAACAACAGCGAGCCAAATAACATTTGGCAAGCGGCCGTGATGTGCACGCCATGGAATGTTTTTCCCCGCTCATGATCTTTTATGTTGTTATAACAACAGACGTCATATAATTCCTCAACTGAGTGATACATTGACGAGATGATAGTCGCTCTCAGCGTCGTGTTACTCATATGCGATGCATGATAAAATGAACGATTCGATTTTAGTGCCATTTATTACAACGAATACTCATCATCCCTCTCCGTTTATGGCAGGTTGAGATGCCGATGAGATGCATTATTTAAATACGACGTGCACATTGGTTTAATGTCATTCCTACCGTCTCTGTTGGCTGCCAACAAAAGTTCATCTCGACACTTCAGCAGCAGCTATGTATGCTCCTGTTTGAGTTGGTTTCAGCCATTTCTTTATTTGTGTAGACATTTTGGTATGGTAGTTAACTAAAGCCATTGTTGTTCACTGGATGACCCCTGGATAGCGCCTGCCCTCACCCACCGCTATTACACGAGCATTAATGCATGTACAGCGTGATCTATGAGTAATGATCGGTATGGACTTTGTCAACCACCTCCATGTCTCCATGGAGATATTCATTATGTTGATTTGCATATAGAGCGGTGTTGTCGTGGCAATAATGTTTATGACATATGGACTACAGGGTATCTTTACGGATAATAGTTGACGTCCCTCAAGAACCGTTATGTGTCTTTATAACATGTTATAGCACTATAATCAGACGGGGGAGGTCTATAGATAAGTCTCGTTTTGATACTTGAATATTGATAAATGATGTCGTCAATGTTACCAATATTTCCCACATTTAATTGTTGGGTAAATTGGATTAACGAGAACAGCGTTATCTCACCACATGTGCAAACAGTGGTGATAGAACCACATTCAACAGGTACGTCAAAGTGACCTGATAATAAATGACGCTCTGCTCGCGGCTTTCATCGTCACTTCCGAATCATAGCTCATATCTTTCTACGGTAGCGGAAGAATGTGTGTGTATGCTGCTCGATTCCTTCCTTTAGAGGGGAATTCGGTGACTCGGTAAATCTGGTAACTCTGATGCTGATATAAAGTGCGCAACGGAGGAATTCGCTAATTGGTTCAAGTGCTGTCGTATTATAGATTCGGCAGCTACACATTAGCTGTGCCATTGAACATTCAAACATTACACATAAATACAAATCGCAGGTATCTAAACGCAGCATAAACTGGCCTGTTATTCCATCGTGTAAGCAACAGTCAATGACCAATTTGTTCTTCTGCATCATGCGAATGATAACTTACCTTTATAATATATCGATTGTAGTTGAACATTCTCTCTACAGGAGATGAGATGCCTTGTGATCAGAGCGAGAAAGCGTCTGTACAAATGCGGTGCTCATCTAGACTATGTGGTCTAATCAGAGATGGTGTTAGACACAACTAAAGCAAACTCAAAGATAGTGGTGACTGCTGAGACGACAGCGATCCATCACGTTCTTCCTTTTCCAGTAGACAGAATCTTGTAGTCGTTCATCAAATATCTATGCCATTGATCAATAATAATCAAAATAGTGTAAAGTCATTTACAATTGACATCACAAGAAGGAATGCATTCTGTAAATTAAAGATGCTGAGACTTAATAGATAATTACATCGCATTATTAAAGAGCATTCTGACACGCGCTCCATGCCAATACTAACGAGAGATGCTGACTGACAATAACATAATGGGCAGTCATAATGGTTAATCTCTCCAGGAAACTCCAGATATCTCGCCTTTAATGTCACTTTTGGCTACCAAGGCACTCTTCAGACATATTTCACTACAGCACAAGACCTACACATTCGGTGTATCATATATCATAAATCAACGCCTCTTTATCACTTCAGAATTGCACCCCAAGCCATCCATTCATCGGCAGCCAAATCACGCGATGCGTATATATACCATTGGTCATGATGTAGTAAATTGACATAGAGATATCCCATCAAATCTTTGATCCGATTGTAATATTCCTTGTTGCGATTTGACCCCCATGACTGAAATGCGAGTCTAGCTGCCTTTGCCGGTATGGCATTGGCATGGTGTATGTACGAGTATTTGACAAAATGGGCTACAAACTTGTCAATGACCAGCTAAAGCTAACAATATAACAGCTTAAGATGATCGCGCCGGCCACGCGTCCGTATATTGCGCACTAATAAAGAGTTACCGTTGTACATGCACGGTATCCTTATCAACACTGGCCTTCTACACAAGACTCACTTATCATGTTTAATGTATTTAGATCGGCAGTATAACCACAAGTTATCAGGACGTCATTTGTAAACTACGCATTGTCGAGCGCGTTGAAGAACTTTACTATGGTCAATGTCAATGCCAACACAACTAGCAAGATTATGAGTGCATTTTGCTTTGTCGGCAAATAATTGGACATTCAGAATTGTACCATTTGGGTAAATCACAAGATCACTACACCTGTTATCACATCCGTCTATCACCATCGTGATATGATCTCTGGAGTTAACTATTATGCTAGTAGATAGTCATTTCCGTGTAAAGGTCTGTCGAGGGTCTCTCCAATTGCAATTGTTTCACCGTGTTCATCCAAGCTAAACAATAGTCAATTTCTTAAGTGGCGTCGATCAGGCATCGCGTCTTTATGACTCGACCTACTCAAAGGTCCAATATATCTATATAGGGACGTTAGAGTTGTTGACCTATTTAGCAGTCGAGTTGACCGTAGATGGACGTTAAACACATGAATGATATTACACTCAAATTGGTACTAACATTGTTGAGCGTGGCTAGTTCAATGTAAATGAATGCAGTGTCCATTTTCGAGCTGTCAATAAACTTACCTGACCACTCAAACTGCACTACCAGGCTACCGTTGATACAAGGTTTGCTCTTTTCCATCTACTCCCTCTAATGTTGATCTATAAAACCGTGTCAACTGAGGGCCATTTGACGCTTTCAAATAAGGTACATGTTTTTATCTCAACGAATCCGAACTTTATTGAAGCTAATGCCAATGCAACCTCTTTTTCGGGTTCCAAAGGCAAAACCGCCCCTAGAAAGCAACTCGTTTATGCGACTGTTGTTGGTGCATTTATTCATCAGTTATTAGGCCGCCAGAGGATGCTTAGTTGCTACATTCACATCAAGGTTCCAGTTTGCAGGGTTATGTTGCCAGTGCTTGCATTATAGTGAGATAGACATACAGCAAGTTACCTGGCTACAAACAGCAGCATCAAACCATTGATTTTCATGCTGCAACAATGACTAACTATTGTATATGTTGTATTGTTATTGTCCCCCTATGTTTTTTTATGAGGATACAGATGGACAATAGGCCATATTACAGCCTTATCCGTCTATGCTTCTTTTGATAATAACTTTCATTGTACAAGAGTTGAGACCACGCTGTACTGAGAGTAGTAAGGTGGACATATTAGATAGAGGGAAGACAGATATCTGTCAAGGAGTTATTTGCATCGCACAAAGAGGCACAAAGTCTTAGTCACCCGGGAGACTTATTGCTTCAAACTCAATCAAGATAAAAGCAGTTTTGTTCGTTCCTTTTCTCGGCTCTGTGAGGGGCTGTATCTTCACGCTCAGTATAATGATCCCACATGCATAATACACGTTATAAATGGATCGTGACAAAAGTAACAATTCTGCTGTGTATTTGAAATAGTAAGTGATGTATATCAGTACGTTCTTACGTTTATCACGCAAATCCGCTAATCGCTCAGATATTGGCACCATAGTAGCAGGGTTATGAAGGGGAGATTAAGGGGGTTGGCAACATGGCAGTTATTCATGAAGCCTTGTGCTGTTTGTCAACCAGATTTTAGGTCTAAAAACATGACAGGTGGACCCATTCCCTGAATAAATTCATCACACAACCTTGCCCAGCACTTCTCATTTTTGATATCTTATTTAGTTGTATGTGACGGATGACTGCGTTTGTCGCTCTCTGTTGGAGCTAGGCTATATGCGACAATGGTAGCTAGGAACCAAGAGCATAGAATGATAGTTAATGTTATTGCTATAAACTATTTGCTGTCATCATTTATATCATATCACTGGCCGAACTTAAAAGAACAATGGGTGTTTATATTCATCAAAAACAATGTCATTATTATTATACATCTGCCTACCTTACAATCTGACGTCGGTTTAATGGACTGGACACGTAAGTAACATTCTAAGTGTATGTATGATCAGTCCTACATATCCATCAAAACCGGGTTGTTGACGATGGTCAAAGAAGAAGTAGACAATGATTGAAATGCAGCCATACCGAACCGTTTGCAGGCCGAATAATGCAACCTGTAATATATCGGATTAATCAGTTACAAAAGTGGATGTTGACAAATATTTCACACTCCGTTTAGCATATCTAAATAAATGTTCATTGCACCACCACCTGCTTTATTTTATGTTATTAAGCCATTGCTTGCATTCTTTTGAAATTACCGGCCGTAGTCTATACTTTTAACAGCAAATTCTTTAATTATTCCAACGCAATAAATATTTCAATCATTCAAAGCAACTTATTTGGGAGCATTGAGATTTTCAGTGCTGCCACTTTGCTGTCTCCTACGCCCTAATTTCTAGTCCATGTTTTTCCTCTACGCGCACATTTATCCATGTGAAAAGCGGGTACAAGTTGAAGATATTCTATGCTTTAATATGATAGCCACCGTAGTAAGGTGGAGTGTTTACCGCAGGGATGATAAAAGTCAAACGACTCGCACTGTAGTGGCTCAATGGCAGGTAATTTATCACCTTCCTCGACAACTAACGCGGGCTGTTTACGAAACCAACAACCCTAATGTCCCGGCAGCAAGGGTCCCAAAGATGTAGCAACTCCCGAGGTATCATGGCCAGTGAGCAGATGACAGATACAATTCCCGATGTCGCTACTCTTTCTAAAGTCCTAAATGATGTCTTAAAAAGCAAATAAGTGAACCCGCAACACTCGCCGTAGACTAGTACAACAATTGGGGTTAAAACCCCAATCAGAGGCAATCAACTTACTCTAGCATGCTTCGATGGCTTTTTTCCCTGACAGCTTTGACCTTTTTGCCTTTCAATCACAGTAACCGCAACGAACACTGTCGGATACTACGTCCATAATGGATTGACATCTTCAGCATATCAAACAGTAAATATTATGTTAGAGAAGTTAGTAGCAACCAAGGACGGATGTTGGCGTGACGATTCGCCAAATCGCCGCAAGATTTAGCGGCTTTCTCTTTCAGCTTGGTGTAAATGAAGTGTCTGATTTTGATTTGTCTACGCAACCGTGGCGCCAGAAGGCCGGGGATGACCCCATTTATCATACCCAATCACCCCATGTTTAGTTCACATACATCGTACGCTTAGTGACGCTACATCATGTGAGAGCAAGGTTTCTTCTGGCAGTGACCTCCTGTCGCTTCGAAAATATATTGACATTGCATATAATGCATCTTAATATCTATGCATGATATCCCGTACCATAAATCCTGCTAATTAGAGCATCTGAGTAGCCGTGAGTGGACTGTCGAACCGTTTGAGATATAGAAAATATTAATATAGTGGTAGAGACAATGATCATATTTGCATTAGCACAGATAGTTTATCATTGTCCGTTCATACTCGATGAATACGCTGTGACTGCCCCCAGGAAGGTATATCCCCCCATATAAACTATCGTTTTCAATTCAACCCTGCCACTTTATTAATGATTTTCAAAGTAAAGTCGCTAATCCTGTCTCACCGGTGATGACAACATCAAGGAGAGCTTTGTGAGATCACGGGTGTTAGTGCTTGCCCCGTGCAGTTATTTTATAATTATTGTCACTCCGGAAGCAGATGTCAGCCAGATCGCCGCCATAGGCTTCATGTGTAAACCAAGTACCTTTTTTAAAAAGAGACAGTAACTTTCGAGAGCATAGAGAGAAGGAGTAATGTTAAGTATATAAAGTATGAACGCGGTTGGAATTTGGTTTGCAAAGATATAATAAGATGGCCTCCCAAGACTCTACGGTGAAGGTTGTCAGGGACCAAAATACTTGTTGATCTGGTCTATTTTTTAACAAGAATCAACTTATATTTCTACAGCATACAATAGAGTTTGCTTACAAACAACCAAATCGTTAATATCAGTTACCTAGAACGTTAACCTAATTATATTCATGAATAAGAAAGTTCATCAAGGTTAGTTTGTCATTTAATGTACATGCTTTCTTGTGAGTTAATCATAATGTCATTGATTTTCACCTGTAGACACTATATCGCGTTGATGACGATCTAGATAACGTCGAATAGAATGACTTTCATACTGTACGTCTTCCTATATAATTGTAACTCTGCGTTAGTTGCTGAGTTCGTGAAAGAGCATGGGCATGCTATATTTTGCTGTGCCCATGCCGCTTGTGCCACTGGATGCCATTGTACATGACTCGGCTTCACGGTCAAGTGAGTGCCAGAGAATAACATGCGCATTCAACCAAAATAAAGTAACTGTTCCATTCCTTTTTCTCACAGAGCAGCGTTTAGCCAGTAGCAATATTGAAAGCCGATGTAATATTCTTGTTAGGTATTGCCCATAGGAGATTTCCGAGAGTTAACTCTATGCAACAGAGACGATAATCCGCGAAATAATGACGTTTCCGAAAATTACATACTTCTGCTCAGAGGCACTCCATTGAATGCCCAGGTAAACAATAAGGTTTTTACAAAGCACGTTGAACGTGCGCATATGACCACTGAACGATGGCCCATAGTCCCTCTGGTAGCATCAGCCATACGTAACAATGTGCACAGTTTTATTTTTACTGGGGCATTTTCATTACGGGTGATGTTTAGCTAATGAGATGCAGCAAGAAAGGTTTAGTAACATTCCTGGTGAGCCTCCCTTGTGTAGTGGTTGCTTTAAACGTCTCAATATATAGAGGCTAATGCCGGATGCGAGTAATTGGTGGCTTCAGAACAGCAATCTTATGGACACAAAAGAAGATTATAGCGAAAGTCTGTATTTAAATGTTAATTAAATGATACAGCACATTGAATAAACGCAAACGTCTGTCATTAACGTTCTTGTCATGAGCGCGAGAATACGATGTGCGCTATTGTTCTGTGAGACTGAACGTATTACACCAACCAATACCAGAGTATTTAATGTGGTGATTGCCACTGCGTCGCGATGATGTGTTTACCGCTAGGTCAATATAAGTCATATTGCGCGCTTGGTAATAACAGACTAACAGCAAGAATCGACATATTGTAAGTGATGTGAGTTTGAAACAGTGCGATTCATGGCTGAAGACCCCAGGTCGTATTATCTTGCCGTTGCCAAACGAATCTCTTCGCTTTCGATGACTCGTAGGCTCTGGCATCAACTCGCTTATGAACATTTTGGATATGTGTCGTGACCCAAAATGGAATCAGCAAAGAGCCGTTGGTGGCAGGCAATCATCTGCTTACCAAGTGGCTGATATTTCTTTTCGCATAATCAGCGAGGCTGTTGGAAGAGGACACCATTGGTCTCATCCAGGCACCCAGTGGGTGTTTTCATCTGCATATGTTTTACAACATCATAAAATGTGACAGTCTTGGAAAATGAGAGGAATACGCAGGGGCAATAATCAGATAGCCGCACAAGCCACGCAGTTTATATGGGAGAAATTATATCATGTTAGACACACATCGCCCTTAATGACTCATACCATAACGCCGCCTGCAAATCGTTCCCGAATATCTCCGGTACGTGACGCAACCACAAAATATATGGGGACGTGACAATTTACTAAATCGTCTGTGGATTAATAGGCAATTTTATTCTTGTTTGACAAAAATTAGGTTTTCGATTTTTCTGCTTGCTTAATCAGCGTGGCGCCAGCGGACTGGGCATGGCGCCTTATATCTCGTCCATGAACGTGTGCTGTCACTGCAATGTCAGCAATGGTTACGCTGAAGCAATCGCAGCGTCTACAATAAGCAGATAAAAAGTTGATATTTACAAAGGATACAGTGCATGTGCAAATGGAAGTGGACAGCGTTTTTGCACTATAGGTGATCATTGATGGGACCGGTCCTTACTTAAGTATATGCCATGTATTCGAACGAATACCCGTCATCTCTCTGTGTTTATGGCTGGTCGAGGCATTGATGAAATGCATTTGTTCAATATGACGTTCGCATGGGTAAACATCATTCATACCATCATTCTTGGTCGCCACCACAAGCTAATCAAGATACTGCAGCAGCTCTGGTGCTACAGCTATGCTCCTATTTGAGTTATGCTCCAGTTTCAATTATTCCTCTCTTTGTGTAGGAATCGTGCTATGGTAGTTAACTAAACCCATTGTTGTGAACTATATGATCATTCGATTGCAATTACCATCACAAACCCACAATTGTACGGGTCTACAGTGTGATCAATGATTAATGACCGGTATGGACATCGTTACAGGTCAACCGCATCTACGTCTCCATGGAGATATTTGCTTGTGTTGCTTGGCATATATAGTACTTCCGATCGGCAGTACAACCACAAGATTTCAAGACGTCATTTGTAGACCACACATCGTGGAGCACGTTGAAGAAGTTGGCTAGGGTCAATGTCAATGCTAACACAACAAGCTAGATTATAGGTGCATTTTTCTCTGTTGGCAAATAATTGGAAATTCAGAATGGTTCTATTTGAGTGAATCACGTGATCACAACACCTGTTATCGACACCGTCTAACACTACCGTGATATGATCAATGGGGTTTCCAATCATGCTGGTAGATAGTCATTTCCGTGGAAAGTTCTGTCGAGGGTCTCTGCAATTGCAATTGTTTCACCATTTACATCCAAGCTGAATGACCTTTCATAGTTAATTTCTGTAGCGGCATCGATGCAAATATGGATATTGTAGTTGTTTCCCTATTAAGTCAAGTTGAAATACCTGAACTTCAAAAAAATTGTAATGAATTGAAAATTAATGGACGTTAAACACATGAATGATATTATACTCGAATTGGGACTAAACTTCTTTGGCATTTTGCACTGTGGCTTGCAAAATTCAACTTTTGGTCATTAAAGAACGAGAAATTCCTGAGGTAATTATTAAGATGAGGCAGTTGTGTTTAGGGTGGGTTATACGCACAGTGACGTCGTCAGCCCATATTACGACTAATTCCAGAATCGGTACATTGGGGGTAATCTAAAGCATTGCCAAAGGCAATGATAGTGTGCCGTCACAAAGCTGCAGCATCTATCTTCGAGTTACCGAATACGAATATCCTTCACCATAGGCTTCCATACAGTCTCATAAACTGCCGTAGTTGAACGTTACACTAAAGAGGCCACGTGTCTAGCGACCGGAATTATGTTTTAAACACTCGAGTGGCTAGTGCAATGGAAATGAATGCAGTGTCCATTTTCGATGTGAGGGATGCATAGCGGGAATAGCCAATCTGATGCTCGCTACTTGCAAATTAATTTTGTTCTATTGGGAATGCACGAGTATTATGGGTGCTGAAGCTCGTTATGTTTTGCAAGGATAAGCTGTCAGAAACAATCTACCTGGGTCTGGGGGAATTGTCAGTAGACTTACCTGACCACTCAAACTGCACTACCAGGCTACTATTGATACAAGGTTTGCTCTTTTCCATCTACTCCCTCCAATGTTGATCTGATCTATAAAACCGAGTCAACTGAGGGCTATTGATGCTTTTAAATAAGGTACATGCTTTTGTGTTAACGAATCCGAACTTTATTGAAGCTAATGCCAATGCACTCTATTTTTCACATTCCAACCGCACTTAGAAAGCATTTCTGTATGAATCGTTTATGCAACCGTTGTTGGTAGATTTATGCATCAGGTATCAACTCGCTAGAGGGTGCTTAGTTTTATCATGCACATCAAGGTTCCCGTTTGCATCGTGTTATGTTGCCAGTGCTTGCATTATAGTGAGAAATACACACAGCAAGTAACCTAGCTGCAAACGGCAGCATCAATCCTTAGATTTCCATCCTGCAATAATGACATTCTATTGTTTATGTTGTATTGTTATTGTCCCTCTGTGGTTTTGTATGGTGATAGATATAGGCAATTTGTCATATATCATTCTTATTTGCCTATGCTTCTTGTGATAATAACTGTCATTGTACATGAGTTACGACCACGCTGTAGTGAGCGTAGTAAGGTGGACATATTAGAGCTAGGGAAGACATATATCTATCAAGGAGTCATTTGCATCGCACAATGAGGCACACAGTCTCTGTCAGCCGTGAGACTTATTGCTTCAAACTCAATCAATATAAAATCAGTGCTGTTCGTTTCTTTTCTCGGCGTTGTGGTGGGCTGAATCTGTACGCTCAGTATAATGAACCCGCATGCATAATACACGTCATGTATGGGTAGTGACAGAAGTAGCAGTCATGCTATGTATTTGAAATAGTATTTCAGTACGTTCATAGGTTAATCACGCAAATCCGCACTTCGATCATGGAAACACATTTGCACAACAAAGTACTATTCTTGATGTTGGACCCATTTAGTTAAGCAACACATGCCACTAGGCCCTCTATTCATAATAAAATAGCAGTCGATAGGTACTGATGTTTTTAGATTCAAAATGTCGCATGTTGAAATGTTTGTCACTAACCATGAGTCGAAAAGCGCGTTTTACAAATGACAGAAGCCGCTGATTGGTCAGAAATATACATTGCGCTCTGTGTTTAATGCATAATATTGAAATGCATTGTTTGTACATCAACCAAGCTGCAATTCCCGTGAGCACGACAATGAGAGCAAGGATTAAAGGGTACAAGGTGTCAATATCAGAATAGGGATATTTTGTCAGGTTCGCAGCAATAAAGCAACATGTTCAAGACCACATGTCACCATCAGTCACGGTAATCATCGGCGGCATTTGCTGTCATTACAGGTGTTTATCATCATACAACCTTTTCTAGCACTTCTCATTTTGATATCTTATTCCGTTGCATGTGACAGATGACTGTGTTTGTCGCTCTCTGTTAGCGCAAGAAATATTTGACGCTTTATTCAATATGCAGCAATAGTGACTATGAACCAAACACACAGATTGATATTTACATGTTGTTGCTATAAATTATTCACTGTCATTGTTTATATCAAATCACTAGCCGAAATTGTAAGAAACGTTGGTGTTTGTATTCGATTATTCAATTCTTTCCCCACACCCTCATATCAGAGTACAACGACAGTCAAAGAAGAAAAGGACAATGATTGAAATGCATCCATACAGAAAGGATTGCTGGCCAAATAATGCAACCAGGAACATAAAGGATTTATCAGTGTGCAATGTGCCAGTTAACCAAACGCTCGAACGCAGTATAGCATATCTAGATAATCTTTCCTGTCACCAACAATCGCACTACCTCTGCACAATGTATGCTGTTACTAATTGGCAACCTTGCTTTATTCTGTGCTATTAAGTGATTGTTTACATCCTTTTGAATTTACCGACATCTACTTATTTTGGCAAATTCGATAAAAATTCCAATGCAACTATTATTTTAATTCTTCAAAGCAAATTTATTTGGGAGCATAGGGAAACATCAGTGCTGCCACTTCGCTGTCTGCTACAAATGATGTTATAATTTCAAGTTCAAGTTTGTCTTTAACGTGCACATATCTATGCGAAAAGCAGGTACAAGTTGAAGATGTGCTGATATGATAGCCACCATAGTAAGGTGATACGTTTACTGCAAGGACGATATTAGTCACATGGCTTGCACTGTAGTGTCTCAACGGCAGGTAATTTATCAACTCCATCGACAACTAAAGGGGGTTGTTTACAAAACCAGCAACCATAATACCCGAGCAGATAGGGTCACGAAGCAGTAGCCACTGTCGAGATATCACTGCTCCGGGGAGGTTACATACACAATTCCCAAAGTCCTTTATGAGATCTTAAAAAGCAATTAGATTGTTTCTGACAGCTTATCCCCGAAAAACATAACTGGGTCTGGGTGAATTCTCAACAACACGCGCCGTAGACTAGTACCAAACAATGATCGTTAAAACCCAAACCAGAGGCAATTAACTTATGCAAGCATGCGTTGATGGCTATCTTACTTGACAGCTTCGTACTGCAGTAATTCAAACCTTTAATGTAGAGAACTCTGTCTGATACTTTGTCCGTAATGGATTGATATGTTCAGCATTTATTTAATCAGAGGAGTCACACATTGCCTCTAATATCACCCTCTCTGCTAGTGTTGATGTCGACATGATAATTGTTTCAACGTTGATATTGATCTCAGTACGTCGTGTGTAAAACGGCACACAACGCCAGGCACACGATGAGTCACACCATGGCATCGGCCTCGACTCGCATGTGAACATCTGGTGTACATGGCGTACCCATTCATAGAAGCAACCAAAGACGGATGGTGGCGTGACGACTTAGTGACTTTCTGTTTCAGCTTTATGCAAATGAAGTGTCGTGGCGCCAGGAGGCCAGGGATGACATCATTGATCTTACCCAATCACCAAGAGCTTAGTTCACATTCGTCGCCTAGTGACGCTACATCATCTGAGAGTAAGCTTTCTTCTAGGAGTGACCTCATGTTTCATTGACATTATATAAAATGCATCTTAATATCTGTGCCTGACATCCCGTAATTCTTTTAATTAGTGTATCTGAGCAGTAGTGCGTCGACTGCCGAAACGTTTGTGATATGTCAAATATCAATATTGGTGTAGAGACAGCGATCATATCTGCATTCGCACAGATAGTTTAACCATGCCCCGTTCACATTCGTTGAATTCGGTGGGATTGCACCCAGTGAGGTCAGTCTTCTTCTAGTCATTATTTATTAGAAGATATCTTATTCAATTCCAACCAGCCACTACGTTTATGATTATTCACGTAAAACCCGCTTATCCTGTCCGGCTGGTGATGACAACATACAGGAGAGCTTTTGTGAGATCACGGGTATTAGTGCTTGCCCATGCAAATGAATGAATTTATTCTTTAATTATTTTCGTTCGGAAGCAGATGTCAGCCAGATCGCTGCCACAGGATTCATGCGTAAACCAAGTGCCTTTATCAATTGTCACAGTCACGTTCAAGAACATATACAGAAAGAGTAATTCATTCAGCTGTCGATAGGTGCTGGATAACAAACACATTATACATGGACGTCGACACTCATTCCATCATACATCACATCAGTTACGCGACTGGGTGATTATTGACAAGTTCTAAGTCATTGCCTTAGGTCCTTGTTGCATAATATCCTGGGTACAAAAGCAACCCTTTCTGCACAAGCAGGTTAGTGTAATGTTAAGTGTATGAAGTGTGACCGTGGTAAGAATTTAGTTTTCAAAGATTTAATGAGATGACCTCCCAAGACTCTATGGTGAGGGTTGGCAGGGACCACAAGACTTTTTGATATGGTCTATTTGTTAACAAGAATGAACTTATATTTCTACATCATACAATAGAGATTATTTACAAGCAACCAAATCGTTGATATCAATTACCGAGAAAGTAAAGCTAATCATATTTATGATTAGGTATGTTGATCAAGTTTACCCTGTCATTTAATGTACTTACTTTCTTGCGAGTTCATTTTGGTGTCATTCATTTTCACCGGTAGACACAATCTATATCGCGCTGATGACGATCGAGTTAACGTCCATTAGAATACGGGTCATACTGTACGTCTTCTTATATAATTGTTACTCTGCATTTGCTTGCTGAGATAGTGAAAGACATGGGAATGCTATATTCTGCTGAACCCATGCCTCTTGTGCCATTGGATCCCATTGTACATGATCGGCATCACGGTGTGATGAGTACCAGGGAAAATCATGCAATTGTATAAAATAATATAAAGCACTGTCTACTGGTGCTTATACGATCAGAACAAAGCAACTTTTCCATTCGATTCTCTCGTGAGCTGAGGTAATGCCTTTTGGCCAGTAGCAACATTGAAACCCACTGCGATGTTCTTGTTTAGTATTACAAATAGGAGAGATTCCCTCGAACGCCTTGCTAAACAATAAGGTATTCATAAAAGCACATTGTGCGCGCGCATATGAAGACTGACTTATGCACCATGGTCCCTCTGGTAAATCAGCTTCATGTGACAGTGTGCACAGTTTATTACCATCATTGCGGCCAGCAATTATTTTGACTTGGGCCTTTTCATTACGGGTGATGTAAATATCCTCCATAATGATGGCCAGCTCATGAGATGTAGAAAGATATATTTGGTAACATTACTAATGAGCGTCCCTTGCGTAGTGTTGGTGTTACAAGTTAAACGTCTCGTTATATCGAGGTTAAAGCCGGATTCGAGTATTAGGGTATTGCTTCGGAATAGCAGCCTTATAGACACAAAAGAAGTTAAAGTGGAGGTCGGTTTTTAAATGTTACTGAAATGATAGAGCGTGGTGAAATAACGCCAGTCACTCACGAGGGCTCCTATATTCTTTGTCAATATTGATTGATTTGTCATGAGCGCGAGAATACAATGCGCACAGCTGTTCCATAAGACTTAATGTATTAGACCAAACAAGGCGAGAATATTCAATGTAGTGATTAACGATGATGTGTTTACGACTAGGTCAATATTAGTCATATTACCCGCTTGGTAATTGCCGAGTAGCATGTGATATGACAACTTCTATTCATATCAATCATGCCGATATCACAAACCAAGAGCTTAGGTAAAAATGCATTATGTATCGTGCAGATGAAACTCTAGATGCCGTTACTGCTCCAAACTCATCAATAATGTCTCCAAAAGCAAGCAGTGAATCCGCTTGCTTTCGCTTGAGACCAGTTCAAACATTTCAGTCCAAACTTAAAGCGGAGGATATGTCCGAGTTAATTTACATTTGATCATATACTTCAAGGCTTCCATCCGACCCTCAGATGTTTTAAAATATGGAAAGGAACATAGATAACGTTAATTGATAAATTCTTCCTCCCTGATTGGCGGTTGGCGCCTAATGCATTGCTCCGAGCATTTGGGTCATTTTAAGGGAGAATGGCATTATGTTTGCAAAATCAGCGCCTGCAATGTAGTCTACTTGTCGTTATTGATGCAACGAACGATAAATAACAACAACGTATGTAAGTTGAATTCTTTCAGAAACGGATGAATGTTGCGAGATCAACCCCAGGTAAACAAGAATTGAGACAGTGCCTGATGCGAGCTTGAAATAGTAGGGATCATTGCTGAATACGCCAGTACGTATTATCCTGCCATTGTCATGCGATTATCTTAGCTTTCGATGAATCACAGGCGCCGGCCGCAACTCGCTTACGAGCATCCGGGTTACGTGACCGAAATTAACACAGCAAAGGGCAAATGATGGCATGGCCATTTAACGAATCATCTTCGGCTGACTTGGCGCCAGCTAATGGAGGTTGACACTATTGATCTCGTTCAGGCACCCAGTGAGGGTTGTCACCTTCATTTGTTTTACTAAAATCATGAAAGATGTGACAGTCCTGGTAGATGAGAAGAATACGCTGATGCAATAATCAGATAGCCGCACCAGCCACGCAGTGTTTGTAGGAGATATGTGTTCATGTTAGACATACAGTAGTGTAGAGAGTAGAGCTTCTGGCGCACCGCCCTTCATCTATACTGCACCACTAATTACAGCTTGCGCTTTTTTTCTAAGATGACCCCCAACTGGGCTATGCGGCTCACATAGTGGGCTCGACCCCCAACAGTCCCGACGGCAAACTAACGTGATCATAGGCCAAGGTGTCTACGCCGTTTGCAGCTGTCCACCGCTTGGAGTCAAACGGATCTATGAATATTTTGCAGAGCCCTTAGCCTTTGGTTTTGCAGCCTTTTTTTGGTCTTGCTGGTGGCTTTACACCTGTAAGGATTTCTTTAAACATGGCCTCACCTATATTTTTTTTTGCATTTTGCCTGCCGGATTGATGGACTTTTTCGCAAATCTTCTATGTCAATTTCTGATAGCACAGTGGTTTTCCCTATTGTCTTTAAAGGATATATTTACTACGGGTGCACTACTTAAAGAGTGCGCCTTTCACAAACTCGTGTGCACTTCACACTTACTGACATGTTCCTCTACGTGTTTCACGAGAACTTCCAAGTCATTGCAACCACTGAGAACATCTCTCAGCTCGATCTCTAATTGTATGTTCTCTTCTCTCAGATAATCTATATCTAACTTCAACTCGTTTCCACAACCTTTAAGTTCAGTAATACGCTCTTCGGTGTTCATTTCTAAATCGAACACCCTCGTTTAGTCAATAAACCGGTATATACAGCGCATAAATGTCCGCGCAATGAGATCACTCTCTGTATTGAGGTGGGTCAATATCATTCATAGTCCGCTGTAGAAGCACCTAATTTTTTTTTTGATGCCCTCTCATGCTTCGTCTTTACCGCATTGGATCAGCGCGTTTTTGTTCATCAATTTAAATAGTCTAGTATGCATTTACAGATCTAGCCTTAATTTCCCCCTTTCATTTGGGTATATGTTATGACCTCAGCTAAGACGAGTTTAAACTCATACTCCGAGATATTACCATCTTCAAGTTGCGCTAGAATACCTACAGTAACTAAAGCAGTGTATACCGCATCGACTGAGGTATCTGCACGCTTATATTTCTTGCACAATATTTTTCAATCTCCGTCTCGAGGTATTGCTTCTTGAGCCTGATTTCATTCAGCCGATATGAGTGCCCTGGATTCTCCTCAGTTGGGGGTAGCTCAGGATATAATGGTGTCACCGGGACGGTTGGTTTTTGTTCCATACGAGTTTATAAGACTACAAGTCAAGTTCAATAAGGAGTGATACTACAGAACCAGTCGCCGTTCTTTTTGGAGTGGTTGAATAAAATTTATTAACGTTGCCTCGTTCCAGCTGTAAAGGTTTGTCTAAAGATATTACAACACCCCGTCGGTCAACAGGCTTACTTATCCCTACTGCTTGGTTTGCTCCAATAATAACAAGAACAACTGTTATAGTATCTGTATCAGCGCCCACACCAGATGACAGCCCCATACGAATGATCTTACTACTTGATAACATGTTATATTCACAGCGTGAGTCTCGTGAGGTTTGACCCCTGGCCCCATCACCAAACGACCACTCATATCTTCTTCGAAAGGCGCCACTTGCTTCTGCCCAAATAGTAATGAAGGGTTTCGTTCGTGAGTTTATACATTCTCTCAGGTCCCTGTACTGTTTTCTATGTTTGTTATCAACATCCAATAGCAGCCTCCTTTAGCGATATTGGGTTTTCTAACCGCAGGATTGTATCATCTCTCATTTAAAGATCTCCAGTCATTCTACCGCCAGCTTTATCCATTTTGTTGTGAGTCACCAATAGATACATGGGTCATTGTTTCATATTCAGAGAGGTCGTAGCCCTGAACAGAGACAGTGCTCTCCGTTGTCTATGTCCAGAGATACTCGTTTTTATTGACTTCTTGTAAATTCAAGAACAGCGCTAACAGGAAATCGTGGTTAAAGTATAAGCGATGGTTGTGGCCTAACCGCGTTCAACATCCAACAGAGTATGGTACACAGTGGCAAACATGAATACGCAAGCCTTTAGATTAAAAGGAAAAGCAGCATATAAAGCAGGTGGGGTATATCCAGTCAGTGCGAGGCTAGAGAGTTTAACAAAACCAAGCATTCAAGTCGTTCACAGCGACGGTACATTCAAAGCAAACTGCGGATATAATCGTGCAAGCCTGGGCGTCAAAGCCAATGCTATTCTGGCAGAACCAGATAAACTTTACTGTCAGGTGTGCAACCTCTACACCGTTCACGTTTATTACACTGGGCGGCGCCTGCTGGCAGAACTACAAGCGCCTCTACCTAATGATCACGCCCATGACCCCCATAGCGATCCCTACGATCGCTGGGTATATGAGAGAGTATATGAGAGACTGGTGTACCACGGCTCAGGGACTGGCGCGTGAAGGAAACAGCTACCAACAAAGGCCTTGGGGTGCTATATGCACATGGTGTGTATGATTACATGAGCGTCATTAAGGTTGCTGGTCGTTGTGACCATACACGGATGGTCTTTGAGGCATAAAAGGGTTTGCCCACGCGAGCAATGCTTTCATAAGCAAATGGGTGCTGTTCTACTCCTTGCACGGGGTTCTGAGGCAGACGAGGCCTGGAGGACCTTCTTACTGTCACGTCTGAGAGTTTCACACAGCCCAGTGTCGAATGCATTTATGACAGCATTAGGACCTATGTCTGGGCACTGTTGGAGGCACAGACACATGCTCGTAGCCGCATCCTGGGTAGCGGCACTGCGTTTGACGCCATGAAGCAGTTCTTGGTTAACGTTAAAGATGCGATTAAATAAGATGATATAGACCTACCAGCTGCGTCAAGGGCGTGTGGCAGTCTGTGGTTATTACAAACAACCCAATCACTTAACCAAAACCAAAAACGGCTGGTCCGCTTCTAGGTGAACGACGTCAATGTCCCAGGGACAGCCTGGCTGACCTGTACAATTCCGCTAACCTCGACTGACGCTAACCGCAGTTTGTGCGAAACCTACGTCACGACGTGGTTAAGTAAACAACAATCACGACCAGTATCACGGCACTGACACATAAGATGACAAAAATGTGACTAAGATACGAGAAAGGGCAGGAGACAAGGATGAGACCTAGGTAGAGAACAAGGCAATAGCCGATGCCTTTGGCAACCGATTTTATATCCCGCTTGACTTTGAACTTCTCGAGAGCCACATGCCATTATACCAGGTGACAAGAGAGCAAAAATTTAGACATTTCTAACTGGTTCGTGATCCATGATTTCGCTGCTGCGAGCTTCAAACACTAATGAGCTCCACTCAAGAATCCAGTACACCTTCATCCTGAATCGCCATGTACCTCTCTCGGCACACGATGACACACACCATAACATCCCGCACAGATCGTTCACGAATATCTAGGGTACGGGACGCAACCACAAAATAGATGGGGACGTGACAATTTACAAATTCGTCTGGGGATTAAGAGGCAATTTTATTCTTGTTTGATTAAAACAAAAGGTTTTTGATTTTTGTGCTTGCTTAATCAGCGTGGCGCCAGCGGACCGGGCATGGTGCCTTTGATCTCGTCCATGAACGCGTGCTTTCACTGCAATGGATACCTCGCGGTAATATTAGCGGCTACAATAAGCAGATATTTACAATGCATACATTGCGTGTGCAAATAGAAGTGGACTGGTCACCTTTTTGCTCTGTAGGTGGGCCGTGATTTGTATTGGTACTTATTAGTGGAGCCTATTAATCAAAGAGCAAAGTAATTATTCGCTTCATTGTTATTTTCTGGTTTGGGTGCCACATGTCAGCTCTTGACCGCTCTCGTGGGGGCACTTTACCTGATATACATACCTCAACACAGCAATTCTCACTTACACACACCTGGAACCCTTCACATGAGGAGATGCCGGTAAGACAAGCGTGTCAATGGTCATCCGATGAAGACTTCATATGTATCTCTAAAGCTACGTAATACATTGGGCTGTTGCTTGTGGTAGCTGAATTGATGCAAATTCAAACAAGTGGATTATGAAATGCCTCGGCAAATTTGTGTACGGTACAGATAACAACCTCTGTGGTATTCTATACCGCCGACGAGTGTGTCATATTTAAGATAATTGAGTACGAACTAAATACAAAAACGTACATTGCATAGCTAAGTCGTGCTGTGTATTAGTATTACGCAACGCATCACGATCCATACACTGCAAGAAGTGTTCTTAACAGCGATTGTGATTAAGAGGTGTCTGCCACAAGTGCGCGTATATTTTTTGACAACTAATGACACGCTCCCTAATGTCCCAGGGACAGGAAGGTTGAGAATGCTAATGAATGAATGGACACATCGTGAAATAGACAGAATTTGCCAACTGTCGGTGCAAGTGGTAACCTATGGATATGAAAGTTCCAATGGAAATGAAAAGGCATAGCAGATCAAACCATAAGCATCACTTACTGTGGCTTCTGTGTCCCTTATCCAGCCTCTCTTTAGTCTCCATCATCGCTGACCTAGTCATAACCGCTCCTTTGAATGTTTGACTAGATGTATTTTCAAATAAGTGAACACACAACACTCACTTGAACCCAGCACAATTAAGAACACCGAGAGTTCCAATATGTGAATCTACACCCACTCGAACCTTGTACAAACACATGAGACAAAGCCCAAAGCAGGGCAGGTATAACAAACCATTTAACTGTTAGTGACTTATTCATGTATCAATTATTACTGCGATGTTCATTTCCAGCTTCAATCAGCACTTCCATCTTACCTTCAGTCGCAGGTGCTTACATTCTTTTATCGATATGGCTGCTGTTGAGGTACACATCTTAATCAATGTAGCAAGCAATAAAGCACACGTATGTTATTTGATTTGAATTTAAATCTTAGAAAAAAAAAAATTCGCAAGAATTTCGACATTGGTTCGTGCACCGGCCGAAGACATCGCTGATGTTAGTGTGAAACAGTAACCGTCTTTACTGGATAATCCCACACAATTTATTCTGAATTGTCATGAACCTTTCTTGCCAAACGATGACTCACCTCATGACGCCACCCACAACTCGTTCACGAGCATCTAAGTTGCGTGACGTGTTCAGAGGAGGATTGTGACTTGGTATTTTAGAGGCCGTTTGTTCTAGTTTGATCGTGATGAGGTTTGTAAATTTTGCTGCTTGCTAAATCAGCGAGGCGCCAGTTGACCGAGCGTGACAACATTAATCTCTTAAATGTTCGTTTTTTCACCGTTTTTTTTCACTACAGTGACACAGGTGGAATCGCGCAGGAAATTGTTATCGACTACAATAACCCGATACCCCAGCTGTGTTTGTAAGAGATATGCGCTTATGTTACCAATACGTTTATGGTAGGGCATTAATTTTTACAATAATTTTGAGTCACGACACAGCTCCCAAAGATATGCTGAGCTTTTATTATGCTGCCTATTGAAACAGCTCATGCATATTTGAGCCATGCCATTACTCTAGTCCAGCCATGGTGATCTACCCGCAAAGTAAGATCAGCGACCTCGGCTTGACCACTTGACCACTTACTCTCAAAGCGACATCAAGTACGAATATGGCAATAATCCGGATGTTCTTCCTATTAAAGGAAGTACGTGCAATCACAAACCCAAAAGTGTATGTGCTTCTTGATCGTATGTAATCAAAGGTGCAATATCCCCTTCATAGGTTTACTTTGTGACTCCGTCACATAATGTAGATCAACTGCGGCTTTGCGTGTAGACTACTAACCTGTCATTTGTCTAACAGTAAAGATTACCAATAGGTGATGTTTCTAGACATTGATACATTAAAAGTTGTTGGTAATACATTCTTTGCTGACAATCTTTCCCTGTCTACGATCCTTCCCAACCCGACCTCGTTCCAGTGTGTTGTTGTTTTCTCATTATGCTTAGTAAGGCTAGATGACCGATGTTGGCAACACTTTTGCATTTCCCTGCAAACAATATACACTTTAGGTCTCATCTAAATGTCCGATAAATGCGTCGGAAGGATAGACATCTTAAATGAGAATGAGAAGGTGTGCTACACTGGGCGATATGCATAGAAGATGCTGGATGGTAATCCTTAAGTTTCATTGCAACAAAAACAACTTTACGGTTAATGAGTTGCAGCCACAATGGCCAAGTGAATAGAACATATATTGCTGACCCATTGTTCAGTGGAGAAACGGCATGTTAGTATGTTCAAGTTGAGGAAATAATTGAATAATCACCACAATACAAATATACATTGGAGTGCTTATTATTTTGCAGTTGCATGATAAGCTCTTAGCTGCCTGTGGACTGTTACAGAGGCGAATGGAGGAATGTTCAGAAATTATCTTCACATCGAAGTTGAACAGCACGAGAATCAAACCGCCTATGGCAACAGGTCGTAGGCCCCAATCATAGTATGTGTTTACCGATATACTGTGTAAAATTATTATGAATGTACGTCATTTAGTTCCTAGTGTGAGAAACACATTGAGAAAGTGTTATTTCAATAACACTTCATATACCTGTGCCATTTGTTTGAACGCAACAGCTCTGTATCAATAGTGCGTTGCTGTTCTACTGCTGGGTTGATTAGCAAGGAGCCTGAGAACCGAGGTCATGTTATAATTAGTTAGAAAGTTAGAGGTAGAGGTCAGGTGTTAATTACTAAGGAACTTTGAGTCAGAGGTCATGTGTTAATTAGTAAGGAGCTTGGATACAGAGGCCATGTGTTTGTTAGTAATGAGCTTGGCGTCAGAGGTCAGGTGTGAATTAGTAAGGAGCTTAGTGGCAGAGATCATGTGTTTGTTAGTAAGGAGCTTGGAGAAAGAGGTCAATTGGTTATTAGTAAGGAGCGTGAAGGCAGAGGTCAGGTGTTGTTTGGTTAAAGTTGTGTTGTATGTTTCACAGACTCACAGAAATATGATTCACAAGAAGCGTGCACAAGGCTGCACCACGTTTGTGTAACATCTAGTGTACATGTGCTTAGTTGGTTAGGGAAAAAAAGATACAGGAGACAAACCGCCAACAATGTCATTGTAAACTGCAAAGTAGAATGACTTCCTTGTTTTGTCATGGAGTTGAGTGGGTCCTTCGGTCATGTTAAAAACGAAAGCGCCGATTAATTACTGCTGACATTATATTTGTAAATGTTTTATTAAATATTTTCATCCCACCATCCGATTGCCTTAATAATCAATCTTAACAAGAGAAGTCTAAACAACCACCAGTAACCAGTATGTCATTTGTGCTATGGTAACCTAACAATTTACAATGTTTATGTACTGTATTCCGAACCATCTTTATTGTTCATTGGTAAGCTGTGATGTTAATGCATTCTTCCAGAGGGTAATCCGTCACAGGTCGGGCGGAAGCTGAATGTAAATATCTGTAATTATTGTAACAATTGGGAACGACAAGGAAAAGATGCACCGAGCACTTTGAGATCATCATGTGGGCAGATCAGGGCACGCCCATTCAACAGACCGGCATCCTGTTGAAGCTTGATGCGTGAAGGGGTTGTTTTCTTCCTGCCATATCTGTTAAAGTCAACTAAGTTAACATCCTCGTGTTAGTATGGGCATAACCTTCTTAATAATAAGCAAAATATACCATTATATATTATGAAAAGCGTGCATAAGGTGGATAATGTGCATCGAGTCAGCTCTGGATCGTCACAGAAGTCATTAAAGGTCATTTAACTCGGTCGACGATGACTTCCTTCAGAGCCAACGCGACCTTTACTTGATGCAAGCGTTAACGCTCACTTTCTCTCTGCAACTCCAATGACAACATCAGATTCAGGTGACCTTCTGTACAATCGCTTTATATTACCCTGGCTGTATATGATTTCAACTCGCAAAGGGATGCTTAGCTGTTATCATCACATCAAGCTTGAACAATGGAAGGGAATCAAATTTCCTCTGGAAACGAACATGACCTCCTCTTAAAGAGAAGCTCTTCCCGCTAATGTGCTTTCATTGTGTTATATTATCATGTCAACATATGTCGCATTATACCTAGTGTGCGAGAAATATTACATATCTACCAAGTTTGTACTTGCAAAAAGAAACACACAATAGGTAAACTGAGAGGTTGGTTGGCGCCATCCAATTAGAGCTGCTTTCCCTTGTCTTCTATGGCGAAGCGAATTCGGCTCCGATAAACCAACAGGAAGCACTTATGGCTTTACCCGGACACTCAGCGCGATGTTCCGGTATGTATAAGGCACCTTATTTAGGCACAATGGTATGGGTAGACTCGGTCCGGTGTAATGTCGCCCGAACGGTTAATTTCAGGTGGCAGAGACGTGTAAGAGTCGAATCGGGACCACGTCAACACAGGTGAGTCGGGGTGATGCCTGAATAAAATCCTCCTTCAAACAATGCCGCAAATCCTCATTAGCCTAGAAATACTTCCTATAAACAATGCAAGTTGTGCCTGCGCATACGAAAAGTGTCTAATGCACTCTGGTCTCTATGGCACCATTCGGGTTATGCACGTTTTAATACTATTGATGGCCATTATTGGGATCAGTCTTAATTTTACTGGGACCCATTCACTAACGCGTACAGTACATATCCTCCTGAAGGTCAAATTAACGCAAATATCAGTATCAAATGAGCTAATAGGTAGAAAAACTGTGCATTACGTGTTTAAATCTTTCGTAGTACATGATTCACAGAGAAGCGCGGCAAGGATACTGTATGCGCCACTGTATTGCACCCTGTTTGTGTCATAACTGGATCGCAGAGCATGCTTGGGGGGAAACAATTAACAAGGGAGACAAACCTCAAACACTGTTTGATATAAAAAAATTCCATTATGTAAAACAGACCGTGAAAACCGGGCTACGTAGGCAAGATTAGCATAAGCCAGAATCTCGTTTACCCAAAGGCGCATTCCCGTGTTCGACAGCCATAGTTACTTTGAGCTAAGTGGTATTAAAGTGACTGAGCTATACAGCACCCGCTAAGAGGTCGGTCTGTGCTGTTCCATGTTATCAAATGATACGTCCGAGGCCACAAAGGCTATCAATTGTACAAAAAATAGCTCACCGATCAGGGATGATCCTACACCCTGCAGGGGTATTAATGATAAATCATTGGCTATGTGTTTTATAGCCAATTCAAGTCATATTCAGTACCACATGTCTGGACGGACATGACAGGGGCTACAGTACCGCATGTCTGGACGGACATGACAGGAGTAACAGTACCGCATGTCTGGACGCACATGACAGGAGTAAAAGTACCGCATGTCTGGACGGACATGACAGGAGTAACAGTTCCGCATATCTGGACGGACAGGACAGAAGTAACAGTTCCGCATGTCAAGACTGACATGATAGGAGTATAAACTATTCATAGAGTAATGCTGATATGATCGCTCTTAACGTTGCACATAAATGGTTTATATGACGGTTATGGTAACTAGTCAATGGAATACTGAGCTATTATGCTTATATCCAGGATGAGTAATAATGCTCAAATCATTTCGGGCTGACATCGAATCACTCGAGTAATTAGTCCATACCAACATACAGTGTTGTTCCATGCGATGGATGTGTATTAGCCCAGGCCGATCACGCGGTTTGACTTCAGTGGTCATTGAGTGCATGCGCTTCGTGACTGAGGGTGGTTTTGCTGTTTAGTGAGCCGTGCAGACAATAAAGATTGCGATCAGCGATGATTCTAGTCTCTGATGCCTAAGATGTTGTAGCGACGGTCATGTGAAAAGAAGCCTGAACACACAACCTATTCTACTTGTATAAAACCTTTCCTAAATCCAAGGTAAATATGCTTTATAAAGAATATGATGGAGTCTTTCTCATCGAGGAGACAATGGCAATATCAATGGAAGCCCCCTCGTTTTCGGATGCACTTCGTGCTTCGACAGCATACCACTTGCTTCCATTATATCCATGAGTGAGATCCTGACTCTATGAAACATTCCATCAATGCTTGTCAACATTTGCACAATATATTGCACTCTGGTCACAATGCTCGACATTTCTCATCATCACCATCTACCCAAGTTATTGCTGCATTTCATTACTTATGAACAGGTGGAATACCTGGAATATTGATGTCCATGTTTCAGCAGTTATCAAATCTACATTTTTCTCGTTTATTAAAACCATGCACTGTGCATACTGATATTTGTTCGACCCATCTTTCCAGCTAATTTGGATCACTTATTTATTCAACTAAACCACGTAAACAAGTCGTGCAGACTGGCTAGTTACGAGAATATCCATTTATTGCGAGACAAAGTAGTTTGTATTGCAATCCTCCGTCCACTCAGACAGTAAAGATGGCACCAATAGCACCCCGGTCCCTTGCCAAAGACCTCATGTGTAAACCAAATGCCTTTCAGAGAGGTTCCTTTATGGCCCCATCGCCCCGCCGACACCCCAAATTTAGATCACAGCCGGGTGTAATCACAGTGGCCACGTGTGTTGATATGACATATATCTCTATGATTATTTGATACTCATATAAACCGCGTCGAAGTATGATCGCGATTAGAGCTGAAAGATATCTAAATCATACTAAGGAACACATATGTTTATTATCTCCTGTTATTCTTATCCGTACCGAGACTGTCAAATCGGTAACTAAAAGCACTTAAATGCCTGATTGTTGATGAAATGATAATTCATTCTTTCACAGTTGTCCGATGAACAGTATTAGCTATTTCCTTTAATGTTAGAGGATGAAAAGTATCTTGCAGATGTCTATGGACTGACCAGATTAAGGCAGCTATCGGCATGTCAGATCCGTTTCGAAGTATTATAATATATCGCATGGAGATGCTTAGTTGCCGTTTACACATCAAGGTTGAGCAATAAAACAGAGTCAAGAAGCCTCTGGCAAGCAGCCGTGATCTCCACCTGATGGAATACGGTCTCCGCTTGTATAATGAATATGCAAGTCATTTTGTTCCTTAATCAATACAAACGAAGGAGTTTTTTTATCTCATAGTCGCCTGTGGGACCAAGAACAGCTTGACCGCCTTTACATGCGGTTTGCATAATGCGCATTATAAATGCATAATGACAAGACAACCAGTCTTGCTAGCGGCGGCTGGGCATTAAAACGCTTTGTTTAGTGTGGCCCCTTTAGAAGGCTTCATACGAATGACTGGATCGCGAATGAAAAAACCCCACAAAACCCGGTAGTTTGTCAGAGCAACAAATTCAGTCATTTCTTATGGCTGATGCTAATATTCTAGTAGTATCAAGCAGATAAGAGACTTAGACAATATGACAGATACGCGAAATACCGGGATAGTATGAACCTCTCCGGTTTCTACCCAGCTAGTCATCGTATTCCGTCGAATGCAACACATGACTGGTTTTGTCGTTCTTGTTGACCTCATTGTGTAGTTGGTACGTCAGATGCAACTTACAATATGCAATGGTAAAGCCACACATCAAAGCGAATCAAATAATTAACAGCGATGGTGTGAACAAATAATTGAATGAAATTTTAAACCTACCCATGACTTATTTTGTGTGCGATTCTTGATCAAATTTGCCAAATGTTTACATATGAATTACGATGTAAGCCAGGCTAACTACCTAGGTAGTGTGCCGGATGTGATACAGCAAAATATTGAGTCATTTTGCTCCAACTGAGGAACATATTTTGAATGCTTATACACACCATCGCTAGCCAAGATCCCATTTGCCCCATTAGATTCAGGTAACAACTCAGCTAAATTAGTATATGCTAGCCTTGCAAGTGCGTTATTACCACTCCCAAAGGATTTCACATCAAGGATGAATAGAATCAAATTGCAACTGGCCTGGATCTGCACGACATCAAACGTTGTTCCCGCTTGTGTCTTGTTATCATACGTAATATACTTCTTAATGAAGAGGAACATTGATTATGTGATAGTGATACTAAGCTGATACTAATTTATATATCTTGTGAATGTTAATACTACTCAGTGAAGTAGTTAATGAGTCTGTTCAGATCCATACTTGTAACGAGGTAACCTAGCGAGCTGCTTGGCAGCCGCACCTTGGAAACAAAAAATGTAAAGTGATCAGACTTTTACTGCGGTCCATAAAAAAGGTCCTTACCTTGCCTGTCGCCATCTGCATTGTCGGAAATTACACTTCCGGCTCGTCGGTCTCATTTTTTCCGCAAAGATGCCCATATCTTTTATGAGTGGAGATTCGATTAAGTTAACATTTTTTATCCTAAGCAGAAGTATATACATCAACAGCGAGGTTGTTTTGGAGCCCTACATTTGCATGAATACCAACCTGCGTAAGGTTGCCACAAGTGACTTTGAGAAGAACCTGTATAAGCTGATTAACAACTCTGTGTTCAGCAAGATAATGGTGGCTCGGTAGAAGAGGAAAAAAATAGGCAGGCTTGTGGCCAGTCCCACTTATGTTCGTCGCCAAGTATTCGAGGGCGACCTGGCCGCCCTGCATATGCACAAGACCCATCTAGTGCTAAATCTCCCGGTGTATGTAGGCATGTGTATACTTGACCTCTCGTGCACCTGATGTACCACTTCTATTACAATACAATGAAGTCCCGATATGGTAGCGACCTTGGACACGATACTCGCTGCACAGCCGACACGTACGCAGACATGCAAGAGGATAATGATCTATTTGATACAAGCAACTGTGATCCTTCCCATCCCTTGTTCAATAACGTATATAAGAAGGATCTAATGAAGATGAAGGATGAGTGCGTCAGTGTGTTATCAAGGAGTATGTGGGTCTGCGCCCCAAGATGTACTCGATTGTGACGTCTGACGAGGACGAGATTTAAAAGGCAAAGGGAGTAAAGAAGGTTGTGAGTAAGAAGCACCTACGCCACCTACAGTGCATGGATTCTCTGTTCACAAAACAATCTACGCAGTGATGGTCACAAGATATATGGTCTTCACGTCAACAAGGTGTCACTCTCTAGGTTTGACCCAAAGCAGTGGATAGCCGCAAACAACGTAGACACCTTGGCCTATGGTTATGTAAGTCTGCCACCTTGTTATTGCTTACGAGCCACAGCCCGGTAGGGGGTCACCTTAGAAAACACCAACAAAAATCAAAACGCTGTACAAGTTATAATTAGTGGTGTAGTGTAGATGAGGGTCGGTGCGCCAGAACCGCTACTCTCTATACTACTACAGTGGCAAAAAGAACAATTAGAATATAGTTCGCTATATCTACCACGACAGAGGGAACATACATCTACCAAGACAGGGGGGGGGGGACATTGTTCTACCAATACAGGGGGGAAATACATATAACAAGACAGGGGGGACATAGGGAGGGACATACATATAACAAGACAGGGAGACATAGATCTACCAAGGTTGTATTTGCATCATACACAAAGAAACACAGAATATATTAAATAAGAAGTTTGCTGGCACACACTCAATCCAATAACAGTTACTTTTATCGCGAAACGGATTCGGCTCCATTGAGACCAACAGGAAGCGCTAGTGGCTTTTCCCGGACACTCAGCGGGGTTACGGTATGCATAATACACCTTAAATGGGCACCATGGTCTGGGTAGACTGTCCGGTGTATCTTGCCGGATGTAATGTCGCCTTAATGGTGCACGTGGCAGAGACATGTAACAGTCGATTCAGGAGCACGTCAACACAGGTTAGTAGGGTGATTTCTGAATAAAATCCTCCTTCAACAGATGCTGCACCAATTTGCCTAGAGGCACTTTCGTTGAACTTCCGCAAAGCTACGCATTAGAATAGTTACAAAGCAATTTGTGCCTGAGCATGCGAAAATTGTCTAATGCACTCTAGCCTCTATTGTAGCATCCGGTTTATGTCACCTTTAACACACTTTGTGGCCATTATTAGGATCAACCTTAACTTTACTATGACCCATTCACTAACGTGTACAGTAAATATTCTCCTTGAAGGATAGGTTGGCTGTGGTCAAATTAACGCAAACAGGTAGCACAACTGAGCTTTTCGTGTAAACGATGAGTTATGTGGCCTGCGGTGGGGAAACTCAGTACATATAGCAGTGTATAGTTGCATTGGTGCCCGGGATGGGATTAAGGCTATTTAAGTGCGGTCGCACAAGTAGTTATATTGTCCACACGTCATGCCTCAAAGATGACAGTCGGCATTACTCAAATATAGAAGAGTTAAAGCTTTAATCATCAAGCTGAAAAAATCAGGCGCCAATAATTTGAACGCCACGCTTCTTTAGCTTTAAGTGAGGTCGTAATAACCAATGGGGTCAATTCAATATTTTTGGCCTATTTAATCTCTTAGATTATTATTGGGGTCCCTGAAAACAATAATTATGTAATATCTAGCTAGATACATGGCTCAAGTGATTATATCTCTTATTTACGGAGAAGCGAAGGCCAGGATACCATATGCGCTCCTGCATTGGATTTTGTTTTTATAATAACTGGAAAGCATGACCATGGTTGGAGCGGGGGGGGGGGGGACAATAAACAAGGGAGACAAACCTCAAACAATGCATGATACACACCATGCAACTGTGGAAAGCGGGCCGTGACAGCCAGGCTCCGGCAGGTACGATTTGCATAAGCCAGAATCTCATCTACCCAAAGGCACATCCTCTTGTTCAACAGTATGAGCCAGGTATTTATACCGGTTGAATTGACAGCCTATAGCACTGTGAGCTAAGTGGTATTAAAGTGGCTGAATTTCGTGATTGAGATATACAGCACCCGCTAAGCAGTCGTTCTGTGCTGTTCCATGTTATCGATGATACGTCCGAGGCCACAACGGCTGCCAATGGTACACACATAGATCATTGATCAGGGATGATTCTAGACCCTACAGCGGTATGTATGATATATCATTGGGTATGTTTATCTTAGCCAATGTATCGACTCTATTACATCGTGGATATTCATATTCAGCGCCATTGTGGAATATATCATTTGTCTTTGTGCTTTTACAACAGAACAATAATTTCTTTCTCCAAGAGACAATATAGTGACACGTTTTGCCTATGAAAATATTTGTGGTGTGTATGATATTGATATCACTCTGCAGACAGTGATCAAACCAGAATTGGCCTGCAATGTTTAACCATGCACTGAACATATTAAACTTTGTAGTTGCACACATTAAGATCTTATCTCCTAAATGTAATTTATCCCAGGCGTTGATTTAGTGCTTATGTTAAGAAACCGAATTAAGGTTGTATAGTGCTGAGACCATCGTGTAGTGCTTTTGATGAAATCACAGGGACGAGGAGTAATACACTCTGTTTGTAGGCGGGCTGGGTTATAGGCAGATTAAGAATGGCCGAGTATTGAGTCTGCGGAGCTATATGCGTTAGAAAAGATATTAATCCTGATGTACTCCCAGTGATTATGCACCGCAAATATCCATTCAATGCATTTTTACTGTAGCCTGAGATTGTGAGACCTCGGGGATTTTGCGCTAGCCCCGTGAAATGGGCGAGGTTTGAATTTTCCTTACCACTCAGAATGCATTGATGGGGCCGACGGTCTCCTAATTATGTACGCTTCAAACGAACAATGTGAGGCAGGGATCTGTTTTGTTTTCCAGTCAATGACAATATGATTCGGTAAGCAACGTGTTCCATCTCAAGAAAGACATAGCTGATGCTTTCATGATTGTTTTCTGCTACTCCAGGCTTGACAATGTCTGCAAATATTAATTTGTTCCTCGGGATACGGCAGATAAAACCATGACTGCATTCATGCTCATTAATGCAGAATGTTGCTATATTTCAGTCGTCTAATAGGTAGAACAGATGTCTCGGTATCCAAATGTTGTCCTCAACATTCAATAAATGCCAGGGTCATTTTTTATTCGACCTTGTCGTTTTCATCTAGCCGTATTGGTGTCTTAATTATGCATGTAAGTTCATGGTACATTGTTCTACTTCCGCAACTGAGCCTTCAACCAGCAGTTTTCAAAGCTGACCTAATATGCGACAAAAGTGTGTAGATAAATATGAAGGATCAGTCCTAGGGCCATTATTATTTTACAAGGTCTGCAATGCCACCAATATACCGATGAATACCCAAATCTATTTTCATTTACTCCTACGCAACAATATGCGGATGATGCACAAGCCAAATTAGAAGAATGCATCCGACAGATAAGATCATGGATTGCAAACAATTTTCTTAAACTGAGTGAGGATAAAACTGCAATTCTATTTTTCGCATCTCGGTACGAACGCCAGCCGTCATTTTGTCCAGTCAATACTGGCGATATGACTGAATCTACATCAGAAACAGCCAGAAACCTCGGTGTTCTGATGGACTCAAAGTTTACATTCATTGGCTTCCTGTAGAAAAGCGCATTATATACAACATTCTTCTAATCGCTGTTATCAGAACCGCGCCAAGCAACCTACACTACCTATAGGAATACCAACCTGCTGAAAACCAACCCGCAAGGGATCTTCGATATATGGACATGTATCCGCTACAAAATCCAAAATCTCCAAATATATCTTTATACGGTGCTACAGCGTTTAGTAATTCCGCAATAAATTTGTGGAACGCACTTCGTATCGCCATTCGTCGGTCGAATACGCTTGATGTATTTAAATCCAAATTCAAGGCATTTCTTTTTAGTCAGTGCTATAACAATTTACGTCCTGCTTAAGCGCCTTTGAGCAGGATATTTCCTGGAAACAGGCGCTATAAAAATGTATTAAATGTTATGTTATGTTTATAAAGAAAGGCTTTCTTCCTACCAACTGAACTACATATATTTCACAATGCTCTTGCGATAAAGGAAGACTTTCGTGGATACTACGCACATATCACCAGTCCCCAATACTCTTCGTCATCCTGCTTTCAACATTAATGTTTTATGACACCACATAGTCCTCTTAAGATGTACTTGATAAGATTAGTTAATATTCATGCCAAGTATGATGATTCAGCATAGCGTTAGCCACATGAAGAATCTACCCGTGAAAAGAATCAAATAACATATTTAGTTCCGATATAACACGTGAGTTAGCAGGTGGTATACTTCTTTATGATGTCCGTGGTTCCGAGTATTTGCTGAAACATTCACAGCAATAAATGAGGTAGAAAATAACAGCCCATGTATGTTTTTGAGCACATTGAACAACAAAATATAAAAACATGTTGCACTCCCTCATTTGCACGAACCAAAGTGATAAATATTACTGTTATAGCAAATACGAGAAAGAAACAAGTAAGGCCCTCAGCTGGAGAAGTCAGTAACCTTATCTGGTCGTTGACATGTGCTTCTCTCCGCTCTCGATGTCTCTGGCTAATACTCCTTCACAGGCGCATGACTCAATAAAAGATAGAAGCGACACAAAGCGTGCAGTTACGGGCAATTGGCCCAATTACCGTTGCATATAACAGCTGCTTGCTCCAACTTGAAAAATATTAAACTATGTTTGCTATTTTGTAGCCTGTTAAAGCGTTGGTGCAAACGACCAAATACCAATCCCACTATATGCGGCAAAAGGGCTTAAGAGTGGCTGATGGACACGACTGGATGCCACTGAGGTGCCCTCTCAATGTTATTCCTACTTTTGTAAGGTACAGTATATTAAGCTATTACCCAAACTCGTTATTGCTCATATAGGAAAACATTTCTGCTTTCATGGATTATGCGACCTTTGTCTGTGTATTATCTCCGAAGGGAAGCTAAGCTGTAATCTTTACATCAAGTTTAAACAACAACAGCGAGCCAAATAGCTTTTGGCAAGTTGCCAAGATGTGCACGCCATGGAATGTTTTCCCCCTGCTCATGCCCTGTTATGTTATTATGACAACATACATCATATAATTCCTCAAGTGAGTGATACATTGACGAGGTGATAACGGCACTTAGCGTCGTGTTACTCATATGATGTAATGCATGCTAAAATGAACTATTCGATTTAAGTACCATTCATTGGAATGAATACCCATAATCCTTCTGCGTTTATGGCCGGTAGAGATATTGGAGAAATGCATTATTTCAATATGACGTGCGTATTGGTTTAATATCATTAATAGCATCATTGTTGGCCGCCACCAGGAGTCAATCTAGACACTACAACAGCGGTTATGTTATGCTCATCTTCGAGTTCAGTTTCAGCCATTCCTCCGTTAGTGTAGGAATTTTGGCATGGTAGTTAACTAAACATATTTGACCCCAGAGCAGCGATTACCATCAACCACCACAATTTTACGAGATTTAATGCATCTATATGTGCTCAGTGAACAATGACCGATATGGGCTTTGTTTCAGGTCAACCACCTCCTCAACGTCATCGAGATATTTCCTTATGTTGCATGGCATATATAGCGGTGTCGTCATGACAGTAATGATTAAGATATGTGGACTTCAGGGTATCTTTAAGAATAAAAGTTGACCCTAAAAGGCTCTTTGTAACATTGTTTATTTTTATAATCAGACGGAAAGAGATGGAATTGATGTGAAGTAGGTCGCGTATTGATATTTATGTTTTGATACCTGCTGTCGTCAATGTTACCAACTTGTCCCACATTTAATTTTTTGATAAACTGGATAATAGAACCACATTCCACAAGCACGTCATAGATACCAGCTAATAAATGACGCTCTGTTCGCGGCTTTCATTGTTACTTACGAATCATAGCGCGTATCAATCTACGTCAGCGGAAGTATGTGTGTGTATGCTGCTCGATTCCTTCCTTTAGAGATTCAATTATAAATATCTTACACCTGATGCTGATACAAAGTGCGCAATGGAGGAATTCGCTAATTGGGTTAAGTGCAGTCGTATTATAGGTTTAGCAGCTGTACATTAGCTTTGACATTGATCATTTAAACATTGCACATACAAATGCATATCGCAGGTATCTGAACGCCGCATTAACTGGCCAGCTATTCCAGCGTCTAAGCAAAAGCCAATGACCACAGCCATGGACTAATGCACTCTTCTGCTTCCTGTGGATGATAATGTAGCTGTGTAAGATATCGATTGTTGTTGGCCATTCTGTCTCAGGAGATGAGATTTCTTGCAATCAGAGCAGAAGGACGTCTGCGTAAATGCAGTGCTCAGCTGGACGACATGGTCTAATCAGGGACGGTGTTAGACACAATTAATGCTAACGCAAAGATAATGGCGAATGCTGAGGCGACAGCGATCCATCACGTACTTTCTTTTCACATCATGTCCAGTCGCCAGGATCTTGTAGTCGTTCATCAAATATCGATACCAGAGATACAAGGGAATCAAAATTGTGAATAGTCGTTCACAATTCACTTGACAAGAAGCAACGCTTGCATTAAATTAAAGCTGCTGATACGTTGTAGATAATTACATCGCATTCAGAAAGCCCAATCTGACACGCGCTTCATGCCGACACTGGTCATATAACTAGAGATGCTGACTGACAGTAACAGAATTGGCAATTACTCCAGGATACTACATCATCCGACACATTGAGCATTCTTGATTGCTTTAGGCAGATATGTCACTTTTTTCCACAAAGGCACTCTTCATGCATATACACACCTACACAAGACATAAACATTCTGCGTGTCATACATTATTGGCAAATCACACATCGTCTCTTGATCTACTTCAGAATTGCACCCAAACCATCCATTCATCGACACCCAAATCCCACAATGCGATCACATACCATTGGTCATGCTGTAGCAAATTTACACAGACAGATATCCCATCAAATCTGGGATCCGATTGTAATATTGCTTGTTGCGATTTTACCCTATGACTGGAGAGCAAATCTAACTGCCTTCGCCGGCATGCATTGCGGTATGGCATGGGCTAGGTGCATGTTCGAATATTTGACAAAATGGGCTACAAACTTGACCAGCTCAAGTTTATCAATATAACAGCTTAAGATGCTCGCGAACCATTGTTATTCGCAACCATGGACGGGTGGTGGCGTGACGATTAACCAAATTGTCCCTGGATTTTGTGACTTTATGTTTCAGCTTGATCCAAATGAAGTGTCTGATTTTGAATTTTCTATACAATAGTGGCGCCGAAGACACTATTGATCTTACACAATCACTCAGTGTTTGGTTCATATACATCGTACGCTGAGTGACGCTACATCATGTGAGAGCAAGGTTTCTTCTGGGAGTTACCTCATATAACTTCGAAAATGTATCTGTCATATTGACATTATATATAATGCATCTTATTATTTACGCCTGATATCCCGTACTTTAAATCCTGTTGATTAGTGCATCTGAGTAGAATTGAGTCACTTACCGTACGAGGAGCGCTTTGTGAGATCAAGGGGTATTAGTGCTTGCCCCATGCAAAGGAAGCAAGTCATTTTAACTGCGGAGTCAGATGTCAGCCAGGTCACAGCCACAGGCTTCATGTGTAAACCAAGTACCTTTATAAAAAGTCACAGTCGCGTGAACGTAGACAGAAGGAGTAATTACCTCAGCGGTCTGTAGGTAAGATGGATATCAAATACATTAGACATGAACGTCGACTCTCATTCCATCATACATCACATCGTAACGCGAGTGGGTGCTGATTGACAGGATTGCATTACCTCAGGTCCTTGTTGCATAATATCTAGGGTTCAAAAGCATCCCTCGCTGCAAACAGTTTTTGCAAATTATGGCATTGAATACAGCAGTCACGTTAATGTTATGTTAAGTGTAACATCCGCTCAATGTGACAATGTGCACAGTTTACTACTATCATTGCGGTCCGGTTTTCATTACCGGCGATGTAAATATCCTCCATGATAATGGCCAGCTCTTGTTATTTAGAAATATATACTCAGTAACATTCCTCATGAGCCTACCTTCTGTAGTGGAGGTGTTACAAGTTAAACGTCTCGGTATATAAAGGTTAAAGCCGGATGCGAGTAATTACTCACGAAGGCTCCTGCATCCTTTGTCAAAACGTTACTCCAGTCCCCGTCATTGATTATTGTTCAATAGAATACAATGCGCGCGAATGTTTTGTAAGACTGAATGTATTAGTCCAACCAAGATGAGAATATTCAATGAAGTGTTTGCCGCAGTTTCATGATTAGGGCTAGGTCAATGTAAGTCATATTGCGTGCTTGGTAATTGCTGACTAACAGGTGATGTGTCAACTTCCAATCATATCAATCATGCCGTTCATAAAACCAAGATCCTTTATGACCCCGCAGCCGGGGTTCCACGGGAGGGAGTAATTGAATGGGATAATGCATTATGTATCGATGTTGTTGATGAAATTCAAGCTCATCAATAATGTCTCCAAAGGCAAACAATTGAATCCGCTTGCTCTTGCTTGAGACCAGTAAAAATATTACAGACAAAACTAAAACCGTAGGATTAATCCCACTTAATAAACATTTGTTTATATGCTTCAAAGCTTCCATCCGGCCTTTAGGCGCAGATGTTTTCAAATGGTAAAAGGAACGTAGCAAACATTGCTTGATAAATGCTTCCGCAATTGATTGACGTATGCAGCCAATCCAACTGTTTGTAATTCATTTGGCACTTTATTATTGTCATTTTGAGGGAGTTGATTTTGCTTGCAGAATCACCGTCTGCAATGTAGTTTAATTGTTGTTATTGATGTTACAAACAAATAAATAACAAAAACGTATGTTAGTTGTTTTCTTTTAGGAACGGAAGAATTTTGCGCGATTAACCCAAGTTAAGCAGATAGCAAGAATCGACATTTTGGTCAAGGCACTAAACCGTGACTTTACTGACGCGAGTTTGAAACAAAAGGGATCTAGCCTGAAAACGCCAATACGTTTTATCCTGCCGTTGCTTTCAATGACTCACAGGCGATGGCAACAACTCGCTTACGAGCATCCGGGTTAGGTGACGTGAACAAAACTTGATGCAGCAAAGGGCAGATGGCGGCAAGGCAATTTACTGAATCATCTGCTTTATAAAGTGGCTGACATTTCATCCTAAATATCAGTGTGGCGCCAGCTGATGGAAGATGACACTATTGATCTCGTCCAGTCTTCCAGTTTGGGTTTTCACATGCATCTGTTTTACTGCATCATAAGAGATGTTTGCCACGCAATGTTTGAACGAGAGATGTGCTCATGTAGATAAACATCGCCGTTAATGAATGAATGCTATGCGCCCTTGTAGGCACCTATGACGCTGTCCGATGTAAACGTCGTATATTATTAGTTTAAGCAGTGGACATGACCATAGTATAGTTGCTGGGTTCCCAATGAGTTAATTGCATATTCTGCTGAAATCAAAAACAGACAATAAAACTAATGTCGTCTTCTAAATGTGACAAAACAACGCCCACATCTGATGCGTATATCATATTAACTTAGCGGAATCAAGGATAAATTGATAAAATGCGTTCATATATTAACTGGCCACCACTTGCAATCCATTGTTCTTACTAAAGACACTTCTAGCGTCCGTGTAGTGCCAAGTGGCATCAGTAAGCTCTCCAAAAGGTAACCCAAAGCACTCACTTGATCCCGGTACAAATAAGTGAATTTACAGCACTCACTTCAACCAAGTACAAACAAGTGAACCTGCAACACTCTCTTCAAATCAGTAGAAACATGTGAGGCAAACCTAAAACCTGACAATGTATTGGATACAATTATTCCGAGGTGACAAGAGAGCATGCATTTAGACATAGTTCGTGAACCATGACTTCTCGTATTAGTTTGAAAAACGAATAGGCAACCACAAAATAGAGGGACGTGACAATTTACAAAGTCGTCTATGGATTCAGAGGCCGTTCATTTCTAATTTGACACAAATGAGTTTTTTGATTTTTCTGCTTGCTTAATCAGCGTGGCGCCATCGGACTGGGCAGAACGACTTTCATTTGGTCCATTAACATGTGCTTTCACTGCAATGACAGTGATGGATACGCCGAGGTTGTTGCAGCGGCTACAATGAGCAAGGCAAGCGTGTCAATGGTCATCCGATGAAGTTTTTGTATGTACACCTAAGAACAACGTAATGCATTTTCAAACTAGTTGACAGTCACAAAATATTGACGATCAGCGGGTCTGATATTATTGGATTACAAACAATTGTTCAATTTAATATCATGCCTTTGTTGTACAAACGGGCTTGTGTATCATTTCGCCTGCTGCAGTTCAACTCACATTGTCTAAAGATATTATTCCAACAATGAACATTACTTCTAATATTGCATAATAGCTTTATCGCTTAATACAGTTTAACTCAACGATGAAATGAAATCTAGCGCCTCGGCAACTTTGTTTACGGTAGTGATATCAACCTCTTTGGTATTCGATATTGATAACAAGTGAGTCATATTTTAGATAATTGATTAGGAGCTAAATACAAATACGGAGATTACATAGCTTAGTCGGCATATAAATGAACATCTGCCGTTTTATTTATTTTTATTACGTTACTCACCATGATCCATATACTGCAATGTGCTGGAGTATCACGCTGATGATGAGTTTTTTCATCGTTTTCTCATTAGTCTTAGTTAGGATAGACGGCCGAAGGCTGTCATCTGGCATCATTTATCTGTTGAGGTTGGCAATCAACTAAGTGTGTCAGTTTACTATTGATTCTCGATCTTTGTTATCAAATTTGAAGTTATCATTCCAGCGGGTGATTGATTGCATTGAATGTGCCCGAATTCCCTCTGCTCCGTAACGAAAGCTTTTTCCCCCACTGCTCTCTAACAATTGAGTAGGTCTTTTGTCCCTCAGCTATTGTTAAAGGATGGATACGGGTGTGTCTCATGAGGTCAGGCAACCAAAGGTTTCTTTGTGCCAGGCTCAATGTGCTATATAGTTGGCTGCTCCTATATTGGCTATGTTGGCCGAGCGACATTGTCTGCATTAGATTGTGCCCTTATGCATCTCACAATCCTTTTGGTTATCAAGGTCGTTTAAGCTATTGAGTACTGCTTATTTTAAACTACAGGGTTGCTGGCAACAGTTGTGCATTTCTCTGCAAACAATATTCAATTTAGGTCTCATCTAAATGTCCGATAAATGCGTCAGAATGACAGACAGTTCAAATGAGAATGGAAACAAGATGTGCTACACTGGACGCCTTGTAGGCGAAATACGTGTAGGCTGCATATGCATAAGATATGCTGGATGGGCAGCCTTACGTTTCAGTGAGACACAAACGAATTCGCAGTTGATGAGCAAAAGCCACAACAGCCAAGGGCAGTAAATAAGAACATATCTATTTGACCCACTGTTGAGTGAATAAACGGTGTGTTAGTATTTTCCTAATCAAGTGCGTTGCTGTTGTACTGCTGGGTCATTTAGTAAGGAACTAAGAAACAAAGTTCATGTTGTAATGTGTAAGGAGCTTGGAGACAGAGGTCGGGTGTTAATTAGTTAGAAGCATGGAAACAGAGGTCATGTGCTAATTAGTAAGGGGCTTGGAGATATAGGTGAAGTGTTAATTAGACAAAGTTCATGCATTAATTAGAAAGAAGCATGGAGACTGAGTTCAGGTGTTAATCAGTAGTGGCTTGAATAGAGAGTCAGGAGTATAATAGTAAGGAGCATGGAGACAGAGGTCAATTGGTAATCAGTAAGTAGCGTGGTGACAGAGGTCATGCGTTTGTCATTAAGGTGCTTGGAGACGGAGGTCATGTTTTTTCATTAAATATATAACTAATGTATTGCTGTTTACAGCTTAAATACCGTAAGCAACACCCAGCACGTTGTAAAGAAAAATGTATGGCAATTTTCATTATCCAAATATGTCGACTTCTGAAATAGCTGAAAGGACGTGATATTATGATTTTCGATGAAGTATGATATTTTTATTGCAAACTTGCTTCCAGAACCTGGTATCTCTGAGTGAGATCCTACCTCTATGAAATATTCCGTCGCGGTTCCGTTTGTCAACATCTACGCAATGTATATTGCACTCTGGTCATCATGCTCGATAATTCTAACCACCATCATATACCCAAGTTATTGCTGCATATCTATACTTTAGAAAGGTTGGTATACCTACAATGTTGATGCTTGTTGTCCGGTAGTTTTTGACCAATCATTCCAGTTAAATCAGATCACTTATTTATTCAACTAAACCACGTAAACAACTCGACCAGGCCGGCTAGTGATGAAATAATCCCCCTCGTGCCACCCCCAACCCCCCCCCCCCCCAAACCTCCACCGACCCCGCCATCCCAAATGCATTCTACCAGATGTAATCACAGAAGCCACGTGTATTGATATGACATATATCTTTATGATTATTTGTTACTTATATTAACAGCGTCGAAGTATGGACGTGATTAGAACTGGAAGATAACTAAATCATATTACGTTACACTTTTGCTTATTATCTCCTGATATACTTATCCATACGGAGAAGGTCATTTAGGTACCCAAAAGCACTTTAATGCCTGATTCTTGTTAAAATGATGATTCATTCTCTTACAGTTGCCCCATGTAGTGAGTCAGTTATTTTCTTTAACGTCATATGGGTTATTGTCAAGTTAATCATGTGCACATAACAAATACTTCTATAGTTCTGATGAAATTTCTGGTTGACGCAAATGCTAACACATTTTCTCTTTTGCTGATGTCCACGGACTGACCAGATTAAGGCAGCTATCGGCATGTGAGATCCGTTTCGAAGTATTAATGTAAATCACGAAGCGATGCTTAGTTGCAGTTTACACATCAAGGTTGAACAATAAAACAGAGTCAAATAACCTCTGGCAAGCAGCCGTGATCTCCACCACGTGGTAATATGGTCTCCGCTTGTATCATGAATATACATGTCATTTTGTTCCTAACTCAAAACAAACGAAGCATTCTTTTTCTACCGAAGTAGCATAGTCGCCTGTGGGACCACGGACACCTTGAAGACCTTTACCCAGAATCTCCGTGCGATTTGCATAATGCGCATTATAAATGCCTCATAACAAGACGATCAGTCTCGCTGGTGGCATATAACGCATATAACGCTTTGTTTAGTCTGGCCACTTTAAAAGGCCTCATATGAATGACTGGATGTAGCGGAGAAGTATAAGGGTTAAACTGAGTCAACATCCTTTTTCATCAAGGGAAAGGTACATAGTATGATATTTACAAAGCATGCATAGCCTGTATATAATTGATATATATGACGTACTAAATTGACAGTGACAACATCAGTTTTGTTTTGTCCATACATTACTGGGGCCTATTAACCAAATGTTTAAGTAAGTAGGTTTGTGAAAGCTCATTTTATTAAGCCAAAGATGTGCACCCTAACAAACAGTGAACCTTATACCAACGGCGCCAATCGATTACACGATATTCACGCAGCTGGCGGTAACACATGACAAGACGGGATTAATCGATCAAAGTTAATGAGAGCAACATATAATAGTATACCAATGATCACACGAGGTACCCGGCGTAGGTACCTCTGCGATCAACCGCGCACAGTGGATTATAATTGGTGGCAGTCGGACGAGTTTAAGGCTACGTTGCTGTTGTTAAAACCCGGTAGTTTGTCAAAGCAACGTATTCAGTTATTTCTTGTGGCTGATGCTAATATTCTGGTCGTGTTATGCAGATTAGAGTCCCAGACAATTTGACAGATACGTGGAATACCGGGATAGCCTGAACCTGTCCGGTTTCTACCCAGCTAGTCATCGTATTCCGTCGAATGCAACACCTGACTGGTTTTGTCGCTCTTGTTAAGCTCATTGTATAGTTGGTATGTCAGATGCAACTTACAGTATGCAGTGCTAAAGGAGCCACGCATTAAAGCGAATAAAATGATTAACAGCAACGTTGTGAATAGTAATCATCACTTTCCAAATGTCATTAGGTGAACACAATGTGAGGGTGAACTTAACAAAAGATTTTATTTGACCTCATTGACTTCTATCTGCAAGAACAAATGAATGATTATTTTAAACCTACACATGACTTATTTTTTTGTGCGATTGTTGTTCGAAATTGCCTGATTTTCACAAATGAAATACGATGTAAGCCAGGCTAACTAACTAGGTAGAGAGCCGGATGTGATGCAACAAACAATTGAGTCATTGAATGCTCTTGGCCGTCATTTTGAGAACATATTTACATAGTGTAAATGCAAATACACACCATCTCTAGCCCAGAGCCCCTTGGCCCCATTGGGTTCAGGTAAAAAATGAGCTGAATTAGTTTATGCTAGCCTTGCAAGTATTTCAGTAAAGGATGTCACACCAAGGTTGAACAGAACAAAATTGCAACTGGCCTTCACATGCACGACATGCAACGCTCGTGTCATAGTCACAAAATCATACATAATATACTTCTAAGTGAGAGAGGAACATTGATTAGGTGATAATGATGTTAAGCGCATTGTTACCCAACTCAAGTGATATATCTTGTTTATGTTATTACTACCTCACAGTGAAATAGTTAAAGAGACTGTTCAGACCAATACTTGTAACGAGGCTGCCTTGCAAGCTGCTTAGCGACCGCACCTTGGAAACAAAAAATGTAAAGTGATCAGACTATCAGATGCTACGCCGCACTCTCTGAAAATAAATACTTCCTTTGTCTGTCGCCATCTGCATTGGCGGATATTACACTTCCTGCTCGTTGGTCTCATTTTTTTGCGTAACGATGCCCACAACTTTTATTAGTGGAGACTTGATGCAATCTACATTTTGTATCCTAAGCGGAAGTATACACATCAATAGCGAGGTAGTTTAAGACCCGTACATTTGCATGAATACCAACCTGCGTAAGGATGCCACCTGGGACTTTGAGACCTGTACAAGCTGTGATCAACTCGGTGTTCAGCAACACAATGGAGAGTCTTTGAAGGCGAGTCGACGTTAAGATTGTGCGGTCAGTAGAAGAGGAAAAAATAGGCAGGGTTTTGCTCGACACCAAGTATTCGATGACGACCTGACCGCTCTGCATATGCACAGGACCGACCTAGTGCTAAATTTGCCCGGTGTATGTAGGTATGTGTATATTTGACCTCTCCAAGCACCTGGTGTACGACTTCTATTACAATACAATGAAGTCCAGTTATGGTAGCGACCTTGGACTGCTATACACACAAAGACTCGCTGCTTATTGAAATCTGCACAGCTGACGTGTAAGCAGACATGCAAGAGGATAGTGACCTATTAAATACATGAAACTATGATCCTTCCCATCCATTGTTCAGTAACGTATAACAGAAGGTGCTAGGAAAGATGAAGGAGGTGTGCTTATCAAGGAGTATGTGGGCCTACCCCCCAAGATGTACTCGATCGTGACGTCTGACGAATGCACGATTAAAAAGGCAAAAGAGTGAAGAAGGTTGTGATAATGAAACACCTACGCCACGCACAGTACACGAAGTCTCTGTTCACAAAGAACCTACGCAGTGATGGTCACAAGATATATGGGCTACACGCCAACAAGGTGTCACTCTCTCCTTTTGACTCAAAGCAGTGGGTAGCCGCGAACGGTGAAGACACCTTGGCCCATGGTAATGCTAGTTTGCCATCCTGTAATTGCTTATGAGCCACTAAGCCCTGCTGGGGTCACGTTAGAAAATAACAGCAACATTCAAAATGCTGTACAAGTTGTAATTAGTGGTGTAGTATAGATGAGGGGCGATGCGCCAGAACCGCTACTCTCTATTCTACAACAGTGGCACAAAGAACAATTAGAATATAGTTCGCTAAATTTAAGCTTTTGTGCCTCTACCGTGACTATCGTTTTGTATGTTGCCACCAGGCATTTTATATTCATACCACATACTGCTGTCCCCGCATTTTTTGTGACAACGGCACACATTGTGAATCGGTTTCACGCTCTACGGATATCAAGGATAGTACTATGTCGGTGTGTGTGGAAGACATAGATCTACCAACAAAGGGGGGACATAGATCTACCAAGAGAGGGGGGAATAGATCTATCAAGACAGGGGAGGGTGCGGGCATAGATCTACCAAAACAGGGGGGACATATATCTACCAAGAAAGGGAGGACATAGATCTACCAAGACAGGGGGGACATAGATCTACCAAGAAAGGGAGGACATAGATCTACCAAGAGAGGGGGGAAATAGATCTATCAGAGACAGGGGAGGGGGCGGGCATAGATCTACCAAAACAGGGGGGACATAGATCTACCAAAAAAGGGAGGACATAGATCTACCAAAGCAGGGGGACATAGATATTCCAATACAGGGGGGACATAGATGTACCAATACGAGGGGCATAGATCTACATAAACAGTGGGGACATTGTTCTACCAGGGTTGTATTAGCATCATACAAAAAGAAGCACAGAATATATTAACTGAGAAGTCTGTTGGCGCACCCTCAATCCAATAACAGCTGCTATACCTTGTTTTTTTATCACAAAACAGGAAGCGCTAATGGCTTTACCCAGACACTCAGCGGTAGCACCATAGTGTGGGTAGGATGGGTCCGGTGTATCACGGCGAGTGTAATGTCGCCCGAATGGTGCACGTGGCGTGGATAAGTGAAACAGTCGAATCAGGAGCACGTCAACACAGGTTTTTCGAGGTGAAGCCTGAATAACATCCTTCTTCAACAGATGCCACACCAATTTGCCTCGAGGCACTTCCGTTGAACTTCGGCAAAGGTACGCATTAGAATATTTGCAAAGCAATTTGTGCCTGAGCATGTGAATATTGTCTAGTGCACTCTAGTCTCTATTGTAACATCCGGTTTATGTACCCTTTAACACAATTGATGGCCATTATCAGGATCAGCCTTAACTTTACTGGTACCCATTCACTAACGGGTAGAGTAAATATCCTCCCTGAGAGATAAGTTGGCTGTGGTCAAATTAACACAAAGATGTAGCAAAACTGCGCCTTATGTAAAACTCAGTGCAGATAGCAGTGTATAGGTGCATAGGTACCCGGGGTTAGATTGAAACTATTACAGTGCAGCCGTACAGGTAGTTATATTTTCTACACGGCATGTCTCAAAGATAACAGCAATTAACCTGCAGTCGGCTTTTTACTCAGGCGGCAAAAATATGTTAGCTCTTACAGCGCCTGTAATTTGAACGCCGTCCTTTGACGCTTTAAGTGAGGTCGCAATAATGATCAATAGGGCCATTTCAATATTGTTTACCTATATGTTTATTATATCTCTGAGATTATTATTGGGGTCCCAGATGTTACAAAATATTGGGGTCCCAGGATACAATGATCGTGTAATATCTAGCTAGATACATGACTCAAGTGATTAGTACATGATGCACGGAGAAGCAAAGTCTAAGATACCGTATGCGCTCCTGTATTAGACCCTGTTTATATATCTGGCACGCACGCATGACCATGCTTGGGGGGGGGGGGGGTTGCAGGGGGGACAATTAAAAAGGGAGACAAACATCAAACAATGTATGATATACACCATACAATTGTTGAAAGCAGATCGTGAAAACTGGGCTGCGATAGGCGAGATTTGCCTAAGCCAGAATCCCATTTACCCAAAACCACATTCCTGTGTTCAACAGTATCAGCCAGGTAATTATACCAGTTGAATTGACAGCCATACGCACTGTGAGCTAAGTGGTATCAAAGTGGCTGGACTTCGTGACTGAGATATAAAGCACCAGCTGTTCCATGTTATCGAATGATACGTCCGACGCCACAAAGGCTGCCAATCATACACACAATAGATTGTCGATCAGGGCCTATTACATCGTAGATATTCATTATGATGTCGACTAAATCTCTCTTTCATCAGATTCGAAGATTAGGCGGCATAAAGAAGTTACTGAACCAATCCACAACTGAAATTCTTGTCCACGCATTTATATCATCTCGGCTTGATTACTGCAATTCGCTGCTATGTGGAGCCCATTCGTAACTTATCGCAAAACTGCAACACGCACAAAAAATTCCGCCTGTCGTGTTGCAAAATGAAAGTACGGGGATAAAATCATGCGTACCCTTCATTGGCTTCTTGTGGAAAAACTCATTATATACAAAATTCTAATACTGGCTGGTATTAGAGCTGCACCAATCTACCTGCAGGATTACCAACCTGCTGAATACCAACTTGCCCGTCCCCACTGCCGCAATTATCGTTGTCAGCCTGCTTCAACAATTATGTTCATGACACCGCATAGTCCATTCAGGATTTACTTGATAAGATTAGTTAATATTCATGCCAATTTTGATGAGTCAACATAGCGTTAGCCACATGATGAATCTGCCCATGAAAAGAACCAAATGTCCTGACGGAGAGGTTGGAATGTCAAAAGATTGTGATTTATTTAAGACGAATTAACTCTGGTGATTATAACTGTACGTAAACAAATTCGGCATTCACAACAGGGTACAACAGGGTAAGAGGGTAACATTCAACATCCTCGGTGGTAGCCGGTCACCCGAATGATCAGATGATTAACGATAAAACGGCACCGGTTACCATACAAATAGTTGTAACAAAGCCCAGGATATGCAGCTTAAGATTGAAAACGAGAAATAATTTATTTTGATTAATCTAGAAATCAAGGCTCAAAAAGCCGAAACAGCAGACCAAGAAGACAAACAGTTCTCCCGGAGACATTAGATTACCAGTGACGACGAAAGCACAGGAAGTATTATATGTTCGTTCTCCTCCAAAAACAACTGAACGTCAATAACATAGAAAAACGACATCGTGTGTATAGCGGCAATGCACTGGGACGACAAACGACGGATTATTCAACATTCCTCTGAAACAGCCACGAATCTCAAAAGAACAGATATGATGACCCGACTAACACAGAAATAAACTAGCAAACAAATGCAGATCCCCACATAAAGATCAATGAAACCTGGACCACAGACGGCTCAATTTCTATTCAGCTAGACAACACAGTTATCAAGTGGATTACATCACTAGAAGTACCTTTATATATTCCTTGGGGATTTAAAGTGACCTTTCTATGTTGAACTTAAGAAATCAAACTCAACAGCTCTGTCTTCATAATGAAGTCAGTATAGATGATTATTCTGACACAAAAGAAATATCTATGCCAGAACCACAGAACGCTAATATCACACAAAGAATCAGTGCCATAATAGCCAAGACTTCATTGTATTGGATAAACATTCAAGTAAACATTTTTAATCTAAAATAAATTGCAGCACTACCGTTAGTATTGCAGCAGTTACAGAACCTAGACAGAATATTGGTTATGTAAACGATTGCAACGTAAGGTTACACTCTATTTGTAAATTGTAGGAAGAATAGGACTGATGGTAGTGTTTGTAAATATTTCGATTTCGTACGAAATGAATGTTTTGATAATTTTTCATAAAGCAATTAACTCGTGGGAACAAGAAGGTAATTGACAGATGCATTTAACCGGTTCCACATACTTGCCTCTCTGATAAAGAACTGGGCATTGGAAATGAAGCACTGTCTATATCGGTACCGATTCTCCACAGAGCTAAATGATAATGAAGATACAGAGAACAGATGTTTTGTCATCAAATATTGGGTGCTGGTCTGTGTCTTTTGATCACAGGACCGACAAATAACAACAATGAGTTCTTAATTCACTGATAATATATTTAGTTCCGATATCATACGTAAGTTAGCAGGTGGTATATTTATTTATAAGGTCTGTGGTCCGAATTTTTGCTGCAAATTTCACAGCAATAAACGATGCAGAAAATAATAGCACATGTATGTTTTTGAGCACACTTCGCAACAAAATATACAAAAAACATGTTGCAATCCCTGATATGCACGACCCAAAGTGATAAACAATACTGTTAAAGCAGATATGAAATGGAACCAGTAAGGCCCTTAGCTGGAGAAGTCAGTGACCATATCTCGTCGTTGACAGGGGCTACTCACCCCTCTCGATGTCTCTGGCTAATACTCCTTCACAGGCGCAAGACTCGATAAAAGATAGACCCAACACAAAACGTGCAGTTACGGAAAATTCGCCCAATCGCTGGTGCATATAACAACTGCTTGTTCCAACTTAATAAACATTAAACTATTTTTGTTATTTTATAGCTTGTTAAAGCAGCGTTGGTGCAAACTACCAAATACAAAACCCACTATATACGGCCTAAGGGCTTAAGCGTGCCTGACGGACACGACGGGATGCCACTGAGGTGCCCTCTCAGTGTTTGTATTTATGACAACATACGTCATATAATTCCTCAAGTGAGTGATACATTGACGAGGTGATAACGGCACTTAGCGTCATGTTACACATATGATGTAATGCATGCTAAAATGAACTATTCGATAATAGTGCCATTCATTCGAACGAATACCCATTATCCCTCTGTGTTTATGGCAGGTAGAGATATTGGAGAAATGCATTATTTCCATATGACGCGCGTATTGGTTTAATATCATTAATAGCATCACTGTTGGCCGCCACCACGAGTCCATCTAGACACTACATCAGCAGTAATGTTATGCTCACTTTCGAGTTCAGTTTCAGCAATTCCTCCGTTAGTGTAGGAATTTTGGCATGGTAGTTAACTGAACATATTGCTGTGCACTATATGACCTCTGAAGAGCGATTGCCATCAATCACCACAATTGTACGACCTTTAATGCATCTATAGTGGTATATATGAGCACTGACCGGTATGGGCTTTGTTACAGGTCAACCACCTCTTCACCGTCATGGCGCTATTTCCTTATGTTGCATGGCATATATAGCGGTGTTGTCATTACAAAAATGTAAATGATATATGGACTTCTGGGTATCTTTACGGATAAAAGTTGACCCTAAAAGGCTCTTTGTAACATTGATTATTATTATCATCAGACGGAAAGAGGTACAAATGATGAACCACATTCCACAAGGACGTCATAGGGACCAGCTGTATAAGATATCGATTGTTGTTGGACATTCTCCCTACAGGATATGAGTCTTGCAATCAGAGCAGATGGACTTTTGCGTAAATGCGGTGCTCAGCTGGACGACGTAGTCTAATCAGGGATGGTGTAAGACGCAATCAAAGCTAACACAAAGACAATGGTGACTGCTGAGACGACAGCGATCCATCACGTACTTCCGTTTCACATCATGTCCAGTCGACAGGATCTTCAGGTCGTTCATCAAATATCTATACCATCGATAAAATGGAATCAAATTTGTGAATAGTCGTTCACAATTCACTTCCCAATAAGGAACGCTTGCATTGAATTAAAGCTGCTGAGACTTTGTAGATAATTACATCGCATTTACAAAGCGCAATCTGACACGCGCTCCATGCCAATACTGGTCATATAATGAGAGATACTGACTGACAGAAGCAGATTGGGCAATGTCTCCAGGATACTCCATCATCCGACACATTAAGCATTCTTGACTGCTTTAGGCAGACATGTCAGTTTGTGCCAGCTAGGCATTCTTCATGCATATTCACACCCACCAAAGACCTAAACATTCTGTGTAAAATATATAATTGGAAAATCACGCATCGTCTCTTTACCTATTTCAGAATTGCACCCCAAACATCCATTCATCGTCAGCCAAATCCCACGACGCGAGAACAAATACCATTGGTCATGCGGTGGCAAATTGACCCGATTGTTATATTGCTTATTGCGATTTTACCCCATGACTGGAATGCGAATCTAACAGCCTTCGCCAAATGGCATGCGTTGTGGTATGGCATGAGCTAGGTGCATGTACGAGTATTTGACAAAATGGGCTACAAACTTGTCAATAACAGGCTCAAGTAAACCAATATAACAGCTTAAGATGATCGCAACGCGGGCAACGCGTCTGTGAATTGTGTACCAAGGACGGATGGTGGCGTGACGATTCACCAAATTGTCTCTTGATTTTGTTTCAGCTTGATGCAAATAAAGTGTCTGATTTTTATTTTTCTATACAAGCGTGGCGCCAGAAGGCCGGGATGACACCATTGATCTCACACAGTCATCCAGAGCTTAGTTCACATAGATCGTACGCTTAGTGACGATAGTAAGGTTTCTTCTGGGAGTGACCTCCCTTGCTTCAAAAATATATCTATCAAGTTAGAATTATATGTAATGCATCTTAATATCTATTCCGGATATCCCTAACATTAAAACCCACTTAATTACTGCATCTGACTAGTAGTGAGTCACTTACCGAACCGTTTGTTATATGCAAAGGCAGTGATCACATCTGCATTCGCACAGATAGTTTAACCATGCCCCGTTCATATTCAACGAATGCTCTGTAACAGTACTAAGTTAAACTCAGTCCCAACAGATTAACTAGAAACTACAATTCAATTCCAACCAGCCATTTCGTTACTGATATTCCACTTAATATTCCCTGATCCTGTCTGTCTGGTGATGACAAAATCCAGGGGAGCTTTGTGAGATCCCGTGGTATTAGTGCTGGCCCAATGCAAATGAATCAATTTATTCTTTAATCATTTTTACTCCGGACGCAGATGTCAGCCAGGTCGCCGCCACAGGCTTCATGTGTAAACCAAGTACCTTTATTAAAAGTCACAGTCACTTGCGAGAACAAAGACAGAAGTAGAAATTCAATCAGCCGTCTCTAGGTGTGATGGATAACAAATACATTAGAAATGAACATCGACTCTCATTCCATCATACATCACATCCGTTACGTGAGTGGGTGCTGAGTGATAGGATCTATGAAATTCGCAAACAAGTGAATCCGCTTGCTCTCGTTTGTAGTCAAAACTTAAACCGTAGGATTAGTCTCAGTTAATTTACATTTGTTCATATGCTGCAAGGCTTCCATCCAGCCTTCAGGCGCAGATGTTTTAAAAAGATAAAAGGAACATAGCTAGCATTGCTTGATAAATGCTTCCGCAATCGATTGACGCTTGCAGCCAATCCAACCGTTTGTAATTCCCTTGGAGCCTTATGCATTTCTCCGAGTCTCATCGTCATTTTAAGGGAGTTGGTTATGCTTGCAGAATCACCGTAGTTTACTTGTCGTTATTGATGCTACAAACAAATAAATAACAACAACGTATGTGAGTTGTATGCTTTGTAAATGTTGCTTTCAAGCAGATAGCAGGAATCGACACCTGGTCAATGTTGCGTTACTGAGATTTTGAAACAATAATCTTTGCCCAAGCTTTAAGCAGGCGATAGCAACAAATCGACACATTTGGTCAAAATGCACTGATAGTGTCCATGTAGTTCCAAATGGCATCAATAAGCTCTCCAAAAGGTAATATACTCTGTTTGAAAGTCAATGTCACATGTCAGACATGGTAACAAAACACGGCCACATCTATGCGATTTTCAATAATATGGAGTCACAAAACTTAACGTTATACTCTGTTGAAATCAAAGCGATAATGGCCACCACATGAAATTTTAAACGGACAATTCAATTAACATTATTCACACACTTGAGAAAACACTCACTTGAGCCCAGTACAAATAAGTGAATTTACAGCACTCACTTCAAGCAAGATCGAACAAGTGAACCTGCAACACTCTCTTCAAATCAGTAGAAGCATGTGAGGCGAACCTAAAACCTGACAATGTATTAGCTACAATTATTCCCAGGTGACAAGAGAGCACGAATTTAGACATTAGTTTGTGATCCATGACTTCTCTGATTAGTTTGGAACACCGATGGGCAACCACAAAATAGATGTGGACGTGACAATTTTTTTACAAATTTGGCTATGGATTTAGCGGCCGTTCATTTCCAATTAGACACAAATGAGATTTTTTGATTGTCCTTACATTAGTGGAGCCTATTAACCAAAGAGCAAAGTAATTATCCGCTATTATTTATTGCAATTGATGATGAGTTGATAAAGATGAGTATTCCATTAAAATACAAACTATGTATCGATGGTGCAATGCAATGGGAAAGATCGCAAGACCATGACAAACCTACACATGACTGTTTGTAAGTGGCTGCGGCCACATGCCCAACCCTAAGTAGAGATTCTAATGGTAAATAGCTACGTAGCTAGGCATTGTGCACTAACAGTTAAATAAGTGCTTCATTGTTATTTCCTAGTTTGTTGTTATGCCCCAGGTCAGCACTTGACTGCTCTCATGGCGGAACTTTACCTGATGTTCATACGTCAACACAGCAACTCTCGCTCACACACACCCGGAACCATCACATGAGGAGATGTCAGCAAGGCAAGCGTGTCTATGGTCATCCGATGAAGACTTTAGATGTACATCTAAGAGCACCGTAATACGCTTGGCTGCAAATTGTGATAGCTGATACATTTTCAAACTAGTTGACAGACAAAATATTGACGATCAGCGGTTTTGATATTATTTGATTAAAAACAATTGCTTTTTCAAATATCTCCATGTGTTACATGACAACCTTGATGCCCTGTTAGACAATATACCGGTAGGTTGATGAGATAACAATATAATTGTGTTCAATTTTATATCATGCCTTTGTTGCACAAACGGGCTTATTTATCATTTCACCTGCTGCTGAGCGATTCATATTGCCAAATGATACGATTAAAACAATATTCATTAATTCTAACATTGTATAATAGCTTAAACCCTTATTACAGTATAACTCAATGATGAAATAAAATCAAGCGCCTCGGCAAATTTGCGTACGTAGTGATAACAACCTCGTTGGTATTGAATATTACCGGCAAGTGTGTCATATTTAAGATAATTGAGTAGGAACTAAATACAAATACGAACATTGCATAGCTTAGTCGACACATAAACTAACATCTGCCGTTTTATTTATTTTTATTACGTTACTCATTATGATCCATACATTGCAAGAAGTGTTCGTAACATCGATTGTGATGTAGTGGTGTTCGCCACAAGAGCACGTATAAAGCTAATGACACGCTGCCTAACGTCCCAGGGACAGGAAGGTTGAGAGTGCAGATGAATGAATAAACACATCATGAAATAGACAGAATATGAAAAAGATATACAAAATAATGCCCGAGTTAAAATGAACATGAAAAGGCATAGCTGATAGCACCATAAATAACGCGTCACTTACTGTGGCTTCTTTGTCCTTTGTCCAGCCGCACTTCGGTCTCCATCATCGCGTGCATAGTCATAACCGTCCTCTCAAAGTTTGACTAAATGTATTTGCAAATAAGTGAACAACGCTTACTTGAACCCAGCACAAATAAGAACTTCCATCTTACCTTCAGTCGCAGGTGCTGACATTCGTTAATCTATATGGCTGCTATGGAATTACAAATCTGATCCCATAGCTTCTAGCTTCTAGTGCGCTGACATGTTTGCAGTATCAGCTTTTGCATAGTCTACACGGCATCTTAATCAATGCAGCAAGCAATAAATCATGTGTAAGTAAGTTGATTTGAACTTCAATTTTACAAGAAAAGCGTAAGAATGTTGACATAGGCTTGCGAACCAACCCAAGCCATCACTAATGCTAGTATGGAACACTACGTCTTGACTGGATAATCCCCGACTATCCTGAGCTGCCATGCATCTCTCCCGGCACACGATGATTCACACAATGACGTCGCCCACAACACGTTCACAAGTATCAGGGTTGTGTGACGTGTTCAGCGGAGAATGATGACTTGGCGATTTGCCAAATAGGGGATTGAGGGGCCGTTTGTTCTAGTTTGATCCAGATGAGACTTTTGATTTGCGCTGCTTGCTAAATCAGCGAGGCGCCAGTAGACGGAGCATGGCATCATTGATCTCATTAATGTTGTCTTTTTGACCTGCCTTTTCACTACGATAACAAAGATGGTAACGCCTAAGAAATTGTGCGCGTTTACAATAACCCAATACGCCGGCAGTGCTTGTAGAAGGGATGCGCTTATGCTACCAATACGTCACTGGTAAGACAGTAGATCAACTGTATCCGTTAGTTTGCCATTGATTCTCGATCTTTGTTAACAAATTTTAAGTTATCATTCCAGCTGGTGGAATTGCCTGTATTAAATGTGCCAGAATTCTATCTGCCCCATGGCGAAAGCCTTTTCCCCCACTGCTCTTAAACAATTGATTAGGTCTTCAGTCCCACAGCTATCGTTTAGGGATGGATAGGGGTGCGTCTCATAAAGTCAGACAACCATATACGTTTCTTTGTGCCAGGCTCTAAGTGCTATATAGTTGGCTGCTCCTATATTGGCTTTGTTGGCCGAGCGACATTTGCTTACCTTATGTGATCGAGTTTGACCCTTGTGCGCCGCCGCTTTCCCTGGCATCTCATAATCCTTTTGGTTATCAAGGTCTTCTAAGCTATTGAGCAATGAGCAATGCAGAGATGTTGGCAACAGTTGTGCGTTTCTTTGCAAACAATATCCACTTTAGGCTCATCTTAATGTCCCATAAATGCGTCAGAATGGCAGACATCTTCAATGAGAATGGAGCAATATGTGCTACACTGGACGCTTTGTAGACGAGATACGTGTAGGCTGCATATGCATACGAGATGATGGTTGGGCGTTTCAGTGAGACACAAACGAATTTGCAGTTAACGAGTTAAAGCCACGACAGCCAAGGGCAGTGAATAAGAACATATCTATCTGACCCACTGCTGAGTGGAGAAACAGCGTGTTAGTATTTTCTTAATTAAGTGCGTAGCTATTGTACTGCTGGGTTAGTAAGGAGCTAAGAAACAGAGGTCATGTGGTAATGTGTAAGGAGCTTGGAGACAGAGGTCGGGTGTTAATTAGTAAGAAGCTTGGTCAGGTGTTAATTAGTAAGAAGCTTGGTCAGGTGTTAATTAGTAAGAAGCTTGGTCAGGTGTTAATTAGTAAGAAGCTTGGTCAGGTGTTAATTAGTAAGTAAACTGGAGACAGATTGCATGTGTTTATTAGTAAAGAGGTTGGAGACAGAGTCCATGTGTTAATTAGAAAGGAGCTTGAGACAGAGGTCAAGTGTAAATTAATGATTTTATTAGTGTCGGTGAAGTTTTTAATTAAGTATGATATTTTTATTGCAAACTCTTCTCCTTTATTTCACGTTTGCACTGCCATAGAGAGGTTCCGACATCCTAATGATATATGCAGTGAAAAACAATTGACATTTGTTCTTATATGGCGCAATAGTTTCAACCTTCATTTATGTTTTTCTCAATAAAACAATCATATCCATATTTTTTATGTCAGGAATCGAATCCAATAAAAAATATTTACCCAAAATGTACAACATGCTGTTGTCCATAGCATGGGGCACAAATCAGCGACGCAAACATCTACACACACACACAAGGTCAATGTCACAGTCACAACTGAAACAATAACAACTTCAGTGACCTTCTGAAGGTATGTCGCGCAGTTCATCCGGCAGTTTATTCCACAGCAGCAGAGCAGCTTGGCTGAAAGCTTGGTCTCCTTCTGAAACGTCACGTTAAGTCCGTTTGATTGCACATGATGCACCACCCTTTAGAGTACTGCTCGTTCCATCAGTTTTTCTAGCCAGGTTAGGTTAGATATTGGCCTATAATTCTTCTCAACGGGCGCGTCAAGTGATGGCTTCTTCATAAGTTGAGTAGCCACTGGTGAGATGTTCACAAGCGGTGTTAGAACAGGCAAGCGAGAGACAATAGTGTTATTTAGCAGCCACTTAGTAATCAATAAACACGACGTTGGTGGGGCAGAGATGATAAGCTTCCCTAGCTATTCATCGGAAACTGCTGGAAATGCAGTCAGATATCGTTCAGGCTCGTTGAGATCACCATATGGGCAGGCCAGGGCGTGTACATTCAACAGACTGATCAGCGTGGCAAAAGCGGCTTTCTAGTTAGATAAAGTAAATTTATTTAAGTAAAATTTCGTTTTTCCTTAAACAATGTGCCTGCTGGCCAGTTGACCCGTACCACATAACACATGTCGATGTCCGCGTAGCTTGGTTTTCCTCCACATCATTTCACATGTCCGGCGTTGCTGTTGAAGCTTGCTGAGCACAGTGTCTGCCCAGGGGAAGGTGTTGTTTGTATCATGCGGCGTGTGATGGAGGATGCATGCTTGTCGTCCAAGGTCAGTCGTAGTGCTCTATCACACGATGGTAAAGCAGTCATTCAGTGACGTAGTCGATGGTGCGATAAATACTAGATAAGAACTGATATACCTGTTAAAGGCAACCAAGTTAACATCCCGTGAGGATGGACAGCGTCTTAGTACGACCTTCATGATAATTATTCAGTAATATTGTATATTATGGAAAGCGTGGATAAGGTGGATAATGTGCATCGAGTCAGCTCTTAATTGTCACAGAAGTCATTAAAGGTAATTTAACCCTGTCAACCGGTGCACAGCCTTCCCTCTGTGAAAACGCGACCTTTACTTGATGGAAGCGTTAATGCTCTCTTTCTCTGTGCAACTCCAATGACACCATCAGATTCAGGTAACCTTCTGTATAATCGCTTAAGATTACCCATGCTGTATAAGATTTCAACTCGCAAAGGGATGCTTAGCTGTTATCATCAATTCAACCTTGAACAACGGAGGGGAATCAAATTTCCTCTTGCAAACAACGTGACCTCCGCTTAATGGGATGTACTTCCCGCTAATGTGCTTTTATCGTGTTATGTTATCATGTCAACATATGTCACATTATTTCCTGGTGCGCGAGAAATATAGACGGGATTGTCGTGTGACTTACTCAACTAATAAAAGGATAACACAATAAGAAATTATACTGAAAGAAATCAAGCTGCATACCCAAGCTCAGACTTGTTTTCCGTTCACAAATTATGGCCCTTGCCTGCCGATACAGTGACTAAAACAACAATTAGAATGTTGTTGGCCGTATTTTTAGCTTCTGTAACTCCGAGGTGATAATCGGGGTGCGTGTAGGCTACATGCATAATACATTCTAACAGCATTCTGTCCCCGCATTTCTTGTGACAACAGCTCACATTGTGAATCGTGTTCGGGCTGTACGGATTTCAAGCATGGGACTATGTCGGTGTTACAAATTGCGAGTGTGGGAGACATGGATATAAAAGAGACAGGGGGGACATAGATCTACCACGACAGGGGGGACATAGATCTACCAAGACAGGGGAGACATAGATCTACAAACAGAGGGGAGACATGAATCTACCGAGACAGGGGGACATAGATCTACCAAGACAGGAGAGACATGAATCTACTGAGACAGGGGGGACATAGATATACCAAGACAGGGGGGACATAGATCTACCAAGACAGGGGAGACATAGATCTACCAGGACAGGGGAGATATAGATCTACCAAGACAGGGGGGAAATAGATCTACCAAGACAGGAGAGACATAGGCTTTTCACGGACACTCGATATCCCAGTATGTATAATGCACCTTATATAGGCACCATGGTATGGATAGACTCGGTCCGGTGTATCGGTCTGGTGTATTGGATCTTGTTTGCTTAATAACTGGAACGCATGAGCATGTTTGGGGTGAACAATAAACAAGGGACACATCCCTCAAACTGTATGACAAACACTATACAATTGTGGAAAGCAGACCGTGAATACAGATCTGCGGCAGGCGAGATTTGCCTAAGCCAGAATCTCATTTACCCAAAGGCGCATTCCTTTGTACAACATTATACGCCAGGTATTAATATTTATTTAAAAGACAGCAATGCGCAGGCTAGTGGTATTAAAGTGGCTGGACTTCGTGACTGAGTGTCCGCTAAGAGGTCTGTGCTGTTCCATGTTATCAAATGATTCGTCCGAGGCCACAAAGGCTGTCAAATTTACGCATAACAGATCACCGATCAGGGATGATCTTAGACCATGCAGCGATATATAGGATATATCATGGGATATGTGTCTTATCGCCAATTCATCGACTCCATGACATCATGGAATAGTCATATTCAGCGCCATTTAGGAACATATCAGTTGTCTTTGTGCTGTTACAATAGAACAAAGATTTCTTTCTCCAATAGAAATATAGTGACACATTTGCAAAATATTTGTCCACTTGTGCGTCGTCTATGAAAATATTTGTGGTGAGTATGATATTGATATCACTCTACAGACAGAGATCAAACCTGCACTGGCCCGGGTAGTTTAACCATGCCTTGATCATATAAAACTTTGTAACTGCACGCAGACATTTTGATCTCCCCTGCTAAATGTTATTGATCTAATTCACTGATTTATTGCTGATCCATGTAAAAACAGCGAATTCAGGTTGGATAGTGCTGAGACCATCGAAGCGGGATTTTGATGAGATCACAGTGATTTTGGGTTTGTGATATGCAAGTGCCTAGTAAAACATATTAATAGAAGCTATAGTCCCTTCGGAAAGCATGGACGCGGCGAGTAATACACGCTGTTGCAATTGCAATAATGCAGCATCGGAGCGATGTTGCCATATGCATGATGTTAAAATACAATCGTATGATGATGTTGAAATGTTATACATCATGAAAAGAGTAACAGTGACGCATGTCTGAACCCAAATGACAGGAGTAACGGTACCGCATGTCCCGACGGACATGACAGGAGTAAAAGTACCGCATGTTTGGACGGACATGACAAGTGTAACAGTACCGCATGTCTGGACGCACATGACAGGAGTAACAGTACCGCATGTCTGGACGGACATGACAAGTGTAACAGTACCGCATGTCTGGACGCACATGACAGGAGTAACAGTACCGCATGTCTGGACGGACATGACAGGAGTAACAGTACCGCATGTCTGGACGGACATGACAAGTGTAACAGTACCGCATGTCTGGATGCACATGACAGGAGTAACAGAACCGCATGTCTGGACGGACATGACAAGTGTAACGGTACCGCATGTCTGGACGGACATGACAGGAGTAACAGTACCGCATGTCTGGATGGACATGACAAGTGTAACAGTACCGCATGTCTGGATGCACATGACAGGAGTAACAGTACCTCATGTCTGGACGGACATGACAAGTGTAACAGTACCGCATGTCTGGATGCACATGACAGGAGTAACAGTACTGCGTGTCTGTTCTGTTGAGTGTCGCTTCAAGGGTACCCCATATGGTTATCTGATGCGGCTGAGATGTACATAACTTTAATCTAAAGTACATCCATTTGGAGAACAGGTTTTTTTTTACAACAATATGAAAATTCGTTTAAAGGCACTACCTTTGATTAAGGGCAAAATACAGTGTGGAATATTTCCAAGCGTGCAGTGCGTTGGCATATGAATATTGCCTCATACATTTTTATGCCTACCGCTGCATGCAGCTTTTGTCGCCCCTCTGGGATAATAGTCATTCTATTATGTCCGTGTAATGGGTAAAATAACATATCCTCCTTGACGTTGCGATTACTTCGTGATACCGATATATACCCTATTCTTGACTATCAAATTGCCTTATACTGAAGAAGGTATTAACACATGTTTGATATATAAGGCGCATTTTGGACGCCACTAAGAGGTTCGTATTGCTTTATAATACATTGTGAATCTGTCACTGCCCCTCTCACTTTATATAGTTGATAACGTTACACATTATGATCCATACTTAACCAAAACATTTATGGTATTGTTTGCGACTTGGCCGGTATCTTGTGATGAACCAAACTCAATTGCATAGCTTGTCATGACCACAAGAATGCATTCGTGGAGTCGTTTATGGTAGTCCGAGCCAGTGCATAAACGACGAAAATATTCAATGTGTTGATGTGACCGCCGCGAGGCCGCGATTATGTGTCTACCGCTTGAATAATATTAGTCCAACTGTATGCACTGCAGCGGCTAAATGAATGGAAGGTCCCGGTAGATGGACTGGACTTGTAGAGGTTACATTAAGCGGTTGGGATAACCCAATTAGCCATGCAGTGTTTGTAGGAGGGATGCGCTTATGCTACAAAAACACATTGACGATTCAGTAGGAACAATTAATGCTATTACCGCACCAAACTGATATAAACTTGCACATTAATGGTTTATATGACGGCTATGGTAACTAGTCAATGGAATACTGAGCTGTTATGCTTATATCCTGAAGGGGCAGTAATGCTCAAATTATGCTCGAATCACTCGAGTAATTTGTTCATATTAACATACACGGTTGTTTCGTCAGATGGATGTGTATTATTAGCCCAGGCCAATTGTGCGGCATGACTTCAGAGGTAATTGAGTGCATGCGATTCGTGAGCATGCGATGCGAATGGTTCAGCGTTTCGTGATTTCAGACCCACAAAGGCTGTTAGGTGTCAAACAATATCAATCTGTACTTTGGAACGGTTGGAATACCTAGAAAATTGATGTTTGTTTTCCGGCAGTTATCAAATCTATATTTATACCGTTTATCATAACCATGCACTATGCATACTGACATTTGTTTGACCAATCATTCCAGCCTATGGGACCACGGACAGCTTGAACGCCTTTACCAGGGACTCATAATGCGCATTATAAATTCATCATGACAGGACGACAAGCCTCACTGGTGGCGGCTGCGGCGTAAAACGCTTTGTTTAGTGTGGCCTCTTGAGAAGGCTTCATATGAGTGACTGGATGTGGCGGAGAAGAATAAGGGTTTAACCGAGCCTACATCCTTTGTCATCATGTAACGAATGTCATATTCTGCTACTATGTACCTTTTCTCTAAGGATATTCACAAAGCATGCATTGCCTGCGCATCATTAATATATCTGTGGTACTACATTGACAGTGACATCATCAGTTTTGTTCTGTCCTTTTTGCGCACGTGGTGACTAGTTATGAGAGCTGTCCATACATTATTGGGGCCTATTAACCAAAAGGTAAAAATCTTAATAAACACCATCTTCAACCCGGACCCCCCTGGCCCCATTAGGTTCAGGGAACAACTCAGCTGAATTAGTTGCATCTCAAAGGATTTCACAGAATCAAAGTTTGAACACAATCAAATAGCAACTGGCCGGGATCTGCACGTCATGAAACGTCGTTCCTACTCGTGTCTTGTTAAATAATCATAAAATCATATAATATACTTCTTAGTGAGAGAGGGATATTGATGAGAATATTATGTTACTAAGCGCATAGTTACCCAACTCAAATGATATATCTTGTAAATGTTATTACTACCTCACAGTGAAGTAGCTAATCAAAGAGACTGTTCAGCCCCATACTTGTAACAAGGTAGCCTAGCAAGCTACTTGGCAACCGCACCTTGGAAACAAAAAATCTTAAGTTTTCAGACTTTGAGATACTACGCTTAAAATAGATCCTTAATTTGCCTGTCGCCATCTGCATTGTCGGAAACTACACTTCCTGTTCGTCGGTCTCATTTTTCCAACATTTTATTAGTTGAGAATCTAGCATAACTCGGGTCGCAAGACATTTAACCACCCTTTGTTTTATGCAATTATTGCAAACCTTTACAGAAACCAGTAATGATTGATCCAAGGGCGGTGCGCCGTACCCGCAGGAGGTCGATACGAGTCCGTTTGAAGCTTGCGACATGTCTTCCAAAGTAACTGCGACAGGGTAATTTAGGGCGATTTTGGATTAAAAGGTATATTAATGGACGGTATTGTGTTGAATGCAGTCACGTAATTCACATCTTCATCTTAACGTCGTTAAGCCTATGCTTCAGTGGCACCGCTGATATGTATTGATAGAGCTGATAGGATACTCGAAACACCAGTCATTGAGGCTTCTTGGGGGACGCCATTGATCATTTCAACGTTTGTTGCATGCATTGTACACTTTCACACTTCATCATGACATACGTGGCACTGTATATGAGAAAGATATGCAAAAGTTACAATAACTTCATAAACCGCGCAGTGTTTGTAGAAGAGATGCTCCTATATACTAACACATCGTTAGTATTCCATGCGCTATCATTTGGGTAATGCCATCGCGCTACTTCAGTGCGGTCCGGTGTAAACTGTCTGTATAATTGCTTCAAGTGACCGTTATGATGATACCATTGTGTCAGGACTTTCGACAAGAGACTATTGCGTTGGTATCATGGCCGCACAATAATGCAATAATTCGTTCGTTCATGGTGACAAAATGCGATACGATTCTCGCTGATAGTGAGTCATATTAACTTACAAAGCGGCTCAACGTGGTACAGATGCATCACGAGCAATCAAGGATTACATGTTACCTGCTCTCAGAACATTACATGCTTCTTCGATTACATGTTACCTGCTGTCAGAACATTACATGCTTCTTCGATTACATGTTACCGGTGTTACGATATCGTTTGTGCACCCGCTGGATGGAATGACCTTGACCTTTTAATAAGTTGCTTCCTGTTTGACGCATCATGGCGTTGGTTGTTTACATGGTGTCAGAAATAAAAATCGAGTGAAATCATCCTTGGTAATAGGCATCGGCGTGCAATGGATGTGGAATTCGGAAGACCAGACACTCTACTTGCCAGTCATTTGCTTCGATTGTGTTGTCAAGTTGATATTTTGACTGTGTGGCCTATCGTAAGTAGTGTCTGTCACGCTTCTTCGGATTGACTGTGTAGTGATCCTTGCATCACAATGGCCGTGCTTAGTGCGTTCAAAGCACCCAGAGAGTTAGACTTTATTGGCAATGTGTCTCAGAACTGGAAAAAATTTCAAAATGCATTTAATATTTTCATGTGTGCCAGTGGGCTAGATGAAAAGCCTGGCAAGAGGAAAGTGATGTGTTTATTGAATGTTGCTGGCCCACGAGCAATGGCTGTGTATGAGTCGTTCCAGTTTGCCCGTGCTGAAGATAAGTTTGATCTCGCAATTGTGTTGGCCAAGTTTGAAGCACACTGTATCCCTAAAGTGAATGAGTTGCTGGAAAGGGAGCGATTTTTCATCCGCAAGCAGCAGACCGGTGAATCGGGGACACAAGTCGTTAGCGGAGACATGTAACTTTGGTGCTGTGGAGGACTCATTAATACGTGATCAGTTGGTGTTCGGTATGTTGCCAGATGAGAAATTGCGTGACAAACTCTATGAGGCGGATGACCTGACTCTGGAGAAGGCGTTGAAGATGTTCTCAACCCATGAGATACGGACGAAGCTACAGGAGCCGGAGAAAGCTGTTGAAGTCGTGAGTGATGGACATGGACACTCAAATAACCGAGGACATGGCCAGGGTTACCGTGGTCGTGGTAGAGGCCGTGGTCGTGGAAAAGGTGCTGCGCATGGTGCAAGCCATGAGTCAAGCGTGAAAAGGGCATGTGGCAAGTGTGGACACGAGAAACATTTACAGAACGGATGTCCTGCGGAGATGGTGCTGTGTCGGAAGTGTGGCCGTAAAGGACATTACGCGAAAATGTGTCACACCAAACGGGCACACCAGGTTCAAGTAGATAACGATGAAGACAGTGACAGTTCGTTTGTCGACAGTATCGGCAATCGGTGTGAATCAGGTGTCACAAAAGAAGGACTGGCGTGTGTCTGTAGAGGTGGAGGACAGTGAAAAGGTAGTGTTCAAATTAGACACTGGTACTGAAGTGAACACAATTCCATGTGATTTTCTTGCCAAAAAGTTTCCGCATGTCAAGGTAAAGCCGTGTGGTGCGCGGCTAGTTGGTTATTTTGGCAAAACAGTAAAACCTGAGGGTCAAGCTAAATTGCAAGTCTGCTTTAGAAGCAAGTACTATGTAATAGATGTTATGGTCATCAAGGGTAGTGCATGTCCGATTTTAGGTCTGGATGCATGTGTTGAGCTAGGTTTGCTCAAGAAAACGTGTCAGGTGTCAAGAGAAGCGAACACAAGTGCAGAAATTCTTGATGAGTCCAAGTACAAAATGGTGTTCAGTGGGCTAGGGTGTATAAAGGGTGTTGCATATGATGCAAAGATGAAACCTGAGGTGAAGCCGGTTGTTAACCCCCCACGTAAAGTACCACATGCAATGCTCAAACCCCTCAAGCGATCCCTTGACAAACTAGTGGATCAAGCAATTATTGAGCCTGTCACAGAACCAACTGAGTGGGTGAACTCGTTGGTGGTTATCGAGAAAAAGAGTGGTGAGTTGCGTTTGTGTATCGACCCCAGACAGTTGAATGAGGGTATCATGCGTGAACACTACCCTATGCGCACAGTCGAGGATGTTGCTGTCTGTCTTGCCAGTAAGTCAGTGTTCTCTGTCTTGGATGCAGGTCAAGCATTCTATCAGATACCGGTGACAGAAGCGACGGCCAAGTTGTTGACATTCGACTCCCCGTATGGGAGATATAAGTTTCTGCGAATGCCATTTGGTATTTCGTCTGCCCCTGGTCTGGGAGCGGACGATCACTACACTGTTTTCTGGCATCGAGGGTGTCGAGATTGTGCGTGATGATATATTGATTGCTGCTGCCAACAGAGCACAGCATGATGTGATTCTGAGAAACGTTCTAGACAGAGCTCTTGAGTGTGGGTTGGGCTTGAACAAAGCCAAGTGCAAAATTGTTGTTAATTCAGTTGTGTACCAGGGTCACATTTTCTCCGAGGAGGGTGTGTGTATTGATCCTGAAAAGGTGAGAGCGATCATGAGTTTTAAGGAACCTGAGAATTTTGATGAGCTCAATAGGTGGCTTGGAATGGTGACATATGTTGGAAAATTCATTCCAAAGTTGTCTGAGAAGGCCGCACCGTTGCGGACCCTTCAGTGTGCCACAACAGCATGGCATTGGGATAAGCCCCAGCAAGATGCCTTTGAGCAGTTGCAGAGGGATGTAGTGAAAACCCCTGTACTCAGCTATTATAACTTGAGTGAGCCAGTTACGGTGTCAGTGGATGCTTCGGCGTATGGGTTAGGTGCGTGTCTGTTACAGAATGAAAAGCCGGTGGCTTATGTCTCGCGTGGGTTGACATCGTGTGAAAAGAACTATGGTCATATTGAGAAAGAGATGTTGGCTATCACGTGGGGTTGTACAAAATTTCACGATTACATTTATGGTAGACAAGATGTGACAGTTGAGACCGACCATAAGCCACTAGAAGCGTTGTACCGTAAACCCCTGAGTGCAGCTCCGCCACGCATACAGCGGATGATGTTGAAGCTGCAAAAGTACGTGTTGAAGGTAGTCTGGAAGAAAGGCAAGGAGCTCGTCATCGCAGACACTCTAAGTCGTGCACCAGTGACGTCTCTAGATGATCTAGATGAATATGAGGTGCATACTGTTTTGCATCTACCAATCAGTGATGTCAGGTTAGCTGTGTTGAAAGCTGAAACCGATGGGGATATGTCATTACAAATGGTAATTAAGTTTGTCAACCAGGGGTGGCCAAGCGTGAAAGATTTCATCCCAAACCATTGTAGACCTTACTGGTGTGTCAGAGATGAACTGTACGTGTCAGAAGGTTTGGTGCTAAGAGGCGAGAGAGTAGTTGTTCCTGTGTCGATGAGAACTGCAATGTTGCAGCAAATTCACAGAAGCCACCTAGGTGTTGAAAAGTGTAAGAAAAGAGCTAAAGATATTTTCTTTTGGCCTGGGATGACAGCTGAAATCACCGAACTGTGTGAGAGATGTAGCGTGTGTGCTGAAACAAAGTGTAACAACAGGAAAGAACCAATGATTACCAGTCAGATGCCGGACAGGCCGTGGCAGAAAGTAGCAACTGATATGTTCTATTTTGATGGAACAACTTATGTATTAGTTGCTGATTACTATTCAAAATTTGTGGAATTTGCGAAGTTGTCCCAAGATGCTACAAGTGCCAGTGTTATCAGATTTATGAAAGATCAGTTTGCTAGGTATGGCATACCAGAGCAAGTAGTATCCGACAATGGTCCACAGTATTCTTGTAAAGAATTCACTGATTTAGCCAAGCAATACGGGTTTGTGCATGTGACTTCATCGCCCTATTACCCGCAAAGTAATGGGTTCGCGGAAAGCCAGGTCAAAATTGTGAAAAGAATGCTGAAAAAGTGTCGCATTGATAAGAGCGATGTAGCACTAGCAGTGCTGGAGTGGCGCAACACGCCAATAGATGGGCTTCATGCGTCGCCTGCGCAAATTCTGCAGAGTCGTAGGCTGCGTTCAACAGTGCCGACTACGTCGAAACAGCTTCGACCAAAACCCATTATGGTCAAGCTCACTACTGCTCTGGAAAAGAAGGCAGCAAAGTATAAGGCTCAGTATGACAAAATGGCATTGTCCAAAGAACGAGAACAACTGAGTCTAGGAGAGAAAGTGAGGATTAACACCTCAGAAGGCTGGTTACCAGCAAAGGTGACCAAAGTAGGGCCTGAGCCTAGGTCATATGTTGTTGCTAGGAATGGGCATGAGTACCGTAGAAATCGAAAAGATCTGCATACAACTATAAATCAAAGTGTAACGAGTGCAAGCGTGCCTGAAAAGGTGTTTGACAAAGGTGTAGAAAGTACTCAGCCACCAACAGCTGATGTGGCTAAAAAGAGTGAAAATCAAACTGTGCCAACAACTGAAAAACATGGTAATGCTGAACCAAGCCAGCCTGATGGTTCAAAGGTGTTTACTCGGAGTGGTAGAGAGATGATCAAACCTCAGCGTTTCAGATAAGATATCGATGAATATCCTGTTAATGATTTAAAGTGATTCAGTTGATTGTACATCAAGGAATGTATGTTTTAAGTGCTTAAGATTTTTTAGTTAAGTCAAGGTTGAGGTAGTTTTGGATTCAGAGATTTCCTGTCTTAAAAAAGGGAGATGTTACGATATCGTTTGTGCACCCACCGGATGGAATGACCTTGACCTTGTAATAAAGTTGCTTCCTGTTTGACACATCATGGCGTTGGTTGTTTACAACCGGCTGTCAGAACATTACATGCTTCTTGGATTACATGTTACCTGCTGTCAGAACATTTCATGCTTCTTGGATTACACGTTACCTGCTGTCAGAACATTACATGCTACTTTGATTACATGCTATCTGCTGCCAGAATATGGTCCTGCCTCTTTCATGCAGTCTCCCTCTACCACTGCACGTCACAATGACATGGTGTTTTATATATATTCGGCACCATAAATCTAAGTTGGTATGCATCAGAGTATTTGTCTTCTTCACAATTGTTTGTAGAGTAAGAAATTAATAATGACCTTCAGACAGTGATCCAATCAACATTCACTCGAGCATCTGAACCATGCTCCGTGCTAATCGTTGATAGTTTAATTACTGCAATCAGAGAAGGTTATTCAACCCTGTCAATTCTTGATGGTTGTTCTATGTAGAAACAGCTAATTCAGGCTGGTGATGCGACCATTGGAGACAGCTTTTGCAAATGAAACAAGTTGTGTAATTTCTGTTCACTCAAACAGTAGAGATTGCTCTAAGGGTTCCTTTACATGGGCCTCATTTACTAATCAAATACATTATTCATGCAATTGAATAAAAGTCTCAAGTAGTAATTCACTCTGTTTGTAGGCGATATGGGTTATAAATAGATTATGATCTGCATTACTTCCATGGTGAGTCATCACTGACGTGACGCGCACAAGGTAGACAAACATTTCCCCGCAAACTCAAAAAGCAGTGGTTCAATGCATGGGAAGGAAGGAAGCTGAATGGCCACGAGTATTGAATTAGTACATTTTCAAATATAGTTTGCTGTCAAGTGTATAAACAGCGTCTTAGTATTTACTTGAAGTGTATGACCTATTGAATGATTTGGTCTTAGTATGGACATGATGTGTATGACCTATTGAATGAACAGCGTCTTAGCATGGACTTGACGTGTATGACTTATTGAATGATTTGATCTTAGTATGGACATGACGTGTATGACCTATTGAATGAACAGCGTCTTAGCATGGACTTGACGTGTATGACCTATTGAATGATTTGGTCTTAGCATGGACTTGATGTGTATGACCTATTGGATGAACAGCGTCTTAGCATGGACTTGACGTGTATGCCCTATTGAATGATTTGGTCTTAGCATGGACTTGATGTGTATGACCTATTGGATGAACATAGTCTTAGCATGGACTTGACGTGTATGACCTATTGAATGATTTGGTCTTAGCATGGACTTGACGTGTATGACCTATTGGATGAACATAGTCTTAATGTAGACATGATATGAATGACCTATTGGATCAACAGCGTCTTAGTATGGACTTGATGTGCATAACCTTTTACATGATAAGGAAAATATCCGAGTGCTACCATATATTATAGAGCACTTAGAACCTAGGTTCATTATGTACATCATGTTACCTTAGCCCTGTAAACTAATGTCCTTCCGAGCGAATGCGACCTTTACATAATGCATTTTTATCGCGCACTTTCTCTCTCAAACTCCAGTTGACCATCAGATTATTACAAACCCTTTCTTGCTTAACGTATAGCAGATTCTAATTAAGGTAATAATTAATTCAACTCTTTAAATATTTTTACTTATTTTGCAATATATTCCCATAGGTGACGCAAACAAGTTAAACCCTCTCAAATAATGTACAGGCTTCCTTGAATGCAACCATCACAATACTGTCTCGTAGGCGGACAGTCCCATGGCATTATTAGATCAAGGCAACCAAACTGCAAAATTGTTTAGTGTATCCCTGGTCGGGATATATTTTGAATTGCCTATATTTCCGCGTCATGGAATGAGGTTCACGCTCATATTATGTTACGTAATTACGCCAACACATGATGCCTTGTTCTAATTGTGAGAGATACATTCCAATAATAATGATGTGACTAACTGAAATAAAGTAAACATGAAGCCATAGAACACCGCGCTGAAATATATGAAGCTTTGACCATAATCATTTATCCGAACCTCGCGTCAATGATGGTCGCGATGATGATGAAAATGATAGCTTGACTGTTGAATCTATTGCTTTTCTATTGCCCGTCAGGGGTGGTTATTAGGATACAGACAGACAATGGTCATATATTATCCCACTGTACCCACGCTTCTGGTTAAAATGGCTAGCTTCATCCATGATTCGATTCACACTGTAACGAATTTATAGCGCGCCGTCCAGCGTCTGCATTTGTCAGTGGATCAACATGCGTGTATGAGTGTGGTTCGGTAGAAGCCTCTGACACAGGGCCACATAGATCTACAAAGGTTGTATGTGCATTCTGAAATTAACAACCTGTCTGTCTGGGCGTAGCTATATGCTCTTTGCCTAACTGTCGGGCAGATTTCTCTATCATACTGATATCACGGGTGGGGGCGGGCGTAAAAGCTCAAATGTTGGGTTTCACGGTAGCAATATAAAGACCGGGTGTAATGCGATTCCGATTAATATCGAGTCATATTAACCCACAAAGCAGTTCCCCGTGATGGAGGTATATCACAACGGATCAGGGCTAAACCGAACGCATCATTTATTATCATGCTACCAACTAAAGCAACTCATAATCAGGCATCTCGATATGCGATATGCATTAGTGATAATGAATTGACAAAGCCTTATCCAAAGTTACAAGACCCGTCTTGGGGTGGTTCTGTGTTCAGTGCCAGCATACGATACTACCAAGGCAACAAAGGCTTCAAGGTTTCAAGAATCATTCAATAACTTCATGTACCCGATCACTGCGCGTATTGAAACACGTCATATAATACCATTGATGAGTTAATAGGATGATCAACTCAAATTATTATTCAGCTTGCCCGACCCTTCGACTGTTTTGCTACTCTGTTAAACCCCTAGCCAAACGTTGTTACTATACTACATCCGGGCATGACACACGTCGTTACTATATTTCATCCGGGCATGACACACGTCGTTACTATACTACATCCGGGCATGCCTAACGTCGTAACTATACTACATCCGGGCATGCCTAACGTCGTAACTATACTACATCCGGGCATGCCTAACGTCGTAACTATACTACATCCGGGCATGCCTAACGTCGTAACTATACTACATCCGGGCATGCCTACGTCGTACTATACTACATCCGGGCATGACAAACGTCGCTACTAAACTACATCCTACACATGACTTCTTTGTGTGTCATTGCTGCTCGATATCGCTTAGTGTTTACAAATAGAAGTCAATGAAAGCACATGCCGACCCCCAGCGTAAAATCCTGAGTAATTCGACAAAATACTGAGTCAATGTGCTCTAATTGTTGAAGGAGCACACATTTTATGACATGCACGTAGTCGGCGTTGGACTGCTTTTATCGGAACATATGCTACTTGTACATAATGCAAAAGCTAATATACACCTACCCACCAGAGCACCATCAGATTATGGTAACCGTTCTGTATAATTGAATTATGAGACCATTGTTTACTTTTTATTACTATACCCAAAAGGCACGAATAGTTATTACCACCACTTCAAGGTTGAACAAAATCAAATTGCTTCTGACCATCGGCCTTGATCTGTATAATGCGGTAAATTTCGACATTTTGGATTATGTTGGAGCCATATCTAGACTACAGCTGAATGCCTAAACGTATGATAAATGTAACATTTAGGAAAGACTAGGATAACAATCACCGCCTTGCAGGTGTGATTGAGGTTTAAGTGGGTACTGCTGAGCACCTGGGGCCAAGCCAATAAAGCTGGAATATGGCTTTAAAGACCACGTTATGATTGCACGACATCTCCTTAATTAAGTTGCGCAGAGTGTTGTAGCCAACAATCACATTGCCATATCAGCCATTCCGATCACATGCTGACATCAATGTTGCTTTTGATCAATGGACGCGCGATTGCTCTTTGAAGGCACGCAGGTGCAGCAGCGATCGTGCCCAGTAATGACAAGTGGCTTACTTACATGTGGCAAGGACGACAATGAGCCATGCAGTAACCAGCAGCAAGATTAAAAAATGTATTTTGTACACGTATAACTTAATTCCGTCTGACTAATTGGACTGTGAACTGCACTTACTGCCAATATATGTATAATGCTCATCACGGCTGTGGTTCGTATTTGACTGCAGTATATTCATTTGAAAGCTCACTCAATCCATATAAGCTTACTCTGCGCCTGCTTCTAATAACCAAAGCTGTGCAAAATGGCAGGAAGAAGGTAGGTATCGGTTATTCAGTCATTTTTGCATTGAACTTAAATGCCCCACATCCGTTATCCTACAACTTGAACCCTTAGATGGCATTTGTCACCGACCACCACTTTTATTTGGAATCCCAAGATAATGGAACACCCTGTCCCAACAATGACTGGTCAGTGTCAGTCTCAGGTCAGCTATTCATTTCTTTCTGTGGATGGGCACAGTAGTAGTTGAATGGCAGGTAATATGTCACTGCCACCGCATCTAAAACATGTTGCTTACAGAAGCCGCGCGGCCAGGGTCTCTGGGGGAAAGGACTGTCTTGATACAAGATCCATGGTAAAAATGCTAAATGTTTCAAGGCACCTGCATTGCGAATGTCTGCTAGAAACACCTGCTACCACAACCATATACTGCGAGAACCATATACTGCCAGAACCAATGCAGCCAGAACCATATACTGCCAGAACCACTGCAGCCAGAACCATATACTGCCAGAAATACTGCAGCCAGCACATTTCATTTTGGAGTGATCTCCATCTGCTCTGAAGCATTCACCCGAAACGTACTACACATAATATGTAGCGCATATATCTCACCATATTCCCGAGCTTCTATGTGAGTTGCTTACATCAATATTACTCTGCAGATGGAGATGTAATCAGCATTTGACTGAGTACTTTATCAATGCACTATGCATATTAAAATTGTTAACTTCTATCTCCCGAGCAAAACAACAAATTCTCCATTATAAAAGCTAGTACTTAAAATATCAAGGAATGCTTAAATGCGATAAAAATATTTTTTGTTCTAGACCCATGCAATAAGAACATGTTCGGCATTGTTTCTGTTCTCTCGGACAGCAGAGGCAGCGCCGAAAGGAACCCGTTTCCCTGCTCTAGGCTTAATGTGTAAAACAAATGCCATATACATACTTAGTTATGCTAACCACGCTAACCGTGTGATATATGTAATCGATACAGTGCATGAATTATAGTATGCTCTAAAGAACACCTCTCTCTTAAACAGCTATGTAGTTCATTTGATGTAATCGCATTTGTCTAATCATTGTCTTCCGTTGACAACGTCTATAACTTGACGCAATTATACGAAACGCCTAAATTGGAAACCATATCACAGAGATATATTTGATTTTCCCGGATTTTTAATGTGCAATAAGTCACCTATTGAGTCACAGAGTTAACAAAAGACCATTAGTTAAATGGTTTCTTATGAGGTAATGTGACTTTTACTCCTAACACACCTCATTTCTCTCAGCCTCACACGGCACTTTCAGACACAGGTGACCTTTCTGGAATTGGTGACCTTTGTCTTTGTGTTATTTCAACTCCCATGGCGGCATACCACGTCATGGAATGTGGTTTCCACCTATTCTATTGTACGCAAAAGATGTCTGCGTTTGTCACTTTTTGTAAGCCCAGTTCTAATTTGACATGTTAGATGCTTCATGCGATATGTAATTACATGGTGATCACACACCTATCACTTCGAAAAAATCAAATGTCATATTGTGCCCATCAAAGTCAATTGTTTCAAAAACGGCCGTTTTAAGATGACATAAACAACGTATACCCCGGCTATTTTCTACCCTGTGAGGCCTTTATATTGACCAGACAGATAAATCGATTTACTGCCAAAACTTTCTTTGTGAAGTTATATGATATTTCTAATTACAACCTGGCCAAGTAGACTCCTACTAAGGCAAATTATGTGTTGCTCTCGCGGGAGTCACCTATAGGACCTGGACACTCAAATATAGCCAGTTTTCAATTTCATTATTCAAATGTTTGAAAGCTATGAAATCCCACAATGAAAAGAGAAAGCACTATAGATCGCAGAAATTACATTTCGTCGCCTTTTATACATTTTGGATTGGGTGGCAGGTGTCTTGAAGTTGTCTGACAAATATAGCAGCTGATTATTGTAAATGTATTGTGAAATAGTTGAATGTATTTTATAAGGCTAAAATACTATGTGTTACAGCCTCGTTTGCCACAACAATATTTTCGGAATAGAATAGAGGATGCATTGTTTGGCACACGTACGGTTTATTTTGCTTATATGAGATCTGTGGGTATCATATGGGTGTATTTCTGTCAAATGTGCGAACATAACATTTCAACAATAGCACGTTTAACTTTGGGTTGCTGAAGCTAGACGATGTTGTGTATTTTTAGTGGCCATAAACTTCCAGGTTTGTATGTGCATTTTATTCATTTTGAGCTAAAATACGAAATGTTTTTTTTTGTATGAAGTAAGTAAATGTTTGTAACCCCTTGTGAGAATAGCGCATGTGAGATGCGGTAATATGAATAATCAGCTGAGTAGAATAAGTATTTGTTGTTGGTCTTCATGCTTTAGTCTTTGTAATATCCCGACAACTTTTGATAGTTGTTTTAATGTTTTGAGGTTTTATAGATATGACAATTCTAAATGATGTTGCTGTCAATAATAATTGAAGATATTGATCCGGACTATTCGGTTTCCATTCATTCCAACGTGACATTCTGATTCGGTGGTTTGAATATCATAGGTTTTCCACCTTTTCTATGTATCGGTATGACTTTGAAAACTTTGACTGGGTAAGAAAATTCACCTATTTAATGATTGATTTGTAAGTAAAGATAGGAGATTGCAAATATCAGTTTTTATGCTTTGAGCAGTATCATGGATATCAATTCCTGTTTCGTTGGAAGATTGTTTTAAGTATCCATTTGGTAAAATGGATACTATTATGAAATTACATTTTGTTTTTGAATAATTTAACTGGAGAGTTGGGTTACAATTGTAGGTAGTTGTTAAATACATTTGCTAATTGCCTTGGATCAGTTATTTTGTCGCAAAAAATGAGGAAGTGATTGGGGAAATCTTTTTATTAACCGTTTTCTAAATTAGATTACGATTGTTTTGCAGGTGCTTTTATGTCGGCTTTGCACTTATGAAAACATTAATGATGAGGGGTACTTTTTCTTATATTTGGTTTTTAACATTCTATTTTATATTTGGAGGTCTGTTTTGTGCATGCTGAGTTTCTGCAAGTAGTTTAAGTCGGCAGTAATATTTTGTTTTATTCATACTTTAAGCAGATCAAATTGAATCCCCCTTTAAATTATAGTATTTAAGTTTTTTAAGTATTTTGTGATAAATTGTGTCCAAAGTCAAAAGAAATAGTGATTGGGGTTTGTGCATTATCCGTTTTCACTAAATTTCCGTTTTTAAAATCTAGAATCTCCAGCGCGGCATATTTGATAGAATACCTTGAGCAGAATTATTATTGGCTATACACAAATTGTGTTTATCAAGAAATAAGTTATCTGTTCATGCAAGACTCGTTCGAATAATCAATTACATGGACAGTAATAGTAATATAGGTCTATATTTAGTTATGCAAGCTTCCCTTATTTTCCCGTGTTATTGGTTTTTATTGCTGAGTTCCCGTTAGTAGTTTCAAGTCGGCAGTAAAATTTCTCTATTATATTTGGATGATTCACGAGTAACCAGTCAGGTTGTAACACCTAGGAATCAAACCCACAGCCTGCAGATCGAAGGCGAGGCATTAAGCCGCTATGCCACGGGGACCGGCTAATAATTTGCCTTGGGTGTCTTTTTTCGGATTTTTACCAACACTGTGAATTCTTTTCAATTGCCGCCTGAGGTGAGGCTATTATTGATGACATCCATCACTAACCGCACCACCCCATCCCCTCCCTCACCCCCTCAAATGTTCTTATATCAAGTTGCGTCATTGCTTGCACGAGCTGATTGATCGTCGAGTCACTTCTTTACAGCTGCTAGGTTTATGTTATCACACAATTCGATTTCGTCGCTGAAATCACCCAGTATGGCAGCTTTTAGTCCTTCAATAGCGGATTGGTTTTTTGAGCCACTGTTGTCTTGACCACATATGTTTCGACAGCTGCACAGTATATATTAAGTAGTTTATGATCTTTTTAAATCAAGTTGCTAGGATATTTTCGCCGACTTCTTAATGGATTCAATGAGAGAAATCTATAAAGAATTCATACCAGATATTGGACAGCACTTTTAAAATCCCTACATTATGCATGGAGTATTTATATTTTCATGTCGTGTGAATCGTCGTGAGATTGAAACGTTATTTTATATGTAGAATGACGAATAGCTATCAAATATTGTTCTACCTGAGTATCAGGGAGTGTGGGGTCGTTCATAACCATATCCAGCCAGCAGATGGCTGCCTTGTGGGAGGAAACACTCAAAGGGCGCTGATAGATGTAGAAATCATCCTTATCCATCACCGTCACGATATTAACTGGTTGAAAGCTTTGTGTCACATCATTTCCTTTTATGCAGCTGCGATCAAGCAGGTACCCTCAGACAGGTTTTACACGGCACCTAGCGGCAGTATCGATTATAAGTCTTGCACGTAGATCTTATAAAATAGTTCAAAAGACGCAATTGAAAGTTGTTCTGTGATAGCTATGATGTCTCCAGAGGGCAAACTAAAACATTGTCCTTCCACTCATAAAAACGATGGCGTGTGCCTTTTATCTTTACTCGAAAGCAATGTTAGCGTTTGCTGAGTGTGAGTACAGTAGTACTGATAAAGATAGTATTGTAAATTACAATAGATACTATTGTAATTTATTATAGTATTTACTCTTTCGGGGGTGTGTTCAGCCATTTTAATGGACAGATATAAATATACAGGCAGTGAACTCAGCAGTAAAATCCACAAAAATAAATGATCCAACATCTTGGTTGGTCGAGGCGGCCTCGCCCCCGAATTGATCGGAAATTCCAGGAGCTATGACAGGCGAGTGAGTAAAGCCTTTGAGCGTAGATATATGCCTTTCGACTCAACTTCAGGCGGATTTCTCTATCATACTGATAACAAGGACGGTCTATTTAGCTCAAATTCGGTCTTTCAAGGCAACATTATAACGACGTGGCGCTATGTGATTCTGACGGATATCGAGTCATCCTAAAATATAAAGCAATTCCAAGTTATATAGATAAATAATCACAACGGAGCAAGAAAAAACCAAATGCGTCATCGTATATCATCATGCTTCCAAATAAAGCAATTCGGTATCGCGCATCTCGAGTAAACATGGATATGAATTCAGTGGCACTGCATTGACCAAACGTCGTGACTGTTGTTTATCCAAAAGTACAACATCCTTCTGGGGATGGCTCTGTGTTCAGTGGTACCATATGATACCATCATGCCTTCAAGTTGGAATGTACTATGAGTGAAGGTCCTAGACGCTGGAATCCGCAGTGTTGTAGAGGCAGTTGTAACATTATCTTTGTGAAGTCTTAGCTCATCACTCTAGCTACCCTCTCAAAAGAAAATGAGTCTGATCACTAAACCATACTCAGGAGAACCTGCTTGATCAAATATTAAAAATAGGTCTTTCTCCTGGCTAAAGTGACCACATCAAATGCACGATCCATCATTAATGGATGGAATTACATTCTTCCTGGACAACATACAGTCTGCTGCGAGGATGTTTTGCCTTGGTATGAAGTCTTGCCACAGCCCACGGATTCTAACCATTCACTTGGTTTATTGGTATTTGCTTACCCAATAATTTATTCATTCAACTCATCCGCTTATGTTTTGTGTTAGATCAGGTTTATTTGGCTTGCTAGCCTGGTGAGAATAGCATATGATATGTTCCGTCCACACGTCAGCCGATACGGTTGTGGGATGCCATCCCGGTTCCTTGCAATAGGCTTCATGTTGAAACCAAATACCTCAAAAATACACTATTATATACTCTTGCGTATATGTCAAATACCTGATGCACTATAGTCACATTGGCAACGGCTATGTGTGTGTCCTTATTGCGCAACAATTGGCGACCATCGATGGGAGCAGTCTAATGTTTTCTGAGGCCTAGGAACTAAAGGATCATGTAATTTGGACTTGTAGGTCGATGATTGTACTGAGCTAACCAAATGTGTGTAGCTTACATAACCACAAACTATGTTCTAATTGCAAAAAAGGGTTTCAAGATATTCAAGGGTAGGATGGAAACTCATTTGCATAACAAGACGGGACAGATCGATCATAGCGAGTGACGGCAACATATGCATGTTTGCCAAACGCGTCAATGATCACATTAGGTAGACGTTGTAACCACTTGTGAGGGTAACCTCACATAAGGGGCTGTTGACGGTGACGGTCGGGCGTGACTCTGTTGCTATGGGTGATGTTGAATCAAACAGAGCGACATACAATTATTACGTTTTCTTGTATCTTGCCTGCTACAGTGCTTGCGCTCTCGCCGACTTCTTAATTGATTCAATGAGCGAAATTCATAACAAAAAAGACATTACTTGGCACATTGATTTGAAGTGACCTACTGCCAATCAATATCAGATATAAGACGTCGTGAGATAGATACGATAGCACACCTGAAGAGGTGGAAGGGGTGTAAGTTCGTTCACAAGCACATCAAGCCAGCAGGTGGATGCCTAGTGGATGAAGAACACTCAAATAGCGCTGTCTGAGATAGCAATCATTATCACCCATTACCTCGATGTTGAAAGCGATAAAGAATCCAACTTCTAACTTCATTTCCTTTCTGAAGCTGCGATTCACCTGGTACCCTCAGCCGTGTTTTGCACGGCACCTAGCGTCAGTATCCATTATCAGCCTTGTACATGCACTTAGATTTTTTTTAAAGCGTTTCTGTGATAACTGGAATGTCGCTCAAAGGGCAAACTGAAATATTGCCCGTCCACTCGTAAATGCGATGGCTTCTGCCATTTATCTTTGCTCGAAAGCATTATTCCCCATTTGACGTTGGTGTGTAAAGGTATTGTTTGTCTCAGGTAAACATACAACGCATGTTTCTAATTATTGTAATTAACAATTATAATAGCATTTACTCTTAAAGTGACGTGTTCAGCCAAATGACTGTGATTTCACCTTGTAGTACATAAGCGCAGATGTACACAGTTCTATCATATGAGCCCTACAGACCAACAGTTGATCGAGTACTACCTTGTTGGTCTAACAGGAGAACCCACTTTTATCAGTAGATAGACAAGCATACTTAATTCATCACCGCTTATCCCGTTAAAAATACTTACTGAGAAGAATGTACAGCCACCAAAGGTGAGAGTATTGACTGAATTTAATTGCAATGGGGTTTTTTAAACCAATCTCCGGGCGAACACCCGATATTCAGCGAAATTCTACTCTGGTGGGAAGAATTCCCTGCAAATTCCGTTGCAAACAACCGGTCTCTTGCATGACGGAATTACGCTAGGGCTTCCTCATTTCACAACTGTACATAAATTAAACCATACTTCAGATGTCACAATAGTCTGAGGTACCATTTTACACTAATTTCTGTAGGAAAGAATATATATTTTGTTTCCATGACTACACTTCTTTGAGCAAGTCTTAGCCTCTCTCAACAATAATCAATTGACTCATTGCCTCTGTTTTAATACACGCTGTTGGCCCTCGCGCTGATCTAAAATGCACAACGCCTCGACTCGAAAAGGAACTCGTAAATGATTTGAGCCGAAGTGATGCCTTATATTAGCTAGAAGGATGTGGTGGGAATATCTACATTTACCTTCATTTACGTACGTACTGCAGCGTCCATCAACAAATGTCAGTGTAAGGTACATACACGCAGCACAATAGGGCCAGTTATTTTCAGTTCGTCAACCAATGAACGAGTACACACATCCAATCAATAAAAGCGAGACAGTCTGCACGTCACATGCGTTCGATGCCGATTGCACTCAGAACTCCATTCATTCTTCTGTCATCAGGCCTGTAGCCTTTATAGTCTTAACTGCCATGACAGATTCTGAGACAGTGTGCCTGGGATCTTGTTGTTTTGGGGTTAGAACTGAGTAAGTTCTTATAGTTAAGTAGATGATATATCAATGTATTATGTTCAGTATGGTATCATGCTTTTATTGCACAAATTTGCATATGTAGTTAGCATTATCCCTTTCGCTAAATAGTTTGCTTCGAGAGACGTGAAGTGTAACACAACGAACATTTACTCTTATATTGAACGATAGCTTTAATACTGATCATGTAAACAAATCTTACATCAAAGCAAAATAGACTGTGGCAGAGATTTCAACCTTTCAGATATTAAGAACAAAATGTTTGGCTGAACAAGAACGCAATTTGTCACCGAAAAAATATTACCACAATTCAAAAACGAATATAGCATCACAAAGCACGATAACACAAGGTGCACCTGTTGATTGATGTACATGATGTCAGTCACTCATTGAGCCTTCCAAGACTCTTCAATAGCTGTTTTTGTCACACTTACAGGCGGTTTGTCATGAGGTTTATGATCACGAAAACTCGGTTGTGTGGATCTAGTTAACATATATCATTTCAGTGAGTAGCGCTTTTTACAATGTCCGAAATGAATATGAACTGTTTCATAACTCTTAACTTTGGAATTCACTTTCGATGCTACCTATTAAATTTTACCCATGCATTAGTATTGTCTGTGTTATTGGGACTTGATCCTTGCCCAGATTGCCGTCCCTCAGACCGGGCAACCTAGCTGTGTTGTCTGGCATTGCGGGTGTTAGAATTTCGCGCTAGATTCCGGGGAGATGGGATAATTCCGTGATTTCCCGATGAGCGACAAGCAGCCAGATTAACGACTGGCAAGCAAATGGCTCTTGGGAAAACCCCGTTATAACACTTGCAAGGCATGCCAATATTAGGCACTTCCATAGTGTTGCAATGTTAGAGCTGTGGTGCTCTGCGAGGGACCTTCTCCAATATTGATGCAGTTAAGTGACATAGAGACACACTGTCGCAGTAATCGCACTGCTAGCTGCGCGCTTGAGGCGATATGTGAAAAAGACCGCCCTTTTTCTCAAGTATATTCATTGAACAATATAGAGGTGTCTTCAGATTGAACAACAATATCATATTTGGACAAATATATCGACCCCCAAACATCTCGCATATAATAACTAAATTAAGTAACGATAAGAAAATGCCTGTTACCTGATAGGGACTCTGATACATACCTTGTGGATCGTGATGAACATTACGATACAGCCTTGTTCGTTTGTGCATTCTTTTATACCAAACTAACATGAATAGCGACTTCTTCGTCCACATTGATAGTTACCATATTCTGTTACGACCTGCGTAATAATATTCAGAATATAATATACGTAACACAGCTTTTCCCATGCTTTGCTTGCTATTAATGAGTATAAATCCACGGCCGATTGTGTGAGGCAAAGTTGATTTACATGAATCACAAATGTTTTTATCGAATTTTTATTCAATATCTCTCATCATAGCAGTCTGTAGCACATGGTTCAACTGATGGTCACCCATTAATTCCAGCCTTCTAGCCAGAGTAAATGCCCGTATCAAATTCATTTTTCGATTAAATTACACGATACTATGAAGGTACGTTGTTTGCTGCCGGAACATGACTTCTTAGAATGAGGTCCTGACCCTTCGAAACATGCGTCGGACACCGGAGATGACTGCTGCACTTGTTTGCAACATTTCCATGATATACTGAGCATGTCTATAGCTAAGACCGATACCTCTCACCTGATACCTTGGTTATTAATGTGTCTGAGTAACCTAGCGAGAAGTTGATGACAGGTAGAATATTGATGTCCGTGCCATAGATAGTGTTCGACAGAGATTGATTATTTCAGCATTTGTACAGGTACTGTATAGGATATGCTTTATAAATGCATAAGAATCATTTCACAGACTCTTCAGGGAGCATGAAATGGTCCATCATCTACACCACGTTCATAACTTATAATGAATGTCAACCGACGTGATTCATGCCATACAGCAGGCAAAATACAAAACCCACCCAACAACCCAGACACAGTCGTAGAATTTATTATTTGGAATCGCAGTGGACAACTCTTTGAAATTGTCACATCTTTATACCAGTGTCTTATCATTGATGCGATTAGTCCGATCAGCATTAAGAAAATAATTCAAAATGCTAAATATCTCACGGAGAACTTTGTGCTTGTCTCCTTCATGAATGATGTACTTCACCTCACCTCTGGACTCTCCTCGGTGTGACTAAAGGCAATTCAGCCCAGTCACATAATGTGATATCAGCATAATGCGACCCTTATTAGATGCATCAGACTCCCGTAAAGTAATTTTCTGCCTAATGATGGTATGACACCCATGTCTGAATATTATTTCAACAAGCAAAGGGAATCTTAGTTGTTATCCTAACTTCAAGGTTAAACAAAAGAGGAAAGTCCAATTGTTTTTGGGAGTGGCTGGGATATCCGCGTAATGATATGTGATTCCCGCTCATTGTATGCAAACTTATCAAGATGATATGTCATATCGTTCGTTATGAGAGTGATACGTTGGCGGGATAATATTGTGACTTGGATAAATTAAGCAGAAATATAGGAATAAAACACCATGCTATAACCAAAGAACACCATGCTATTATCATAGAACATCATGGTATAATTATAGAACACCACAGTGAAATAAATAAATTTGACTACCAAGCTGTATATTTGAACCCCGGACCACTTTTGTCTTGATTTAATGGCGGTCGAGACAAAAACGACAAGAATTACATCTATAGTGTGCACATTGCTATGTTACTATGTATATATAGTTCGATCATTATTAAATTTGAAAACAGGAGAGCAGTTTTTGTAAAATGTGAAGTCTGTAGGTGCAACTTCCAATTAAAGTGGTATTGTTTCTCACCAAGCAGCATTGGTGCGTACGGATCCACAGAGCATCCAGTGACTTGCTCGCTTAATGAACGTTATATATGCAACGCGACGGTGGAAAAGAGATTGAAAGTGGTTAAACTTAGGATACGTCAACTCGGGGAGCTGTTTCGTGAACGAACTCGCTGTTCAGCGAATAACGCAAATCGCCATCTGCTTAAAGGCACTCCATTTTAATTAAGTCCATGTTGCACCATTGATTATCTTTCAACCCTATAGTGCATGCACATATGGAAAATGTCTAACGCACTTTAGTCCCTGTTTCCAGATCCGTGTATTGCAATACCTCTGACATCACTATTTTTTACTTGGTCCTATCAACAAACGGTTAAAGTAAATAAACCTCTTCAATGAATCACTATCGTCATCGGATGCTTGATGCAACATACCCCGTCCAGTGCATAGTACAACATGCAACAATGGCGAAGGTAAAAGCGTATTTTTTAGAATTACTTTAAGTAGAAAATGTCAGATTCTTCTCATCGTGCAAGTTTTTAATATTTCAAATGATACTACCTCAATTTCGACATTATAATCATTGTTTCTACCCACTATGCAATTATACAATAAACATGGCTACAGTAAACCAAGGTACTACAGACACAACCATGACATGCTTCAACACTTAACAGTCCTCATGCTTCTGTGCGTCGGCACAATACGATTGGAGTCAAAACCAATAGGCCCAGTATAGCGAACTGTTTACAATTTCCCTTAGCAACCACACGTACAATGAAACACTGGCGTAATTGTAGTTTCTATCATTGACGCTGTTCTTGTTTTTATCATTTCATCGCGGATAAATTATCAGTGACGAAGAAAAGCTCTCCTATGAAGGATTCACGTATTCGTCTTTGCTCATCAATGAACTTAGGTAACAAACTATGTCCATTTATAGGTATACTTAACGTTACGAACCCGAGACGGGTGATCATGACGTCGACTTTATGTAAATGCTCCAATCAGCAACAGCGGCTAATCGACGTTAACAGCCCAGTGGAAGTCTTCGTTGAAAGCAAATGGCTGCACAAAGTATCGTGTCAGTAGTTTTCCCATACAGGTATGTGATCAATACTTGTCAATACTTCCAATTACGAGACTTACCCGGGGTACTGTGTATGTCTGTCATATATGCTGACTGTATTTGGCGTACGACATTAATATAAGCATTAATAAAAAAGAAACATTGAAGGTGCGGAATCCACTGGTGTGGAAGTCCCTGCATTTACTTGACATACGTCGGTCTATGTATTTCCTAATATCTTGAGGTTTGAAGGAACAACAGAAACATTTTGCATTAACCGTCCATGTTTGATGTGAGTGCATGCATATCCGTAATAGGTCATTGAGATGGACACTAGCCTATGCGCTTGTTAATTGCTTATTCTGCTGCTGATGGCCATGTCGTCTATCACAAAAACATGCTAACGCAAAGTGTACTTTATTAAACATCTCATACGGATGTAAAGCAAGTATGATAGCTGTGAATTGATAACCTCTCCCACATCCGTATGTGCAGAAATATGATGATTAGGTAGGCCAATTTTTGGCCAATATCAACTTTATCTAGTGGTCATAATACCCTTGATGTGAGCAGGTCGAGAGTTAAGAGTAGCTTAAACTGTCTAGGTTACCTCTGACCTTTGATGAGGTTGGTGCAACTACATTGTTTGCATCGAACCACTTCAGCTGTTCTGCTCTAATTTATGTGGTGTTTTGTTCACCCGGTCCCTGCCAAAAGCTTTATGGGTAAAGTTATTTCATTTTAATTTTCACAGTGCATGGATGCGAAAAGTATTACGCTCAAATAATTTTGAGGAATGATTTGTTACAAATACATCAGGGATGGAGATATATATTACCTTATTTCATCATATACATCACAACTGTCACTGTATAACCGATATAGCACGCAAGGTCCAAATCCATCTAACCTGCCAAACACAGCCATATGATACTTGGTAAGGAATTGCAGTGGCCACCTGTATTGAAAAAACAAATACCGTCATGGTTCATTATGGTGTGTTTGTGAGCAGTGTTCATGCAGACCTGGAAGGTAATAAACAGAATAATTAGTTACTTATACACATCACGGCGAAATTGTGTTAATCGTTTCCTGTCATACTAAGTTGTAATGAAGCTATCACAGAGGTAACTAATGGCAGTATCCTATTCTTGATGCAAATGATAACACATATGCCAAAGTTTTCACATGAATTGAGTGTATGTATGGATACGATAAGACGAATAAGATAATAAAGATCATATATTAATTGCTGATATATATTGCGAAAAACGTTCTGTTGATTTGTTCTGCCACAGGAGTGAGTACAGGCAATTCAAAACCTTCAATTAAAGTGCATGCATTCGTGTTAACAAATGTGACCTCTTTCTAATGAAATAATTATACAACTTGTCCGGCCCTTCGACTGCTTTGCTGTTGAGCTGAACCCATAACCACTGTTTCCTTTGCGCTGATGAAGCTGCAGATAATGGAGGGGAACACAAACTTTATTAATATTCGTATGAGGTGGTCAATGGGATATATATAGACAATGGTCTAACCACATCCTGCTGTAACCATGTATCTTGTGAGGATGGCTCCCATCGTCCATGAATCAGGTTCACACTGTAGTGATTACCAGGATGTAGCATGCGTCCATCACCACACCGTGTCACCATTGGCGTGTATGAGAGTGGTTAAGTAGAAGCAGCTGCAGAAGGGGAGACATGAATCTACCAACGTTTTGCATCAACACATAGATTCGCAGTCTATGTCACCAGTCCATCTAAAGTAGCTTATTGGGACGCAGTAAGCGGGACTGGTTTAAACCAGACGCGGTCTTCCACTATGCATAATACACGATACGAATACACCGTGGTATTGGCCGGGCGTATTATGCCGGTCTGACCAGTATCGCCCGTGGGAGAATACCTATGCTTAACTGTATGTGACATTGACGTATTTGTGTTGAATAGAGAGCATGTCAACACAACACGTAGACGATTGGTGAATAAAATCTTCCTTCACAAACAAAGCATATGGCGGGCGCGTTCATGTGGAAATTCCATGATGTACTCTAGTCCATCGGCCAGCATCAGCTTTGTGTGCCCTTTGCTGACAGTATGTGACCATTGTTGGAGTCTGCCTTTAGTTTACATGGGCCTGTTTACCAACTGGAAACGTAAATATCCACCATGCGCTGTAGGTCGACTCAGGGTATGGAGAAAGATAAATGAAGTCACATTAACAATAAGCCATGTCCAGTGGTGTGAAGAGATTGCAAAATTATAGATATTTATTGGACTTTTCTGATTGGTAATACAACGCGGGACAGATCGATTCTATTCAGGAGAGGCACACTATGTGTGTGTGCTTCAAATCCATCATTAAACTGCTGATGTAATATCATTCACTATTTGGCTTTGTGTGTAAACAGAGAGTCTGTTGTGGAGAATTGTTTGCCACTCAGTGACATTAACTAGGAGTGTCTCGCCGGTAAAAGTAGTTGCTGTGAGTTCTGAATTATCTTGCTACTAATACAAACATCATCATCGTTCTATCTGTGCTGTCGAAACATGGAAGAATGGTGTCATCCTAGTGTTGTTTTAAGACCATTCATGATATTCAACTACAATGGAATCAATATGTTGATCCAGCTTGTGTGTACGACATAACAACTTAATCTTCAAATACTTCAGTGATACCATGAGACCACCACTGTTGGTATCTCTGTGAAGAGCCAATGGAATTACCAATACATGTACAGAACAATCCGAATACTCCCCAAGCACTAGCCATCTAGTCATGAGCCAGCCGTATTCAGCAGTTGACTGTGTGTCACACTTTGACTATTTGACATGTCAGATGCTTCAATCGATGTTCATGTCATGGCACCACACAGCATATTCTGCACATCATGCGAAATTGTTCAAATATTGGTGCCGTTTTCAGGATGAAGTTTGTTATGCAGTCGATATATAACCGGCGTTTCCTACCCGCAATACAATATGAACAGGTTTAGATAGCACCACGGCATCACAGCCCTCATACGAAATCATTAAAATACACCCTGACATAACTGTCCCACACAAAACCTCCTCTTACACCAAACCATCTACTCAGCTCAGGTATGTGCCATACCTACAGCACACGTTCTGAGGCAATAACAACTAGGTCGAATAAACATATAATCAATCTAGAAACTGACCTGGCTCAACAAATTCCAAATATTGAAACTTAGCCTGTAAGTTACATGAAAAGCGTTTAACCCCAGAATGTAGGTCTTGGTTGATGACGAAGTGAAAAATGTCATTCCAAATAAGAAAAGGTGCAGCCCCAGATGGGATGACATTATGCCTCAAGTTTATACGATCCTTAACACATGGACCTAATCTGTCTATCATTGAAGGAGAAGTACCATGCAGGCTAAATGTGTTGACAATCGTATTATAGACCAGTATCCATTATTCATGGTAATCCCAAGCTTGTTACCAACAACAGACCAATAATCATGCTTCATGGTGATCCCAAGCTTATTATCAATTCTAAAGCAATACCCATTCATCCAGAATTCTCCAAATTACCAGAGTATTGCGTTTCTTAACCACAAGCAAAGTGATACATCTACATCAATTTGGTTTAATGAAAATGTATTCCACAAACATCACCGCGTCGGTACTAACAGATATAATCAACGTCCAAAAGCGATGGAATTGTGCACACGTTACGCATGATACGTCATCGAATACTCTTAATTAATTTGTATTGCACTCTTGTATATCCATTTTGTTGATATTGCAGCATAATTGTAGGGGCTAGCAGCCAGACTTGATTTAACTGCACTAAGCACTCTAAGTAAATGTGTTTCGCGCCATAAATATACTGCTACTATTGTGATCATACCACCCTGCTTTTCAAGGATCCAAAATATTACCGACAAGTCAGATGTAAAAGTGAATGCTTTTAAGTTGACAGAGCATCTGACCTGATTTGTATATGATTTTTTCTTATGTGTATACATCTACATCCCAACAACACTAGTCGTATAAATCAATTGAAAATTCCTTTCTGCCGAGCTAATGTACGGCCAACTTTATCGACCTACGCTTGACGTCATGTATGCGTTTAACAACAACCTTTTTAAATTATGGACGAAACATTAATTGTACACAGTCACTAAGTGACGGTGCATCGTGACTGAGGTTAAACGAAGCCACAACATCCGTATTGTGGTTGTCCTGTTAAGTTCCGTGTTATCATAGTATTCTTACAAGACCACAAAGGCTGCCAGGTGTCAATCAATATAGCTTGTCAATCAGTGATGATCTTAGGGCCTGATATCTGAAAAGTTGTATCGACTGGTGATGAAATGGACTTGATAATTGGAAATGTGTGTCTACACTACTGTCTGCATTACTCGAGTCGCAACCCCAATATTTTTGCTGCAAAATATAACGACGATACTCAAGCTGCACTGCTCATAGGTTAAGCCCTTATACTAAAACTGCACTATAACACATGGCACAAATGCTTACGCAAATATAAATCGAAGCCTTTCATCCTTTCAAATTCAGGATCCTTCATTTGTCAATGAAAGTAATTGGTACTATGATGGTATGTCGTTTGCTGCAGGAAAATTACATCTAAGTATGAGGTTCTGACCCTTGGAGTCATGCGTCGGACACAGTATCCTCAAATGTCTCCCCCTGTTGCTTGCAACATTTACGTGATATACATTACATTCCAATAGCTAAACCCAATACCTCTCACCTTATACCTCGGTTATTAATGTATCCGAGTTCTTCTGGGTTACCTAGTGAACTGATGGTGACAGGTAGGATATCAATGTTCGTGGATGGTAGGCTATAGATATTGTTCGACAGAGGTTGATTAGCTTGGCATTTGGTCAGGTACTTTACAGGATTCATTTGTAAACACGATGCCTTAAAAATGTATCCATTTCACAGGCCATTCAGGAAGTATGAAAAGTTCCATCATCTTCTAATGAATGTTGTCCTACGTGATTTATGATAAACAGCCGGCAAAATAGAAAACCCACCCACCCCTTCAACATAGACACAGTCGTTGAAAATATAATTTGGAAGCACAGTGGACATCTGTTTGGGATTGCCACATCTATACAACAGTGTCTTATCATTGACGCAGTGCGTCCGATAAGACAATAATCAAATTCTAAATACATTAAGGATAATTGCTTGCTTATTGTTTCCTTCTTGCTAATGTACTTCGCGTAACCTCTGGACTGTCTTCGAGGTAACTAAAGGCAATTTCGCCCTGTCAAATAATGTAATATAAGCGAATGTGACCCTTATTGGATTCATATCTCAGACTCCCATATCCCCGTCAGATTAAAGTGCCTAATAATTTTGTCCCATGTCTAAATATAATTTCAACAAAAGCTAGGGGAATCTTAGTTATGATCTTAACAAGATTTAAAGAAAGAGTGAAGTCAAATAGTTTCGGGCAAGGGGCTGGGATCGTCGCGTCATGGAATGTGGTTCCCGCTCAAAGTGTGTTAACATATCAAGTTAAAACAGGTCATGTCGTTCGTGATAAAAGGGATACGTTGACGGGATAATATTGTGACTTAGTAAAATCAAGTAGACCTAAAACAATAGAACACCTTGCTGTAACCATCGAACACCATGCTATAACCATAAGACCCAGTGCTATAACCACAAATCACCATTCGATAACCATGGAGCACTGTGCTATAAACAGAGAATGCCATGCTATAACCACAGAGCACCGCGCTCAAGATAGCAAATGTTACATTCATCTCATCATAACAAAATCATCGACCTTATATTCGTTGTTTCTACTCACTGTACAACTATTCAATAACAATGGCACTACACACCCAACCATGACATAGTTTAACACTCAACAGCTGAGCTCATTCATTATTATTAATTTTTCCATTGTGCCTTATGAATGCTAATGCCAATTCCTTATATCAATGTGTTTGTGTTGTTCTGACAGTAAAGGTACTTCACCAGAGCAACCATTATATATGGATTATGTCAGGATTCAAAGCCGCAAAGTGCGTCAGAAACAATACAATTCGAGTGCATATATGCCCAGAAAAATGATTACAAGGAAACACAGGCTTACTTGTCTCAATCGTTGCCAATGTTCTTATTTGTATCACTTCATAGCTAGTAAATTATCAGGTTCTCCGATGAATAAAACGTCGGTGATTCATGTATTGGTCTTTGCACATGAAAGTACATAGGTAACAAGTTATGCACATTCGTTAAATGTAGGTGCACCGAGCATTGCTAACACCAGCCGAGTTATCATGAAGTTGACGTCATGTATAAACTCCAATCAGCATTAGCAGCCGGTCGACGTTAACGACCCAATATAGGTCTTCGTAGGAAGCAAATGATTGCACAAAGTATGCTGTCTGTAGTATTCTCACACAGGCATGTAATCAACCCTGAATTCTTCCAATTATAAGACATTCCCCAGGAATATAAGCATTCAATTAAGGGGCATGCTTTCGTGTGAGTGAATGTGACCTCTACTTGACGCTAATGAAATAATTACTCAGCATGCCCTTTGTGTGGGACTGTGATGACGTGGTGCATTCTTCTCAGGTCTTGTGTGAGATTGTGACGCTGTGGTGTGTTCTACTCATGTTTACATTGTATCATGGGTAGGAAATGACTCCATTACAAACTTCATCCTGAAAACGGCACCAATATTTGAACAGTTGTGTGGTTGCTATGTCACTGCATATTGAACGAAGCAGCTGACATGTCAAATATGTAACGGGCTTACAACGAGTGGCACACGGTCATCTACTGAATACGGCTGTCTAATGACTAGATGGCTTGTGCTTGGAGTGTGTTCGGCATCTTCTGTACAGGTATTGGTAATTCTCCATAGGTTCCTCCAAGAGGTAAAAACAGTGGCAACCTCATAGGATCACTGATGCATTTGTAGATGAGCTTGTGCTGTCGTACACACAAGCCGATTCCAAACATTGATTCCATTTTAATTAATTATCTTTAATGGACTTCACCAAACACTCGGATGACACTGTTCGTCGATGTTTAAATGTAATAAAGGTCTTTCGACCGCACAGAGACGAACGATGATGATGTTTATATTAATGGCACGAAAATTCCGACCACACACCGACTGCTGTTTTTGGCGAAACACTCCTAGTTAATGCCACTGAGTGGCAAACATTTCATCACAACAGGCCACACCCTCTGTTTACACGAAATGCCAAATGGTAAATTATATTACATCAGCAGTTTCGTACTTCATATCGTATTGGAACCAAGCACACATATTGTGCCTGCTCTGAACAGGACCAATTTGTCCCGCGTTGGTATGCCATTACGTAACTGCAAGCCTAATATATATCTTCAAACTCTTTACACCACTGGACCTAGTTAATGGTTAATATGGCTTGATTTATCTTTCTCCATATCATGAGCCGACCTACAGCCCATGGTGGATATTAACTGTACTAATTGGTTTATAAGCCCTAGTAAAGTAAAGGCTCATCCCAATGATGATCACACATTATCAACAAAGGGCACACAATGATGATGCATCCAGATGAACTCGAGTACATCACAGAAGCGCTTCCATGTGTTATTTACTGGAAGACGATTTTATTCATCAATCATCTACCTGTTCTGTGGACATGTTCTCGATTAAACTCAAATCCCACAGTTTCTATTTCATTAAGTGCGTTGTACATTGTTTGGGCGCATTACCTCCGTTTACAAATGCGTCGTTGACATGTTTGCAGTATCAGTTTTTGCATAGTCTACTTGGCATCGTAATCAATGCAGCAGGCAATGACGCATATGTAAATGATTTTATTTGAATTTACATTTTACAAGAAAATAGCAAGAATTCTGACACAGATTTGCAAACCATCCCAAGACATCGCTGAAGTTAGTGTGAAACACTAATCGCCTTGACTGGATAATCCCACACAGCTTATCCTGAACTGCCATACACCTCTCCCGGCACACGCTGACTCACTACTTGACGCTGCCAACAACACGTTCACGAGCATTTGGGTTGAGTGACGTGATCAGAGATGAATGGTGACTTGTCGATTTACACAATAGGGGATTGAGAAGCCTTTTTTCTTGTTTGATCCAGATGAGATTTTTTTTTACACTGCTTGCTAAATCAGCGAAGCGCCAATAGCCGGAGCATGGCACCATTGATCTCGTTAATGTTCCCTTTTCACATGCGTTATCACTACGATGACAAAGATGGCAACGCCTAGGAAATTTTCATTGACTACAATAACCCGATACGCCGGTAGTGTTTGTAGGAGGGATGCGCTTATGTTACCAATACGTCACTGTTAAGACATTAGATTACAATAGGGTATTACTTATACGCCCTATTGGGTGTATTGTACACATAATTGGTTAATGTGACCACGATGAAAATACTGTGTGGCAAGGTACAGCTCCCAAAGAGATGCTGAGCTATTATATTGATATCAAAGACGGACTCTAAAATTCCATTCGTCACAGTGCCAAAATAACAACACCATATGATGCGATTCTGTGGTTCGACTGATCTGATCATGGTACAAGCAAGTAGTGTGGCTCCGTCGTATCATCTGGATCAACTGTGGCTTTGCGTGTCATATATTGACCTGTCATTTGTTTACAAGTTAGATTACCAACGAGGGATGGTCCTACACGTTGATGCCTTACTAGCTGTACAGAGTGTTGGCGATAATGTCTTTACTGACACACTCTCTCTCACTACCCCCGATCCTCCCCAACCCGACCTCGTCCCAGTGTATTGGAAACATAGGTCAAGTGTTAATTAGTAAGAAGGAGCTTGGATACAAAGGTCAGGTGTTAATTAGTAGTGGCTTGGATACAGAGTCTGGTGATAAATAGTTAGGAGCATGGAGACAGAGGTAAAGTGGTAATCAGTAAGTAGCTTGGAGACAGAGGACATGTGTTTTTTTCATTTCAAGTAGTATCTAATGTTTTCCAGTTTGTAGCTGATATACCGCAAGCAACACCCAGCACGTTGTGTCGACCTTCTGAAATAGCTCAAAGAAAGTGATTTTATGATTTTCGATGAAGTTTTCAATTGAGTATGATATTTTTGTTCCAAACTTCTCTTCTTAATTTAACGTTTGCACTGCCACAGAAATGTTCGCACTTCCTTATGATATGTGCAGTGAAAAACAATTAACATTTGTTCTTATATGGCACAATATTTTCAACCTTCTCAATAATGTAATCATATCCAAAATTAGTTTTTATGTTGGCAATCGAATCCATTCGGAGACTAAGTACAAAAATATTCATCCGAAATCTACAGCATGCTATTGTACATAACATGAGGCAAAAATCAACGAAGCATCAGTCGTTTTATTCTACTGAAGCAGAGATTAAGACATTGGTTCATTCACCGAGCCATGATATCGCTCATTTTAGTTTGAAACATTAATTGCACGGGATGAAGAAGCCATTATCCCGCCATTGCCATGCTTCCCCCCACTCACGAGGACTGACACCATGGCATTTGTCTCAAGAACAACCATAACAATTCGCCATAATCGTCTGGGGTTTTAGCGGCTGTCTTTCATTGATGACACCATTAATGCCAAGTGTATTTCTAATGGCAGACGTGATGGCGCGGTTTAAGAGAACGATACATGGAGGTAAAAACCAATGAATACAATAGCCCGATAAAACAGGCAGTGATTTAAGTAGAGATGCGCTTATGCTACAAATACATCGCTTGTATTCCATCCGCTATCAATGAGGCCGAATGGAGCATGCATTGCGCAGTGCAATGGAAACTCTGAACACAATAGATTTATGTGACGTTGGTGATGATACTATCCTGTCTAGACCGTTGTGTTGGTTTCAAGGAAGAACGATAATGCTAAAATTTGGTCGTTCAATATGACAAATTAGAGACTACGCACAAAGCAGCTCCGTAAGACAAACTAAAATTGACGTCACATATTATTATGGTACCAAATGTTGCTGTTCCATATGCACACTAACCCTTTACCGCACACACACACACACACAGACACACACACACACACACACACACACACACACACACACACACACACACACACACACACAAACGCACATAGACACCCACAAAAGGTCAATGTCACAGTCATCACTAAAGTAATAACTTCTTCAGTGACCTTCTGAAGGTCATATGGTATGTCGCGCAGTTCATCCGGCAGTTTATACCACAGAAGCAGAACAGCTTGGTTGAAAGCTTGGTCTCCAAATGAAAAGTCACATTAAGTCCATTTGATTTCTATCCAGGTTAGGTTAGATATTGGCCTATAATTCTTCTATGAGGAAGTATCAAGTGATGACTTCCTCATAAGTGGAAAAGCTACTGCTGACTTTGCGTATTTTAATGGAGAGAGGGAATTTCACAAGCAGTGTTAGAACAGGCAGGCGAGAGACAATAGTGTTCTTTAGCGGCCACTTAGTAATCAATGAACACGACGTTGGTGGTGTAGACATGATAAGCTTCCCTAGCTATTCACCAGAAACTGCTGGAAATGCAGTCAGATATCGTTCATGATCTGTGAGTTCATACATGGCACACAGCGCTGCAAAAGCGGATTTCTGGTTAGATGATGTAAATTTATTTGTTTGCTTGAACAACGTCTCTGTTGGCCAGTTGACGCTTTCCATATAACATATGTCGATTTCATGGTTGTTTGGTTTTCCTCCACATCATTTCGCATGCCCGGCGTTGCTGTTGAAGCTTGCTGGGCTCAGTGTCTGCCCAGGGAAAGGTGCTGTTTGCTTACTGCGGCGTGTGACGGAAGGTACATGCGTGTCCAAGGTCTGTCGTACTGCTCTGTCGTACGATGTAAATCAGTTATCCAGTGACATAGTCGATGGTGCGATACATTCTAGAGAATAACTTATATATCTGTTAAAGTCAGCTTCTTAGTACGGGCATTAGCTTCTTGTTAATTATTAAATACTATCATATGGAAAGCGTGGATAAGGTGGATAATGTGCATCGAGTCTGCTCTGGATCGTCACAGAAGTAATAAAAGGTTATTTAACCCTGTCCACTGATGTACACCCTTCCGTCTGAGCAAATGCGACCTTTACTTGATGCAAGCGTTAATGCTCCTTCTGGCACCTTCTGCATAATCGCTTTATATTACCCTGGCTGTATATGATTGCAATTCCCAAACGGATGCTTAGCTGTTATCATCACTTCCACCTTGAACAACGGAGGGGAATCAAATTTCTTCTGGCAACCAGCGTGACCTCCACTTAATGGGAAGCATTTCCCGCTAATGTGCTTTTATCGTGTTATGTAACATGTCAACATATGTCGCATTATTCCTAGTGCGCGAGAAATTTGGACAGGATTGTCGTGTGACTTACTCAAATAATAAAAAGATAACACTACAAGACATCATACTGGAAGAAATCAAGCTGCATACCCGAGCTCACGCTTGTTTTCCGTTCATTTTAACCCAGTGCATTTATGGCCCTTGCCTGCCGATACAGTGACTAAAACAACAATTAGAATGTTGTTTGCCGTATTTTTAGCTTCTGTACCTCAGAGGTGGCAATCGGGGTGCGTGGAGGCAACAGGCATAATACATTCTTACAATATTCTGCTCTCCCTGCATATCTTGTGACAACGGCTCATATTGTGAATCGGGTTCGCGCTGTACGGATTTCAAGGACAGTACAAAACTATGTCGGTGTTACAACTGGCGAGTGCGGGAGACATAGATCTACCAAGTCAGGGGAGACATAGATCTACCAGGACAGGGGGGACATAGATCTACTAAGACAAGGGAGACATGGATCTACCAAGACAAGGGGGACATAGATCTACCAAGACAGGAGAGACATAGATCTAACAAGATAAGGGGAAATAGATCTACCAAGGTTGTATTTGCATCATACTAAAAGAAACGCAGAATATGTTAACTGAGAAATTTGTTGGCGCCTGTCAATCCAATTAGAGCTGCTTTCCCTCGTCTTTTATCGCCAAGCGAATTCGGCTCCAATGGACCAACAGGAAGCGCTATGTTCCGGTGTGTATAATGCACCTTATATAGGATCCATGGTATGGGTAGACTCGGTCCGGTGTATCATGCCGAGTGTATTGTCGCCTGAATGGTTAAGTTCAGGTTGCAGAGACGTGTAACAGTCCAATGGGGAGCACGTCAACACATGTGGGTCGCGGTGTTGCCGGAATAAAATCCTTCTTCAATAAATGCCGTACATCTTCGTTTTCCTAGAGACTACCTTACAAAGGTACGTATTAAAATATTTACAAAGCAATTTGTGCCTGCGCAATTAGAAAATTGTCTAATGCACTTTGGTCTCTATGGTAGCATCCGGTTTATGTACCTTTAACACAATAGGCCATTATTGGGATCAGATAATGGCGAATAGGGACATTTCAATATTTTTGAACGATTTTGCCTCTGAGATTATTGTTGGGGTCCAAGTAGACAATGATCATGTGATATCTAGATAGATACATAGCTCAAGTGATTATATCTCTCTTAGTACATGATTCAAGGAGAAGTGAACGCCATCATTCCGTATGCGTTTCTGTATTGGATCTTGTTTGCAAAATAACTGGATCGCATGAGTATGTTTGGGGTGAACAATTAACAAGGGAGACAAACCTCAAACAATGTATGATAAACACCATACAATTGTGGAAAGCAGACAGTTAATACAGGTCTGCGGCAGGCGAGATTTGCATAAGCCAGAATCCCATTTACCCAAAGACGCATTCCTTTGTTCAGCAGTATACGCCAGGTATTAATATTAGTTTAAAAGACAGCAATGCGCACTGTTAGGTAAGTGTTATCAACGTGGCTGGACTTGTTATCAAATGATACGTCCGAGGTCACAAAGGCTGTCAATTTTATACATAACAGATCACCGAACAGGGATGATCTTAGACCATGCAGCGGTATATAGGATATATCATGTGATATGTGTCTTATCGCAAATTCATCGACCCCATTACATCATGGAAAAGTCATATTCAGCGCCATTATGGAACATAACAGTTGTCTTTGTGCTGTTACAATAGAACAAGGATTTCAAAGAGAAAATATAATGACACATTAGCAAAATATTTGACCACATGTGCGTCGTCTATGAAAATAGTTTTGGTGAGTATGATATTGATATAACTCTTCAGACAGTTTTCAAACCTGCACTGGACAGGGAAGTTTAACCATGCGCTGAACATATAAAACTTTGTAACTGCACGCGGACATTTCGATCTATTATTGCTAAATATTATTGAGCCAATCCACTGATTTATTGCGGACCCATGTCAAAACAGCGAATTCAGGCTGGATAGTGCTGAGACCATCGAGAAGTGCTTTTGATGAGATCTCAGAGATTTTGGGCTTGTCCTATGCAAATGTCTAGTAAAACATCTTACTAGAAGCTATAGTCCCTTCGGAAAGCATGGACGCGACGAGTAATGCACTCTGTGGCAATTGAAATAATGCAGCATATGCCTTCTTTTTTCTGCTTGAAGCTACGTTAGTGCTTTTGAACCACGCCCAGCGCTAATAGCTTAACCTCGAAACTCGGTGCGATGTTGCCATATGCATTATGTTAAAATATAATCGTATTATGATGTTGAAATGTATTACATCATTAAAGGAGTAACGCTACGCATGTCTGGACGAGTAGTGTATAGACGTGCCCCTACTTACCTCGTTTTTGACGTCGAACGATGTACGAAGTCGATTCCGCAATATATTTTTCGCTGACGATCGCTTCCGGATTCGGTACGCTATTTTGATGACCTCATTCTATTTTTGGAAAGTGATTTCACCATCTGTTCCGTTATTTTCCGTCCTTGAAATCTTTGCGACCTTAGAATTGGTGACCTCATGGAGGGGCGCTATTTTGGATGAGGTCATTTTTGGGAGTTTTATTGAGAAGGAGTTTGTAAATGGGTATTAAAAGTCAATTAGCGGTAATGGTGTTGAAAGAGAAGTGAAGGATAGCGTTAATGTTAGTGGAGTATTCACCATCTGTTCAGATATGAAGACGGTGTTTACGAGGTGATTTGTTGCTATTAACTTCCTTTATCCCATGACATGTGGTGATATATTGAATTGGTGACCTTAGCAGGCTCGCGCAATGTACGGTATTCGAGTGAGTTCATTTGGGGCTATGTCCTTAGGAAGGTTGTTGACTTTCGACCTGATGTGATGAATGGGCGGTATTTGGGTGAGGTCATTTTCGATAGTTTTATTGAGGAGATTGTAAATGGCTATTAAAAGTCAATTTTCGTTAGATATGTCGGTCGATTGAAGTTTTTACGTGAATGAATCTTACTAGCATATGAGTCTTACATAGGAGGGAAAAATGACAGATGTCTTTAAGTGTGTTCTAACTCTCATTGAGAATATAACGACAGATGGATTAAAAGTTGACCATTGGATATTTCTCAAAATGGGGGTGGAGTTATGGGTTACAAATAGCGGATGGTAACTTTACTTCCAAATAGTTTTCATCTATATTTTGTCATAATGGAACATATCCATAAAAACCATTGTATTTCAACGGATCCGACAAAGTCAAGATTTAATAAACCAAATTATCCGGAATTAGTGGAACAAACGTTGAATAATCCCGATTTGGAGGAACGTTTTGGCTTTCATAAAATTATTTCTTATAAGCGTTTTGCCGATATAGTTGGCGTTACAGGATCATATCCTGGATGTGACTCGGCCCCTACCAAGTGGGTTAAAGTTATTACAAAGGGCGGGTCCCTCGTAACGGCGTATCCCGTACTGTGAGTATTTGCTTAAAGCACGCTATATCATAGTATAGATTCGTTGACTTTTTTGTATCTGTTGTAAGTCTATATTTCTTTGTTTGCAGGGAACCCAAACATCTTTTACAAGAGAACCGTGAGTACCGCAAATGTTTAAGATTCTCTGGAATTTTATTTTTATTTATTCTTAGAGAATAAAATATATTTTGTTTTTGTTTGTAGGATGAAGATAGAAGAAATTAGTTAGAATTAAATATTTTCAAAATTTAAATATATATATATATATATATATATATATAAATGTTATACTGGTGTTTGTGTTATTAATCGGACTTGATGAATCTGTGGTATAATTACACAAGCTGGTAATGTGATTTACCGATCGTTGAATTCACGATGCGCATCTATCTTAATTAAATAACGACTCATGTCAAACGATTTGATAAATTAGTCATTGTGAGTTGCCCCCCCCCCCTTAGCGCTAAAATTACTCAAGCGTATATCATTGTCAACCCTGCTGTCAGTCGATTTCGCATTCACCTCAGATATTGTGGTGACATCATTCTATTTTTGGAAAGTGATTTCATCATCTGCTCGAATATTTTTCGTCCTTGAAATCTTTGCGACCTTGGTTTTGCGACCTCATGTCAATACATTGAGCTGGGCACTATTTTGGATGAGGTCATTCTATTTTTGGAAAGTGATTTCACAATTTTCGTCGGATATGTCGTCATAGTTTGCTGAGCTAAGCTAAATGATGGGATAGAGGGTGTATATAAAACGGGAGAGTGTCTCAGTTCTGCGTTCAGTTATAACCATGGCTGAGAAGAGACAGCTAGAAGCTTTCAATGATGTGTGCAAACGCAGTAGACCGATGAGCGATGCGGACTTGTTAAAAGCGGTAGAACAAATCGAGATGGAAAGCAGTGAGTATGATTTTATTTCTATACCTGAATTATAGAATTACCACGTATACGTCATTTATTTATTTATTTTTTGTTACGCGTGTGTGTTTTAGTGTTGAAGGGAGACGAAGATATTTTACACGCCGCTATGGACACTTATGCAATTGAACAGGCCAATGCAGCCCTGAATTTGTTAAACAACGCTCAACACAGCCCCCTGACACAAACTGGAAATGGCGCTACAGTCGACAACGCTAAGGGTAGGTCTATTAAAGGATAGGTCTATTACCGGTAGAATTGAGGAATGACGTAATGGAAAGCTTTATGACTTTGGGTGATATTTATATTGACAGATTATCGATGTCGACAGAAGCTGTGTTGGCTGCGAATGAACGAGCTATATGGACTCATACGCGATTTGGAAGCCTGCAAACTGTTTACAATTATAGTTTATCAGAAGATGTGCCCAACCTCAACCAGTATATATTTGAGGAATGCGATTCAGCCTTTAAAATCAACGGGAGTTATGGATTCTTATTACGTCACAAAGAATCAGATGAATTGCGGTACTTTCATTCGTCCGTCAATAACCATCGTATGCTACCAACCCCTCTAGTCGTACGGAATGCCGATGATTTTGAGAGGGCTATAGATGCAATAACACAAACAGAATTTTTAACCTACGCCCAGAACCAACGACCGGATTCGAAATGGAGTGTAGAGGAAGTGACTAATTTGACCATCTTTGTGAACCCAATCGAAGATCACGTGATCGGCTACCCACCACCTGTTATACCGGAACACCTGAAAACAAACAGAGCCATCAACTTGTTAGACCGAAAGAAAACCACGGGTAAACCGTATCAGGACCGATTGTGCTTTTTCAGGGCACTGGCCTTACACAGAGGAGCGAAGATCAGGAGTCTAGAGAACGCAGCAAAAACATTGTTAAAGACTGCTTACCCCAAACAAAAGAAAAAAACATTTGCGGGTGTACCTCTTGAAGACGTCGACAGACTAGCAAAACAATTCGAAGTGAATATCACCGTGTATACGCTAGACGAGAATCAAGTAAGTGTGTCTTGTAGTGATTAAACAGAAGTAATAACATAAACGATGTAATCATTTGATATCGAAATGGAAATATGAGATGTGATCGATTTGTTATATGTGTTTCAGGTAGCTACTTTGGTCAAGCGAACGCGTACAAAATTTGCCTCGACCTTGAAATTGAACCTGTACGAAAATCACTTTAGTTACATAAAAAACTTTTATAGCAAATCATATATTTGTGGTACCTGTCAGAAGCTGTGGAAAAGTGAGAAAAAACTACATCGCCACGAAAACATATGTAATGTGGAAACCAAATACAAGTACCCAGGCGGTGTTTTTCATCTACCACCCACTATCTTTGAAGCGTTACGGGACGAAGGAATCGAAATAGATGACGGTATTTACCCTTACAGAGCCACCTATGATTTTGAAAGTTATTTTGGAGAAGACAACCTACCCGTCAATTCACCCAAAGTCACCTGGGACCAAAAACACGTACCGTTATCAGTGAGTGTATGCAGCAATGTACCTGATTATACAGAACCAAAATGCTTTGTAACGGAAGGAAACACACAAACATTGATTGACAGGATGATGATGTATATAGAGGAGATATCAAACGCTGCCTATCTACTGATGCTTGCTCAATACGAAGCTGCCCTAACCCAGTTACAAGAGAAAATCAATGAAGCGTATCAACTTGATCCGGTTGTCAAGGGAGAACATCCATTGCAGAAATTACAGAACAAATTCGACAACTATTTACATGTATTACCGTTAGTCGGATTCAACTCATCGAATTATGACCTCAACGTTGTGAAAATACCGTTGACAACTTACCTGCAAGAACATTCATCGATCAAGTATACCATCAAACGAAATAACTCATTCATGTGCATTGAAACGGACCATGTACGGTTTTTGGATATCGTCAACTTTATTGCACCTGGATATACATACGACATATACCTACGAGCCTTTCAATGCGAACAGAAAAAGGGATATTTCCCGTATGAATGGGTGACACTCGATCGTTTGAACCACACAGAATTACCAACCCATGCAGCTTTTTACAGTGCCTTAAAACAAGAAAACATTACAGCTGACCAATACGCTGAATGTCAAGATGCATGGGAAGCAGGTCATATGCAGACTTTTAAAGACTTTTTGATATATTACAACAATTTAGATGTCGAACCGTTTCTGGAAGCCATAGAGAAACAGAGTAGTTTTTACAGTGAGAGAGGTATAGATATGTTGAAGGATGGAATATCAGTGCCCGGATTAACCATGCGATATTTATTTCAAGACTTGGAAGATTATTTTACCTTACCTGACGAAAAGAACAACGACATCTATTGGTTGATTAAAAATAGAATTGTGGGCGGACCCTCAATCATCTTTCATCGTTACCACGAAAAAGGAAAAACTTACATCAGGCGTGAACAGAACGGAAATGAAGCGAAGTTGTGTGAAGGAATCGTAGGTTACGATGCCAATGCGCTGTATCTGTGGGCCTTGTCTCAACCCATGCCAGCCAACTTTCCGACCCGACGTCATGCGCCTGAGTTTAAACCAATTCAGACCCGAAAACGTGGTGTAGCGGATGAATGGTTGGCTTGGATAGCACACAGCTCACAAAATCAAATACAACATCGTCTAAACAGAGGGGAAAAACGAATTGGCGCCCGGCGATTACCCGTAGACGGTTGGTGCAAAGAAACGCAAACAGTATATCAGTTTCACGGATGTGTATGGCATGGCTGTCCATGTCTGAAATTGACCCATAGCCCCATCAGTGGAAAACTAATGAGTGATTTATATACCGAAACAGAAAGAAATACCCAGTATTTGAGAGGATTAGGTTATGATGTCGTAGCTGTGTGGGAATGTGAATGGACGAAAAAACGAAAAAACAGACCCTCAGATCAAAGCGTTCACGTACAGTCGACCTCAACCACCACGAACCGGTTTGACGGAAAAACAGCTCATAGCCAATATACGTGACGGAACCTTTTTTGAATGGAATGGCTGAAGTAGATATACACGTACCAGAAACCCTTAAAGACTATTTTAGTGAAATGACCCCTATATTCAAAAACACTGAACTGACCCGAGATGAAATCGGACCCTTTATGCGAGACTATGCTGAACAACGGGACATTATGAAAGTAAGTACACAAGGTGACAAGGGGCGTGGGATCATAATGTATTTTGTTGCGATCACTATGATGTCATAACGATTTTTATTATTTATTTTCAAATAGACGGAATGGCGGACGTTGATAGGGAGCTACAAAGGTGTGAAAATATTGCTTGCTAGCCCACTACTGAAATGGTACTTGGAACATGGCCTGGTGATCACAAAGATATACCAAACACTGGAGTATGAACCCACAGCCTGTTTCAAACGATTTGCCGAGACCGTATCAGACGCCAGGTATGTACGAATATATATATATGATATACTCTTATAGTTATATATGATATACTCTTTCAAGCGTTGAATTTTATTTTTGATAATGTTCTTGTTTGTGTGTAGACGTGGGGGTGATGTCGACCCGAGTCAGACCGTTATAGCCGAAACTTTTAAGCTACTTGGAAATTCGGCCTATGGTAAATATACTAAAATGTATTATTGTAAAATATATTGATTTAATTGTTACTTTCAAATTTATTTCAAATTTATGATTTAAAAAAAATTTTTAAAAAAATACCCGTCATGTGCTGTTGATTTATACTAATTTGTCTATGTTTGTAGGTAAATGCGTCACAGATAAAACTAAACACCGTGATGTCAGATACGCCGACTACCGAGAGGGTCAGAAATTGATCAACGACAAAAGATTCAGAGCCTTGAACGAATTAACCCCCAACCTATTTGAAATCGACATGGCCAAAACCACCATTAATCTCAACTTACCCCAACAAATAGGCTATTTTGTTTATCAATACGCCAAATTAAGAATGCTGGAATTTTACTATGATTTTATTGACAAGTATGTCGCGAGATCTGATTTTGCCTATGTACAGATGGACACTGATAGTAGTTATATCGCTCTTAGTAGTAGTCATCTAACAGATGTCATCAAACCCAACATGAAAGAACAATTTTACAGAGAATACCCTCAGTGGTTGCCAGCTGTAGCGTGTGATGATCACAACAACGACTTTATACAGTGTAAAACGAACGGAACCCCGTGGGTACCTCAACCGTGCTGTGTGACCCGCCAAAAATATGATAAACGTACCCCTGGGTTATTTAAAGAGGAGTGGAGTGGAGATGGTTTTATCGGACTGTGCAGTAAAACCTATTACTGTTATGGAACTACCGATAAAGCCTCGTGTAAAGGACTCAATAAGCGTCAAAACCACCTGAACAAGGAGAAATATATGAATGTGCTGAGAGAACAAAAATCGGGTCGCGGTGTGAACCGTGGCTTTCGCATTAACAATAACACAATGTATTCGTATACGCAAATTAGAGATGGATTAAGTTATTTTTACCCCAAGAGAATTGTGAATGCAGATGGTGTAAGCACTAAACCTTTAGATGTGTGATACATTAATATGCTATTTAAGAAATTGATATGTGTTATTATGTAATAAATTGAAGTGAAGGTGTTATGTAATCGATCGATGTGCGCTCTGTAAGAAATTGATGTTTAAAGGCTGTGAGAGAAACTAAGAATAAAAACGTCGTACATTTTCAACACGCGTTGTTTATTTGCCTTGAATTAAACATGTCACCAGCTTATCATTGGTTGAATAATCGTTGGTAAATACAGCCAGCAATTGGTTCAAACTTATTCCACGACATCGTCTCTTTAAATAATACAAGCAATAAAGTCCACAAGTATTGGAATTAAAGTCTTGTAATGGCTTTGTATTATAAGTCCAGTTCACACAATGCTTGGTCAAGAACTTCACAAATACGTTATGAATAGGAGGTAGTCCGTAAGAATCAAAATATTCGCCTCGTTCATTATGATCAATGAAAATAGCAATCCAGTGTTTGCCTTTTTTGGAAGCTGGATCCGTATTACAAACGAAACCGCTGGGGTAGTTGACATGGCGGGGTAATTTATTCCGCGCAAACACTCCACGCACAGTAGCTCGAGTGAAAGCGTCTTTTTGTAAGAGCTCGTGTAATTGCCTGGTATCCATTGTTAGGCAGCGTAATCAAACAGAACGTTACGGTTTCGGTCAATTTGAATCATATTTTCAAATTCGGCATACACAATGACATTAATGGTACGTTCTAGGGCCGTACCAAAACGCATTTCCAAGCGCACGTTTCCTTGTTTCAACAAATTAAAATGAGTGCCGCTATCACCCAGGTCGGGGGTAAGATCAAAAGCGAATAGTGTATAGCCATTGGGATAATCACTCCAACTTATGGCATTGCCTTCGTCTTGATAGAGTTGTCCAGTGCTAATGAATAAATTAGCATAACTGCGGGTGTATATATGGTGATTAAAATCGGGCTGTAATGGTTTTGCGGGCACTTGTTACCCGTCAACGTACAGAGCTAAAAATGTGAGGTCGTTATGCTTAAAGTTGAAGGGGTTCTGAGTGTAATCACCGTTGAACGCCCTATTATCAACACTTTCTACTACAATTCGTTTGGGTAACTGACCCAAAAATAAATTTTCTTGATTGATCGTCATAGCTCCTTGAGATGCAGAAAACACTTTGGTTTCTATGCGTCTTATGGGGTATTTAGCTGGGCTTCGTTCTAAAGCCTTAATGTGAGCTAGTTGCACGGTGGGGTTCAACTTTATTTTGCGTACGTATAAGGTCACGGATTGGAGAACTATTTTAGGGGCAAATACCTCTGCAGGATTGGCCATTAGGGCAAAGCTGTCACCGCTGCGTACTAATCGCAACTTCAAATCTACGCCGTTTAATAAATAGCGTTCTTGACTAAATAAATCTAAATGTAATTTGCCCATCATATCCACAATGCGACTCTCTTGAGCTCGTTCCTTTCTAGCTATCATCCCCTTGTTGTGAGTACCACCCACGGCGTCCATGTGTTTTGGGGTGTCTTTGTACCATAAACTAGCTGTTAACTGAGAGTTTTTGGCTTCCGAACCATAGCTCAATAGCGTTTCCATATAAGCGCGATACGGGTATGTGTTTGTCGAGGAGGACACAAGTTTTTCGTTGAGAGAGACATGGACTTGGGAAAAGAGTGAGTGTAACCAGAGGTTAACGGGTGCTACAGCACTATCAGCCGCCAAGACCTCCCCATCCTTTTTCACCACTTTGGCATTCACTTGTAAATACGTGTCTTTCAGATCGATATAATCATCACCCGACCCACTGATGTAGAATTCACTGGACCCGAACCTAAAGCAGCTACCGGATGGAATTCAATCCACGATCCATGATCGACACTGCTTTGAGTTGGGGGAATCGAAAATAGGTCTAATTCACTTTTGACACAGGGACAAGATTGGGGGTGTACCAGTGCCATGATCTAAACGAAAATATCTTTTGGCAACCTCCGAGTTGTTCCACGGCGACGGCGTGAACTACTGTTCATACCTCGTGCGAGTCGTTTTATAGAGAATGGTGGTCGGTGACGCGGTTGTTTGGGTGGAACTATTTGATCGAACACTTCCTCTCCGGTTTGTAACAATCGTTTCTTAGCCGACTGTTTCAGAGACTTCCCTCCCAACAAATCTCCAACCACCCTCACTCCTGTTTTCAAGGCGTGTTTTTTAACGACAGGTAAAACTTTTCGAACCAGCGGTAACACCATTTTAGCCAGACCACCAACCACATTACCAAGGCCATGTCCACGCTGACTTCTGGCACCGGAAAACACGGGGAGCCCTCCACCCGCTTGGTTCAGGTAATACGGGGTGTAAATATCAGCCATGGTTTTCAAAATATAGCTTTCTTGATTTTACGGAAATGTAACGTCACTGTCACTTTACCAGATTCGAATGGAATGGGTCGACCCGTGTCATCTCTTATATCGATTTCTATAGTAGAAAAAGTCTTGGTGGCTATCGGGTAATAAAATATCTTTTTATACGTGGAGTTGATCAACTGCCCGCGACGATCGTGATCGATTGGAATAATACGCAGAAGGGGGACCACAGTGTCTCCTACCACCTGAGCTTCGATGAGATTACAATAGACATAGAGTCCGTACAAGCCTCGATCAGGGTCAACAATGTGCTGATCGACTTGACTGTTCTCAAAAATCCCCATTTCAAAACCGAGTCTTTGACGCAACCCCTCGTCCATGTAAACTACAACTGACTCATTGTCTAGGGTCATAGTTGCTGTCTGTCGTGTTCGATTGTAGGTGAGACGCACTCGCTCCTCATTTTGCTCCTTTAACTTGGCTGCAAAGGCTTCTATCAACGATCCGGTCGTATAAAAACCAGGGGTAATGTGAAAATATTTGGGACGGGCCTCTGCAAATTCACTCACAATGTCATATCGCTTACTGCAACAGATATCCGGGGGGGAGATTGAGCGCACCAGCCACGCGATCCATGACGACCAACCCCTCGTCCTCAGTAACATTGTACCACGTGTAAGGGTACTGAATTTCCGCTAATCCCACTTCCCAAGCCCCTTCCAACTGTACAGCTTTGGGGAGTCGAGTTAAGTAACGTGTCAACGTGTTGTTGGGGTGATAATTCATTGAACTGTTGGAAGGTAGGGTCAGAAAGAAACTCATGATGGTGATGCCATGAGACTCAAATTAAGTTCTTCTTGGTTTCACGGAAATGTAAAGTCACCATCACATGTCCGTCTTCGAATGCCACGGACTGACCCGTGTCGTCTCTTATATCAATTTCTATGGTACAAAAGGTTTTGGTGCCCACAGGGTAATAAAATATCTGTTCGTATGTCTGGGTCATCATTTTGTGCACCCGGTCGTAGTCCACAGGAACTGTGCGTAGCAAGGGGGCCATCGTGTCACCGACCACTTGTGATTCAATTATACTACAATAAACGTACAGTGCGTACAACCCTCGAAATACATTAGGCTTGTAATCAGTTTGAGAATCGTAAAGCGAAAGACATTCCTCACACCTCAATATTTGACGAAGACCTTCGGTCATGACAACTTGAAGTTTGGGATCAGTTATTTTTACATTCACGGTCTGTGAGTGGGAATTGAATTGAAATCGAACCACGCCTCTGAGATGCGATTTGCGGATGTGCATATTGATCCTGTCTATCAATTGTTCAGCACTGTAGGAACCGGGGGTCAGGCGAACAACCAAGGACTCGACCAAAGGATCCCCTTCCAAGTGTCTGTCTATCGTATGGTATCCAGTTCGCTCATCCACTATGACAAAACCGACATTGTCCCCGATGTTGTACCAGGAAACAGGGTACTGAATTTCTGCTAATCCCACCTCCCAATTACCTTTTAATTGTATGGGTTTAGGCAATTGAGTAAAGTAACGTGTCAGCGTGTTGTTGGGGTGATAATTCATTGAACTGTTGGAAGGTAGGGTCAGAAAGAAACTCATGACGTCGCTTTATGTTTCAAAGTGGGGTTGGGAAGAATGTACCCTAAGCTACTGCTAAACAGAGCAGTCCACAAATTACTATCTCCTTTACCCGCCGATAGATTGTAGATGCTGACGATGATTACGGTATATAAAATGAGGATTTGTGTGAAAAACACGATTTCGGCTTTCGGAATTTCCCGACCAAATATGGTCCACACCCGATCACTTCTCTGATCTTCCATCCTAATGACGCTTCTGTTCCAAATCTCAGTTTTTATACAGCTCCACACCACTGACCCAACTATTAAAACTGGCAGGGTAGCCAAACCACTTGACAAAGTATTGTTTTTGTCCTTTCCGTTTACGTTCTTTGATAATTTTTTCAACCCTATACCATGCTTTGTCATTCACTTTCTGTAATTCTTCCGCGTAAAATGTTCCCCTCTAACACTTCGTCATTATCATCCTTTATCGTATACACATTAGGGGAGCCTAAGTGAACGTTCTCCACCCGAAACAACTCCACGCTCCAATTGGAAGTGTAACCCTTTTTTAATTTACCCCGTGCTTGACTGATGCGGACACGATCCCCGATATCATACCGTGGTCGTTTAACCTCATCAGAGCGTTGCCCGTATAATGTCATCCACGTGTCTTCTTGATTACGCACCGAGACTGATATCGGGGGGCGCTTAATGCTGCGGTGATAACTGACGTTGTATCCTTTCACCAGCGAAGCCAGAACCGGTAGATAAACACTGTTGTTGTGTTTGGTAAAATAACGCCACATTTTAGTTTTTAACGTACGATTAAACCGCTCGACTATGCTAGCTTTGGTTTCTTCGTTGTGGGTGGTAAAAAAGCGAATCCCCTGCTGTTTAAGAAATGTCTGAAATTTACGGATAGGATAGGATAGGTAAATAGTGTCGTGATAAGTAGAACTCAAAAAGAAATTCAATTAAAGTATATCATCACTTTTTATTCAATCACCAATCATATATATTCATGCGTCTAATAATTTTATTATATTTACAGTCATAAGGTTCCCCCATTAAGACTTTAGACCAGTGTTCGGTGGTCACACAAAAACCTAACATGGTACGTCGATACTCTCTAGAGAGCCAAAGACACAGTTCAGTCGAATTGTGTTGCTCACACAACAAGCGCCATAATAAAGTGACGTGATGTTCGTCCACCTTATCCAAGGCTCTTCCAACGCAATGTGAATACATCTTTTGTTGGTTCTCGGCTTGACATACGCCCGTTCCACACACGACGCATGGTTCTTGAGCTATGTCAGATAACAATGGCTTCATCAAACCACTGTAAAGGCTAATTATCATATCCCACCCATCAGGCGACGTTCCTTGGTCATCCATCTTTTGTGCGCGTGCTGATAGGTCTTGGTAAGCTTTTATGAGCTGCCACCAATTGAAACTATCAAAGCACATGGTCACGCTTTCACGGGTAATTTCAATATAGGGGACTGGGGCTTTCACTCGACCAATTACATCGTCACTAATGGTTTTCTTCCGTATCAACGTCCAATTGGCCAGCTTCCGCGTCAATCAACGATAAGGTGAGTGATGTAAGAGCCGTCCCGCTTCTGAGAAAGGCATTTGAGGGTAATTTTATTTGATGTCCGCTCCATCGATCGTGAATGTGTAAATCATTGATCAAATCATCTGGGTTACTACACCACTGTGAAATTTGAAAGCGACCACTACGACGACTGGTATACAACGGTCCGTCAATGTAATCACACTCCTCGCCGTTCTCCTCTGCCATCCTGAATGAAACAAAAAGCTGTCCGTGTTCGCTTATTTATCCCCTGATCGAGCTAATGTAAGGGGTTTTTCATGATCACGTGTCGACTTAATTAAGCTGATGTCAGCGCTTTTTTCATGATCACGTGACGAATTGATTTAGCTGTAGTCAGCGGTTTGTCATGATCACGTGACAAATTAATTTCAGATCCGGTAAATCACGTGGTATCGCACGCACACCGGGGTTGTGGGGTTCTTCGAACGTGGAAGTTAAGCTTTCCGATTACGTCACAACCTTCCTCTGCTTTGTTGTGCCTGTTGTTTTCCTTAAGTTTCGATTGTATATGTAGAGCTTATAATTACAGTGATATTTCAAGTGTTGGGTCAAAAGCGCCTTCGTTACAAACCCACATTGACACAGAGGACAACGCCGTAACCTCAGGGTTCTGTGTTTACCCTGAGCAGGTGACTTGGGTCTATATGGTTGTTGAGTCTCAGCGACTCTCTGACATTCGTCACATTCTACACAAGTATCCATGTCGTCGCTTTAAAGATTCAAACTCTACTGCCAGTAAACTTGTTGTTAACCGATATTTATAATCAGATATTTATAATTACATTAATCTACCTCATCTTCAGACACGAACGCAGTTAACTGACGATCCATTAAACACTCTCTAGCTTCGATCGCTTTACTAAGAGCCGTATCAAAATCGTAACCATACTCCATCAAGCGCTGTTGATTTATACTAATTTGTCTATAGATCTTATTGTCTCTCAGTTCTCGAGTTAGTTGTGCATGCATCTGTAACTTGTCTTTTAAAACAGACCACCTGCTATACGCATCCGTCATGGTGATGTTACTCTCTGACTATCTTAGCCATAAATGACCACCCACCAAATTTGAACTCTTTATAACATAAATTCCAAATAATAATTAAAAGAAACAAACACAGGCCTGTATTTTCACTCATTTATTACACAATCTGTTAATTACACGTATTTCAATATCTGATTTCACCGACTCCAACCAATATTTCCTATAGTCCACACACAACCATTTGCTACGTTCCATCCACGAGGGGCAGGGGTCAATTAAACCTATACTTAATTCCCATAAACTTGATACATAGTGTTCGTCAACACGCTCGAGAGCATCCGTCATACACATCCGAACTTGTTCTTCAGGTTCGGCCATCAAACAAAGATTATGCTGTCGCTGACTCGGGTGGTCGATCTGACAGCCATGGCATTTTTCTGGTATTAGAGCTTCGATTAAATCGACAAGCGTGTCTGTGTATACCACCATCAGATATTCCTCCATCAATTTTGCTCTCACCACGTGGGTTCCGTAGAGCTGTTTCAACTCCTCCAACGCTTCTACAAACATATACCACGAGTAACTGTCCATTTCCATTGTCACCTGGCCCTTCTTTATCAGCACCATAGGGATCGGGTATCGAACACTCATCGTCACGTCTGCACCAATAGAGACCTCGACACGACTCTCCTCTCCCGCTTCTAACTGTTTCATTGTTTCTGTGACAGCAGCTATTTCGTAACCACAGTCCAATACACAGTGCATCCCAAACTCTATGTGACATTTCTTGAAATTGTTTTTCAAAAACACTACATCTTTATTCCAAACCACTATCGAATACTGTGCAAAGTATCATGTGTATAGTGGTTTCACTTCCTCCATTTCGATTTGTTCTACCGCTTTTAACAAGTCCGCGTCGCTCATCCGTTTCCCAGCCATGATTATAACTGAACGCAGAACTGAGACACTCTCCCGTTTTATATACACCCTCTATCCCATCACTTAGCTTAGCTCAGCAAACTATGACGACAAAAATTGTGAAATCACTTTCCAAAAATAGAATGACCTCATCCAAAATAGCGCCCCTCCATGAGGTCACCAATTCTAAGGTCGCAAAGATTTCAATGACGGAAAATAACGGAACAGATGGTGAAATCACTTTCCAAAAATAGAATGAGGTCATCAAAATAGCGCACCGAATCCGGAAGTTCATCGTTCGACATCAAAAACGAGGTAAGTAGGGGCACGTCTATATACTACTTGGACGCTCATGGCAGGAGTAAAAGTACCGGATGTCTGGACGAACATGACAGGAGTAACAGTACCACATGTCTGTATGCATATGACAGGAGTAACAGTACCGCATGTCTTTACGCACATGACAGCAGTAACAATACCGCATGTCTGGGCGGACATGACAGGAGTAACAGTACCGAATATCTGGACGCACATGACAGGAGTAACAGTACCGCATGTCCCGACGGACCTGACAGGAGTAACAGTACTGTATGTCCCGACGGACATGACAGGAGTAATAGTACCGTATGTCTGGACGGACATGACAGGAGCAATAGTACCGTATGTCTAGGCGGACAGGACAGGAGTAACCGTACCGCATGTCTGGACGGACTCGGGTTTTCTGTTCTGCTAAGTGTCGCTTCTAGGGTACCAATATGGTTATCTTATGCGACTGAGATGTACATAAGTTTAATCTAAAGTGCATCCATTTTACAACAAAATAAAAATCCATATCTGTTTAATGGCACTACCTTTGATTAAGGGCAAAATGCAGTGTGGAATATTTACAAGGCCTGCAGTGCTTTGGCATATGAAAATTGCCTCATACATTTTTGTGCCTGCCGCTGCATGCAGCTTTTGTCGCCCCTTTTGGATAATAGTCATTCTATTATGTCCGTGTAATGGGTAGAATAGCATATCCTACTTGACGTTGCAATTGCTTCGTGATACCGATATATACCCTATTTTTGGCTATCAAATTGCCTTATAGTGAAGTAGGCATTGACACATGTTTAATATATAAGAAGCATTTTGACGCAACTAAGAGGTTCGCATTGCGTTATAATACGTTCTGATATTGTTCCGAAAAACAAAACGATTTGCAATGCGCCTGTCACTATATGTAGTTGATATATTAACACGTTATGATCCATACTTTACAAAATTAACTATAAATGTATGACATTGATTGCGATTTGGCCGTTTTTGCTACAGATAAAAGGAGGATGCCATGAGTCAGTAGGGATAAAGTGGCAAGTCCCCAAAAGTGGCTGTGAGAGAATGATTGAGGGTGTATATGGATGAATTTGCAGATATGTATACAGTAAGAGAGTCAATGAAAGTGCCCATTAATGAACATTGAAACTAGTCATACATTGTAGCCCGTGTTTGTTAGAAATGAAATGATAGAGCAGATAGCATAAATGCTTTCATGATTTCAGACCCACAAAGGCTTTTAGGCTCCCTCGTTATCGGATGCAGTTACATCGTGCTTCGACAGCATACCACTTGCTTCCATTGTGAGATGCTGCCTCTATGAAACATTCCATCACTGCTCCGTTTGTCAACATGTACACAATATATATTGACTCTGGTCACTATCCTCGACATTTCGCATCATCACCAGTTATTACTGCATCTAAGTACTTTGGAACGGTTGGGATACCTAGAATATCAATGTTTGTTTTCCGGCAGTTATCGAATCTATATTTATACCGCTTATTACCACCAACCACTAAGCATGCTGACATTTGTTCGACCCATCATTCCAGCTCAATCAGATCACTTATTTATTCAACTAAACCACGTAAACAACTCGTGCAGACTGGCTAATGATGAGATCATCCCTTTTTGTGAGATTACTCAGACAGTATAGATGGCGTCAATGGCACCCCGGTCCCTTGCCAAAGACCTCATGAGTAAACTTAATGCCTTATAAAGAAATATCTTTATAGCCACCTCCTAACCCCCCTCCCTCCACCGACCCCGTAATTCCAAATGCAGTCTACCGGATGTAATCACAGTGGCCACGTGTATTGACATGGCATATATCTTTATAATTAGTTCTTACTCATATAAACCGCGTCGAAGTATGGACGTGATTAGAACTGGAAGATAACTTAATCATATTACGGAACACTTTTGCTTATTATCTCCTGATATACATATCCGTACTCAGGCTGTCAAATGGGTGACTAAAGGCATTTTAATGCCTGATTTTCTTTTAAATGAAGATTTATTCTTTTACAGTTGCCCCATGTACTGAATCAGCTATTTCGATTGACGTCCTATAGGTTATTGTCGCTTCTGGACTGGTATATTGCAAAGATCAAATCTCCATTCGCACAGATAGTTTATCCATAACCCGTTCATATTCATTGAATGCTCTGTACATGCACTAAGATAAACTCAGTATCAACAGATTAACACGAAACTACCGTATTTATTTCCACCCAGCCATTTCATTTCTGATATTCCACTTAATATCCGCTAATCATGGCCTGCTGGTAATGAAAACATCAAGGAGCGTTTTGTGAGATCAAGGGGTATTAGCGCTTGCCCCATGCAAATAAGGCAAGCTATTCTCTAATCATTTTCACTGAGCAGTCAGATGTCAGCCAGGTCGCCGCCACAGGCTTCATGTGTAAACCAAGTACCTTTATAAAAAGTCACAGTCACTTTCGAGAACAAAGACAGAAGGAGTAATTCACTCAGCTGTTTGTAGGTGAGTTGAACAAACACCGCGTCACTCACGATGGCTCCTGTGCCCTTTGTATAAACGTTACTCCAGTCCCCGACCGATTATTTGTCTTGAGGATACAATGCACGCGACTGTTTTGTAAGCCAACCAAGATGAGAATATTCAATGCAGTGTTTGCACGATTATGTGTTTACGGCTAGGTCAATGCAAGTCATATTGCGTGTTTGGTAATTGTTGACTAACAGGTCATGTGTCAACTTGAGATCTTATCAATCATGCCTTTCACAGAGCCAAGATCCTTTATGCGCGCGAAGCCAGGGTTCCATGGGAGCGAGAGATTGAAAGAGATTGGGTACGAATGCATTATGTATCGAGTTTGTAGATGAAATTCGCTACTGCTCCAAGCTCATCAATAATGAATCCTCTTGCTCTTGCTTGAGACCAGTACAAACATTGCAGTCAAAACTTAAACCGCAGGATTAGTCACAGATAATTTGTTCATATGCTTCAAGGCTTCCATCCGGCCTTCAGTCGCAGATGTTTTAAAATGGTAAAAGGAAAATAGCTAGCATTACTTGATAAATGCTTCCGCAAATGACTGACGTTTTCAGCCAATCCAACCGCTTGTAATTCATTTGGCGCCTTATGCATTGCTCCGAGTATTATCGTCATTTAAAGGGAGTTGATTATGCTTGCAGAACACCGTCTGCAATGTAGTTTACTTAACGTTATTGACGCTACAAACAAATAAATAACAGCAACGTATGTGAGTTGTATGCTTTCAGGAACGGATAAATGTTGCGAGATTAACCCAAGTTAAGCAGACAGCAGGAATCGACACCTGGTCAATGCACTGAACCGTGATGTTACTGATGTGAGTTTGAAACAATAGGGATCTTTGCTGAAGACGCCAGTACGTTTTATCCTGCCGTTGCTTTCAATGACTCACAGGCGATGGCAACAAATCGATTACGAGCATCCGGGTTAGGTGACGTGACTTAAACTTGATGCAGCAAAGGGCAGACGGCGGCATGACAATTTACGGAATCATCTGCTTATTAAGTGGCTGACATTTCGTCCGAAATATCAGTGTGGCGCCAGCTGATGGAAGATGACACTATTGATCTCGTCCAGGCTTCCAGTGCGGGTAGTTACCTGCATCTGCATCTTACTACATCATGACAGATGAGACAGTCCTGGTAGATGAGAAGAACCACACAAGCCACGCAATGTTTGAAGGAGAGATGTGCTGATGTAGATCAACATCGTCGTTAATAAATGACTGCTACGCACCCTAGTAGGCTCCTTTGATGCTGTCTGATGTAAACGTCGTGTATGATTAGTTTAGGCAGTGGACATGACAATAATATAGTTGCACAGTTCCAAATGAGTTACTTATATACTCTGTTGAAATCAAGGACAGACAATATGTCACATGTCGTTTTCTCATGGTAACAAAACAACGCCCACATCTGATGCGATTCTCAATAATATGGAGTCATATTAACTTAGTTGAATCAAGGATAAATTAATAAAACGCGGTCATATATTAACTGGCAACCACTTGAAATGCAATATTCTTACGTAAGACAATTCTAGTGTCTATGTAGTTCAAAGTGGCACCAATAAGCTCTCCCAAAGTGAAATCAAACCACTCACTTGAGTCAAGCACAAATAAGTGAACTTACAACACTCTCTTGAACCATGTTCAAACAAGTGAACCTGCAACTCTCACTTCGAAACAATAGAAACATGCGAGCTAAACCTAAAACCTGACAATGTATTAGATACAATTATTCCCAGGTGACAAGAGAGCACGAATTTAGACATTAGTTCGTGATCCTTGACTTCTCTGAAACACCAATGGGCAACCACAAAATAGATGTGGACGTGACAATTTTTTTCACAAATTTGGCTATGGATTTAGAGGCCGTTCATTTCCAATTTGACACAAATTACATTTTTCATTTTTCTGCTTGCTTAATCAGCGTGGCGCCAGCGGACTGGGCATGGCGCCTTTGATCTCGTCTATGAACATGTGCTTTCACTGCAATGACAGCGATGGATACGCCGATGTAATAGCAGCGGCTAAAATAAGCAGATAAAAAGTTGATATCTGCAAAGCATACAGTGCGTGCGCAAATGGAAGTGGACTGGTCCGCGTTTTTTCACTATAGGTGATCATCGATGGGATCAGTCCTTACTTACTACTACGCCGGTAGTGTTTGTTGGAAGGATGCGCTCATGTTACCAATACATCACTGGTAAGACATTAGATTACAATAGGGTATTACTTATACGCCCTATTGGGTGTATTGTACACATAATTGGTTAATGTGACCGTGATGATAATACTTCTGTGGCAAAGTACAACTCCCAAAGGGATGCTGAGCTGTTATGTTGATATAAAGGACGGACGCTCAAATTTTATTCTACACAGTGCCAAAATAATAACACCATATGATGCGATTTTGTGGTTCGGCTGATCTGATCTTTGTACAACAGAAAGTAATGTGGCTCCGTCCTATCAGGTACATCAACTGTGGCGTTGCTTGTTATCTACTAACCTGTCATTTGTCTAACAGTTAGATTGCCAACATGGAATGCTCCTACACATTTATGCCTTACTAGCTGTACGATATAGCGTTTACTGACACACTCTCTCTCTCCCTATCACCGAACCTCCCCAACCCGACCTCGTCCCAGTGTGCTGGAGCATCCCGCTGATAGTGAAGTGTTGTCATAGTTTTCTCATTAGTCTGAGTTAATATAAACGACCGATGGCGGTCATCTCTCATCGGTTATCTGTTGAGGTTGGCAATTAACTAAGTGCGCCAGTTTGCCATTGATTCGCGATCTTTGTTAATAAATATTAAGTTATCATTCCAGCGGACGGAAGTGATTTATTGAATGTGCCAGAATTCCCTCTGCTCCGTAACAAAAGCCTTTTCCCCCCACTGCTCTTTAACAATTGAGAAGGTCTTCAGTCCCTCAGCTGTTGTTTAGGGATGGATAAGGGTCTGTCTCATGAAGTCGGGCAAACAAACGTTCTTTGTGCGCCGCCGATTTCCCTGGCATCCCACAATCCTTTTGGTTATCAAGGTGTTGTAAGCTATTGAGCACTGCTTACCTTAAATTACAACTGTATTGGCAACAGTTGTGCATTTCTCTGCAAGCAATATCCACTTTCGATCAATGCGTCAGAATGACAGACATCTTTAATGAGAATGGATGATTTTTAAGCGAGATAAGTGTAGGCTGCATATGCGTAAGAGATGCTGGATAGGCACCTTTACGTTTCAGTGAGACGCAAACGAATTTGCCGTTAATGGGTTAAAGCCACAACAGCCACGGGCAGTGAATAAGAACGCATCTCTCTGACCCATTGTTGAGTGGAGAAACGGCGTGTTAGTATTTTCTAAATCAAGTTCGTTGCTGTTGTACTGCTGGGTCAATTAGTAAGGAGCTAAGAAACAGAGTAAGGTTCTTGGAGACAGAGGTCGGTTGTTAATTAGTATGAAGTTTGGAGAAACAGAGGCCAAGTGTAATTAGTAAGGAAACTGGAGACAGACGTTATGTGCTTATTAGTAAACAGTTTGGAGACAGAGGTCATGTGCCAATTATTAAGGGGCTTTGAGACAGAGTTCATGTGTTAATTAGTAAGGAGCTTAGAGACAGAGGTCATGTGTTAATTAGTGAGAATACTGGAGACAGAGGTCACTTGATAATTACAATGGATCTTGGAGACAGAGGTCATGTGCTAATTAGTAAGGGGATTAGAGACATAGGTCAAGTGTTAGTTAGTAAGGACCTTAGAGACATATGCTCTGCCACAGATTGAATGATATGTGCAGTGAAAAACATTTAACATTTGCTCTTATATGGCGCATTAGTTTGAACCTTCAAAGTTACTTTTTATGTCGGGAATCGAATACATTCGGAGACAAAGTACAAAAATATTCAGCCGAAATTTACAACATAACATTGGGCACAAATCAGCGAAGCATCATTCGTTTTATTCTACTGGATCAGGAAATTAGACATTGGTTCATGCACTGAGCCATGATATCGGTCATGTTGGTTTGAACCAGTAATTGCCCGGGATGGAGAAGCCATTATCCCGCCATTGCCATGCTTCCCTCCACTGACACCATGAAATTTGGCTCAAGAATAACCGCGGTAAGCATAACAGTTCACCATAATCGTCAGTCGATTTTGCAGCTCTCGTTCATTGATGACACCATTAATGCCGTAATGATACCAAGTGTATTTTTAATTGCAGACGTGATGGCGTGGTTTATGAGAACGATACACGGAAGTAAAAACCAATGAATACAATAGCCCGATAAAACAGGCAGTGATTTTAGTAGAGATGCGCCTATGCTACAAATACATCGCTTGTATTCCATGTTCTATCACTAAGGCCGAATGGAACTTGTATGGCAAAGTCCAATGTAAACTCTGCACACAATTGTTTTATGTGACGTTTGTGACGATAATATCAGGCTCTGCGAGGGCATTCAGGGCAGACAACGCGTGATGTTTATCGCATACGTCAATATTTGTCACTATGTTGGCAATCTTGGCTATGAATTATTCAGGGAAGACGCACAAAAGATGCACAGAGCACTTTGAGATCACCATGTGGGCAGATCAGGGCACGCACATTCATCAGACCGATCAGCGCTGCAAAAGCGCTTTTAAGTTAGATGATGTAAATTTCGTTTTTGCCTGAACAATGTGCCTGATGGCCAGTTGACGCTTTCCATATAACACATGTCGATGTCCGTGTAGCTTGGTTTTCCTCTACATCCTTTCGCATGCCCGGCGTTGCTGTTGAAGCTTGCTGAGTTTAGTGTCTGTCCAGGGGTAGGTGCTGTTTGCTTCCTGCGGTGTGCGACGGAAGTTACATGCGTGTACAAGGTCTGTCGTACTGCTCTGTAGCACGATGTAAATCAGTCCTCCAGTGACGCAGTCGATGGTGCGATAAATTCTAGAGAATAACTTATATATCTGTTAAAGTCAGCTTCTTAGTACGGGCATGACCTTCTTGTTATTTATTAAGTACTATTATATATTATGGAAAGCGCGGATAAGGTGGATAATGTGCATCGAGTCAGCTCTTGGTCGTCACTGAAGTCATTAAAGGTAATTAACCCTGTACACTGATGCACAGCCTTCCGTCTGAGCAAACGCGACCTTTACTTGATGCAAGCGTTAATGCTCGCTTTCTCTGTGCAACTCCAATGGCACCTTCTGCATAATTGCATTATATTACCCATGCTGTATATGATTTCAACTCGCTAAGGGATGCTTTGCTGTTATCATCAATTCAACCTTGAACAACGGAGGGGAATCAAATTTCCTCTGGCAACGAGCGTGACCTCTACTTAATGGGATATACTTCCCGCTAATGTGCTTTTATCGTGTTATGTTATCATGTCAACATATGTCGCATTATTCCTAGTGCGCAAGAAATATGGACGGGATTGTCGTGTGACTTACTCAGATAATAAAAAGATAACTATAAAACATCATACTGAAAGAAATCAAGCTGCATATCCGAGCTCACACTTGTTTTCCGTGCATTTTAACCCATGCAGTTATGGTCCTTGCCTGACGATAGAGTGACAAAACCAACAATTAGAATGCTGTTCGCCGTAATTTTTAGCTTCTGTTCCTCTGATGTGGCAATTGGGCGGCGTGGACAGGCATAATACATTCATACAACATTCTGCTGTCCCCGCATTTCTCGTGACAACGGCTCACATTATGAATCGGGTTCGCGTTGTACGGATTTAAATGATAGTACTATGTCGGCGTTACGACTGGCAAATGTGGGAGACAAAGATCTACCTAGACAGGGGAGACATCAATCTATCGAGACTGGGGGGTATAGATCTACCAAGACAGGGGGGACATAATACTACCAAGTCATGGGGGACATAGATCTACCAAGACACGGGGGATATAAATCTACCAAGGCAATGGGGAGATAGATCTACCAAGACGGGGGCGACGTAGATCTACCAAGACAGAGAGACATAAATCTACCAAGACAGGGGGGGCATAGATCTACCAAGACAGGGGGGCTATAGATCTACCAAGGTTGTTTTTGCATCATACAAAAAGAAACACAGAATATGTTAACGGAGAAGGTTGTTGGCGCCTGTCAATCCAATTAGAGCTGCTTTCCCTTGTCTTCTATCGCGAAGCAAATTCGGCTCCAATGGACCAACAGGAAGCGCTAATGGCTTAACCCGGGCACTCGGCGCGATGTTCCGGTATGTATAATGCACCTTATATAGGCACCATGGTATGGATAGACTCAGGTGTATCATGCCGAGTGTAATGTCGCCCGAATGGTTAATTGCAGGTGGCAGAGACGTGTAACAGTCGAATGCGGAGCACGTCAATACAGTCGTGGTGTTGCCGGAATAAAATCCTTCTTCAATAAATGCCGTACATCCTAGTTTGCCTAGAGACTTCCTTAGAAAGTTGTGCCTGTGCATGTGAAAATTGTCTAATGCACTTTGGTCTATATGGTAGGATCTGGTTTAAGTACCCTTTAACACAAAAGAGGGCCTTTTTTGGGATCAGATAATAGCGAATAGGGTCATTTCAATAAGGTAGACCGATTTTGCCACTGAGATTATTATTGGGGTCCCAGGGGAGCTAGATACATGGCTCAAGTGATTATATCTCTCTTAGCACATGATTCACGGAGAACGGAACGCCAACATACCGTATGCGTTCCTGTATTGGATCTTGTTTGCATAATAACAGGATCACATGGGCATGTTTGGGGTGAACAATTAACAAGGGAGACAAACCTCAAACAATGTATGATATACACCAAACAATTGTGGAAAGCAGATCGTGAAAACTGGGCTGCGATAGGCGAGATTTGCCTAAGCTAGAATCCCTTTTACCCAAAGGCGCATTCCTTTGTTCAGCAGTAAACGCCAGGTATTCATATGAGTTTAGAAGACAGCCATACGCACTGTGAGCTAAGTGGTATTAAAGTGGCTGGACTTAGTGACTAGGATATAAATCACCCGCTTAGAGGTATGTGCTGTTGCATGTTATCAAATGATACGTCCGAGGCTTCAAAAGCTGTCAATTGTACACATAACAGATCACCGATCAGGGATGAGCCTAGACCCTTCAGCGGTATATAGGATATATCATGGGATATGTGTATTATAGCCAATTCATCGACACCCATTTCATCACGAAAAAGTCATATTCAGCGCCATGTTGGAACATTTTATTCGTCTATGTGCTGTTACAATAAAACAAGGATTTCTTTCTCCAGGAAAAAATATAGTTAGCAAAATATTGGTCCAGAGTATCCTTTGAAAATAATTGTGGTGGGTATGATATTAATATCACTCTGCAGACAGTGATCAAATCTGCATTGGCCATGCTTTATTACTGCACGTAGACATTTCGATCTCCCATGCCATATGTTATTGATCCACGCCGCTGATTTATTGCTGATCCATGTCAAAATAACGAATTTAGGATAGTGCTGAGACCAGCGAGGGGTGCTTTTGATGAGATCTCAGGGATTTGTGGCTTGTTCTATGCAAATGCCTAGGTAATAAAACTTGAAAGAAGCCGTAGTCCCTTCAGAGAACATGGATGTGACGAGTCTAGACGCACATGACAGGAGTAACATAACCGCATGTCTGGACGTACATGACAGGAGTAACAGTACCGCATGTCTTGACGTACATGGCAGGAGTAACAGTACCGCATGTCTTAAAGTACATGACAGGAATAAATGTACAGCATGTCTGGACGTACATGACAGGAGTGGAAGTACCGCATGTCTGGACGGCATTGGTTTTGCTGTTCTGTTGAGTGTTGCTTCTAGGTTAACTTATGTGACTGAGAAGTACATAACTTTCATCTAGAGTACATCCATTTGGAGATCAGTTTGTTTTGACAACAAATATGCAAATCCGTATCTGTTTAAAGGCACTACCTTTGATTAAGGGCAAAATGCAGTTTAGAATATAAACAATGCGTGCATTTTTGTGCCTGCCGCTGCATGCAGCCTGTGTCGCACCTTTTGGATAATAGTCATTCTTTTATATCCGTGTAACGGGTAAGATAACATATCCTCCTTGACGTTGCTATTACTTCATGATACCGATATATACCCTATTCTTGGCTATCTAATTGCCTTATAGTGAAGTAAGTATTAACACATGTTTGATATATAAGAAGCATTTTGGACGCAACTGAGAGGTTCCTATTGCTTTATAATACGTTCTCATACTGTTCATACAAACAAAACGATTTGCAATGTGCCTGTCACTATATGTAGTTAAAGTAACACGTTATGATCCATACTTAACCAAAAGATTTATGCCGTTTTTGCCGCACGTAAAAGAGGATGCCATGAGTCAGTAGGGGGAATATGGCAACTCCCCAAAAGAGTCCATGACAGAAAGATTGAGGGTGTATATGTATAAATTGGCAGATATATATGCAATAGGAGAGTCAATGAAAGTTCACATAAATGAACATGAAAACTAGGCGCACATTGCGCCCGTGTTTGTTAGAAATGAAATGATAGAGCAGATAGCATAAATGCGTGCCGCTAAATGCAACTCCGGTATCTCATGACTAACCAAGCTCAATTACATACCTTGCCATGACCGCTAAATTGCATGCGTGGAGTGGTTTATGATAGTCAGAGCCGTTGCATTAACGACGAAAATATTCAATGTGCTGATGTGACCGCCGCAAGGCAGCGATTATGTTTACCGCTTGGATAATATTAGTCAAATTGTTTGCACTGTAGCGGCAGAGTGAATAGAAGGTCCCGTTAGATAGACTGGACTTGTAGAGGTTACATTGTTAGTCATGCAGTGTTTGTAGGAGAGATGTGCTTATGCTACAAATACATTGACGAGTCAGTATGAACAATTAATGCTAACATTATCGCTCCCAACCGATATAAACGTTGCACATTATTGATTTATATGACGGTTATGGTAACTAGTCAATGGAATACTGGTATCCTGGAGGGGCAATAATGCTCAAATTATGCTCGAATCACTCGAGTTATTTGTTCATATCAATATACAGTCTTGTTTCGTGCGATGGATGTGTATTATTAGCCCAGGCCAATTGTGCGGCATGACTTCAGGAGTAATTGAGTGCATGCGATTCGTGAGCATGCGCTGAGGATGGTTCAGTGTTTTGTGATTTCAGACCTACAAAGGATTTTTGGTGTCAAATAATATCAATTCCGATCAGTGATGATCATAGACCCTGATGGCTGAGGGTGTAGAAGCAATTGTCTTATAAAAACAAGCCTGAACACTCAACCAACTTGTTTAAAACCTTTCCTTGAACACTGGATATACATGCTTTATAAAGTGTATGATGGAGTCTTTCAATGCCTATATCAAATGTGAGTTCCCACGTTTTTTGATGCAATAACATCGTGCTTTGACAGCGTACCGCTTGCTTCTATTGTGAAATGCTGCCTCTATGAAACATTTCATAACTGCTGCGTTTGTCAACATTTACACAATATACGTCTAGTCACTATGCTCTACAATTCGCATCATTACCATATACCATATAAGTTATTGCTGCATCTCTATACTTTGGAACGGTTGGGGTACATAGAATATTGATGTTTGGTTTCAGGTAGTTATCAAATCTATATTTATACCGTTTCTTATAACCATGCACTATGCATACTGACATTTGTTCGACCAATCATTCCAGCTGAATCAGATCACTTATTTATTCAACTAAACCACGTAAACTCGTGCAGACTGGCTAGTGATGAGATAATGCATTTTTGTGAGATTACGTGGCTTGTCTTACATTCTTCCGTCTACTCAGACAGTATAAATTGCGCCAAAAGCACCCGGGTCGTTTGCCAAAGACCTCATGAGTAAACCCAATGCCGTATAAAGAAATCTCTTTATGGCCACCTCCTTCCCACCACCACCCCAGCAGACCAACACCCTCCCCCCCCCCACCCCTCCAATGACCCAGCCATCCATCCAAAATGCAGTCAACCGAATGTAATCACAGTGGCCACTTGTATTGATAATGGATATTTCTTTATAATTATTTGTATCTCATATTAACAGCGTCGAAGTATGGACGCGATTAGAACTGGAAGATAACTAAATCATATTACGGAACACTTTTGCTTAATATCTCCTGATATAATTATCTGTACTGAAACTGTCAAATAGGTAACTAACTTTATTAGCTTGTTCTTGTAGAAATGATAATTTATTCTTACACAGTTGCCCCATGTACTGCATTAGCTATTTCATTTAACCTCCTGTGGGGCACATTCTCACTTCTGGACTGGCACATGGCAATTTTTTTCATATGGTTCAGATGCAATCTCTGGTTGACGCAACTGCTAATACATTCTCGCTCTTGCAGATGACCACGAACTGACCCCAGATTAAGGCAGCTATCGGCATGTCAGATCCGTATCGAAATGTTATTAGAAACAGTAAATGGATGCTAAGTTGCAATTTTCCCATCAAGGTTGAGTCAAGTAGCGTCTGGTAACCAGCCGTGGTCTCCACCTCATGGTATATGGTCTCCCCTTGTATCATGAATATACATGTCATTATGTTCCTAACTCAATACAAACGAAGTAGTTTTTTTCTTCCAAAGTTAGCGTAGTGACCTATAGGACCACGGACAGCTTGAACGCCTTTACCCGAAAGCTCGGTGCGATTTGCATAATCCGAATTGTAAATTCATCATTACAGGACGACAAGCGTGGCTGTGGGGGGCTGTGGCGTTAAACGCATTGTTTAGTGTGGCCTCTTTAGAAGGATTCATGTGAATGATTGAGCCTTTTTCATCAAGTAACGTATGCCATCAGCTGCTACTATGTGCCTTCTCTCTAAGGTTCATAGTATGATATATACAAAGTATGCATTGCCTGTGCATAATTAATATATCTGATGTACAACATTGACAGTGACAACATCAGTTTTGTTCTGTCCTTTTTGCGCACGTGCTAACTAGTTATTGGAGCTGTTCATACATTACTGAGGCCTATTAACCAACAGGTAAAATAAGCTTTATTCAGCAAAAAATAATAAACCGTGAACCTTATACCGGCGCAAAGAAAATAACACGATATACACGCAGCTGGCGGTAACACAACACGGGGTTAATCGATCAAAGTTAATGAGGGCAGCATATAACAGTATGCTGGTTGCAGTCGGACGAGTTCCTCCCTTGCTGTTGATAATGTGAGCTCCAAAAATGGCTAAGGCTGAGGCAAAAATGCTAATCGTGTTTGATTAATAACAAAAGACCCCTGTTAATCGAGTAATTACATAACAATCCTGATAATCTAGTGGACAACTAGAGTAACGATATTATCCTGATCCTAACGAGGATCGTGAATGAAAAACACCCAGAAAACCCGGTAGATCGTCAGAGCAACAAATTCAGTTATATCTTGTGGCTGATGCTAATATTCTACTAGTGTCCAGCAGATGAGAGACCCAGACAACATGACAGATACATGAAATACCGGGATAGTCTGAACCAGTCCGGTTTCTTCCCATCTATTCATCGTATTCCGTCGAATGCAACACATGACTGGTTCTGTCGTTCTTGTTGACCTCATTGTAAATTTGGTACGTCAGATGCAACTTACAATATGCAATGTTATAGAAGCCACTCATCAAAGTGAATAAAATAATTAACAGCGATGTTGTGAATAGTAAACATCACTTTCCAAATATCATCAGGTAAACATCGCGGCACAATATGAGGGTGAACTTTACAAAAGATTTTATTAGACCTCATTGTCTTCTATCTGCAAGAACAAAACGAATGAAATAATTATTTGAAACCTACACATGACTTATTTTTTTGTGCGAATGCTGGGCGTTATTGCCCAATGTTTACATATGACATACGATGTTAGCCAGGCTAACTATCTAGGTAGAAAGCCGGATGCGATACAACAAACTATCGAGTCGTTGTGTTCTAATTTAGGAACACATTGACTTGATGTAAATGCTAATACACACCATCTCCAACCCAGACCCCCCTGGCTCCATTAGGTTCAGGGAACAACTCAGCTGAATTAGTTAGGCTAGCCTTGTAAGTATGTTATTACAACCCTCAAAGGATTTCACAGAATCAAAGGTTGAACAAAATCAAATAGCAACTGGCCGGGATCTGCACGACACGAAACGTCGTTCCCGCTCGTGTCTTGTTAGATAATCATAAAATCATGCGTAATATACTTCTTAGTGAGAGAGGGACATTGATAAGGCAATAATGTTACTAAGCGCATAGTTACCCAACTCAAATGATATATCTTGTAAATGTTAATACTATCTCACAGTGAAGTAGCTAATCAAATAGACTGTTCAGGCCCATATATGTAAAGAGGTTACATAGCAAGCTGCTTGGCAACGACACCTTGGAAACAAAAAATCTTAAGTTTTCAGACATTGAGATACTACGCTTAAAATACATCCTTAATTTGCCTGTCGCCATCGGCATTGTCGGAAAATACACTTCCTGTTCGTCGGTCTCATTTTTCCGCAACTTTTATTAGTAGAGAATCTAGCATTACTTGGGTCACAAAACATTTAACCACCTTTTGTTTTATGCAATTATTGCAAGAACCTTTACAGAAACAAGTAATGATTGATCCGAGGGCGTGCGCCGTACCTGCAGGAGGTCGATACGAATCCGTTTGAAGCTTGCGACATGTCTCCCAAAGTAACTGCGACAGGGTAATTTAGGGCGCTTTTGGATTAAAAGGAATGTTAATGGTATTGTGTTGAATGCAGTCACGTAATTCACATCTTCATCTTAACGTCGTTAAGCCAATGCTTCAGTGGCACCGCTGGTGTATTGATTGTCCCAATGTAGTATCGAGTTGTTAGGGTATATAAGGGTAAGGGCTTGATGTAAGTTGGTTGTCTTTAAGGGGTAGTGTCTGGATCCGGGTTGTCGGGGAATATAAGGCCGGTTAACTGTCTGCTAGAGATGACGACTGAATCAACACGTCTTATAGGACGTGCCTCACAAGTTCAAACTAATTAACACAAAAAGCACACGTTAGTTGACGGTTTTGTTCCAATGGATATGTATTGATAGAGCTGATAGGATACTCGAAACACCAGTCATTGAGGTTCCTTGGGGGACGCCATTGATCATTTCAACGTTTGTTGCATGCATTGTACGCAATCAAGAATTACATGTTACCTGCTGTCAGAGCATCACATGCTTCTTGGATTGCATGTTACCTGCTGCCAGAACATTACATGCTTCTTGGATTACATGTTACGTGCTATAAGAAGATTACATGCTTCTTGAATTACATGTTACCGGACGTCAGAACATTACATTCTTCTTGGATTACATGTTATCGGCTGTCAGAACATTACATGCTTCTTTGATAACATATTATCTGCGGTCAGAACATTACATGCTTCTTGGATTACAAGTTACCTGCTGTCAGAACATTACATGCTACTGTGATTACATGCTATCTGCTGCCAGAATATGTGATCATGGTCCTGCCTCTACCATGCAGTCATCTGACACATCTCCATCTACCACTGCACGTCACAATTACAAGGTGTTTAATGTATTTTTATCTATATTCGTCACCATAAATCTTAGTTGGTATGCATCAGAGCATTTGTCTTCTGCACAATTGTTTGTAGAGTAAGACATTAATAATGCCCTTCAGACATTGATCCAATCAACATTCACTCGAGCATCTGAACCATGCCCCGTGCTAATTGTTGATAGTTTAATTACTGCAACCATAGAAGGTTATTCAACCCAGCCAATTCTTGATGGTTGTTCTATGTACAAACAGCTAATTCAGGCTGGTGATGCGACCATTGGAGTAAGCTTTTGCAAATGAAACAAGTTGTGTACTTTTATGTTCACTCAGACAGTAGAGATGGCACCAGGGTTCCTTGGCATGGGCTTCATTTACCAATCAAACACATTATTCATGCAATTGAATAAAAGTCTTGAGCAGTAATTCACTCTGTTTGAAGGCGATATGGGTTATAAATAGATTATGATCTGCATTACATCCATGGTGAGTCATCACTGACGTGACGCACACAAGGTAGACAAACAATTCCTCGCAAACTCAAAAAGCAATGGTTTAATGCATGGGAAGGAAGCAAAATGACCGCGAGTATTGCATTAGTACATTTTTCAAATATGGCTTGCGGTCAAGTGTATGAACAGCGTCTTAGTATGGACATTATGTGTATGACCTATTGGAAAAAAACAGCGTCTTAGTATGGACATTATGTGTATGACCTATTGGAAAAACAGCGGCCTAGTATGGACATGATGTGTATGACCTATTGAACGAACAGTGTGTTAATATGGACAGGATGTGTATCATCTATTGGATGAACAGCGTCTTAGTATGGACTTGATGTGTATGACCTATTGCGTGATAAAGAAAATATCCGAGTGCTACCATATATTCTAGAGCACTTAGAACCTAGGTTCACTATGTACATCATGTTACCTTAGCCCTGTTAACTAATGTACGGACTTCCTTCCAAGCGAATGTGACCTTTATTACCTAATGCATATTTTATCGTGCACTTTCTCTCTCAAACACCAGTTTATCATCAGATTACGGTCCCCTTTCTGTATAACAGGCTTACGTTACCCTGGCTGTGTAGGATTTCAATCCAAAAGGGTTGATCAGCTATTATCTTCACTTCAAGGTTGAACAGCAGATGAGTGTCAAATTGCCTTTGGCAACCGCCATGATCGTCGGCGAGAGCCCAATGTCGGTCTGTTTTTATCTGGTCAAAGCTATTCTCAATACTCACAATGCATTGCTCCTGACGAAAACTAACCTCAACAACCATGCTGCACTGACCCATCAACTGGAACCAAAACACCACGTTGCCCTTATCAAAGTTCACATAAACACGTGGTAAAGCTGCATGATCGACTATATAAGGAAGTTGTTTATCTGGAACGACACGCCCATATCGAATTAAGCTCATTCAATATGGGATGAGATTGCATGCTTCATTCCCTACCATCACTCATACCTACATGGGATGGAATTTCCGTGGCCTCGTTTATTTATCAGTACCTTACAATGTTGCTTCGTTGAGTGAGTGAGAAGAATCTTATTAAGGAAATAATTAATTCAGCTCTAAATATATTTACTTCTTTTGCAATATATTCATATAGGTGATGCAAACCAGTTAAACCCTTTCAAATAATGTATGGGCTACCTTGAATGCCGCCATCACAATACTTTCGCGGACACTCCCATGGTAATATTAGATAAAGGCGACCAATTTGCAAAATTGTTTAGTGTTACCCTGGTCGGGATAAATATAGAATTGCCATAGAAAGGCCGAGATCTCCGCGTCATGGAATGTGGTTCCCGCTCATATTATGTTAAGTAATTACGCCAACACATGATACATAGTTCTTTGTGTGAGAGATACATTCAAATAGTAATGATGTGACTATCTTATATTAAGTCAACATAAAGCCATAGAGCATCGCGCTGATGATGATGAAAATAATAGCTTGACTGTTGAATCTATTGCTTTTCTGTCGTACGTCAGGGGTGGTTATTAGGATACAGACAGACAATGGTGATACAATATCCAACTGTACCCATGCTTCTGGTTAAAATGACTCTCTTCATCCATGAATCTTTTCACACTGTAACGATTTATAGCGCGCTGTCCAGTGCCGGCGCATGTCAGTGGAACAGCATGCGTGTATGAGTGTGGTCAGGTAGAGGCATTTGACACAGGGCCTCAAAGATCTACCAAGGTTTTATTTGCATTCTTAAATGAACAACGCTGTCAGTCTGGGCGTAGCTAAATGATCTTTGGATAATCGTCAGGCAGATTTCTTTATCATACTGATATCACGGGGGGCGTATAAAGCTCAAATGTTGGGTTTCAAGGTAACAATATAACGACGGGGGTAATACGATTCCGATTGATATCGAATCATATTAACCGCCAGATCAGTTCCATGTGATGGGAGGTTAATCTAATTGCCTTAAGTATTAACACATGTTTAATATATAAGAAGCATTTTGGACGCACCTGAGAGGTTCCTGTTGCTTTATAATACGTTCTCATACTGTTCATACAAACAAAACGATTTGCAATGTGCCTGTCACTATATGCAGTTAAAGTAACACGTTATGATCCATACTTAACCAAAAAAATTATGCCGTTTTTGCCGCACGTAAAAGAGGATGCCATGAATCAGTAGGGGGAATGTCGCAAGTCCCTAAAAGTGACCGTGAGAGAAAGATTGAGGGTGTATATGTATAAAGTGGCAGATATAGTGCACATTTATCAACATGAAAATTAGGCGTACATTGCACCCGTGTTTGTTAGAAATGAAATGATAGAGTAGATAGCATAAATGCGTGCAATTCCGGTATCTCGTGACTAAGCAAGCTCAATTGCATACCTTGTCATGACCGCAAAAATGCATGCGTGGAGTGGTTTATGATAGTCAGAGCCGTTGCATTAACGACGAAAATATTCAATGTGCTGATGTGACCGCCGCAAGGCAGCGATTATGTTTACCGCTAGAATAATATTAGTCAAATTGTATGCACTGTAGCGGCTGAGTGAATAGAAGGTCCCGTTAGATAGACTGGACTTGTAGAGGTTACATTGTTAGTCATGCAGTGTTTGTAGGAGAGATGTGCTTATGCTACAAATACATTGACGAGTCAGTATGAACAATTAATGCTAACATTATCGCTCCCAACCGATATAAACGTTGCACATTATTGATTTATATGACGGTTATGGTAACTAGTCAATGGAATACTGGTATCCTGGAGGGGCAATAATGCTCAAATTATGCTCGAATCACTCGAGTTATTTGTTCATATCAATATACAGTCTTGTTTCGTGCGATGGATGTGTATTATTAGCCCAGGCCAATTGTGCGGCATGACTTCAGGAGTAATTGAGTGCATGCGATTCGTGAGCATGCGCTGAGGATGGTTCAGTGTTTTGTGATTTCAGACCTACAAAGGATTTTTGGTGTCAAATAATATCAATTCCGATCAGTGATGATCATAGACCCTGATGGCTGAGGTGTAGAAGCAATTGTCTTATAAAAACAAGCCTGAACACTCAACCAACTTGTTTAAAACCTTTCCTTGAACACTGGATATACATGCTTTATAAAGTGTATGATGGAGTCTTTCAATGCCTATATCAAATGTGAGTTCCCACGTTTTTTGATGCAATAACATCGTGCTTTGACAGCGTACCGCTTGCTTCTATTGTGAAATGCTGCCTCTATGAAACATTTCATAACTGCTGCGTTTGTCAACATTTACACAATATACGTCTAGTCACTATGCTCTACAATTCGCATCATTACCATATACCATATAAGTTATTGCTGCATCTCTATACTTTGGAACGGTTGGGGTACATAGAATATTGATGTTTGGTTTCAGGTAGTTATCAAATCTATATTTATACCGTTTCTTATAACCATGCACTATGCATACTGACATTTGTTCGACCAATCATTCCAGCTGAATCAGATCACTTATTTATTCAACTAAACCACGTAAACTCGTGCAGACTGGCTAGTGATGAGATAATGCATTTTTGTGAGATTACGTGGCTTGTCTTACATTCTTCCGTCTACTCAGACAGTATAAATTGCGCCAAAAGCACCCGGGTCGTTTGCCAAAGACCTCATGAGTAAACCCAATGCCGTATAAAGAAATCTCTTTATGGCCACCTCCTTCCCACCACCACCCAGCAGACCAACACCCTCCCCCCCCACCACCCCTCCAATGACCCAGCCATCCAAAATGCAGTCAACCGAATGTAATCACAGTGGCCACTTGTATTGATAATGGATATTTCTTTATAATTATTTGTATCTCATATTAACAGCGTCGAAGTATGGACGCGATTAGAACTGGAAGATAACTAAATCATATTACGGAACACTTTTGCTTAATATCTCCTGATATAATTATCTGTACTGAAACTGTCAAATAGGTAACTAACTTTATTAGCTTGTTCTTGTAGAAATGATAATTTATTCTTACACAGTTGCCCCATGTACTGCATTAGCTATTTCATTTAACCTCCTGTGGGGCACATTCTCACTTCTGGACTGGCACATGGCAATTTTTTTCATATGGTTCAGATGCAATCTCTGGTTGACGCAACTGCTAATACATTCTCGCTCTTGCAGATGACCACGAACTGACCCCAGATTAAGGCAGCTATCGGCATGTCAGATCCGTATCGAAATGTTATTAGAAACAGTAAATGGATGCTAAGTTGCAATTTTCCCATCAAGGTTGAGTCAAGTAGCGTCTGGTAACCAGCCGTGGTCTCCACCTCATGGTATATGGTCTCCCCTTGTATCATGAATATACATGTCATTATGTTCCTAACTCAATACAAACGAAGTAGTTTTTTTCTTCCAAAGTTAGCGTAGTGACCTATAGGACCACGGACAGCTTGAACGCCTTTACCCGAAAGCTCGGTGCGATTTGCATAATCCGAATTGTAAATTCATCATTACAGGACGACAAGCGTGGCTGTGGGGGGCTGTGGCGTTAAACGCATTGTTTAGTGTGGCCTCTTTAGAAGGATTCATGTGAATGATTGAGCCTTTTTCATCAAGTAACGTATGCCATCAGCTGCTACTATGTGCCTTCTCTCTAAGGTTCATAGTATGATATATACAAAGTATGCATTGCCTGTGCATAATTAATATATCTGATGTACAACATTGACAGTGACAACATCAGTTTTGTTCTGTCCTTTTTGCGCACGTGCTAACTAGTTATTGGAGCTGTTCATACATTACTGAGGCCTATTAACCAACAGGTAAAATAAGCTTTATTCAGCAAAAAATAATAAACCGTGAACCTTATACCGGCGCAAAGAAATAACACGATATACACGCAGCTGGCGGTAACACAACACGGGGTTAATCGATCAAAGTTAATGAGGGCAGCATATAACAGTATGCTGGTTGCAGTCGGACGAGTTCCTCCCTTGCTGTTGATAATGTGAGCTCCAAAAATGGCTAAGGCTGAGGCAAAAATGCTAATCGTGTTTGATTAATAACAAAAGACCCCTGTTAATCGAGTAATTACATAACAATCCTGATAATCTAGTGGACAACTAGAGTAACGATATTATCCTGATCCTAACGAGGATCGTGAATGAAAAACACCCAGAAAACCCGGTAGATCGTCAGAGCAACAAATTCAGTTATATCTTGTGGCTGATGCTAATATTCTACTAGTGTCCAGCAGATGAGAGACCCAGACAACATGACAGATACATGAAATACCGGGATAGTCTGAACCAGTCCGGTTTCTTCCCATCTATTCATCGTATTCCGTCGAATGCAACACATGACTGGTTCTGTCGTTCTTGTTGACCTCATTGTAAATTTGGTACGTCAGATGCAACTTACAATATGCAATGTTATAGAAGCCACTCATCAAAGTGAATAAAATAATTAACAGCGATGTTGTGAATAGTAAACATCACTTTCCAAATATCATCAGGTAAACATCGCGGCACAATATAAGGGTGAACTTTACAAAAGATTTTATTAGACCTCATTGTCTTCTATCTGCAAGAACAAACGAATGAAATAATTATTTGAAACCTACACATGACTTATTTTTTTGTGCGAATGCTGGGCGTTATTGCCCAATGTTTACATATGACATACGATGTTAGCCAGGCTAACTATCTAGGTAGAAAGCCGGATGCGATACAACAAACTATCGAGTCGTTGTGTTCTAATTGAGGAACACATTGACTTGATGTAAATGCTAATACACACCATCTCCAACCCAGACCCCCCTGGCTCCATTAGGTTCAGGGAACAACTCAGCTGAATTAGTTAGGCTAGCCTTGTAAGTATGTTATTACAACCCTCAAAGGATTTCACAGAATCAAAGGTTGAACAAAATCAAATAGCAACTGGCCGGGATCTGCACGACACGAAACGTCGTTCCCGCTCGTGTCTTGTTAGATAATCATAAAATCATGCGTAATATACTTCTTAGTGAGAGAGGGACATTGATAAGGCAATAATGTTACTAAGCGCATAGTTACCCAACTCAAATGATATATCTTGTAAATGTTAATACTATCTCACAGTGAAGTAGCTAATCAAATAGACTGTTCAGGCCCATATATGTAAAGAGGTTACATAGCAAGCTGCTTGGCAACGACACCTTGGAAACAAAAAATCTTAAGTTTTCAGACATTGAGATACTACGCTTAAAATACATCCTTAATTTGCCTGTCGCCATCGGCATTGTCGGAAAATACACTTCCTGTTCGTCGGTCTCATTTTTCCGCAACTTTTATTAGTAGAGAATCTAGCATTACTTGGGTCACAAAACATTTAACCACCTTTTGTTTTATGCAATTATTGCAAGAACCTTTACAGAAACAAGTAATGATTGATCCGAGGGCGGTGCGCCGTACCTGCAGGAGGTCGATACGAATCCGTTTGAAGCTTGCGACATGTCTCCCAAAGTAACTGCGACAGGGTAATTTAGGGCGCTTTTGGATTAAAAGGAATGTTAATGGTATTGTGTTGAATGCAGTCACGTAATTCACATCTTCATCTTAACGTCGTTAAGCCAATGCTTCAGTGGCACCGCTGGTGTATTGATTGTCCCAATGTAGTATCGAGTTGTTAGGGTATATAAGGGTAAGGGCTTGATGTAAGTTGGTTGTCTTTAAGGGGTAGTGTCTGGATCCGGGTTGTCGGGGAATATAAGGCCGGTTAACTGTCTGCTAGAGATGACGACTGAATCAACACGTCTTATAGGACGTGCCTCACAAGTTCAAACTAATTAACACAAAAAGCACACGTTAGTTGACGGTTTTGTTCCAATGGATATGTATTGATAGAGCTGATAGGATACTCGAAACACCAGTCATTGAGGTTCCTTGGGGGACGCCATTGATCATTTCAACGTTTGTTGCATGCATTGTACGCAATCAAGAATTACATGTTACCTGCTGTCAGAGCATCACATGCTTCTTGGATTGCATGTTACCTGCTGCCAGAACATTACATGCTTCTTGGATTACATGTTACGTGCTATAAGAAGATTACATGCTTCTTGAATTACATGTTACCGGACGTCAGAACATTACATTCTTCTTGGATTACATGTTATCGGCTGTCAGAACATTACATGCTTCTTTGATAACATATTATCTGCGGTCAGAACATTACATGCTTCTTGGATTACAAGTTACCTGCTGTCAGAACATTACATGCTACTGTGATTACATGCTATCTGCTGCCAGAATATGTGATCATGGTCCTGCCTCTACCATGCAGTCATCTGACACATCTCCATCTACCACTGCACGTCACAATTACAAGGTGTTTAATGTATTTTTATCTATATTCGTCACCATAAATCTTAGTTGGTATGCATCAGAGCATTTGTCTTCTGCACAATTGTTTGTAGAGTAAGACATTAATAATGCCCTTCAGACATTGATCCAATCAACATTCACTCGAGCATCTGAACCATGCCCCGTGCTAATTGTTGATAGTTTAATTACTGCAACCATAGAAGGTTATTCAACCCAGCCAATTCTTGATGGTTGTTCTATGTACAAACAGCTAATTCAGGCTGGTGATGCGACCATTGGAGTAAGCTTTTGCAAATGAAACAAGTTGTGTACTTTTATGTTCACTCAGACAGTAGAGATGGCACCAGGGTTCCTTGGCATGGGCTTCATTTACCAATCAAACACATTATTCATGCAATTGAATAAAAGTCTTGAGCAGTAATTCACTCTGTTTGAAGGCGATATGGGTTATAAATAGATTATGATCTGCATTACATCCATGGTGAGTCATCACTGACGTGACGCACACAAGGTAGACAAACAATTCCTCGCAAACTCAAAAAGCAATGGTTTAATGCATGGGAAGGAAGCAAAATGACCGCGAGTATTGCATTAGTACATTTTTCAAATATGGCTTGCGGTCAAGTGTATGAACAGCGTCTTAGTATGGACATTATGTGTATGACCTATTGGAAAAACAGCGTCTTAGTATGGACATTATGTGTATGACCTATTGGAAAAAAACAGCGGCCTAGTATGGACATGATGTGTATGACCTATTGAACGAACAGTGTGTTAATATGGACAGGATGTGTATCATCTATTGGATGAACAGCGTCTTAGTATGGACTTGATGTGTATGACCTATTGCGTGATAAAGAAAATATCCGAGTGCTACCATATATTCTAGAGCACTTAGAACCTAGGTTCACTATGTACATCATGTTACCTTAGCCCTGTTAACTAATGTACGGACTTCCTTCCAAGCGAATGTGACCTTTATTACCTAATGCATATATTTTATCGTGCACTTTCTCTCTCAAACACCAGTTTATCATCAGATTACGGTCCCCTTTCTGTATAACAGGCTTACGTTACCCTGGCTGTGTAGGATTTCAATCCAAAAGGGTTGATCAGCTATTATCTTCACTTCAAGGTTGAACAGCAGATGAGTGTCAAATTGCCTTTGGCAACCGCCATGATCGTCGGCGAGAGCCCAATGTCGGTCTGTTTTTATCTGGTCAAAGCTATTCTCAATACTCACAATGCATTGCTCCTGACGAAAACTAACCTCAACAACCATGCTGCACTGACCCATCAACTGGAACCAAAACACCACGTTGCCCTTATCAAAGTTCACATAAACACGTGGTAAAGCTGCATGATCGACTATATAAGGAAGTTGTTTATCTGGAACGACACGCCCATATCGAATTAAGCTCATTCAATATGGGATGAGATTGCATGCTTCATTCCCTACCATCACTCATACCTACATGGGATGGAATTTCCGTGGCCTCGTTTATTTATCAGTACCTTACAATGTTGCTTCGTTGAGTGAGTGAGAAGAATCTTATTAAGGAAATAATTAATTCAGCTCTAAATATATTTACTTCTTTTGCAATATATTCATATAGGTGATGCAAACCAGTTAAACCCTTTCAAATAATGTATGGGCTACCTTGAATGCCGCCATCACAATACTTTCGCGGACACTCCCATGGTAATATTAGATAAAGGCGACCAATTTGCAAAATTGTTTAGTGTTACCCTGGTCGGGATAAATATAGAATTGCCATAGAAAGGCCGAGATCTCCGCGTCATGGAATGTGGTTCCCGCTCATATTATGTTAAGTAATTACGCCAACACATGATACATAGTTCTTTGTGTGAGAGATACATTCAAATAGTAATGATGTGACTATCTTATATTAAGTCAACATAAAGCCATAGAGCATCGCGCTGATGATGATGAAAATAATAGCTTGACTGTTGAATCTATTGCTTTTCTGTCGTACGTCAGGGGTGGTTATTAGGATACAGACAGACAATGGTGATACAATATCCAACTGTACCCATGCTTCTGGTTAAAATGACTCTCTTCATCCATGAATCTTTTCACACTGTAACGAATTTATAGCGCGCTGTCCAGTGCCGGCGCATGTCAGTGGAACAGCATGCGTGTATGAGTGTGGTCAGGTAGAGGCATTTGACACAGGGCCTCAAAGATCTACCAAGGTTTTATTTGCATTCTTAAATGAACAACGCTGTCAGTCTGGGCGTAGCTAAATGATCTTTGGATAATCGTCAGGCAGATTTCTTTATCATACTGATATCACGGGGGGGCGTATAAAGCTCAAATGTTGGGTTTCAAGGTAACAATATAACGACGGGGGTAATACGATTCCGATTGATATCGAATCATATTAACCGCCAGATCAGTTCCATGTGATGGAGGTTAATCTAATTGCCTTAAGTATTAACACATGTTTAATATATAAGAAGCATTTTGGACGCACCTGAGAGGTTCCTGTTGCTTTATAATACGTTCTCATACTGTTCATACAAACAAAACGATTTGCAATGTGCCTGTCACTATATGCAGTTAAAGTAACACGTTATGATCCATACTTAACCAAAAAATTATGCCGTTTTTGCCGCACGTAAAAGAGGATGCCATGAATCAGTAGGGGGAATGTCGCAAGTCCCTAAAAGTGACCGTGAGAGAAAGATTGAGGGTGTATATGTATAAAGTGGCAGATATAGTGCACATTTATCAACATGAAAAATTGAAAAGGCGTACATTGCACCCGTGTTTGTTAGAAATGAAATGATAGAGTAGATAGCATAAATGCGTGCAATTCCGGTATCTCGTGACTAAGCAAGCTCAATTGCATACCTTGTCATGACCGCAAAAATGCATGCGTGGAGTGGTTTATGATAGTCAGAGCCGTTGCATTAACGACGAAAATATTCAATGTGCTGATGTGACCGCCGCAAGGCAGCGATTATGTTTACCGCTAGAATAATATTAGTCAAATTGTATGCACTGTAGCGGCTGAGTGAATAGAAGGTCCCGTTAGATAGACTGGACTTGTAGAGGTTACATTGTTAGTCATGCAGTGTTTGTAGGAGAGATGTGCTTATGCTACAAATACATTGACGAGTCAGTATGAACAATTAATGCTAACATTATCGCTCCCAACCGATATAAACGTTGCACATTATTGATTTATATGACGGTTATGGTAACTAGTCAATGGAATACTGGTATCCTGGAGGGGCAATAATGCTCAAATTATGCTCGAATCACTCGAGTTATTTGTTCATATCAATATACAGTCTTGTTTCGTGCGATGGATGTGTATTATTAGCCCAGGCCAATTGTGCGGCATGACTTCAGGAGTAATTGAGTGCATGCGATTCGTGAGCATGCGCTGAGGATGGTTCAGTGTTTTGTGATTTCAGACCTACAAAGGATTTTTGGTGTCAAATAATATCAATTCCGATCAGTGATGATCATAGACCCTGATGGCTGAGGTGTAGAAGCAATTGTCTTATAAAAACAAGCCTGAACACTCAACCAACTTGTTTAAAACCTTTCCTTGAACACTGGATATACATGCTTTATAAAGTGTATGATGGAGTCTTTCAATGCCTATATCAAATGTGAGTTCCCACGTTTTTTGATGCAATAACATCGTGCTTTGACAGCGTACCGCTTGCTTCTATTGTGAAATGCTGCCTCTATGAAACATTTCATAACTGCTGCGTTTGTCAACATTTACACAATATACGTCTAGTCACTATGCTCTACAATTCGCATCATTACCATATACCATATAAGTTATTGCTGCATCTCTATACTTTGGAACGGTTGGGGTACATAGAATATTGATGTTTGGTTTCAGGTAGTTATCAAATCTATATTTATACCGTTTCTTATAACCATGCACTATGCATACTGACATTTGTTTGACCAATCATTCCAGCTGAATCAGATCACTTATTTATTCAACTAAACCACGTACACAACTCGTGCAGACTGGCTAGTGATGAGATCATGCATTTTTGTGAGATTACGTGGCTTGTCTTACATTCTTCCGTCTACTCAGACAGTATAAATTGCGCCAAAAAGCACCCGGGTCGTTTGCCAAAGACCTCATGAGTAAACCCAATGCCGTATAAAGAAATCTCTTTATGGCCACCTCCTTCCCACCACCACCCAGCAGACCAACACCCTCCCCCCCCCCCACCCCTCCAATGACCCAGCCATCCAAAATGCAGTCAACCGAATGTAATCACAGTGGCCACTTGTATTGATAATGGATATTTCTTTATAATTATTTGTATCTCATATTAACAGCGTCGAAGTATGGACGCGATTAGAACTGGAAGATAACTAAATCATATTACGGAACACTTTTGCTTAATATCTCCTGATATAATTATCTGTACTGAAACTGTCAAATAGGTAACTAACTTTATTAGCTTGTTCTTGTAGAAATGATAATTTATTCTTACACAGTTGCCCCATGTACTGCATTAGCTATTTCATTTAACCTCCTGTGGGGCACATTCTCACTTCTGGACTGGCACATGGCAATTTTTTTCATATGGTTCAGATGCAATCTCTGGTTGACGCAACTGCTAATACATTCTCTCTCTTGCAGATGACCACGAACTGACCCCAGATTAAGGCAGCTATCGGCATGTCAGATCCGTATTGAAATGTTATTAGAAACAGTAAATGGATGCTAAGTTGCAATTTTCCCATCAAGGTTGAGTCAAGTAGCGTCTGGTAACCAGCCGTGGTCTCCACCTCATGGTATATGGTCTCCCCTTGTATCATGAATATACATGTCATTATGTTCCTAACTCAATACAAACGAAGTAGTTTTTTTCTTCCAAAGTTAGCGTAGTGACCTATAGGACCACGGACAGCTTGAACGCCTTTACCCGAAAGCTCGGTGCGATTTGCATAATCCGAATTGTAAATTCATCATTACAGGACGACAAGCGTGGCTGTGGGGGGCTGTGGCGTTAAACGCATTGTTTAGTGTGGCCTCTTTAGAAGGCTTCATGTGAATGATTGAGCCTTTTTCATCAAGTAACGTATGCCATCAGCTGCTACTATGTGCCTTCTCTCTAAGGTTCATAGTATGATATATACAAAGTATGCATTGCCTGTGCATAATTAATATATCTGATGTACAACATTGACAGTGACAACATCAGTTTTGTTCTGTCCTTTTTGCGCACGTGCTAACTAGTTATTGGAGCTGTTCATACATTACTGAGGCCTATTAACCAACAGGTAAAATAAGCGTTATTCAGCAAAAAATAATAAACCGTGAACCTTATACCGGCGCAAAGAAATAACACGATATACACGCAGCTGGCGGTAACACAACACGGGGTTAATCGATCAAAGTTAATGAGGGCAGCATATAACAGTATGCTGGTTGCAGTCGGACGAGTTCCTCCCTTGCTGTTGATAATGTGAGCTCCAAAAAATGGCGACAAGCTGAGGCAAAAATGCTAATCGTGTTTGATTAATAACAAAAGACCCCTGTTAATCGAGTAATTACATAACAATCCTGATAATCTAGTGGACAACTAGAGTAACGATATTATCCTGATCCTAACGAGGATCGTGAATGAAAAAACACCCAGAAAACCCGGTAGATCGTCAGAGCAACAAATTCAGTTATATCTTGTGGCTGATGCTAATATTCTACTAGTGTCCAGCAGATGAGAGACCTAGACAACATGACAGATACATGAAATACCGGGATAGTCTGAACCAGTCCGGTTTCTTCCCATCTATTCATCGTATTCCGTCGAATGCAACACATGACTGGTTCTGTCGTTCTTGTTGACCTCATTGTAAATTTGGTACGTCAGATGCAACTTACAATATGCAATGTTATAGAAGCCACTCATCAAAGTGAATAAAATAATTAACAGCGATGTTGTGAATAGTAAACATCACTTTTCAAATATCATCAGGTAAACATCGCGGCACAATATAAGGGTGAACTTTACAAAAGATTTTATTAGACCTCATTGTCTTCTATCTGCAAGAACAAACGAATGAAATAATTATTTGAAACCTACACATGACTTATTTTTTTTTGTGCGAATGCTGGGCGTTATTGCCCAATGTTTACATATGACTCGTGTCTTGTTAGATAATCATAAAATCATGCGTAATATACTTCTTAGTGAGAGAGGGACATTGATAAGGCAATAATGTTACTAAGCGCATAGTTACCCAACTCAAATGATATATCTTGTAAATGTTAATACTATCTCACAGTGAAGTAGCTAATCAAATAGACTGTTCAGGCCCATATATGTAAAGAGGTTACATAGCAAGCTGCTTGGCAACGGCACCTTGGAAACAAAAAATCTTAACTTTTCAGACATTGAGATACTACGCTTAAAATACATCCTTAATTTGCCTGTCGCCATCGGCATTGTCGGAAAATACACTTCCTGTTCGTCGGTCTCATTTTTCCGCAACTTTTATTAGTAGAGAATCTAGCATTACTTGGGTCACAAAACATTTAACCACCTTTTGTTTTATGCAATTATTGCAAGAACCTTTACAGAAACAAGTAATGATTGATCCGAGGGCGGTGCGCCGTACCTGCAGGAGGTCGATACGAATCCGTTTGAAGCTTGCGACATGTCTCCCAAAGTAACTGCGACAGGGTAATTTAGGGCGCTTTTGGATTAAAAGGAATGTTAATGGTATTGTGTTGAATGCAGTCACGTAATTCACATCTTCATCTTAACGTCGTTAAGCCAATGCTTCAGTGGCACCGCTGGTGTATTGATTGTCCCAATGTAGTATCGAGTTGTTAGGGTATATAAGGGTAAGGGCTTGATGTAAGTTGGTTGTCTTTAAGGGGTAGTGTCTGGATCTGGGTTGTCGGGGAATATAAGGCCGGTTAACTGTCTGCTAGAGATGACGACTGAATCAAACACGTCTTATAGGACGTGCCTCACAAGTTCAAACTAATTAACACAAAAAGCACACGTTAGTTGACGGTTTTGTTCCAATGGATATGTATTGATAGAGCTGATAGGATACTCGAAACACCAGTCATTGAGGTTCCTTGGGGGACGCCATTGATCATTTCAACGTTTGTTGCATGCATTGTACGCAATCAAGAATTACATGTTACCTGCTGTCAGAGCATCACATGCTTCTTGGATTGCATGTTACCTGCTGCCAGAACATTACATGCTTCTTGGATTACATGTTACGTGCTATAAGAAGATTACATGCTTCTTGAATTACATGTTACCGGACGTCAGAACATTACATTCTTCTTGGATTACATGTTATCAGCTGTCAGAACATTACATGCTTCTTGGATTACAAGTTACCTGCTGTCAGAACATTACATGCTTCTTGGATTACAAGTTACCTGCTGTCAGAACATTACATGCTACTGTGATTACATGCTATCTGCTGCCAGAATATGTGATCATGGTCCTGTCTCTACCATGCAGTCATCTGACACATCTCCATCTACCACTGCACGTCACAATTACAAGGTGTTTAATGTATTTTTATCTATATTCGTCACCATAAATCTTAGTTGGTATGCATCAGAGCATTTGTCTTCTGCACAATTGTTTGTAGAGTAAGACATTAATAATGACCTTCAGACATTGATCCAATCAACATTCACTCGAGCATCTGAACCATGCCCCGTGCTAATTGTTGATAGTTTAATTACTGCAACCATAGAAGGTTATTCAACCCAGCCAATTCTTGATGGTTGTTCTATGTACAAACAGCTAATTCAGGCTGGTGATGCGACCATTGGAGTAAGCTTTTGCAAATGAAACAAGTTGTGTACTTTTATGTTCACTCAGACAGTAGAGATGGCGCCAGGGTTCCTTGGCATGGGCTTCATTTACCAATCAAACACATTATTCATGCAATTGAATAAAAGTCTTGAGCAGTAATTCACTCTGTTTGAAGGCGATATGGGTTATAAATAGATTATGATCTGCATTACATCCATGGTGAGTCATCACTGACGTGACGCACACAAGGTAGACAAACAATTCCTCGCAAACTCAAAAAGCAATGGTTTAATGCATGGGAAGGAAGCAAAATGACCGCGAGTATTGCATTAGTACATTTTTCAAATATGGCTTGCGGTCAAGTGTATGAACAGCGTCTTAGTATGGACATTATGTGTATGACCTATTGGAAAAACAGCGTCTTAGTATGGACATTATGTGTATGACCTATTGGAAAAACAGCGGCCTAGTATGGACATGATGTGTATGACCTATTGAACGAACAGTGTGTTAATATGGACAGGATGTGTATCATCTATTGGATGAACAGCGTCTTAGTATGGACTTGATGTGTATGACCTATTGCGTGATAAAGAAAATATCCGAGTGCTGCCATATATTCTAGAGCACTTAGAACCTAGGTTCACTATGTACATCATGTTACCTTAGCCCTGTTAACTAATGTACGGACTTCCTTCCAAGCGAATGTGACCTTTATTACCTAATGCATATTTTATCGTGCACTTTCTCTCTCAAACACCAGTTTATCATCAGATTACGGTCCCCTTTCTGTATAACAGGCTTACGTTACCCTGGCTGTGTAGGATTTCAATCCAAAAGGGTTGATCTTGATCAGCTATTATCTTCACTTCAAGGTTGAACAGCAGATGAGTGTCAAATTGCCTTTGGCAACCGCCATGATCGTCGGCGAGAGCCCAATGTCGGTCTGTTTTTATCTGGTCAAAGCTATTCTCAATACTCACAATGCATTGCTCCTGACGAAAACTAACCTCAACAACCATGCTGCACTGACCCATCAACTGGAACCAAAACACCACGTTGCCCTTATCAAAGTTCACATAAACACGTGGTAAAGCTGCATGATCGACTATATAAGGAAGTTGTTTATCTGGAACGACACGCCCATATCGAATTAAGCTCATTCAATATGGGATGAGATTGCATGCTTCATTCCCTACCATCACTCATACCTACATGGGATGGAATTTCCGTGGCCTCGTTTATTTATCAGTACCTTACAATGTTGCTTCGTTGAGTGAGTTAGCAGAATCTTATTAAGGAAATAATTAATTCAGCTCTAAATATATTTACTTCTTTTGCAATATATTCATATAGGTGATGCAAACCAGTTAAACCCTTTCAAATAATGTATGGGCTACCTTGAATGCCGCCATCACAATACTTTCGCGGACACTCCCATGGTAATATTAGATAAAGGCGACCAATTTGCAAAATTGTTTAGTGTTACCCTGGTCGGGATAAATATAGAATTGCCATAGAAAGGCCGAGATCTCCGCGTCATGGAATGTGGTTCCCGCTCATATTATGTTAAGTAATTACGCCAACACATGATACATAGTTCTTTGTGTGAGAGATACATTCAAATAGTAATGATGTGACTATCTTATATTAAGTCAACATAAAGCCATAGAGCATCGCGCTGATGATGATGAAAATAATAGCTTGACTGTTGAATCTATTGCTTTTCTATCGTACGTCAGGGGTGGTTATTAGGATACAGACAGACAATGGTGATACAATATCCAACTGTACCCATGCTTCTGGTTAAAATGACTCTCTTCATCCATGAATCTTTTCACACTGTAACGAATTTATAGCGCGCTGTCCAGTGCCGGCGCATGTCAGTGGAACAGCATGCGTGTATGAGTGTGGTCAGGTAGAGGCATTTGACACAGGGCCTCAAAGATCTACCAAGGTTTTATTTGCATTCTTAAATGAACAACGCTGTCAGTCTGGGCGTAGCTAAATGATCTTTGGATAATCGTCAGGCAGATTTCTTTATCATACTGATATCACGGGGGGCGTATAAAGCTCAAATGTTGGGTTTCAAGGTAACAATATAACGACAGGGGTAATACGATTCCGATTGATATCGAATCATATTAACCGCCAGATCAGTTCCATGTGATGGAGGTTAATCTAATTGCCTTAAGTATTAACACATGTTTAATATATAAGAAGCATTTTGGACGCACCTGAGAGGTTCCTGTTGCTTTATAATACGTTCTCATACTGTTCATACAAACAAAACGATTTGCAATGTGCCTGTCACTATATGCAGTTAAAGTAACACGTTATGATCCATACTTAACCAAAAAAATTATGCCGTTTTTGCCGCACGTAAAAGAGGATGCCATGAATCAGTAGGGGGAATGTCGCAAGTCCCTAAAAGTGACCGTGAGAGAAAGATTGAGGGTGTATATGTATAAAGTGGCAGATATAGTGCACATTTATCAACATGAAAATTAGGCGTACATTGCACCCGTGTTTGTTAGAAATGAAATGATAGAGTAGATAGCATAAATGAGTGCCGCTTAATGCAACTCCGGTATCTCGTGACTAAAAAAGCATATCTTACCATGACCGCAAAAATTCATGCGTGGAGTGGTTTATGATAGTCAGAGCTGTTGCATTAACAACGAAAATATTCAATGTGCTGATGTGACCGCCGCAAGGCCGCGATTATGTTTACCGCTTGGATAATATTAATCAAATTGTATGCACTGTAGCGGCTGAGTGAATAGAAGGTCCCGTTAGATGGAATGGACTTGTAGAGGTTACATTAAGCGGTTGGGATAACCCGATTAGCCATGCAGTGTTTGTAGGAGAGATGTGATTATGCTACAAATACATTGACGAGTCAGTATGAACAATTAATGCTAACATTATCGCTCCCAACCGATATAAACGTTGCACATTATCGATTTATATGACGGTTATGGTAACTAGTCAATGGAATACTTGTATCCTGGAGGGGCAATAATGCTCAAATTATGCTCGAATCACTCGAGATTATTTGTTCATATCAATATACAGTGTTGTTCCGTGCGATGGATGTGTAATATTAGCCCAGGCCAATCGAGTGCATGCGATTCGTGAGCATGCACTGAAGATGGTTCAGTGTTCCGTGATTTCCGACCCACAAAGGCTTTTAGGTATCAAATAATATCAATTGCGATCAGTGATGATCATAGACCCTGATAGCTGAGGTGTAGAAGCAATTGTCATATGAAAACAAGTCTGAACACACAACCTACTTGCATAAAACATTTGCTTGAACACTGGATAAACATGCTTTATAAAGTGTATGATGGAGTCTTTCAATGCCTATATCAAATGTGAGCTCCCTCGTTTTCGGATGCAATAACATCGTGCTTCGACAGCATACCACTTGCTTCCATTGTGAAATGCTGCCTCTATGAAACATTCCATAACTGCTGCGTTTGTCAACATTTACACAATATACATCTAGTCACTATGCTCGACATTTGACATCATTACCATATACCATATAAGTTATTGCTGCATCTCTATACTTTGGAACGGTTGGGATACCTAGAATATTGATGTTTGTTTTCCGGCAGTTATCAAATCTATACTTACACCGTTTATTATAACCATGCACTATGCATACTGACATTTGTTCGACCCATCATTCCAGCTGAATATGATCACGTATTTATTCAACTAAACCACGTAAACCCAATGCCGTATAAAGAAATCTCTTTATGGCCACCTCCTTCCCACCACCACCCAGCAGACCAACACCCTCCCCCCCCCCACCCCTCCAATGACCCAGCCATCCAAAATGCAGTCAACCGGATGTAATCACAGTGGCCACGTGTATTGATAATGGATATTTCTTTATAATTATTTGTATCTCATATTAACAGCGTCGAAGTATGGACGCGATTAGAAATGGAAGATAACTAAATCATATTACGGAACACTTTTGCTTATTATCTCCTAATATACTTATCCGTACTGAAACTGTCAAATAGGTAAGTAACTTTATTATCATGTTCTTGTAGAAATGATAATTTATTCTTACACAATTGCCCCATGTTCTGAATTAGCTATTTAATTTAACCTCCTGTGGGTTATTGTCAGGTTGATGATGTGCACATTCTCACTTCTGGACTGGCACATGGCAAATATTTTCTATGGTTCAGATGCAATCTCTGGTTGACGCAAATACTAACACATACTCTCTCTTGCAGATGACCACGGACTGACCCCAGATTAAGGCAGCTATCGGCATGTCAGATCCGTATCGAAATGTTATTAGAAACAGTAAATGGATGCTAAGTTGCAAGTAGCGTCTGGTAAGCAGCCGTGGTCTCCACCTCATGGTATATGGTCTCCCCTTGTATCATGAATATACATGTCATTATGTTCCTAACTCAATACAAACGAAGTAGTTTTTTTCTTCCAAAGTTAGCGTAGTGACCTATGGGACCACGGACAGCTTGAACGCCTTTACCCGAAAGCTCGGTGCGATTTGCATAATGCGAATTGTAAATTCATCATTACAGGACGACAAGCGTGGCTGCTGGGGGCTGTGGCGTAAAACGCATGGTTTAGTGTGGCCTCTTTAGAAGGCTTCATTGTTAATGATTGAGCCTACATCCATTTTCATTAAGTAATGTATGCCACCATCTGCTACTATGTACCTTACTGAGGCCTATTAACCAACAGGGAAAATAAGCTTTATTCAGCAAAAGATAATAAACCGTGAACCTTATACCAACGGCGCTAAGAAATTACACGATATTCACGCAGCTGGAGGTAACACAAGACGGGATTGATCGATCAAAGTTAATGAGGGCAACATATAACAGTATGCTGGTGGCAGTCGGACGAGTTCCTCCCTTGCTGTTGATAATGTGAGCTCCAAAAATTCCGACAAGCAAAGGCAAAAATGCTAATCGTGTTTGATTAATAACAAAAGACCTCTGTTAATCTAGTAATTACATAACAATCCTGATGATCTAGTGGATAACTAGAGTAACGATAGTATCCTGATCCTAACGAGGATCGTAAATGAAAAACACCCAGAAAACCCGGTAGATCGTCAGAGCAACAAATTCAGTTATATCTTGTGGCTGATGCTAATATTCTAGTAGTGTCAGGCAGATTAGAGACCCAGACAACGTGACAGATACGTGAAATACCTGGATAGTCTGCACCTATCCAGTTTCAACCCATCTAGTCATCGTATTCCGTCGAATGCAACACATGACTGGTTTGGTCGTTCTTGTTGACCTCATTGTATAGTTGGTACGTTAGATGCAGCTTCCAATATGCAGTGGTATAGAAGCCTCGCATTGAAGCGAATAACATAATTAACAGCGATGTTGTGAATAGTAAACATCACTTTCCAAACATCATCAGGTGAATTATCGCAGAACGATGTGAGGGTGAACCTTAAAAAAGATTTTATTTGACCTGATTGTTTTCTATCTGCATTATTTGAAACCTACACATGACTTGATTTTTTGTGCCATTGTTGAACGATATTGCCCAATTTTTATATATGAAATAAGATGTAAGCCAGGCTAACTACCTAGGTAGAGAGCCGGATGCGATACAACAAACTCTAGAGCCATTGTGCTTTAATTGAGTAACACATTTAAATGCTAATACACACCACCTCCCTGCCCCCATTAGGTTCAAGTAACTGAATTAGTTTATGATAGTCTTGCAAGTGTGTTATTACAACTCTCAAAGGATTTCACATCAAGGTTGAACAGAATCTAACTGCAACTGTCCGGGATCTGCACGATATGAAATGTCGTTCCCGCTCGCGTACTGTTATATAATCATAAAATCATGCGTAATATACTTCTAAGTGAGAGAGGGTAATTATGTTATGCTGCTTGGCAACCGCACCTTGGAAACAAAAAAATGTAAAGTTATCAGACTTTCCGATGCTACGCTGAAAATCGATCCTTAATTTGTCTGTCGCCATCTGCATTGTCGGAAATTACACATCCTGTTTGTCGGTCTCATTTTTCCTACAACTTTTATTAGTGGAGAATCTAGCATAACTCGGGTCACAAAACATTGCACCACCTGTTGTGCTATGTACTTATTGCAAGAACCTTTCCAGAGACCAGTAATAATTGATCCGAGGGCGGCGCGCCGTAACTGCAGGAAGTTGATAAGAGTCCATTTGTGCGACATGTCTCTAAATGTAACTGCGACAGGGTAATTTAGGGCGCATTTGGATGAAAAGGTTTATTAATGGACGGTATTGTGTTGAAGGCAGTCACGTAATTCACATCATCTTAACGTTGTTAAGCCAATGCTTCATGGGCACCGCTGGTGTAGAGATTGTCCCAAGGGAGAATCGAGTTGTTAGGGTACATAAGGGTAAGGGCTTGATGTTGGTTGCCTATAAAGGGGTAGTGTCTGGATCCGGGTTGTCAGGGAATATAGGGCCTCTTCGCTGTCAGCTAGAGATGACGACTGAATCACCACGTCTGATTTGACGTGCCTAACAAGTTCAAATTAATGAACGCAAAAAGCAGATGTAAGTTGTCGCCCGTGTTCCAATGAATATGTAATGATAGAGCTGATAGCATTCACGAAACACCAGCCACTGAGGCTTCTTATGGGACGCCATTGATCATTTCAGCGTTTTGTGCATGCATTGTACACTTTCACTCCTCATCATGACAGACGTGGCACCGATTATGAGAAAGATACGCGAAAGTTACAATAACTTCATAAACCGCGCAGTGTTTGTAGAAGAGATGCTCTTATATTGCAAAAACACTTCGTTAGTATTCCATGCGCTATCACTTAGAAAATGCTATCTCGCTTCGTCAGCGCGGTGCGGTGTTAACTGTGCGCATAATTGCTTCAAGTGACCATTATTATAATGACATTGTGTCAAGACTTCACTTCTGATGAGAGACTTAGCTATTGTGCTGCTATCAAGGCCGCATAATAAAGCAATAATTCTTTCGTTTATGGTGACAAAATGTGATACGATTCTCGCTGATAGTGAGTCATATTAACTTACAAAGTGACTTAATGTATTACAGATGCCTCACGAGCAATCAAGGATACACCCAGAGCGAGGATCTTTTTATCTCAAGTAATCAGCCCCGGCTAATCGTATATTGGCACTAAATGGACTGTACGTCGTCACTGAGTTCATCCCGGTACTACATCCGCCTTAGTGTGGCTCGATGTTCAGTGGTACCACATGATACTATCAAGTTTACAACAGTCAAATGACATAGAATAACGATCAGTGAAGATTGTATACCATGTGGCCGGAGGGTGTGGTAGAGACCATTGGTGAAATGTTGCTGTGGCCTCGCTAGACAGCATTTCTTACATCAATACTATCCTTTACACTGAAACTGTACTCCAAAAATTACTTTAACATGTCGTCAAGTCTTCCACTCAGAGTAAAAGCACATATATAATTCATGCTCCTTCATTTATGAATGATATTAAATGCTTCTTGGATTATATGTTACCTGCTGTCAGAATATTACATGCTTCTTGGATTACATGATACCTGCTATCAGAGTATTACATGCTTCTTTTACTACATGGTACTTGCTGTCAGAATATTATATGCTTCCTGGATAACATGGTACCTGCTGTCAGAATATTACATCCTTCTTGGATTACATGTTATCGGCTGTCAGAACATTACATGCTTCTTTGATAACATGTTACCTGCTGTCAGAACATTACATGCTTCTTGGATTACAAGTTACCTGCTGTCATAACATTACATGCTACTGTGATTACATGCTATCTGCTGCCAGAATATGTGATCATGGTCCTGCCTCTATCATGCAGTCATCTGACACATCTCCATCTACCACTGCAAGTCACAATTACAAGGTGTTTAATGTACTTTTATCTTTATTCGTCACCATAAATCTTAGTTGGTATGCATCAGAGTATTTGTCTTCTGCACAATTGTTTGTAGAGTAAGACATTAATAATGACCTTCAGACATTGATCCAATCAACATTCACTCGAGCATCTGAACCATGACCCGTGCTAATTGTTGGTAGTTTAATTACTGCAACCATAGAAGGTTATTCAACCCAGCCAATTCTTGATGGTTGTTCTATGTACAAACAGCTAATTCAGGCTGGTGATGCGACCATTGGAGTAAGCTTTTGCAAATGAAACAAGTTGTGTAATTTCTGTTCACTCAGACAGTAGAGATGGCGCCAGGGTTCCTTGACATGGGCTTCATTTACCAATCAAACACATTATTCATGCAATAGAATAAAAGTCCCAGTCTCTTCAGTGAGCTTGGGAATGAGTAGTAATTCACTCTGTTTATAGGCGATATGGGTTATAAATAGATTACTTCCATGGTGAGTCATCACTGACGTGACGCACACAAGGTAGACAAACAATTCATCGCAAACTCAAAAAGCAATGGTTCAATGCATGGGAAGGAAGCAAAATGACCGCGAGTATTGCATAAGTACATTTTTCAAATATGGCTTGCGGTCTAGAGTATGAACAGCGTCTTAGTATGGACATTATGTGTATGACCTATTGAAAAAACAGCGGCTAAGTATGGACATGATGTGTATGACCTATTGGACGAACAGTGTGTTAATATGGACAGGATGTGTATCATCTATTGGATGAACAGCGTCTTAGTATGGACTTGATGTGTATGACGTATTGAGAGAACAACTTCGTAGTATGGACTTGGTGTGTATGTCGTATTGGATGAACAGCGTCTTAGTATGGACATGATGTGTATGACCTATTGGATGAACAGCGTCTTAGTATGGACTTGATGTGTATGACCTATTGGATGAACAGCGTCTTAGTATGGACTTGACGTGTATGACCTATTGCGTGATAAAGAAAATATCCGAGTGCTACCATATATTGTAGAGCTCTTAGAACCTAGGTTCATTATGTACATCATGTTACCTTAGCCCTGTAAACTAATGTACGGACTTCCTTCCAAGCGAATGTGACCTTTATTACCTAATGCATATTTTATCGCGCACTTTCTCTCTCAAACACCAGTTTATCATCAGATTATGGTCCCCTTTCTGTATAACAGGCTTACGTTACCCTTGCTGTGTAGGATTTCAATCCAAAAGGGTTGATCAGCTATTATCTTCACATCCAGGTAGAACAGCAGATGAGTGTCAAATTGCCTTTGGCAACCGCCATGATCGTCGGCGAGAGCCCAATGTCGGTCTGTTTTTATCTGGTCAAAGCTATTCTCAATACTCACAATGCATTGCTCCTGACGAAAACTAACGAAATTACACATCCTGTTTGTCGGTCTCATTTTTCCTACAACTTTTATTAGTGGAGAATCTAGCATAACTCGGGTCACAAAACATTGCACCACCTGTTGTGCTATGTACTTATTGCAAGAACCTTTCCAGAGACCAGTAATAATTGATCCGAGGGCGGCGCGCCGTAACTGCAGGAAGTTGATAAGAGTCCATTTGTGCGACATGTCTCTAAATGTAACTGCGACAGGGTAATTTAGGGCGCATTTGGATGAAAAGGTTTATTAATGGACGGTATTGTGTTGAAGGCAGTCACGTAATTCACATCATCTTAACGTTGTTAAGCCAATGCTTCATGGGCACCGCTGGTGTAGAGATTGTCCCAAGGGAGAATCGAGTTGTTAGGGTACATAAGGGTAAGGGCTTGATGTTGGTTGCCTATAAAGGGGTAGTGTCTGGATCCGGGTTGTCAGGGAATATAGGGCCTGTTCGCTGTCTGCTAGAGATGACGACTGAATCACCACGTCTGATTTGACGTGCCTAACAAGTTCAAATTAATGAACGCAAAAAGCAGATGTAAGTTGTCGCCCGTGTTCCAATGAATATGTAATGATAGAGCTGATAGCATTCACGAAACACCAGCCACTGAGGCTTCTTATGGGACGCCATTGATCATTTCAGCGTTTTGTGCATGCATTGTACACTTTCACTCCTCATCATGACAGACGTGGCACCGATTATGAGAAAGATACGCGAAAGTTACAATAACTTCATAAACCGCGCAGTGTTTGTAGAAGAGATGCTCTTATATTGCAAACACTTCGTTAGTATTCCATGCGCTATCACTTAGAAAATGCTATCTCGCTTCGTCAGCGCGGTGCGGTGTTAACTGTGCGCATAATTGCTTCAAGTGACCATTATTATAATGACATTGTGTCAAGACTTCACTTCTGATGAGAGACTTAGCTATTGTGCTGCTATCAAGGCCGCATAATAAAGCAATAATTCTTTCGTTTATGGTGACAAAATGTGATACGATTCTCGCTGATAGTGAGTCATATTAACTTACAAAGTGACTTAATGTATTACAGATGCCTCACGAGCAATCAAGGATACACCCAGAGCGAGGATCTTTTTATCTCAAGTAATCAGCCCCGGCTAATCGTATATTGGCACTAAATGGACTGTACGTCGTCACTGAGTTCATCCCGGTACTACATCCGCCTTAGTGTGGCTCGATGTTCAGTGGTACCACATGATACTATCAAGTTTACAACAGTCAAATGACATAGAATAACGATCAGTGAAGATTGTATACCATGTGGCCGGAGGTGTGGTAGAGACCATTGGTGAAATGTTGCTGTGGCCTCGCTAGACAGCATTTCTTACATCAATACTATCCTTTACACTGAAACTGTACTCCAAAAATTACTTTAACATGTCGTCAAGTCTTCCACTCAGAGTAAAAGCACATATATAATTCATGCTCCTTCATTTATGAATGATATTAAATGCTTCTTGGATTATATGTTACCTGCTGTCAGAATATTACATGCTTCTTGGATTACATGATACCTGCTATCAGAGTATTACATGCTTCTTTTACTACATGGTACTTGCTGTCAGAATATTATATGCTTCCTGGATAACATGGTACCTGCTGTCAGAATATTACATCCTTCTTGGATTACATGTTATCGGCTGTCAGAACATTACATGCTTCTTTGATAACATGTTACCTGCTGTCAGAACATTACATGCTTCTTGGATTACAAGTTACCTGCTGTCATAACATTACATGCTACTGTGATTACATGCTATCTGCTGCCAGAATATGTGATCATGGTCCTGCCTCTATCATGCAGTCATCTGACACATCTCCATCTACCACTGCAAGTCACAATTACAAGGTGTTTAATGTACTTTTATCTTTATTCGTCACCATAAATCTTAGTTGGTATGCATCAGAGTATTTGTCTTCTGCACAATTGTTTGTAGAGTAAGACATTAATAATGACCTTCAGACATTGATCCAATCAACATTCACTCGAGCATCTGAACCATGACCCGTGCTAATTGTTGGTAGTTTAATTACTGCAACCATAGAAGGTTATTCAACCCAGCCAATTCTTGATGGTTGTTCTATGTACAAACAGCTAATTCAGGCTGGTGATGCGACCATTGGAGTAAGCTTTTGCAAATGAAACAAGTTGTGTAATTTCTGTTCACTCAGACAGTAGAGATGGCGCCAGGGTTCCTTGACATGGGCTTCATTTACCAATCAAACACATTATTCATGCAATAGAATAAAAGTCCCAGTCTCTTCAGTGAGCTTGGGAATGAGTAGTAATTCACTCTGTTTATAGGCGATATGGGTTATAAATAGATTACTTCCATGGTGAGTCATCACTGACGTGACGCACACAAGGTAGACAAACAATTCATCGCAAACTCAAAAAGCAATGGTTCAATGCATGGGAAGGAAGCAAAATGACCGCGAGTATTGCATAAGTACATTTTTCAAATATGGCTTGCGGTCTAGAGTATGAACAGCGTCTTAGTATGGACATTATGTGTATGACCTATTGGAAAAACAGCGGCTAAGTATGGACATGATGTGTATGACCTATTGGACGAACAGTGTGTTAATATGGACAGGATGTGTATCATCTATTGGATGAACAGCGTCTTAGTATGGACTTGATGTGTATGACGTATTGAGAGAACAACTTCGTAGTATGGACTTGGTGTGTATGTCGTATTGGATGAACAGCGTCTTAGTATGGACATGATGTGTATGACCTATTGGATGAACAGCGTCTTAGTATGGACTTGATGTGTATGACCTATTGGATGAACAGCGTCTTAGTATGGACTTGACGTGTATGACCTATTGCGTGATAAAGAAAATATCCGAGTGCTACCATATATTGTAGAGCTCTTAGAACCTAGGTTCATTATGTACATCATGTTACCTTAGCCCTGTAAACTAATGTACGGACTTCCTTCCAAGCGAATGTGACCTTTATTACCTAATGCATATTTTATCGCGCACTTTCTCTCTCAAACACCAGTTTATCATCAGATTATGGTCCCCTTTCTGTATAACAGGCTTACGTTACCCTTGCTGTGTAGGATTTCAATCCAAAAGGGTTGATCAGCTATTATCTTCACATCCAGGTAGAACAGCAGATGAGTGTCAAATTGCCTTTGGCAACCGCCATGATCGTCGGCGAGAGCCCAATGTCGGTCTGTTTTTATCTGGTCAAAGCTATTCTCAATACTCACAATGCATTGCTCCTGACGAAAACTAACCTCAACAACCATGCTGCACTGACCCATCAACTGGAACCAAAACACCACGTTGCCCTTATCAAAGTTCACATAAACACCTGGTAAATCTGCATGATCGACTATATGAGGAAGTTGTTTATCTGGAACGACACGCCCATATCGAATTCAGCTCATTCAATATGGGATGAGATTGCATGCTTCATTCCTTACCATCACTCATACCTACATGGGATGGAATTTCCGTGGCCTCATTTATTAATCAGAACCTTACATTGTTGCTTTGTTGAGTGAGTAAGAAGAATCTTATTAAGGAAATAATTAATTCAGCTCTAAATATATTTACTTCTTTTGCAATATATTCATATAGGTGATGCAAACCAGTTAAACCCTTTCAAATAATGTCTGGGCTACCTTGAATGCAACCATCACAATACTATCTCCTTTCGCGGACACTCCCATGGCAATATTAGATAAAGGCGACCAATTTGCATAATTTTTTAGTGTTACCCTGGTCGGGATAAATTTTGAATTGCCATAGAAAGGCCGAGATCTCCGCGTCATGGAATGTGGTTCCCGCTCATATTATGTTAAGTAATTACGCCAACACATGATACATAGTTCTTTGTATGAGAGATACATTCAAATAGTAATGATGTGACTATCTTATATTAAGTCAACATAAAGCCATAGAGCATCGCGCTGATGATGATGAAAATAATAGCTTGACTGTTGAATCTATTGCTTTTCTATCGTACGTCAGGGGTGGTTATTAGGATACAGACAGACAATGGTGATACAATATCCAACTGTACCCACGCTTCTGGTTAAAATGACTCTCTTCATCCATGAGTCTTTTCACACTGTAACGAATTTATAGCGCGCTGTCCAGTACCAGCGCATGTCAGTGGAACTGCATGCGTGTATGAGTGTGGTCATGTAGAGGCAGGGCCTCATAGATCTACCAAGGTTTTATTTGCATTCTTAAATGAACAACGCTGTCTGTCTGGGCGTAGCTAAATGATCTTTGGATAACCGTCAGGCAGATTTCTTTATCATATTGATATCACGGGGGGCGTATAAAGCTCAAATGTTGGGTTTCAAGGTAACAATATAACGACGGGGGTAATGCGATTCCGATTGATATGGAGTCATATTAACCCCCAGATCAGTTCCATGTGATGGAGGTTAATCTAATTGCCTTATAGTGAAGTAAGTATTAACACATGTTTAATATATAAGAAGCATTTTGGACGTAACTGAGAGGTTCCTATTGCTTTATAATACGTTCTGATACTGTTCATACAAACAAAACGATTTGCAATGTGCCTGTCACTATATGCAGTTAAAGTAACACGTTATGATCCATACTTAACCCAAAAAAATATGCCGCTTTTGCCGCACGTAAAAGAGGATGCCATGAGTCAGTAGGGGGAATGTGGCAGGTCCCCAAAAGTGACCGTGAGAGAAAGATTGAGGGTATATATGTATAAATTGGCAGATATAGTGCACATTTATGAACATGAAAACTAGGCGTACATTGCGCCCGTGTTTGTTAGAAATGAAATGATAGAGCAGATAGCATAAATGCATGCCGATTAATGCAACTCCGGTATCTCGTGACTAACCAAGCTCAATTGCATACCTTGCCATGACCGCAAAAATGCATGCGTGGAGTGGTTTACGATAGTCAGAGCCGTTGAATTAACTACGAAAATATTCAATGTTCTACTGTGACCGCCGCAAGGCCGCGATTATGTTTACCGCTTGAATAATATTAGTCAAATTGTATGCACTGTAGCGGCTGAGTGAATAGAAGGTCCCGTTAGATAGACTTGACTTGTAGAGGTAACATTAAGCGGTTGGGATAACCCGATTAGCCATGCAGTGTTTGTAGGAGAGATGTGGTTATGCTACAAATACATTGAATGAATGAACAATTAATGCTAACATTATCGCTCCCAACCGATATAAACGTTGCACATTATCGATTTATATGACGGTTATGGTAACTAGTCAATGGAATACTTGTATCCTGGAGGGGCAATAATGCTCAAATTATGCTCGAATCACTCGAGTTATTTGTTCATATCAATATACAGTGTTGTTTCGTGCGATGGATGTGTATTATTAGCCCAGGCAAATCGTGCGGCATGACTTCAGGAGTAATTGAGTGCATGCGATTCGTGAGCATGCGCTGAGGATGGTTCAGTGTTCCGTGATTTCAGACCCACAAAGGCTTTTAGGTGTCAAATAATATCAATTCCGATCAGTGATGATCATAGACCCTGATGGCTGAGGTGTTGAAGCAATTGTCATATGAAAACAAGCCTGAACACCTACTTGTATAAAACCTTTCCTTGAACACTGGATAAACATGCTTTATAAAGTGTATGATGGAGTCTTTCAATGCCTATATCAAATGTGAGTTCCCTCGTTTTCGGATGCAATAACATCGTGCTTCGACAGCATACCACTTGCTCCCATTGTGAAATGCTGCCTCTATGATACATTCCATCACTGCTCCGTTAGTCAACATTTACACAATTTATAGCAATCTGGTCACAATGCTCGACATTTCTCATCATCACCTTATAAGTTATTGCTGCATCGCAATACTTTGGAACGGTTGGGATACCTAAAATATTGATGTTTGTTTTCCGGCAGTTATCAAATCTATATTTATACCGTTTGTTATAACCATGCACTATGGATACTGACATTTGTTCGACCAATCATTCCAGCTGAATCAGATCACTTATTTATTCAACTAATCCACGTAAACAACTCGTGCAGACTGGCTAGTGATGAGATCATCCATTTTGCATAAATGGCGCCAAAAGCACCCGGGTCCCTTGCCAAAGACCTCATGAGTAAACCCAATGTCTTATAAAGAAATCTCTTTATGACCACCTCCTTCCCACCATCCAGCAGACCAACACCCTCCACCCCCGACCCCTGCAACCCCTCCAATGACCCAGCCATTCTGGCACATGGCAAATATTTTCTATGGTTCTGATGCAATCTCTGGTTGACGCAAATGCTAACACATTCTCTCACTTGCAGATGTCCACGGACTGACCAGATTAAGGCAGCTATCAGCATGTCAGATCCGTGTCGGAATATTATTATAAATCGTATAGGAATGCTAAGTTGCAATTTTCACATCAAGGTTAAGTCAAGTAGCTTCTGGTAAGAAGCCGTGGTCTCCATCTCATGGTATACGGTCTCCGCTTGTATCATGAATATACATGTCATTATGTTCCTAACTCAATACAAACGAAGCAGTTTTTTCTACTAAAGAAGTTAGCGTAGTGACCTATGGGACCACGGACAGCTTGAACGCCTTCACCCGAAAACTCGGTGCGATTTGCATAATGCGAATTGTAAATTCATCATTACAGGACGACAAGCGTGGCTGCTGGGGGCTGTGGCGTAAAACGCATTGTTTAGTGTGGCCTCTTTAGAAGGCTTCATATTAATGATTGAGCATACATCCATTTTCATCAAGTAACGTATGCCATCATCTGCTACTATGTACCTTCTCTCTAAGCTTCATAGTATGATATATACAAAGTATGCATTGCCTGTGCATAATTAATATATCTGATGTACTACATTGACAGTGACAACATCAGTTTTGTTCTGTCCTTTTTGCGCACGCGCTAACTAGTTATTGGAGCTGTCCATACATTACAAGGGCCTATTAACCAACAGGTAAAATAAGCTTTATTCAGCAAAAGATAATAAACCGTGAACCTTATACCAACGGCGCTAAGAAATAACACGATATTCACGCAGCTGGAGGTAACACAAGACGGGATTGATCGATCAAAGTTAATGAGGGCAACATATAACAGTATGCTGGTGGCAGTCGGACGAGTTCCTCCCTTGCTGTTGATAATGTGAGCTCCAAAAATTCCGACAAGCAAACGCAGAAATGCTAATCGTGTTTGATTAATAACAAAAGACCTCTGTTAATCTAGTAATTACATAACAATCCTGATGATCTAGTGGACAACTAGAGTAGCGATAGTATCCTGATCCTAACGAGGATCGTGAATGAAAAACCCGGTAGATCGTCAGAGCAACAAATTCAGTTATATCTTGTGGCTGATGCTAATATTCTTGTAGTGTCAGGCAGATTAAAGACCCAGACAACGTGACAGACACGTGAAATACCTGGATAGTCTGCACCTGTCCAGTTTCAACCCATCTAGTCATCGTATTCCGTCGAATGCAACACATGACTGGTTTGGTCGTTCTTGTTGACCTCATTGTATAGTTGGTACGTCAGATGCAGCTTCCAATATGCAGTGGTATAGAAGCCTCGCATTGAAGCGAATAAAATAATTAACAGCGATGTTGTGAATAGTAAACATCACTTTCCAAATATCATCAGGTGAATTATCGCGGAACGATGTGAGGGTGAACCTTAAAAAAGATTTTATTTGACCTGATTGTTTTCTATCTGCATTATTTGAAAGCTACACATGACTTGATTTTTTGTGCCATTGTTGAACGATATTGCCCAATTTTTATATATGAAATAAGATGTAAGCCAGGCTAACTACCTAGGTAGAGAGCCGGATGCGATACAACAAACTCTAGAGCCATTGTGCTTTAATTGAGTAACACATTTAAATGCTAATACACACCACCTCCCTGACCCCCCCCCATTAGGTTCAAGTAACTGAATTAGTTTATGCTAGTCTTGCAAGTGTGTTATTACAACTCTCAAAGGATTTCACATCAAGGTTGAACAGAATCTAACTGCAACTGTCCGGGATCTGCAAGATATGAAATGTCGTTCCCGCTCGCGTACTGTTATATAATCATAAAATCATGCGTAATATACTTCTAAGTGATAGAGGGTAATTATGTTACTAAGCGTATTGTTACTCATCTCAAATGATATATCTTGTAAATGTTATTACTACCTCACAGTGAAGTAGCTAATCAAAGGGATTGTTCAGCCCTATGCTTGTAAGGAGGTTGCCAAGCATGCTGCTTGGCAACCGCACCTTGGAAACAAAAAAATGTAAAGTTTTCAGACTTTCAGATGCTACGCTGAAAATCGATCCTTAATTTGTCTTTAGCCATCTGCATTGTCGGAAATTACACATCCTGTTTGTCGGTCTCATTTTTCCCACAACTTTTATTAGTGGAGAATCTAGCATAACTCGGGTCACAAAACATTACACCACCTGTTGTGCTATGTACTTATTGCAAGAACCTTTCCAGAGACCAGTAATGATTGATCCGAGGGCGGCGCGCCGTAACTGCAGGAAGTTGATAAGAGTCCATTTGTGCGACATGTCTCTAAATGTAACTGCGACAGGATAATTTAGGGCGCATTTGGATGAAAAGGTTTATTAATGGACGGTATTGTGTTGAAGGCAGTCACGTAATTCACATCATCTTAACGTCGTTAAGCCAATGCTTCATGGGCACCGCTGGTGTAGAGATTGTCCCAATGGAGAATCGAGTTGTTAGGGTACATAAGGGTAAGGGCTTGATGTTGGTTGCCTATAAAGGGGTAGTGTCTGGATCCGGGTTGTCAGGGAATATAGGGCCTGTTCGCTGTCTGCTAGAGATGACGACTGAATCACCACGTCTGATATGACGTGCCTAACAAGTTCAAATTAATGAACGCAAAAAGCAGATGTAAGTTGTCGCCCGTGTTCCAATGAATATGTAATGATAGAGCTGATAGCATTCACGAAACACCAGCCACTGAGGCTTCTTATGGGACGCCATTGATCATTTCAGCGTTTTGTGCATGCATTGTACACTTTCACTCCTCATCATGACAGACGTGGCACCGATTATGAGAAAGATACGCGAAAGTTACAATAACTTCATAAACCGCGCAGTGTTTGTAGAAGAGATGCTCTTATATTGCAAACACTTCGTTAGTATTCCATGCGCTATCACTTACATAATGCTATCTCGCTTCGTCAGCGCGGTCCGGTGTTAACTGTGCGCATAATTGCTTCAAGTGACCGTTATGATAATGACATTGTGTCAAGACTTCACTTCTGATGAGAGACTTAGCTATTGTGCTGCTATCAAGGCCGCATAATAAAGCAATAATTCATTCGTTTATGGTGACAAAATGTGATACGATTCTCGCTGATAGTGAGTCATATTAACTTACAAAGTGACTTAATGTATTACAGATGCCTCACGAGCAATAAAGGATACACCCAAAGCGAGGATCTTTTTATCTCAAGTAATCAGCCCCGGCTAATCGTATATTGGCACTAAATGGACTGTACGTCGTCAGTGAGTTCATCCCGGTACTACATCCGCCTTGGTATGGCTCGATGTTCAGTGGTACCACATGATACTATCAAGTTTACAACAGTCAAATGACATAGAATAACGATCAGTGAAGATTGTATACCATGTGGCCGGAGGTGTGGTAGAGACTATTGGTGAAATGTTGCTGTGACCTCGCTAGACAGCATTTCTTACATCAATACTATCCTTTACACTGAAACTGTACTCCAAAAATTACTTAAACACGTCGTCAAGTCTTCCACTCAGAGTAAAAGCATATATATAATTCATGCTCCTTCATTTATGAATGATATTAAATGCTTCTTGGATAACATGTTACTTGCTGTGAGAATATTACATACTTCTTGGACTACACGTTACCTGCTGTCAGAACATTACATGCTTCTTGAATTAAATGTTACCTGCTTCTTTGATTAGATGCTATCTGCTGTCAGACCATGTGATCATGGTTCTGCCTCTATCATGCAGTCATCTGACACATCTCCTTCTACCACTGCACATCTAAATTACACGGTGTTTAATGTATTTTTATCATAATTCGATATCCGTCAAAATGAATCCAAGTTGGTATGCATCTGAGTATTTGTCTTCTGCACAATTGTTTGTAGAGTAAGACATTAATAATGACCTTCAGACATTGATCCAATCAACATTCACTCGGGTATCTGAACCATGCACCATGCTAATTCGTTGATAGTTTAATTTCTGCAATCAGAGAGGGTTATTCAACCCAGTCAATTCTTGATGGTTGTTCTATGTACAAACAGCTAATCAGTCAGGCTAGTGATGCGACCATTGGAGACAGCTTTTGTGTAATTTCTGTTCACTCAGACAGTAGAAATGGCGCCAGGATTCCCTGGCATGGGCTTCATTTACTAATCAAATACATTATTCATGCAATTGAATAAAAATCACAGTCTCTTCAGAGAGCTTGGGCACGAGTAGTAATTCACTCTGTTTGTAGGCGATATGGGTCATACATAGATTTTGATCTGCATTACTTCCATAGTGAGTCCCCACTGACGTGACGCGCAAAAGGTAGACAAACATTTCCCCGCAAACTCAAAAAGCAGTGGTTCAATGCATGGGAAGGAAACAAAATGGCCACGAGTATTGAATTAGTACATTAAACTAATGTACAGACTTCCTTCCGAGCGAATGCGACCTTTACCTAATGCATATTTTATCGCACACTTTCTCTCTCAAACGCCAGTGGACCATCAGATTACGGTAACCTTTCTGTATAACCGGTTTACATTACCCTTGCTGTATAGGATTTCAACTCCCAAAGGGTTGATCAGCTATTATCTTAACATCAAGGTTGAACAACAGATGAGTGTCAAATTGCCTTTGGCCACCGCAATTATCGTCTCATCAAGGATGGAGTTTTCACTGATACAGTGCTATGTGATTATGGTAACCGTCAATTACACTTGATGCATTGTTCGTAAATTGAGAAATACAATGGCGAGAGTAGAAATGGAACCATCACCGTGTGTGTGTGTGTGTGTGCGTGTGTGTGTGTGTGTGTGTGTGTGTGTGTGTTTGTGTGTGTGTGTGCGAGTGTGCGTGTGTGTGTATATGTGTGTGTTTGTGTTGGTGTTGGTGTGAAGAAACATCTAAGGCGTTAAAATGTAGAAATGTAAACATTTTACCTTTTTCGGGTACAACTGAACGAATATTTCTTTCTAAAAGAGAAATGATTGCTACACGTCAACGACATAGTGGTTCATTTATGCAACTGCGAGAGCCCAATGTCGGTTTGTTTTTCTCTGGTCAAATATATTCTCAATACTCACTGACAGCTCATCTAACACTCGAATACCCACGATGCATTGCTCCTGACGAAAACTAACCTCAACAACCACGCTGCACTGTCCGATCAACAGGAACCAAAACATTCAACTGCATTGCTATGATCCAAGTTCACATAAACACGTGGTAAAGCTGCATGGTCGACTATGTAAGGAAATTGTTTATCTGGAGCACCACGCCCATAACGGATCCAGCTCATTCAATATGGGATTATATTCCATGCTTCTTTCCTTACCAAAAGTCAGGCTTACATGGGATGGAATTTCTGTGGTCATATTTATTTACCAGAACCGTTATATATTGCTTTTTGTTGAGTGTGTGAGCAGAATCTAATTAAGGAAATAATTATTTCAACTCTTTAAATATATTTACTTCTTTTGCAATATATTCACATAGGTGATGGAAACCAGTTAAACCCTCTCAAATAATGTACAGGCTTCCTTGAATGCCGCCATCACAATACTATCTCCTTCGCGGACACTCCCATGGCAATATTATATTAAGGCAACCAATTGCCAAAGTGTTTATTTTAACCCTTGGATATATTTTGAATTTCCATAGAAAGGTCGAGATCTCTGCGTCATGGAATGTGGTTCCAACTAAAGCAACTCACAATCGTGCATCTCGATATGCGGCATGCATTAGTGATAACGAATTGACAAAGTCTTGTGACTGAATTTATCCGAAGGTACAAGACCCGTCTTGGGGTGGTTCTGTTATCAGTGCCACCATACGATACTACCAAGGACACAAAGGCTTCAAGGTTTCAAGCATCATTCAATACCTTGATGTGCCCGCGTTGCTGTAGAGTCTGTTGCTAATATCATATATGTGGCCTCTTAGCTCATCACTCTAGCTGCACCTCTCAAATCAAACATAGGGAGTGTTTCTCCTGGCAAAAATATCCATATCAATTGGAAGCTCCTCCATTTACGGATGGAATAAAATCCTACCTCTCCTTTATACAGCCTGCTGCCAGTACATTTAATCTTGGAATGAAGTCCTGCCTCAGCCTATGTAATCTAATCGATCACTGTGCGTATTGTAACACGTCATATAATACCATTGATGAGTTAATAGGATGATCAACTCAAATGAAGTAGTATAAAACCCAATGACAAATAACGCTGAAATAATTATTCAGTTTGCCCAACCCTTGGACTATTTGGCTGCTCCGTTGAACCCATAGCCACACTTTCCTTTGCATTGATGCAGGTTCGGCAATGACAAGAAAACTTCCCCTATATTGTTCATATGATATCATTATTGGAATACAGAACAGAACAAGCATTCAATATACTGCCGTACCCGAACTTCGTGTGACAATAACTTTCATCGCACACGAATCGCGTTCAGACTGTAGCTAATACCATCATAAAACAGAGCGTGAGACATACACACTTTATAATTGGCGGGCATGAGGGTGGTAAGATGGCTGCCAATGAGATATTGGAGACATATCTATCAAGGTTACATCTATATTATACAGATCGAAACGCAGACTCTGTAGACTATGACGTGTGTTTGTGCACACTCAATCCAAGCAATGACACTTGCCCTTTCCCTTCTCTCGCCGAGCTGCGGTGGTGCCGATGAAACCAAGGACAACATTATAAATGCATCGTGACAGGACGACCAGTCCCGCTGATGCAGGCGCACACAGTGTGGCATATGACGCCATTATATTTTAAGTCCCTTTAAGGAGACTTCATGTGATTGTCTTTAAGTAGCTGATAAGTATACCGGTTTGACCGAGCATACATCAACTCACGGAGACAATTCTTGACTAAACTGGCAAAAACAGTGTTTTTGATAAAATAACGTTTTTCCTGCAAAGGCGCTCCAATTGTAGTGACAGGATATTTTCAAAGCATTCAGTGTGCGCATATATCAATAGCCTGATGCACTATAGTATGGAGCAAAATATGTGTAATTCAATTAACCACTAACTATGAACCAATAGAAAAAAGGGTTGCAAGTTGTTCATGGGTCTGTTGGTAACTCATTTGTATAACAAGACGGGACAGATCGATTATAGTGAGTGAAGGCAACATATACCAGTGTGCCAAACACGTCAATGATCACATTAATAAGACGTTGTAAATACCACTGAGTATGACCTGGGCTGTTGCTGGTAGTGGTCGGACGTGGGTAAGGCTCTATTGCTATGGGTGATGTTGAATCAAACAGAGCGACAGACAAAACATACCGTCGACCAGCAATAATATCATTTTCCGATTAATAACAGAAGACATATATTGACAGAGGTGTCTCCAAACAATCCCAATGTCCTGGTGTACAGACGAAAACTCCTGGTCCTTGAAAAGGTCGTGGATAATAAAGGCCACAAAACCCTGTTATATGTCAGTGCAAAAGACGCGGTTATTCCTGATGGCTGACCTTAACATTCATATCGTGTCACATAGATAATGAGTCTAAAGACATGATAGAACCTCAGTAGTACCCATTTCGTCATCTTACGCTGTTCAATGCAACAGATGACTGTATATGTGTTACGTAGGATTATGTATACAATATGTGACTGCAATACGACTGACGCATTAGGACACATATAATAATATATGACAGATTGTTTTGCAATAAACCACCGGAAATGTCACCAGCTATGAAATATCACCATTTGAATTTCACGACAACTTTATCAAATTAATGGTGTCGTTTGTGAGGAGGAATTTATAAGACCTCACCTCTTTCCATCGGCAAAATGTTGTTACTATACTACCTCCGGGCATGACTATCGTCGTTACTTTACTGCATCCAGGCAGGCCTATCGTCGTAACTATACTACATCCGGGCATGACAAACCTACACATGACTTCGTTGAGTGTCATTACTGCCCGATATCGCTTAGTGTTTACAAATGGAAGTCAATGTAAGCGCATGCCGACCCCCAGTCTAGAAAGCCTGAGTAATTCGACAAAATATCGAGTCAATGTGCTCTAATTGTTGAAGGAGCACACATTTTATGACATGCACGTTGTCGGCATTGACTGCTTTTATCGGAATACATGCTACTTGTACATAATGCAAAAGCTAATATACCCCTACCCACCAGAGTACCATCAGATTATGGTTACCATTCTGTATAATTGAATTAAGAGACCATCGTTTTATTGCTATTCCCAAAAGTCTATTAGCTTACTCTGCGCCTGCTTCTAATAACCAAAGCAGTGCAAAATGGCAGGAAGAAGGTAGGTTTCGGTTATTCAGCCATTTTTGCATTGAACGTAAATGCCCCACATCTGTTATCCTGCAACTTTAACCCTTAAATGGCATTCGTCACTGACAACCACTTTTATAGGGAATCCCAAGAAGTCCCAACAATGACTGGTCAGTGTCAGTCTCAGGTCAGCTATTCATTTCTTTCTGTGGATGGGCATGGTAGTAGCTGAATGGCAGGTAATTTGTCACTGCCACCGCATCTAAAACATGTTGCTTAGAGAAGCCGCGCGGCCAGGGTTTATGGGGGAAAGGACTTTCTTGATACAAGATCCATGGTAAAAAAGCTAAATGTTTCAAGGCACCTGACATTGCGAATGTCTGCTAGAAACACCTGCTACCACAACCATATACTGCCAGAACCATATACTGCCAGAGCCACCTACTGCCAAAGCCACCTACTACCAGATACACTCCCTGCAAGAACCACCTTCTACCAGAACCACCGGCTACCCGAACCATATACTGCAAGAACTGCCACTGCCAGAACCACCTGCTGCCAGAACAATATACTGCCAGCACCGCCTACTGCCAAAACCACCTACTGCCAGAACCATATACTGCCAGAATCACCTACTGTAAGAACCACTTAGAGCAAGAACCACCTGCTACCAGAACAAAAATCTGCCAGAACCGTTCACTACTGCCAGATGCACTATGCATATTGAAATTTTTAACTTCTATCTCCCGAGTCAATAACAAATTCTCCATCATAAAAGCTAGTACTTAAAATATCAAGGAATGCTTAAATGTGATAAAAATATATTTTTGGTTCTAGCCCAATGCAATAAGAACATGTTCGGCATTGTTTCTGTTCACTCGGACAGCAGAGACAGCGCCGAAAGGAACCGGTTTCTCTGCTCTAGGCTAAATGTGGAAAACAAATGCCATATACATACTTAGTTATGCTAATCACGCTAACCGTGTGATATATGTAATCGATACAGTGCATGAATTATAGTATGCTCTAAAGAACACCTCTCTCTTAAACAGCTATGTAGTTCATTTGATGTAATCGCATTTGTCTAATCATTGTCTTCCATTGACAACGTCTATAACTTGACGCAATTATACGAAACGCCTAAATTGGAAACCATATCACAGAGATATATTTGTTTTTCCCGAATTTTTAATGTGCAATAAGCCACCTATTGAGTCACAGAGTTAACAAAAGACCATTAGTTAAATGGTTTCTTATGAGGTAATGTGACTTTTACTCCTAACACACCTCATTTCTCTCAGCCTCACGCGGCACTTTCAGACACAGGTGACCTTTCTGCGAATTGGTGACCTTTGTCTTTGTGTTATTTCAATTCCCATGGCGGCATACCACGTCATGAAATGTGGTTTCCACCTATTCTATTGTACGCAAAAGATGTCTGTGTTTGTCACTTTTTGTAAGCCCAGTTCTATATAAACATTTTTGTAAGCTTTACTTCATGTTTAGTTTTGTATAAGCTTTGATAGTTGGTTTGAAGAGTAGACAATTCTAAATGATATTTGTGTCAATATTAATTGAAGAATGTTGAAGCTATTGATCCAGTCTATTCGATCTCCATCCATTCCAACGTGACATTCTGATTCGGTGGTTTGAATATCATGGTTTTCCACCTTTTCTCTGTATCGGTATGACTTTGGAAACTTTGATTGGGTCAGAATGATTTATTTGTAAGTAAAGATAGGAGATTGCAAATATCGGTTTTTTATGCTTTGAGCAGTATCATGGATATCAATTCCTGTTTCGTTGAAAGATTGCTTTAAGTAACGATTTGGTAAAATGGATACTATTGGGAAATTACATTTTGTTTATGTATAATTTAACTGGAGAGTTGGGTTATTTGTCTTTGATCAGTTATTTTGTCGCCAAAAATGAGGAAGTGATTGGGGAAATCTTTTTATTAGCCGTTTTCTAAATTAGATTACCGATTGTTTTGCAGGTGCTTTTATGTCGGCTTTGCACTTATGAAAACATTAATGATGATGGATACTTTTTCTTATATTTGGTTTTTACATTCTATTTTATATTTGGAGGTCTGTGTTGTGCATGCTGAATTTCTGCAAGTAGTTTAAGTCGGCAGTTATATGTTGTTTTATTCATACTTTAAGAAGATCAATTTAAATCCCCCTTTAAATTATAGTATGTAAGATTGTTTCGAAGTATTTTGTGATAAATTGTGTCCAAAGCCTTACAATAATCAAAAAATAGTAATTGGGTGTTGTGCATTATCCGTTTTCATTAAAATTTTTCAAGAATCACCAGCGCCGCATATTCGATAGAATACTTTGAGCAGAATTCTTATTGGCTATGAACAAATTGTGTTTATCAAGAAATAAGTTGGTTGCTCATGCAAGACTCGTTCGAATAATCTATTACATGGACGGTAATAGTAATATAGGTCTATATTTAGTTATGCATGCTTCCCTTATTTTCCCGTGTTGTTTGTTTGTATTGCTGAGTTTCCATTAGTAGTTTCAAGTCGGCAGTAAAATTTCTCTGAAATATATGGATGATTCACGAGTAACCAGTAAGGTTGTAACACCTCGGGATCAAACCCACAGCCTGTAGTTCGAAAGGCGAGGCATTAAGCCGCTATGCCACGGGGACCGGCTAATAACTTGCCTTGGGTGTCTTTATGGATTGTTGCCAACACTGTGAAATCTTTTCAGTTGTCGCCTGAGGTGTGTCTATTATGTATGACATCCATCACCGCACCACCCCTATCCCCTCCCCCAACCCCTCAGATGTTCTTATATCAAGTTGCGTCATTGCTTCTACGAGCTGATTGATTGTCGAGTATATTTCTTTCAGCTGCTAGGTTTATGTTATCACACATTTTGATTTCGTCGCTGAAATCACCCAGAATGGCAGCTTTTAGACCTTCAATAGCGGATTGGGTTTTTTTTTGAGCCACTGTTGTCTTGACCACATATGTTTCGACAGCTGCACAGTATATATTAAGTAGTTTATGATCTTTTTAAATCAAGTTGCTAGGATATTTTCGCAATTATTACAGTGTTTGCGCTCTCGCCGACTTCTTAATGGATTCAATGAGAGAAATCTATAAAGAAAGAACATTACTTGGCACATTGATATTAAATGACCTACAGCCAATTCAAACCAAATATTGGACAGCACTTTTAAAACCCTTAATTATGCATGGAGTATTTACATATTCATGTCGTGTGAATCGTCGTGAGATTGAAACGTTATTTGCTATGTAGAATGTCGAATAGCTATCAAATATTGTTCTACCTGAGTATCAGGGAGTGTGGGGTCGTTCATAACCATATCCAGCCAGCAGATGGCTGCCTTGTGGGAGGAAACACTCAAAGGGCGCTGATAGATGAAGAAATCATCTTAATCCATCACCGTCACGATATATACCTGGTTGTTGAAAGCGTTGTGTCACATCATTTCCTTTTATGCAGCTGCGATCAAGCAGGTAACCTCCTACATGTTTGACACGGCACCTAGCGGCAGTATCGATTATCAGCCTTGTAAGTAGATCTTATAAAATAGTTCAAAAGACGCAATTGAAAGTTGTTCTGTGATAGCTATGATGTCTCCAAGAGGGCAAACTAAAACATTGCCCTTCCACTCATAAAAACGATGGCGTGTGCCTTTTAACTTTACTTGAAAGTAATGTCAGCCTTTGCTGAGTGTAAGTACAATAACACTCACTCTGATAAAGATACTATCGTAAATTACAATAGATACTATTGTAATTTATAATAGTATTTATTCTTTCGGGGATGTGTTCAGCCATTTTAATGGACAGATATAAATATATAGAAAGTGGACGCATCTTGGTTGGTCGAGGCGGCTTCGTCCACAATTGATCAGAAAATTCCATGTGATTTTCAGACAGAAGCTATAACAGGCGAGTGAGTAAGGCCTTTGAGCGTAGATATATGCCTTTCGACTCACCTTCAGGCGGATTTCTCTATCATACTAATAACAAGGAAATTCTATATAGCTTAAATTCGGTCTCTCAAGGCAACAATAAAACGACGTGGCGCAATGTGATTCTGACGGATATCGAGTTATACTAAAATATTAAGCAGTTCCAAGTTATATAGATAAATAATCACAACGGAGCAAGAAAAACCAAAAGCGTCATCAAAGCGTCACTGTCGGTGTTTATCCAAAAGTAATTCAGTGGCATGACCCGTCGTCACTGTTGGGATGGATCTGTGTTCAGTGGTGCCATATGATACCATCAAGGCCACAAAGTCTTCAAGGTTGAATATCCTATGAGTGAAGGTCCTAGACGCTGAAATCCGAATTGTTGTAGAGACAGTTGTAATATCATATTTGTGACGTCTTAGCTCATCACTCTAGCTGACCTCTCGAATGAAAATAAGCTTGATCACTCAACATACTCAGCTGGTAAACTCAAATACCAGGAGAATCTGCTTGATCAAATATTAAAAATAAGTCTTTCTCTTGGCAAAAGTGACCTCATCAAATGCAAAATCCTTCATTCACTGATGGAATTACATTCTTCCTCGACTGTATACAGTCTGCTGCGAGGACGTTTTGCCTTGGTATGAAGTCTTGCCACAACCCACGTATTCTAACTGTTCACTTGGCATATTGATATTTGCTTACCCAATAATTTATTCATTCAACTCATCCGCTTATGGTTTGTGTTAGATCAGTTTATTTGGCTTGCTAACCTAGTGAGAATCAAGCACATGATTTTTCGCCGATATGGCGCTGATGGCCATAGGCTTCATGTTGAAACCAAATGCCTCAATAATACATTATAACACACTCTCTCAAAGCTGCCAATGTATTGAAGAAGCTAAATCCCTACAGTTTAATGGATGAATGACGTCTAAGTTTGGATGCGACAAATAGTGCAAGGACATTACCGTATTGCTGATCCATACTGCGACGGAGGTCGAATCACCTCTAGAGTGACACAAAGGTGAGTACAGACTAAAGCCGGTAATAAACATGCATGCTCTCATATTTGGGTATCTTTTGGCGAAAATAACCCCTGTCTGTATATTGCTCAAATTACCATATGCGTACGGATCTTAAAGTTGAGCAACAGACCCCTGTCAAATAGCTACTTGTAAACCACCTAATGGAATGTAGTTTCAACTTATATCATGTTATGTTTCATGTTCCAACACGACATATAGTACCATTGATGAGGTAATAGTATCGTCAACTTAAGTAGTTTAAAACCAAAGGAACAAATCACGCTGAAATAATTATTCAGCTGGGCGAACCTTCAAATAATTTGTTACTGAGTTCAGCCAATTACCCCTGTTTCTTTTGCAGGTCCATATCATGACGATAACACTGATCCACACATTGCACATATGAGGTGATAATTGTAATACAGAAAAGAACAAACATGCAATATACCCGTACTTCTTGTGAAAACTACTGTTACCTCATACGAGTCGTGCTCCATCTGTATATATTACGATAATATAAAGTTCCAGCATTGAGACAATCATAACGCATCATAACAGGGGGTCATGAGTGCGGTCATTTAGAGGTAACTAGTAGAGATGCGAAGCATATCTATCAAGGTTATATTTGTAGTATACAATTCGACTCTATAGGCTGTGTAGTGTGTTGGTTCGCACCCAACCAAAGCGATATTAATGCACAATCGCCTATGGGACCACGGACATCTCAACACATTTACCCAGAAACCCAGCGCTATTTTGTCCCATGCATAATACACATTGTGAATGCATCGTGACAGCACGAACAGTCTCAATGGTGCCAGCGCACTCAGTCTGGCATATAACGTATTCTTCTTTGTGTCGCCCTTTATGGAGACTTCAAATGATTGACTGAATGTGGCGGATTTAGCGAGTGTGTGTACACAAACGTGACTTAACCGGGAGCAGATATTCATCAAATGACGTTTTCTTTTGCAAAGGCGCTCCATTTGATCTTATGCAATGGTAATCGATAGGATTTCAAAGCCTGCAGTGCGTGTCTGCTCATATGACAAGTACTTGATGCACTATAGTCACATTGGAAACGGCTTTGTGTGTCCTTATTGCACAACAATTTGCACCATCGATGGGAGCAGTCCAATGTTTACTGAGGCCTAGGAACCAAAGGGTCGTGTGATAATTATGACTTTTAGGTCGATGATTGTATGGAGCAAATCACATATGTGTAGCTTAATTAACCACAAACTATGCTTCAATAGCAAAAAGGGTTGCATGATATTCAAGGTTCGGATGGAAACTCATTTGCATAACAAGACGGGACAGATCGATCATAGAGAGTGGCGGCAACATATGCATGTTTGCCAAACGCGTCAATGATCACATTGAAGAAGACGTTATCAGCACTTCAGAGAGTAACCTCACATTCTGGTCTTTTGATGGTGACGGTCGGACGTGGCTCTGTTGCTATGGGTGATGTTGAATCAAACAAGCAATATACAATTATAACTTTTCTTGTACCTTGTCGGCTACAGTGCTTGCGCTCTCGTCGACTTCTTAATGGATTCAATGAGCACAATTAATAAAACAAATGACATTACTTGGCACAATGATGTGACCTACTGCCAATTCATATCATATATAATACAGCACTTTTAACAACCCTACTCTGAGGGGATGAATTCCCTGCAACTTCCGTTGCCAACAACCGGTCTTTTGAATGACGGAATTACGCTAGGGCTTCCTAATTTCACAACTGCACATAAATCAAACCATACATCAGATATCACAATAGTTTGTGTCCAATGTACCATTTTGTCATTTAACATTTCTGTAGGAAAGTATATTTTTTTCTTCCATGACTACACTTCTTTGAGCAAGTCTTAGCCTCTCTCAACAATAATAAATGGACTAATTGCCTCTGTTTAAAGACACTCTGTTGGCCCTCGTGCTGATCTAAAATGCACAACGCCTCCACTCGAAGAGGGACTCAGTGATTGATTTGAGACAAAGTGATGCCTTTTTTAGCTAGAAGGATGTGGTGAGAATACCTACATTTACCTTCATTTACGTACGTACTGCAGCGTCCAACAACAAATGTCAGTGCACGGTATATACACGCAGCACAATAGGGCCAGTTATTTTCAGTTTGTCAGCCAATGAACGAGTATGCACATCCAATCAATAAAAGCGAGACAGCCTGCATGTCACATTGCGTTCGATGTTGATTGCACTCGGAGCTCCATTCATTCTTCTGTCATCAGGCCTTTAGCCTTTATAGTCATAATTGCCATGACAGATTCTGAGACTGTGCGCCTGGGGTCTTGGTGCTTTTGGGTTAGAATTGAGTAAGTTCGAATAGTAAATAATATGTCAATGTATTATGTTCAGTATGGTATCATGCTTTTATTGCACAAATTTGCATATGAAGTTAGCAATATTGCTTTCGCTAAATAGTTTGCTTCGAGAGACGTGACGTGGAACACAACGAACATTTACTTTTATATTGACCGATAGCTTTAATACTCATCATATAAACAAATCTTACTTCAAAGCAAAATAGACTGTGACAGAGATTTCAACCTTTCAGATATTAATAACAACATATTTGGCTGAACAAGAACGCAATTTGTCACCGAAAAAATATTATTTCAGTTCAAATACGAATATAGCATCACAAAGCACGATAACACACGGTGCACCTGTTGTTTGATGTATATGATGTCAGTCACTCATTGAGCCTTCCAAGACATCAATAGCCGTTTATGTCGCACGTACAGGCGGTTTGTCATGAGTTTTATGATCACGAAAACTAAGTTGTGTTGATCTAGTTATGAAAATATCATTTCAGTGAGTAGCACTTTTTTCAATGACCGATATGAATATCAACTGTTTCATAACCCCTAACTTTGAATTCATTTTCGATGCTTCTTCTTCAATTTTATCCATGAAATAGTATTGTCAGCGTGTCTGTACTTGATCCTTGCCTAGTTTGCCGTCCCTCAGACCGGGCAACCTTAGCAGTGTTGTCTGGCATTGCGGGTGTTAGATTTTGCGTTAGATTCCGGGGAGATGGTATAATTCCGTGATTTCCCGATAAGCGACATGCAAACAGATTAACGACTGGCAAGCAAATGACTCTTGAGAAAACCCCATTATAACAGTTGCAAGGCATGACTGATATTAGGCACCACCTTAGTGTTGCAATGTTAGAGCAGTGGTGCTCTGAGGGACCTTCTCAAAACTGGTTGCAGCTAAGTGACATATAGACACGGTCGCAGTTACCGCATGGCTAGCTGTGAGCTTGAGGTGATATGGGATAAAGACCGACCTTTTTCTCAAGTATATTTATTGAACAATATAGAGGTGTCTTCTAGATTAAGTAATGATAAGAAAATGCCTGTTACCTGATAGGGACTGATACATATCTTGTGGATCATGATGAACATTACGATACAGCCTTGTTCGTTTGTCCATTCTTTTATACCAAACTAACATGAATAGCACCTTCTTCGTCCACATTGATAGTTACCATATTCTGTTACGACCTGCGTAATAATATTCAGAATATAATAGACGTAACACAGCTTTCCAATGCTTTGCTTGCTATTAATGAGTATAAATCCACGGCGGATTATGTGAGGCAAAGTTGATTTACACGAATCACAAATGTTTCTATCGAATGTTAAATCAATATTACAGAAGGTAGGTTGGAAAGATATAAAATCAGTGGACAAAACACGTACGATGCATGTAATGTTCACAGAACAATATACAGCTGCCTATGATAGCGATTTTTCGTTCAAACATACAAGGTGCAGATATTATTTCCAAAACAACATTGAAAGATTGGTCAACCTAGAAACTGACCTGGTTAAACAAACACCAAATATTGATACTCAGACGCTTGACATTTTCATCTCTATACTAACCTCAATGTTCAAGCTGCACCATCTTATTACAATTACCTAAATAATAAAGCTGAGCAGCTTCCATAAAAACTAATATGAACAAACAAGCAGCACTCATTGGATCGCAATTAACCTCATCACTCGATCTACAATGCTCTTATCACAGCTTACCTCACCTGTAAGTCAGACGTCTCTCATCATAGCAGTCTGTAACACATGGTTCTATGGTCACCTATAAATTCCAGCCTTCCAGTCGGAGTAAATGCCAGTATCAAATTCATTTGTGATTAAATTACACGATACTATGAAGGTTTGCTGCTGGAACATGACTTGAGGTCCTGACCCTTGGAAACATGCGTCGGACACCTTAGATGACTGCTGCACTGATTTGCAACATTCCCATGATATACTGAGCATGTCTATAGCTAAGCCCGATACCTCTCACCTGATACCTAGGTTATTAATGTGTCCGAGTAACCTAGCGAGCTGTTGAGGACAGGTAGGATATTGATGTTCGTGGTGGGTGTGCCACAGATAGTGTTCGACAGATATTGATTGGATCAGCATTTGTACAGGTACAGCATAGTATACATGTGTAAACAAAATACCTTATAAATGCATTAGAATCAATTTCACAGTCCCTTCAGGGAGCCTGAAATGTTCCATAATCTGTATGCAGGTGCAACCTCCAATTAAAATGGCCTCTCTTCTCACGAAGCGACAGTGGTGCCAATCGAACCACAGAGCATCCAGTGACTCACACGCATTATAAACGTTATATATCCATCGCGACGGTGGAACAGTCCGCCGCTGGTCTAATAAGTTATTTATACTTATGCGCACTCCTTCGTATATAGGAATATTGTTGCTGCGTGTAGTTGCTTGAGTTTGGGACTAGCCAGAGAAAAGATCAGAATCTTGTTCAGATAACTTTGTCTCTTCGCTAAGTAGCTCTCCCTGATTTCCAGCAAGTCCAGCTATTTTATTGGGGTTCCGGGCATTGGATTACGCCCGAAACCACACTAACAGCTGACCTCCCATTGGTTCAGGTATGGCCGCCTCGTTTTGCAAAGGTCAAGACCAAACGGCACACATGGGGCGTGGGCTCGAAAGGTCATTGGCCGATGGGAAAGATACCAGCCAAGACTACTTATCAGGGTCACACCCCCATCTTAAGGGCGGAGGTTGACCCGGGCTAGTGTAAACATGTCGTGCTGATAATTGAAAAGGGGGGAAGGTTTTAAAAGTCAGAAGAGCCAGATTAGTGCAGCCAGTTTCTATGGTAAACAATATGTGAAATGGATTGATAGCGGTTAAACCTAGGAAACGTTAACTCGGGGAGATGTTTCGTGAAACAACTCGCTGATAATGAATAACGCAAATCGCCATCTGCTTAGAGGCACTCGATTTAAACAAAGTCCTGGTTGCACCAATGAATATATTTCAACCATACAGTGCATGCGCAAATTCATAATGCACTTTAGTAAGAGAGTCAATGAAAGTGCACATTGATGAACACGAAAACTAGGCATACATTGACGCCCGTGTTTGTTAAAAATGAAATGATAGAGCATATAGCATACATGCGTGCCACTAAATGCAACTCCGGAATCTCGTGACTAACCAAACTCCAGTCTCCGTCATTGAATACCTTGTCATGACCGCAAGAATTCATGCATGGAGTCGTTTATGATAGTCCGAGCCGGTGCAAAAGCGCCGAGAATATTCAATGTACCGATGTGACCGCCGCAAGGCCGTGATTATGTGTCTACCGCTTGGATAATATTAGTCCAACTGTATGCACTGTAGCGGCTAAATGAATGGAACCCCGGTAGATGAACGGACTTGTAGAGGTTACATTAAGCGGTTGAGATAACCCAATTAGCCATGCAGTGTTTGTAGGAGAGATGCGCTTATGCTACAAATACATTGACGAGTCAGTAGGAACAAATAATGCTATCATCGCACACAATCGATATAAACGTTGCATATTATTGGTTTATATGACTATTATGGTAACTAGTCAATGGAATACTGAGCTATTATGATTATATCCTGGAGGGGCAATAATGCTCAAATTATGCTCGAATCACTCGAGCAATATGTTCATATCAAGATACAGTGTTGTTTTGTACGATGGATGCGTATTATTAGCCCCGGCCAATCGCGAAGCATGACTTCAAGGGTAATTGAGTGTATGCAATTCGTGAGCATGCGCTGAGGATGTTTCAATGTTTCTGATTTCAGACCCACAAAGGCTACTAGTTGCTATTTTCACATCAAGTTGAGTCAAATAGTTTCTGACAAGCAGCCGTGATCTCCACCTCATGGAATATGGTCTCCGCTTGTATCATGAATATGCATGTTATTTATTTCCTAACTCAATACAAAAGAAACCGTTGCGTAGTCGCTTATGGGAGCACGGACAGCTTGAACGCCTTTGACAGTTTACCGGGAACTCGGTGCGATTTGCATAATGCGCCTTATAAATGCATCATGACAGGACGACAAGTCTCGCTGGTGGCGGAGACTGGATGTGGCGGAGAAGTACAAGCGTTTAACCGAGCCTACATCCTTTTTCATCAAGTAGCGTCCATCATCTGCTACTATAACATATAACATAACATATATGGCATTTGTAAAAGCGCCTGTTTCCAGGAAATAATCCTGCCCAAAGGCGCTTAGGCAGGCTGTTAATTGTCATAGCACTGATTAAAAAGAAATGTCTTGAGTTTCAATTTGAACACATCAAGCGTATTCGACCGACGAATGTCGATGGGAAGTGCGTTCCACAAACTTGGTGCGGCATTGCTGAACGCTCTGGCACCGTATGACGACATATTTGGGGATTTTGGGACTTGAAGAAGATACTTGTCCATCGATCGAAGTTCCCTTGCAGGTTGGTATTGAGCAGTAAGTTCCTGTAGGTAGCTTGGCGCGGTTCTAATAACAGCCTTAAAGGTGAGCAGAAGAATTTTGTATACAATACGTTTTCCACAGGAAGCCAATAAAGTGTACGTGATGTGTTGAATGTTATCCCCGTGATTTCCTTTTGCAACAAGGCGGGCGGCCGTATTTTGGGGATGTTGCAGTCTTGCGATAACGTACGAATGGGCTCCATATAGCAGCGAATTGCAGTAATCTAGCCGAAATGATATGAATGCTTGTACAAGAATTTCGGTTGTGGATTGGTTCAGGTACTTCCTTATGCTGCCTAATCTTCTGATCTGATGAAAGAGAGATTGAGTTGACTTCATAATATGTGGTTTTCCAGTAAACTGTGAATCAATCAGAACACCGAGGTTTCTGGCTGTATCTGATGTAGGTACACTCTTATCGCCAATAATAATTGGGCCAAACGACGGCTGGCATTTGTACCGAGATACATAGAGCAAAGGTACATAGTATGATATTTACATAGCATGCATTGCCTGCGCATAATTAATATATCTGATGTACTACAATGGCCGTGACAACAACAGTTTTGTTCTGTCCTTTCTGCGCACGTGGTGACTAGTTATGGGAGCTGTCCATACATTACTGGGGCCTATTAACCAAAAGGTAACAATAAGTAGTTTGGCGCAACTCATGTTGTTCAGCAAAAGATAATAAACTGTGAACCTTATACCTACGGCGCTAAGAGATTACAAGATATGTGGCCAGAGTTGTGGTAGAGTCTATTGGTGAAATGTCGCTGTGGCCTCGCTACACTGCATTTCTCACATCAATACTATCCTCTGAACTGAAACTGTACTCCACAAATTACTTAAACACGTCGTCAAGTCTTCCATTCAGCGAAAAGCGCATATACAATTCAAGCTCCTTCATTTATGAATGATATTAAATGCTACTTGGATTACATGTTACTTGTTGTCAGAACATTACATGATTCTTGGATTGCATGTTACCTCCTGTAAGAAGATTACATGCTTCTTTGATTACATGTTACCTGCTTTCAGAAGATTACATGCTTCTTGGATTACATGTTATTTGCTGTCAGGATAAAAAAACATGCTTCTTGAATTACATGTTACTTGCTGTCAGAACATTATATGCTTCTTGAATTACACGTTACCTGCTGTCAGAACATTACATGCTACTTTGATTACATGCTATCTACTGCCAGACCATGTGATCATGGTCCTACCTCTTATCTGACACATCTCTTTCTACCACTGCACATCTCAATTACACGGTGTTTAATGTATTTTTATCATAATTCCAGATATCCGTCAAAATAAATCCAAGTTGGTATGCATCTGAGTATTTGTCTTCTGCACAACTGTTTGTAGAGTAAGACATTAATAATGACCTTCAGACAGTGATCCAATCTAATTGCTTGCTAATTCGTTGATAGTATAATTACTGCAACCATAGAAGGTTATTCAACCCAGTCAATTCTTGATGGTTGTTCTATGTACAAACAGCTAATTCAGGTTGGTGATGCGACCAATGGAGACATCTTTTGTAAATAAAACAAGTTGTGTAATTTCTGTTCACTCAGACAGTAGAGATGGCGCCAGGGTTCCTTGGCATGGGCTTCATTTACTAATCAAACACATTATTCATGCAGTAGAATAAAAGTCCCAGTCTCTTCAGTGAGCCTGGGAACGAGTAGTAATTCACTCTGTTTGTAGACGACATGGGTTGTAAATAGATTTTGATCTGCATTACTTCCATAGTGAGTCCCCACTGACGTAACGCTCACAAAGTAGACAAACATTTCCCTGCAAATTCAAAAAGCAGTGGTTCAATGCATGGGAAGGAAGCAAAATGGCCGCAAGTATTGAATTAGTACATTTTCAAATATGGTTTGCTGTCAAGTGTAGGAACAGCGTCATAATATGGACATGATGTGCCTAACCTATTGGATGGAATAGCGGCTTAGTATGGACATGATGTGTATGACCTATTGGATGAACAGTGGTTAAGTATGGACATGATGTGTATGACATATTTGACGAAAAGCGGCTTAGTATTGACATGATGTGTATGACCTATTCGATGAACAGCGGCATCGCTCCTGACTAAAACTAACCTCAACAACCACACTGCACTGTGCGATCAACAGGAACCAAAACACTGCATGGCTCTGATCAAAGTTCACATAAACACGTGGTAAAGCTGCATGGTCGACTAAATAAGGAATTTGTTTATCTCGAACAACACGCTCATAACGGATCCAGCTCATTCAATATGCGATTATGTTGCATGCTTCTTTCCTTACCATCAGTCATGCATACATGGGATGGAATAAGTTCACACTGTAACGTATAGCGTGCCAGCGCCTGCGCATGTCAGTGGAACAACATGCGTGCATGAGTGTGGTTAGGTAGAAGCCTCTGACACAGGGCCACACAGAACTACCAAGGTTTTATTTGTATTCTGAAATCAACAACGCTGTCTGTCTGGGCGTTGCTATATGCTCTTTGGCTAACCGTCAGACAGATTTCAGCTGGCCCGACCCTTCGACTACTTTGCTACTCTATTGAACCCATACCCACACTTTCCTTTGCATTGATGAATGTTCGGGCAATGACAAGAAAACTTCCCATATATTGTACATATGAGATCATTTTTGAGATGCAGAACAAAACCAGAATTTAATATCCTGCCGTACCCGAACTTCGTGTGACAATGACTTGCATCGCACACGAATCGCTTTCAGACTGTAGCTAATACCATCATAAAACAGAGCGTGCGATATAAACACTTAATAATTGGCGGACATGAGGGTGGTAAGATGGCGGCCACTGAGATATTGGAGACATATCTATTAAGGTTACATTTATATCCTGCAAATCGAAACGCAGACTCTGTAGACTATGACGTGTGTTGGTGCAAACTCAATCCAAGCAATGACACTTGCCCTTTCCCTTCTCTCGCCGAGCTGCGGTGGTGCCGATGAAACCAAGAACAACTTGTACGTCTTTACCCAGAAACCCAGTGCGATCAGCATAACGCACATTATAAATGCATCGTGACAGGAGGACCAGTCTCGCTGGCGCCGCCGAACTCAGTGTGGCATATAACGCCATTCTATTTTGAGTCGCCCTTTAAGGAGACTCCATGTGATTGACTTTACGTGGCTGATATGTTTACCGGTTTGACCGAGCGTACATCCACACTCGGATATAATTCGTGACTAAAGTGGCAGAAGAGTGATTAAAAGAGAATAAAGTTTTTCCTACATAGGCGCTCCAATTGATCTGAGGCAATGGTACTTGATAGGACGTTTTCAAAGCATGCAGTGCTTGCACATATGTCAATAGCCTGATGCACTATAGTATGGAGCAAACTACGTGTAACTCAATTAACCACTAACTATGATCCAATAGAAAAAAATGATGCAAGGGTTGCAAGTTATTGCATGGGTCTGACGGTAACTCATTTGTATAACAAGACGGGACAGATTGATTATAGTGAGTGAAGGCAACATATACCAATATGCCAAACCTGTCAATGATCACATTCATAAGACGTTGTAAATACCACTAAGTATGACCTGGGATGTTGCTGGTGGTGGTATGACAAACGTCGCTACCATACTACATCCGGGCATGATAAACGTCGTTAATATATCGCTTAGTGTTTACAAATGGAAGTCGATGTAAGCGCATGCCGACCCCCAGCGTAGAAAGCTTTTATCAGAATACATGCTACTTGTACATAATTCAAAAGGTAATATACCCCTACCCACCAGAGTACCATCAGATTATGGTAACCGTTCTGTATAATTGGATTATGAGACCATTGTTTACTTTTTATTACTATTCCCAAAAGGCACGATTAGTTATTACCACCACTTCAAGGTTGAACAAAATCAAATTGCTTCTGACCATCGGCCGTGATCTGCATAATGCGGAAAATTTTGACATTTGACCGTTGTGTTGATTATGTGGGAGCCATATCTTATTAAGATTGTAGCTAAATGCCTAAATAAATAAAACATGTAACATTTGGGAAAGACTAAGATCACAACCACCGCCTTGCAGATGTGTAATTGAGGTTTAAGTGGGTACTGCTGAGCACCTGGGGCAGCTCCAAGCAATATAGCCGGAATATGGCTTTAAAGACCACGTCATGATTCCACAACATCTCCTTAATTAAGTTGCGCAGAGTGTTATAGCCAACAATCACATTGCCATATCAGCCATTCCGATCACATACTGACATCAATGTTGCTTTTGATCAATGGACGCTTGATTGCTCTTTGAATGCACGCAGGTGCAGCAGCGATCGTGCCCAGTAATGGTCAGCAGTATCTCATATATTTTCTGTGACTAAATGGACATGGACCGCAATGGCTGTATAATGTCGGCTGTGGTTCTTATTTAGTGTATGTCATTTGAAAGCTAACTCCATGCGCTTACTCTCTGAAACATGTTGATTAGAGAAGCCGCGCGGCCAGGGTCTCTAACGGAACACCCTGGGTCAGTCACAGGTCAGCTATTCATATATTTCTGTGGATGGACATGGTAGTGGCTAAATGTCAGGAATGTTGCTTAGAGAAGCCGCGCGGCCAGGGTCTCTGGGGGAAGGGACTGTCTTGATACCAGATACATGATTAAAATGCTAAATGTTTTAATGCACCTGACATTGCATTAACAAATATCTACGGCGTTCCATACTTATACTTCATTTGTACAAAAGCAGCCATTTGTACCAAGTGAAAACACCTACTGTCAGAACCATATACTGCCAGAACCACCTACTGCCAGAACCATATACTTCCAGAACATAATGCCATAACCACCAACTGCCAGAACCACCTACCATATACTTCCAGAACCACATTATGCCATAACCACCAACTGCCAGAAACACATACTGCAAGAACCAACTGCTACCAGATCCGCCTGCTACCAGAACCATAAACTGCCAGAACCACCTAGTGCCAGAACCACCTACTGCCAGAACCACGGTAGCATAAACCACTGCGGCCAGAACCACTGCGGCCCACAACCGCTGCAGCCAGAACCACAAGGAGACTCCTGCTAAGGCATATTTAAATGTTGTTCTCGCGGGAGCCACCTGTCAGACCTGGACACTAAAATGTAGCCGTTTTTCAATTTCATTATTCAAATTTTTGAAAGCTATATAATCCCACAATGAAAAGTTAAAGCACTATAGATCGCGGTAATCATATTTCGTCACCATTTATACATTATGATCGGGTGGCAGGTGTCTTGAAGTTGTCTTACAAATACAGCAGCTATTTATTGTAAATGTATGGTGAAATAGTTGAATGCAGTTTTTAAGGCTAAAATATTGCCTCGTTTGATACACGACTAGGTGTTTCCACAACTATTTTCGGAATAGAATAGAGGATGTATTTTTTGGCACACGGATGGTTAATTTGCTAATATGAGATCTACGGGTATCATATGGGTGTATTTCGGTCAAATGTGCAAACATAACGGTTCATTAATAGCACGTTTAACTTTGTGTTCCTGAAGTAAGACGATGTAGTGTATTTTAGTAGCCATAAACTTCCTGGTTTGTATGTGCATTTTATTTATTTTGAGCTATAATACGAAATGTTTGAAACCCCATATTGAGATGCGATAATATCAATAAACAGCTGAGTAGAATAAGTATTTGTTGCTGTACTTCATGCTTTAGTCTCTGTTATATCACGACAACATTTGATAGTTGGTTTGAAATTTTATTGATATGACAATTCCAAATAATGATGCTGTCAAATATTAATTGAAGAAAGTTGAAGCTATTGATCCAGTCTATTCGGTTTCGATTTATTAGGAGGTGTAATTCCAATGTGAAATTCTGATTCGGTGGTTTGAATAGTTAGTATTTCCGTAAGGGCGTTGTCATTGTTATGTGTGATATTCGTCACCTAGTTTGTTGATTATTACATCGAGTATTATTTACAGTGTTTCTAATATCTGAATTGCATATTAAACAGTAGCTTTAAATGTTCGTACAATATAGTGTTTGATAGGTTTGCATGCTACTCGTGAAGGTACAATAGCTTCAACGTGGTAACATACATAGAACATAGTATCAGCATACAGGCGGGGAAAAAATTGTATAATTGCATATCAGGTAATTATGGGTTACATAAGACGTCTCGGCATCTATTGAGACTTGTACGCTGCATCGAACAGTCAAAGAAATTGAACAAAAGATATCAGTAACGCTATATTTGCATTTTCAGGGAATAATTGGTACCAGTATTGTCTTAATTTTAATCAGTTCATCAGCATTGTTGATTTGTAGGAGGTTGCTGTTCTTGTTTGTGATGCGAAATTTCAATTTTTATTGATTGTTGAGTCTTTTTCCTTCAGCTGCGAGGTTTATGTTATCACACAATTTGATTTCGTCGCTGAAATCACGAGAATGGCAGCTTCAATAGCGGATTGGTTTTTTTTAGCAACTGTTGTCTTGACCACATATGTTTCGAGGGGTGCACAGTATATATTAAGTAGTTTATGATCTTTTTATATCAAGTAGCTAGGATATTTTCGCAATTGTTACAGTAGTTGCGCTCCCGCCGATTTCTTAATGGATTCAATGAGCGAAATCAATAAAGAAAGAGCATTTCTTGGCACATTGATATTTAGTGACCTACAGCAATTCATACTAGATATTTGACAGCACTTTTAAAATCCATTCATTATGCATTCTGGGTGATTTATATATTCATGTTGTTTGAATCGTCGTGAGATTGAAACGTTATTTGCTATGTAAAATGTTCAGTGCAAGTTGCGAAAAACCGTCAAATGTCGAATAGTTATCAAATATTGTTCTTACTGAGAAGCCGGCGGTGTGGGTTCGTTCACAGCCATATCCAGCCAGCAGATGGCTGTGTGGTGGGAGGAAACACTCAAAGGGTACTGATACATGTAGAAATCATCATCATCCATCACCGTCACGATATTACCTGGTTGTTGAAAGCGTTATGTCACTTCATTTCCTTTCTGCGGCTGCAATCAAGCAGGTACCCTCCTACATGTTTGACACGGCACCTAGCGGCAGTATCGATTACCAGCCTTGCACGTAGATCTTATCAAATAGTTCAAAAGACGCAATTGAAAGTTGTTCTGTGATAGCAAGGATGGCTCCCAAAGGGCAAATTAAAACATTGCCCTTCCACTCATAAAAACGATGGCGTGTGCCTTTTATCTTTACTCGAAAGCAAGATTAACGTTTGCTGAGTGTTCAGCCATATTAATGGACTGATATAAATACACAGACATTGATCGACGCACACATCGTCAGGTAGCGTTGCAGTAAAATCAACAAAAACAAATGATCAGACATCTTGGTTGGTCGAGGCGGCCTCGCCCCCGAATTGATCAGAAATTTCCATGTGATTTTTCAGACGGAAGCTATGACAAGCGAGTGCGTAAGGCGTCTGAGTGTAGATTAATGCCTTTCGACTCACCTTCAGGCGGATTTTTATACTGATAGCAAGGACGGTCTATATAGCTCAAATTCGGTCTATCAAGGCAACAACATAACGACGTGGCGCAATGTGATTCTTACTGATATCGAGTCATACTAAGATATAAAGTAGTTCCAAGTTACATAGATAAATAATCACAACGGAACAAGAAAAACCAAAAGCCTCATCATATATCATCATGCTTCCAAATAAAGCAATTCATCACATTAAGAAGACGTTGTTAACGCTTAAGAGAGCAACATCACATTCTGGGTTGTTGATGGTAACGGTCGAGCGTGACTCTGTTGCTATGGGTGATGTTGAATCAAACAGAGCGACATACAATTGTAATGTTTTCTTGTACCTTGTCTGCTACAGTGCTTGCGTTCTCGCCGACTTCTTAATTGATTCAAAGAGCGAAATTAATAACAAAAATGACATTACTTGGCACATTGATGTGATGTGACTTACTGCCAATCAATATCAGATAGCACTTTTAACAACGCTTTGTTAAGCATGGAATAATCATATATTCAAGTCGTGTGAATCGTCGTGAGATAGAAAAGTTATTTGCTATGTAAAATGTTCATATGTCGAATAGCTATCAAATATTGTTCTAACATTAAGCGGGATAGCACACCTGAATGGAGGGGGTGTGGGTTCGTTCACAACCATATCAAGCCAGCAGGTGGATGCCTAGTGGATGGAGAATACTCAAATAGCGCTGTCTGAGATAGCAATCATTATCATCCATTACCTCGTTGTTGAAAGCGATAAAGAATCCAACTTTTCACTTCATTTCCTTTCTGAAGCTGAGATTCACCTGGTACCCTCCGCCGTGTTTTGCACGTCGCCTAGCGGCAGTATCCATTATCAGCCTTGTAAATGCACGTAGATTTCATAGCATAATTCAGAAGACATAATTTAAAACGATTCTGTGATAACAGGAATGTCTCTCAAAGGGCAAACTGAAATATTGCCCTTCCACTCCTTAATGTGATGGCTTCTGCCTTTTATCTTTGCTCTAAAGCATCATTCCCCATTTGACGTTGGTGTGTGAAGGTATTGTTTGGCTCTGGTAAACATATAAAGCCTGTTTCTAATTATTGTAATTAACAATTATAGTAGCATTTACTCTATCAGTGACGTGTTCAGCCAAATGACTGTGATTTCACCTTGTAGTACAGAGAAGCGGATGTACACACTTCTACCATATGAGCCCTACAGACCAACAGTCGATCGAGTACTACCTTGTTGGTCTAACAGGAGAACCCACTTTTATCAGTAGATTGACAAGCATGCTTAATTCATAACCACTTATCCCTTTACGTACTGAGAAGAATGTACAGCCTCCAAAGGTCAGAGTATTGACTGACTTTAATTGCAATCTCCGGGCGAACACTTGATATTCGATCAATTTCCAACTTTTGGCGAAATTCTACTCTGGTGGGAAGAAATCCCTTGCAACTTCCGCTGCCAACAACCGGTCTCTTGCATGACGGAATTTTGCACTTAATATTTCTGTAGGAAAGTATATTTGTTTCTTCCATGAAGCAAGTCTTAGTCTCTCTCAACAATAATCAATGGACTCATTGCCTCTGTTTAAAGACACACTGTTGGCCCTCGCGCTGATCTAAAATGCACAACGCCTCGACTCGAAGAGGAATTCGGTAATTGATTTGAGCCAAAGTGATGCCTTGTTTTAGCTAGAAGGATGTGGTGGGAATACCTACATTTACCTTCATTTACGTACGTTCTGCAGCATCCATCAACAAATGTCAGTGCCAGCTGCATACACGTGGCACAATAGGGCCAGTTATTTCCAGTTTGTCAACCAATGAACGAGAACGCACATCCGATCAATAAAAGCGAGACAGCCTGCATGCGTTCGATGCCTATTGCATTCAGACCTCCATTCATTCCTCTGTCATCAGGCCTGTAGCCTTTATAGTCTTATTTGCCATGACAGATTCTGAGACAGTGGCCTGGGATTTTGCTGCTTTTTAGTTAGAACTGAGTAAGTTCTCATTGTTAAGTAGAAGATATATCAATGTATTATGTTCAGTATGGTATCATGCTTTTATTGCACAAATTTGCATATGTAGTTAGCATTATCGCTTTCGCTAAATAGTTCGCTTCGAGAGACGACGTGTAACACGAACATTTACTCTTATATTGAACGATAGTTTTAATACTGATCATGTAAACAAATCTTACTTCAGAGCGAAATAGACTGTGATATCAACCTTTCAGATATTAAGAACAAATTATTTGGCTACACAAGAACCCAATTTGTCACCGAACAAATATAACCTCAATTCAAATGCGAAAATAGCATCACATAGAACGCTAAGACACAGCGCACCTGTTGTTTGATGTTCATGATGTCATTCACTCATTGAGACTTCCAAAACATAAATTGCTGTTTTTGTCGCACTTTCAGGCGGTTTGCCATGAGGTTGTATGGACCAAGTGACACGTCCTAGGGTGTGACAGGTCGGTAATGGATGAATGAACAAATCTTTGGACAGACATAATGTTAGTAAGTGTTGCTGCAAGTGCAAACTTATGAACACGAAACATCGATGTTAAATGAGTAAAATCAAATGACAAAGGTGATAGCATAAACGACACGCTACTTACTGTGGCTTCAGTATCCAACTTATCTTTCACAGTTTGCCGTGATATGATCGTCAGATGGTGAGCTTAGAGCGAGGCAATTATGACTATTAGAACTATCAGACGTTATGTATTAGTGTTAGTTATCGCATGGGTCACCAGGGGGCTGATGCTGTATTTATCTGGTGCCTCATTTGCGTCCGAGAGTACGACGAGATCGGTTCATCTCCGATGAAGTTTTTTTTACAATCTATATTTAAATCGCATGAAAGCTGCCAGCATTAAGGACCTGTGTCGGGTGAGATTACAACGTCACTGCCACTACAGAAAACTATGCTTAAACTCTTGAGAAAACCCCGTTATAACACTTGCCTGATATTATGCACCTCAATAGTGTTGCCATGTTAGAGCTGTGGTGCTCTGTGAGGAAACTTCTCAAATCTGGTTGCAGCTACGTGATATGGCGACGACACGGCCGCAGCTATCGCACGGTGAGCTGCGAGCTTGAGGCGATATCGGATAAAGACCGAGCATTTTCTTGAATATATTCACTGAGAAATATGGAGATGTCTTCAGATTGTACAACAATATCATAGTTGGACAAATATATCGATCCCCAAACACCTCGCATATAATAACTAAATTAAGTAATGAGAAGAAAGTGCATGTTACATGGCAGGGACTTGTGGATGGTGATGTTCATTGGGATACAGCCTTGTTCGTTTGTGCATTCCGTTATACCACACTGACATGAATAGCGCCTTCTTGTTGGCGCTATTCACATTGATAGATACCATATTCTGTAACGACCTGAGTAATACTATTCAGAATATGAAAGACGTAATACAGCATTCCCCATACTTGCTATTAATGAGTATAAATACACTGCGGATTGTGTGAGCCTAAGTAGATTTAGATGAATCACAAATGTTTTCTGCGAATTTTAATTCAATATTATTAAAGGTAGGATGGTAAGATATAAAATCAGTGGACATAACACATAAGATGTACACAGAAAAATATACAGGCGCCCATGATAGCGATTTTTTGTTCAAACAGACAAGGTGCAGATTAACTGACCTGGTTCAACAAAACCACATATTGATTCTCGGCCGCTTGACGTTTTCATTTCTATACTTACCACAATGTTCAAGCTGCACCACATTATAACAATTACCTAAATAATAAATCCGAGCAACTTATATACAAAAACTAATATGAACAAACAAGCAGCACTCATTGGATCTCAATTAACCTCATCACTCGACCTGCAATGCTCTTATCACAGCTTACCTCACCTGCAAGTCAGACGTCTCTCGTCATAGCAGTCTATAACACACCCTTCAACTGCTTAGTCGGATATAAATTCCAGCCTGCCAGTCGGAGTAAATGTCCGTATCAAATTCATTTTTCGATTAAATTACACGATACTATGAAGGTACGTTGTTTGCTGCCGGAACATGACTTCTTAGAATGAGGTCCTGCGTCGGATACCTTAGATGACAGCTGCACATTGCCATGATATACTGAGCATGTCTATAGATAGACCCGTATCTCTCACCTGATACCTTGGTTATTGATGCGTCCGAGTTACCTAGCGAGTAGTTGATGACAGGTAGGATATTGATGTCCGTGCCATAGCTAGTGTTCGAAAGAGTTTGATTAGATCAGCCTTTGTACAGGTACTGCATAGGATACATGTGTAAACAAAATGCTTTATAAATGCATAAGAATACATTTCACAGACCCTTCAGGGAGCATGAAATGGTCCATCATCTACACCACGTTCATAACTTATAATGAATGTCGACCGACGTGATTCATGCTATACAGCAGGCAAAATACTAAACCCACCCCACATCCCAGACACAGAGGTACAATTTATTATTTGCAATCGCAGTGGACATCTCTTTGGAATTGTTACATCTTTATACCAGTAACTTACCATTGATGCGATTATTCCGATAAGCTAAATAAGAAAATGTTAATAATGCTAAATATATCACAGAGAACTTGGTGCTTCTTCTCTCCTTCATGAATGATGTACTTCACCTCAACCTATCCTCGGTGTGACTAAAGGCAACTTAAGCCCAGTCAAATAGTGTGATATCAGCTAATGCGAGCCTTATCTCTCAGACTCCCGTGACACCGTCATATTAAAGTAACTTTTCTGCCTAATAATTGTATGACACCCATGTCTGTAAATTATTTCTACGAGCAAAGTGAATCTTAGTTATTATCAAGGTTAAACAAAAGAGGAAGGTCAAATAGTTTTGGGCAAATGGCTGTGATCTCCGCATCATGGAATGTGGTTCCCATCATAGTGAGCTAACATATCAAGTCAATATATGTCATATCGTTCGTGATGAGAGGGATACGTTGACGGGATAATATTGTGCCTTAGTAAAATCAAGTCGACCTAAAATAATAAAACACCATACTATAACAATAGAACAACCTGTTGTTACCATAGAACACCATACTTTTACTATAGAACACCATGCTATAATCATATAACACCACACTGAAATAAATAAACCACTTATCCAAAATTCGAATACCAAGCTGTATTTGAATCTAGGACCACTTTGTAAATTAATGGTGGTCGAGACAACAACGTTAAGAATAAAATATAAATTGTATACGTCTGCTTTGTTTAGTGCAGCCAGTTCCTAAGGTAAACAATATGTGAAAGAGATTGATAGCGGTTAAACCTAGGATACGTCAACTCGGGGAGCTGTTTCGTGATAGAACTCGCTGTTAGCAAATAACGCAAATCGTCATCTGCTTAGAGGCACTACATTTAAACAAAGTCCAGGTTGCACCACAGATTATCTTTCAATCATATAGTGCATGTACAAATGAAAAATGTCTAATGTACTTTAGTCCCTGTTTCCAGATCCGCGTTATGTGTATTGCAATATCTCTGATATCTTTTTTTTACTAAGTCTTATCAACAAACGATTAAAGTAAATTTACCTCTAAGATGAGTCACTACCGTCGGATACTTGATATAATATACCCGTCCGATGCATAGTACACTTACAAGAACGTTAAAGTTAGAAGCATGTTTTGAAAAACTACTATAGGTAGAAAATGTTAGATTCTTCTCATTATCAAGGTATTAATAATTCAAATAATGCTACAGAAATATGGACATCATAATCGTTGTTACAACCGACTATACACTTATGCAATAAACGTGGCTACTGTAAACCAAGGCAATAAAGACGCAACCATGACATGCTTCAACACTCAACCGTCCTCATACTTCTGTGCATCAGACACAATACAATTCGAGCAAGTACTAATATGCCCAGTATACTGAACTGTTTACAATTTCTCGTAGCAAGCACACGATAAATCTACAAAGAAACACAGGCTTAATTGTACTGTTTCTATAATTGACGCTGTTCTGGTTTTTATCATTTCATTGCGAATAAATTATCACTGACGAAGTAAAACTCTCCTACGAAGTGATTCAGTGATTCACGTAATCGTCTTTGCACATCAATGAACTTAGGTAACAAGCTATGCCCATTCAAAGGTATACTTAACGTTACTAACACGAGGCGGGTGATCATGACGTCGACGTCATGTACATGCTCTAATTAGCATCAGCGGCTGATCGATGTTAATAGCCCAATGGAAGTCTAAATGGAAAGCAAATGGCTGCACAAAGTATTGTGTCTGTAGTTTTCCCATACAGGTATGTAATCAATACTTGTGAATACTTCCAATTAACAGATTACGAGACATACCCGGGGGGTATTGTGTATGTTAGTCATATGTGCTGACTGTATTTGGCGTACGTCATTTATATAATCATTAATAAAACAGAAACATTGAAGGTGCAGAATCCATTGGTGTGGAAGTCCTTGCATTAACTCGACGTACGAGCCGTCGGTCTGTGTATTTATAAGGAACAGCCGAAACAGTCCACGTTCGATGTGAGTGCATGCAAATCAGTAATGGGTCATTGCGATTGTAAGATCATTAACAAAACAATCAATTGCTAATGCACATCACGGCGAAATTATGTTAATCGTTTCCTGTCATACTAAGTTGTACTTAAGCTATCACAGAGGTAACTTATGGCAGTACCCTATTCTTGATGCAAATGAATACACATTCTTCCAGAGTTTTCAAAGGCGTCTATGTATGGAAACGATAAGACGAATATCATACTAAAGATCATATATTAATTGCTGATATATATTGCGAAAAACGTTCTGTGGATTTGTTCTGACACAGGAGTGAGTATAGGCAATTCAAAACTGTCAATTAAGGTGCATGCATTCTTGTGAGCGAATGTGACCTCTTTCTAATGAAAACATATTCAACTTGTCCGGCCCTTCGACTGCTTTGCTGTTGAGCTGAACCAATAGCCACTGTTTCCTTTGCGCTGATGAAGCTGCAGATAATGGAGGATAACACAAACTTTACTAATATTCGTATGAGGTGGTCAATGGGATACAGATAGACAATGGTCAAACAACACCCTGCTGTAACCATGCATCTTGTGAGGATGGCTCCCATCGTCCATGAATCAGGTTCACACTGTAGTGATTACCAGGATGCAACATGCGTCCATCACCACACCGTGTCACCACTGGCGTGTATGAGAGTGGTTAAGTAGAAGCAGCTGCAGAAGGGGAGACATAGATCTACCAACGTTTTGCATTAACAAATAGATTCGCAGTCTATGTCAACAGTCCATCTAAAGTAGCTCATTGGGACGCAGTAAACGGGACTGGTTTAATCCAGACGTGTATGCATAATACACGATACGAATACACAGTGGTATTGGCCGGGCGTATTATGCCGGTCTGACCTGTATCGCCAATAGGAGAGTTCCTATGTTGAGCTGTATGTGACATTGACGCATTAGTATTGAATAGAAAGAATGTCCACAAACACGTAGACGATTGGTGCATACAATCGTCCTGCAGCAAATAACACATATCCGCATCAACTTAGAAGTCGTGTGCACTACACATTGTGTACAAAGCATGTGGAGTGCGCGTTCATGTGGAAATTGCATGATGAACTCTAGTCCATCGGCCAGCATTAGCTTTGTGTGCCTTTTGCTGACAGTATATGACCATTGTTGGAGTCTTAATTTAGTTTACATGGGCCTGTTTACCAACTGGTTACTTAAATATCCACCATGCGCTGTAGGTCGACAAAGGGTATGGAGAAAGATAATTTAAGTCACATTAACAATAAGCCATGTCCAGTGGTGTGACGAGATTGCAAAATTGTAGATATTTATTGGACTAGTTTCTGATTGGTATACCAACGCGGGACAGATCGATCCTATTCAGGAGAGGCACACTATGCGTGCGTGCTTCCAATCCATCATTAAACTGTTGACGTAAAATCATTTACCATTTGTCATTTTGTGTAAACAGAGGGTCTGTTGTGGAGAATTGTTTGCCATTCAGTGACATTAGCTAGGAGTGTCTCGCCAATAACAGTAGTCGGTGTGGGGTCGGAATTATCGTGCCATTAATATAAACATCATCATCTTTCTGTCTGTGCGGTCGAAAGACACTTATTGCATGTAAACATCGACGAGTGGTGTCAGCCTAGTGATTGATGAAGTCCAATCAAGATATTCAACTCAAATGGAATCAATGTATGGATCCAGCATGTGTGTACGACATAACAACCTATTCTTCAAATGCCTCAGTGATACTATGAGACCACCACTGTTGGTATCTCTGTGAAGAGCCAATGGAGAATTACCAATACATGTACAGACAAATCCGAACACCTATTCAGCAGTTGACTGTGTGCCACACTCAGACTATTTGACATCTCAGCTTCTTCATTCAATGTGCCATGACATGGCACCATACAGCATGTTCTGTACATCATGCGAAATTGTGCCGTTTTCAGGATGAAGTTTGTTATGCAGTCGATATATAACCGGCGTTTCCTATCCGCAATACAATATGAACAGGTTTAGAATGCACCACGGCATCACAGCCCTCATACGACCTGAATAGAATGCACCACGCACGACATCACAGCACACGTACGACCTGAATAGAATGAACCACGGCATCACAGTCCACGTACGAACTGAGTAGAATACACCGTGGCATCTCAGTCCCGCACAAAACGTCCTCTTGCACCAAACCACCTACTCAGATGAGGTGTGTGTCATTGCCACAACACACGTTCTGAGGGTATAGCAACTAGGTCGAATAAACATATAATAAATCTAGCAACTGACTTGGCTCAACAAATTCCAAACTTAGCCGCCTGTAAGTTACATGTAAGGCTGTTAATCCCAGAATGTAGATCTAGAAGCAATGGTTTAAGACGAAGAAAAAAATCATTCCAAATGGGAAACAAGTGCAGCCCCAGATGGTATGACATTATACGAGTTGATAAACATCCCTAACACAAAGATTCCATCTGTCCATCTTTGAAGGAGAAGTACCAGGGCTAAATGTGTTGACAATCGTATCATAGACCAATATCCATTATTCATGGTGATCCCAAGCTTATTATCAATTACAGACCAATAATCATTCTTCATCGTAATTATTATCATGGCTTATTATCAATTCTATAGCAATACCAATACATCCAGACTTCTCCAAATTACAAGAGTATTGCGTTTCTTAACCAAAAGTAAAGTGATGCATCCACATAAATTTGGTTTAAGGCAAATGTATTCCACAAACATGGTCGTTTCGGTACTAACAGATCAAATCAACGTGATGTTGATGGAATTGTGCACACGTTACGCATGATACGTCATCGAATACTCTTCATTAATTTGTTTGCACTCATTGCACTACATTTATATAGATATATAGATATAGATATAGAGAGAGAGAGATATATATAGAGAGAGATATATATATAGAGAGAGAGATAGAAGAGAGAGATATAGAGAGATAGAGAGATATAGAGAGAGATATAGAGAGAGAGAGAGAGATAGAGAGAGAGAGAGAGAGAGAGATAGATAGATATATAGATATATACTCTAGAGATATATATATATATATATATATATATATATATATATATATATATATATATATATATATATATATATATATATATATATATATATATATATATATATATATATATAGCCATCTATTTGATATTGGAGCATAATTGTTGGGGCTAGCAGCCTGACTTGCTTTAACTGCACTAAGCACTCTAAGTAAATGTGTTTTGCGATATAAACATACTGCTACTATTGTGATCATACCACAGTGCTTTTTAAGAATCCAATATATTGCCGACAAGTCAACTGCAAAAGTGTATGTTTTTGAGTTTGTAAGTGCATCTGACCTGATTTGTATACGTTGTTTTTTCTTATGTGTATACATCAACATGCCCACAACACTAGGCGTATAACTCAATTGAAAATTCCTTTCTGGCGAGCAAATCTAAGGCCAACTTTATCGTGCTACGCTGGTGCCGTGTATCTCAACAGATTGCTGTTCCCTTGGCGTCATATATGCGTTTGACAATAAACACTTTAAATTTTAGAAGAAATATGAATTGCACACAGTCACTAAGTGACGGTGCATCGTGACTGATGTTAAATGAAGCCACAACATCCGTCTTGTGGTAGTTCTGTTATGTTTCATGTTATCATAGAATTCTTGCAAGACCACAAAGGCTGCCAGGTATCAATCAATATATATTGTCAATCAGTGATGATCCTAAGGCCTGATGTCTGAGGAGATGTATCGACTGGTGATGATATGTTCTTGATAATTAGAAATGTGTGTCTGCACTACTCTCTGCACTACTCTAATCGCAATCTCAATATTCTTGCTGCACGGCACTGATTAAATCTAACCACGATACTCAAGCTGCACTGCTCATAGGTTTACCACTTATGCTATAACTGCACTATAACACACGGCACAACTGCTTAGTCAAATATAAATTGAAGCCTTTCATCTGTATCAAATTCAGGATCCTTCATTTGTCAAGGAAAGTAATTGGTACTATGATGGTATATCGTTTGCTGATGGAACATCACATCTAAGTATGAGGTCCTGACCCTTGGAATCGTGCGTCGGACACAGTATCCTCAAATTTCTTCCCTTCTTGCATGCTACATTTTCGTGATATACAGAGCATTCCTATAGCTAAACCCAGTGCCTCTCACCTTATGCCTAGGTTATTAATGTATCCGAGTTCTTCTGGGTTACCTAGTGAACTGATGTGAGAGGTAGGATATTGATGTTCGTGGATGGTAGGCTATAGATATTGTTCGACAGAGATTGATTAGCTCGACATTTGGTCAGGTACTTTACAGGATTCATTTGTAAACAAAATGCCTTTAAAATGCTTCCATTTCACAGTCCCTTCAAGGAGCATGAAATGTTCCATCAACTTCTATTGAATGTTTACCAACGTTTTTTTATATATAAAGCCAGCAGAATATAATACCCACCCACCCCTTCAACATAGCCACAATCGTAGAAAATATAATTTGGAAGCACAGTGGACATCTGTTTGGGATTGCCACATTCTTACAACAGTATCTTATCATTGACGCAATGCGTCCGATAAGATCAATAAGACAATAATCAAAATTCTAAATACATTAAGGATAATTGCTTGCTTATTGTTTCCTTCCTGTATGATGCACATCGCATAACCTCTGGACTGTATTCGAGGTAACTAAAGGCAATTTCGCCCTGTCAAATAATGTAATATAAGCGAATGTGACCCTTATTGGATGCATATCTCAGACTCCCATGTCAGCGTCAGATTAAAGTGCCTAATAATTTTACGACTCCCATGTCTACATATAATTTCAATAAAAGCAGAGGAATCTTAACAAGATATAACAAAAGAGGAAAGTCAAATAGTTTCGGGCAAGTAGCTGGGATCTCAGCGTCATGTAATGTGGTTCCCGCTCGAAGTGTGCTAACAAATCAAGTTAATACATGTCATGTCGTTCGTGATGAGCGGGATGCGTTGACGGGAGAGTAAAGGTACTCTACCAGAGCAACCATTGTATGTGGATCGTGTCAGAAACAATACAATTCGAGCAAGTGCTTATATGCCCAGAAAAATGTTTACAAGGAAACACAGGCTTAATTGTCTCAATCGTTGACGCTGTTCTTATTTGTATCACTTCATAGATAGTAAATTATTAAGTTATCCGATGAATGAAACGTCGGTGATTCATGTATTGGTCTTTGCACATGAAAGTACATAGGTAACAAGTTATGCACATTCGTTAAATATAGGTACACCGGGCATTACTAACACGAGCCGGGTGACGATGAAAAGAAATAGACGTCATGTATATGCTCCAATCAGCATCAGCAGCCGGTCGACGTTAACAGCCCAATGGACGGCTTCGTGAGAAGCAACTGGCTGCTCAAAGTATGCTGTCTGTAGTTTTCCCACACAGGTGTGTAAAGGTGTGTAAAGACATTCCCCAGGAATGTAAGCATTCAAAGGGGTATGCTTTCGTATGAGTGAATGTGACCTCTACTTGACCTTATGAAATAATTACTCAGCATGCCCTTTGTGTGGGACTGTGATACCGTGGTGCATTCTTCTCAGGTCGTGTGTGGGATCGTGATTCTGTGGTGTGTCCTGCTCATGTTTACATTGTATCACGTGAAGGAAATGACTCCATTACAAACTTAATCCTGATAGCGGCACCAATATTTGAACAGTTGTGTGGTTGCCATGTCACATATTGAAAGAAGCAGCTGATATGTCAAATATGTAACGGGCTTACAACGAGTGGCACACAGTCATCTACTGAATACGGTTGTCTAATGAGTAGATGGCTTGTGCTTGGAGTGGTTCGCCGTTTTCTGAACACGTATAGGTAAATCTCCATGGGTTCCTCCAAGAGGTAAAAACAGTGGCAACCTCATGGGATCACTGATGCATTTGTAGATGAGCTTGTGCTGTCGTAACACAAGCCGAATCCAAACATTGATTTAATTTTAGTTAATTATCTTTAATGGACTTCATCAAACACTGGGATGACACTACTCGTCAATGTTTAAATCTAACAAAGTCGAACGATGATGATGATGATGTTTGTATTGATGGCACGGTAATTCCGACAACACACCGACTGCTGTTATTGGCGAAACACTCCTAGTTAATGCCACTGAGTGGCATACATTTCATCACAACAGACCACACCCTCTGTTTACACGAAATGCCAAGTGGTAAATATATTGCATCAGCAGTTTCCTATTTCATATCGGATTGGAAGCAAGCACACATATTGTGCCTGGTCTGAACAGGGCCAATTTGTCCCGCGTTGGTATGCCATTCAGTAACTGCAAGCCTAATATATATCTACAAACTCTTTACCCCACTGGACCTAGTTAATGGTTAATGTTGTTTCATTTATCTCTCTCTATATCGTGAGCCGACCTACAGCTCATGGTGGATATTAGCTGTACTAGATGGTTTATAAGCCCTAGTAAAAAAAGGCTCATCCCAACGATGATCATACATTATCAACAAAGGGCACACAAAGCTGATACTTCCAGATGGACTCGAGTACATCAGAGGAGTGGGTTACTCGTAACGTGCTTTATGCATGCAGGAATGTGGCGCCTTGTGCATTGCTCCGAGTATTATCATCATTTTAAGGGAGTTTATTATGCTTGCATAATCACCGTCTGCAATGTAGTTAACTTGTCGTTATTGATGCTACAAACAAATAAATAACAACAACGTATGTTAGTTGTATGCTTTCAGGCACGGATGAATGTTGCGAGATAGCATGAATCGACACTTTGGTCAATGCACTGAATCCTGAATTTACTGACGTAAGTTGGAAACAAAAGAGATCTTGGCTGAAGACGCCAGTACGTTTTATCCTGCCGTTGCTTTCGATGACTCACAGGCGACGGCAACAACTCGCTTACGAACATCCGGGTTAGGTGACGTGACAAAGGGCATGGCAATTTACGGAATCATCTGCTTTATAAAGTGGCTGACATTTCATCCCAAATATCTGTATGGCGCCAGCTGATGGAAGATGACACTATTGATCTCGTCCAGGCTTCCGGTGGGGGTTGTCACCTGCATCTGTTTTACTACATCATGACAGATGTGACAGTCTTGGTAGATGAGAAGAATGCGCTGAGGCAATAATCAGATAGCCACACAAGCCACGCAATGTTTGAAGGAGAGATGCGCTGATGTAGATCAACATCGCCGTTAATGAATGACTGCTACGCACCCTAGTAGGCTCCTCTGACGATGTCCGATGTAAACGTCGTGTATGATTAGTTTAGGCAGTGGACATGACAATGATATAGTTGCACAGTTCCCAATGAGTTACTTATTTACTTGTTGATATCAAGGACAGACAATATAGTACATGTCGACTTCTCAAGGTAACAAAACAACGTCCACATCTGATGCGAATCTCAATAATATGGAGTCATATTGATATAGTGGAATCAAGGATAAATTAATATATAAAACGCGGTAATATATTAACTGGCGACCACTTGAAATACATTGTTCTTACAAAAGACACTACTAGTGTCCATGTAGTTCCAAGTGGCATCAATAAGCTCTCCAAAAGTGAAATCAAACCACTCACTTGAGCCAAGTACAAATAAGTGAATTACAGCACTCACTTGAACCAAGTACAACCAAGTGAACCTGCAACACTCTCTTCAAATCAGTAGAAACATGTGAGGCGAACCTAAAACCTGACAATGTATTAGATACAATTATTCCCAGGTGACAAGAGAGCACGAATTTAGACATTAGTTCGTGATCCATGACTTCTCTGATTGGTTTGAATCACCAATGGTCGTTCATTTCCAATTTGAAACAAATGAGATTTTCGATTTTTCTGCTTGCTTAATCAGCGTGGTGCCAGCGGACCGGGCATGGCGCCTTTTATCTCGTACATGAACGTTTGCTTTAACTGCAATGACAGCAATGACTACGTCGAGGTAGTTGCAGCGGCTACAATTAGCAGATAAAAAGTTGATATTTACAAAGCATACAGTGCGTGCGCAAATGGAATTGGACTGCTCAGTGTTTTGTTACTATAGGTGATCATTGTTGGGATCGGTCCTTACTTTAGTGGAGACTATTAACCAAAGAGCAAAGTAATCATCCGCTATGATTTATGGTCATTGATGATGTGATGGTAAAGATGAGCATTCCATTAAAATACAAACTATGAATCAATGGTGCAATGCAACGGGGCAGATCGCAAGCCCATACCTACACCTGGCTGTTTTGTGTGCGATTGTTGCTTGATGTTTGCAAATGTAAGTGGCTGCGGCCACATTCCCAATAGAGATTCCAATGGTATACAGCTACATGGCTAGGCATTGTGCTCTAACAGTTAAGGAAGCGCTTCTTTGTTATTTCCTGGTTTGTTATTACGCCCCAGGTCAGCTCTTGACTGCTCTCATGGGGGAGCTTAACCTGATATACATAGTTCAACACGGCAGCTCTTGCTTACACACACCTGAAACCCATCACACGAGGAGATGTCATTAAGGCAAGAGTGTCAATGGCCATCCGATGAAGACTGTATATGTTCCTCTAAGAGCAACGTAATACACTAGGCTGTAAATTGTGATAGCTGAATGATGCATTTTCAAGCGAGATGACAGACACACAATATTGACGTTCAGCGGTTCTAATATTATTTTATTGAAAACAATTGCTAACCCAGATATCGCCATATATTATGTTACTATACTTCATCCGGGCATTACGTTACTATTCTAGATCCGGTCATGACAAACGTCGTCACAATACTACATCCGGTCATGACAAACGTCGTCACTATACTACATCCGGGCATGACAAACGTCGCTACTAGTCTACATCCGAACATGACAAACCTACACATGACTTCTTTGTGTGTCATTACTGCTCGATATCGCTTAGTGTTTACAAATGGAAGTCGGTGAAAGCCTGAGTAATTCGACAAATATTGAGTCAATGTGCTCTTATTGTTGAAGGAGCACACATTTTATGACATGCACTTAGTCTGCGTTGGACTGCTATTGTCAGAACACATGCCACGTGTACATAATGCAAAAGGTAATATACCCCTACCCGCCAGAGTACCATCAGATTATGGTAACCATTCTGTTTAATTGAATTATGAGACCAATGTTTAAGTTTTATTACTATTCCCAAAAGGCACGATTAGTTATTACAACCACTTCAAGGTTGAACAAATCAAATTGCTTCAGACCATCAGCCGTGATCTGCATAATGCGGAAAATTTTGACATTTTACCGCTGTGTGGATAATGTGAGAGCCATATCGTATTAAGACTACAGCTGAATGCCTTAATAAATAATTAATGTAACATTTGGGAAAGACTAGGATCACAACCACCGCCTTTAGGTGTAATTTATGTTTAAGTGGGTACTGCTGAGCACCTAGGGTAGCTCCAAGCAATATAGCCGGAATATTGAGTTGTTATAGCCAACGATCACATTGCCATATCAGCCATTCCGATCACATGCTGACATCAATGTTTCTTTTGATCAATGGACGCGTGATTACTCTTTGAAAGCACGCAGGTGCAGCATCGATCGTGCCCAGTAATGACAAGTGGCTTACTTACACGTGGCAAGGACGACAATGAACCATGTAGTAACCTGCAGCAAGCTTAAAGAATGTATTTTGTACACGTATTTCCATCTGACTAATTGGACTGTGAACCGCACTTACTGCCAACATATGTATAATGCTCATCGCGGCTGTGGTTCGTATTTGTCTGCTGTATATTCATTTGAAAGCTCACTCAATGCATATTAGCTTACTCTGCGCCAGCTTCTAATAACCAAAGCTGTGCAAAATGGCAGGAAAAGGGTAGGTGTCGGTTATTCAGCCATTTTTGCATTGAACTTAAATGCCCCACATCCGTTATCCTGCAACTTTAACCCTTAAATGGCATTCGTCACCGTCCACCACTTTTATAGGGAATACCAAGATAACGGAACACACTGTCCCAACGATGACTTGTCAGTGTCAGTCTCAGGTCAGCTATTCATTTCTTTCTGTCGATGGGCATCGTAGTGACTGTATGGCAGGTAATTTGTCACTGCCACCGTATCTAAAACATGGCAGGTAATTTGTCCCTGCCACCGCATCTAAAACATGTTGCTTACAGAAGCTGCGCGGCCAGGGTCTCTGAGGAAAGGACTGTCTTGATACCAGATCCATGATTTAAATGCTACATGTTTTAATGCACCTGACATTGCGAATGTCTACGTCGTTCCATACTTATACTTCATTTGTACAAAAGCAGCCATTTGAAACCCAGTGAAAACACCAACTGTAAGAACCATATACTGCACGAACCACCTACTGAAAGAAACACCTACTGCCAGCACCATATACTGCCAGAACCACCTACTGCCCGAACCACCTACTGCAAGAATCACCTACTGCCCGAACCACCTACTGCCAGAACCACCTACTACCAGAACTACCTACTGACAGAACCACCACCGCAGGGACCACCTGCAGAACCGGAACCTAAACTGCTACAGCCAAACCCACCTACTGCTAGAACCACATACTGCCAGACCCACCTACTGCCAGAACCACATACTGCCAGACCCACCTACTGCCAGAACCACCTACTGCCCGATCGACACATGGCCAGAAACACCTACTGCAAGAACCATAAACTGCCAGAACCGCCTTCAGCCAAACCCACCTACTGCCAGAACCACCTACTGCCCGATCGACACATGACCAGAAACACCTACTGCAAGAACCAACTGCTACCGGAACCGCCTGCTACAAGAACCATATACTGTCAGAACCACCTTCTGCCAGAACAATATACAGCCAGAACCGCCTACTGCCAGAACCACCTACTGCCAGAACCATATACTGCCAGAACCTCCTACTGACAGAACCATTTACTTCTAGAACCACCGTAGCCCGAACCACTGCGACCAGAACCGACTGCGGCCAGAACCATATACTGCCACAACTATATAGTGCCAGAACGACTGCGGCCAGAACCATATGCTGCCAGAAACACTACAGCCAGCAAATTTCATCTTGGAATGATGTCCGTCTGCTCTGAAGCATTCACTCGAAACGTACTACACATAATATGTAGCGCATGTATCTCACCATATTCCCGAGCTTTTATGTGAGTTGCCTACGCGAATGTTCTTGGTGGGCATGTCATCAATATCACTCTGCAGATGGAGATCTAATCGGCATTGGACTGAGTAGTTTACCAATGCACTTTGCATATTGAAATTTGTCACTTCTCTCTCCCGAGCGAAATAACAAATCCTCCATGATGAAAGCTAGTACTTCGACTATCAAGGAATGCTTAAATGTGATAAAAATATTTTTGTCCAACCCCAATGCAATTAGAACAAGTTCGGTATTGTTTCTGTTCACTCGGACAGCAGAGACAGCGCGGAGAGGAACCGGTTTCCCTGCTCTATGCTAAATGTGTAAACCAAATGCCTTGTACTTACTAAGTTATGTTAACCACGCCTCCTGGTGTGATATGTGTAATCGATACATTGCATGAATTAAAGTATGCTCTAAAGAACACCTCTCTCTGAAACAGCTAAACAACGTCTATGACTGGACGCAATTATACAAAACGCCTAAATTGCAAACCATATCACAAAGAACTATTTGTATTTCAGGGATTTTTAATGTGCAATAAGTCACCTATAAAGTCACAGAGTTGACAAAAAGCCATTAGTTAAATGATTTCTTATGAGTTAATGTGATTTTTACTCCTAATACACCTCATCTCTCTCAGACTCACACGGCACTTTCAGATACAGGTGACCTTTCTGCGAATTGGTGACCTTTGTGTTTGTGTTATTCAACTCCTATGGCGGCATACCACGTCATGGAATGTGGTTTCCACCTATTCTTTTGTACGCAAAAGATGTCTGTGTTTGTCACTTTTTGTAAGCCCAGTTCTAATTTTATATGTTAGATGCTTCATACGATATGTAATTACATGGTAATCACGCACCTAACGCGTCGAATGAACTACACCACTAGTGTGGCAACTTTACAAGAAATCAAATGTCATATTCTGCCCATCAAAGTCAAATGTTTCAAACACGGCCGTTTTATGATGACATATACAACGTCATCCCGGCTATTTTTTACCTTGTGAAGCCTTTATATTGACCAGACAGATAAATCGATTAATTTGCCAAAAAATACTTTGTGAAGTTATATGATATTTCTAATTACAACCTTTGCCAAGTAGACTCCTACTAAGGCAAATTATAAGTTGTTCTCGCGGGAGTCACCTATAGGACCTGGACACTCAAATATAGCCAGTTTTCAATTTCATAATTCAATTGTTTGAAAGCTATGAAATCCCACAATGAAAAGTTAGAGCGCTATAGATAGCAGTAATTATATTTCGTCGACTTTTATACATCACGGATCGGGTGGCAGGTGTCGTGAAGTTGTCTGACAAATACAGCAGCTATTTATTGTAAATGTATTGTGAAATAGTTGCATGCAGTTTATATAGCCTAAAATACTGTGGGTTACTGCCTCGTTTGATACACGACTATTTTTGGATTAAAATAGAAGATGTATTGTTTGGCACACGTATTTTGCTTATCCGTTTTCATTATCCTAGAAACTCGAGCGCCATATTCTGTGGAATACTTTGAGCAGAATCTATATTGTATTTATCAAAGATATCAGTTATTCGCTCATGCAAGACTCGTTCGAATAATCTATAACATGGACGGTAATAGTAAGATAAGTCTTTATTTAGTTATGCATGCTTCCCTTATCTTCCCGCTCTGTTTGTTTGTGTTGCTGGTTTCCGTTTGTAGTTTCAAATCGGCAGTAAAATTACATGGTTTCTAGGAATACTCTTATTAATCCATGGATTCATTATCGTTGCGTCGCTTATTACTTACATGGTAAGTGCATTTTGATTGCATTTATTAGTATTTCCGTAAGGGCGTTGTCATTGTTATGTGTCATGTTTGTCACCTAGTTTGTAGATTATTTCATCGAGTATTATTTACAATGTTTCTAATATCTGAATTGCATATTAAACAGTAGCGTTAAGTGTTCGTACAATAAAGTGTCTGATAGGTTTGCATGCTACTCATCGTTAGGTACAATAATTTCAACGTGGTAACTTACATAGAACATAGTATCAGCATATAGGCGAAAACAAAATTTGTATAATTGCATATCAGGTAGATTGTGGGTAACATAAGACTTCTTGGCATCTATTGAGACTAGCACGCTGCATCGAACAGTCAAAGAAATTGAAATAAAGATATCAGTAACGCTATATTTGCATTTTCAGGGAATAATTGGTACCAGTTGTGTCTTAATTTTAATCAGTTCATCGGCAATGTTGATTTGTAGGACGTTGCTGTTCTGTTTTTCATACGAATTTTCCCGTCATATGACCAGTAGCCATATATTGTTCCGGATTTCGTGCATAGTCACTCTTGCAATAGCAGTTGTGTAAGTGTTGTTTATAAGAAGTTTTTCAAAAACAATATTGCCCTGCTTCCATTAGTCATGTATTACAAAGATTACGCTTGGATTTGAAAACAATTTGGCGTGGCAAATTTGATAATAACTTGCCTTGTTAGTTTGTGTGTCGAGTTATTGTCGTCATTGCTCGAATAGCAGTGAGAGTAGCTCTGAGGGTGGTCATTTCATTGGATGATGCACGAGTAACCAGTCAGGTTGTAACCCCCAGGAATCAAACCCACAGCCTGTAGATCGAAAGGCGAGGCATTAAGCCGCTATGCCACGGGGACCGGCTAATAACTGGCCTTGGGTGTCGTTTTTTCTGATTTTAACCAACACTGCGGAATCTTTTCAGTTGTCGCCTGATGTCAGTCTATTATTGATGACATTCATCACTAACCATCCCCCCACCCCCGCAGATGTTCTTATATCAAGTTGCGTCATTGCTTCTACGAGCTGATTGATCGTCGAGTCACTTCTTACAGCTGCTAGGTTTATGTTATCACACAATTTGATTTCGTCGCTGAAATCACCCAGAATGGCAGCTTTAAGTCCTTTAATAGCGGATTGGTTTTTTTGAGCAACTGTTGTCTTGACCACATATGTTTCGACAGCTGCACAGTATATATTAAGTAGTTTATAATCTTTTTAAATCAAGTTGCTAGGATATTTTCGCAATTGTTACAGTGTTTGCGCTCTTGCCGACTTCTTAATGGATTCAATGAGCGAAATCAATATAGAAAGAACATTGCTTGGCACATTGATATTAAGTGACCTAGGGCCAATTCATACCAGATATTGGACAGCACTTTTAAAATCCTTAATTATGCATGGAGTATTTATATTTTCATGTTGTGTGAATCGCCGTGAGATTGAAACGTTATTTGCTATGTTAAATGTTCAATGCAACTTGGGAAAACCGTCAAATGTCGAATAGCTATCAAATATCGTTCTACCTGAGAAACAGGGGGTCTAGGGTCGTTCACAACCATATTCAGCCAGCAGAAGGCTGCCTTGTGGGATGAAACATTCAATGGGCGCTGATAGATATAGAAATCATTCTCCTCCATCATCGTCACGATATTACTTGGTTGTTGAAAGCGTTGTGTCACATCATTTCCTATCTGCGGCTGCGATCAAGCAGGTACCCTCCTACATGTTTGACACGACACCTAGCGGCAGTATCGATTATCAGCCTTGCACGTAGATCTTATTAAATAGTTCAAAAGACGCAATTGAAAGTTCTGTGAAAGCTAGGATGTCTCCCAAAGGGCAAACTAAAACATTGGCCTTCCACTCATAAAAACGATTGCGTGTGCCTTTCATCTTTGCTCTAAGATAACGTTTGCTTAGTGTAAGTACAATAGTACTCACTCTGATAAAGATACTATTGTAAATTACAATAGATACTATTGTAATTTATAATAGTATTTACTCTTTCGGGGATGTGTTTAGCAATATCAATGGACAGATGTAAATATACAGACAGTGAACGACGCACACATCGTCAGGTGGCACTGCAGCAAAATCAATAAAAACAAATGATCCGACATCATGGTTGGTCGAGGCGGCCTCGCCCCCGAATTGATCAGAAAATTGATGTGACGTGGGTGGGATGTGATTTTTAGACATAAGCTATGACAAGCGAGTGAGTAAGGCGTAGATATATGCCTTTCGACTCACTTTTAGGCGGATTTCTCTATCATACTGGACGGTCTATATAGCTAAAATTCGGTCTCTCAAAGCAGCAATATAACGACGTGACTGATATCGAGTCATACTAAAATATTAAGCAGTTCCGAGTTATATAGATAAATAATCACAACGGACAAGAATAAACCAAAGCGTCATCGTATATCATCATGCTTCCAAATAAAGCAATTCGGTATCGCGCATCTCGAGTAAACATGGATATGAATTCATTGGCACTGCATTGACCAAACGTCGTCACTGTGTTTATCCAAAAGTACCACATCCGTCTGGAGATGGCTCTGTGTTCACTGGTACCATATGATACCATCAAGGCCACAAAGGCTTCACGGTTGAATATCCTATGAGTGAAGGTCCTAGACGCTGAAATCCGCGGTGTTGTAGAGACAGTTGTAATATTATCTTTGTGACGTCTTAGCTCATCACTCTAGCTAACCTCTCAAAAACAAAAATAAGCCTGATCACTAAACATACTCGACTGGTAACTCAATTACCAGGAGAACCTACTTGATAAAATATGAAAAATAAGTCTTTCTCCTGGCAAAATTGAACACATCAAATGCAAGATCCTTCATTCACGGGTGGAATTACATTCTTCCTCGACTATATACAGTCTGCTGCGAGGACGTTTTGCCTTGGTATGAACTAATGAAGTCTTGCCACAGCCCACGTATACTGACCATTCACTTGGCATATTGATATTTGCTTACGCAATAATTTTTTCATTCAACTCATCCGCTTATGTTTTGTGTTAGATCAGGTTTATTTGGCTTGCTAGCCTGGTGAGAATGAAGCACATGATATGTTCCGTCCACACGTCCGCCGATATGGCGCTGGGATGGCATCCCGGTTACTTGCCATAGGCTTCATGTTGAAACCAAATGCCTCATAAATACATTGTAATATACTCTTTCACAGCTGGTACATGTATTGAAGAAGCTAAATCCCTAAAGTTTAGTGGATGAGTGACGTCTAAGTTTGGATGCGACAAAGAGTACAAGTAAATTAGTGTATTGCTGATCCATACGGCGACGAAAGTCGAGCCACCTCTAGAGTAACACAAAGGTGAGTAGAGTCTAAAGCCGGTAATAAACATGCATGCTCTCATATTTGGGTATCTTTCAGCGTAACTGAACCCTGTCTGTATATTGCTTTAATTACCGTAGGGATGCTTAGTTACTGCAGACGGATGTTAAAGTTGAGCAACAGACCCCTGTCAAAAAGCTACTTGTAAACCACCTAATGGAATGTAGTTTCCACTTATATCATGTTATGTTTCATGTTCAAACACGTCATATAGAACCATTGATGAGATAATAGTATCGTCAACGTAAGTAGTTTAAAACCAAAGAAAAAAAAAAAACCACGCTGAAATAATTATTCAGCTGGGCGAACCTTCAATTAATTTGTTACTGAGTTCAGTCCATAACCCCTGTTTCTTTTGCAGGTCCATATCATGACGATAACACTGATCCACATATTGCACATATGAGGTGATAATTGTGATACAGAAAAGAACAAACATGCAATATACCCATACTTCTTGTGAAAACTACTGTTACCTCATACGAGTCGTGCTCCATCTGTATGTATTACGATAATATAAAGTGTCCAGCATTAAGACAATCATAACGCATAACTTGTGAAAATGACTGTCATCACATAAGAGTCGTGCTCAGGCTGAATTTAATACGATAATATAACTAATTGTCCAGCATTGAGACAAGCACGCTTCATAACAGGGGGGCATGAGGGCGGTCAGGTGGAGGTAATTAACAGAAATGCGACGCATATTTATCAAGGTCATATTTGTAGTCTACAAATCGATTCTATAGGCTGTGTAGTGTGTTGGTGCGCACCCAACCGAAGCAATAATAATGCCATGCATAATGCACATTATGAATGCATCGTGACAGGACGAACAGTCTGACTGGTGCCAGCGCACTCAGTCTGGCATAAAACGCATTCTACTTGGTGTCGCCCTTTAGGGAGACTTCAAATGATTGACAGAATGTGGCGGATTTAGCGAGCGTATATCCACAAACGTGACTAAACTGTGATAAGATCTTCATCAAATAACGTTTTCTTTTCCAAAGGCGCTCCATTTTATCTAAGCGATAGTATTCGATAGGATTTTCACAGCCTGCAGTGCGTGCGTGCGCATATGTCAAATACCTGATGCACTATAGTCACTATTGGCAACGGCTTTGTGTGTCCTTATTGCACAACAATTGGCGACCAGTCTAATGTTTACTAAGGCCTAGGAACCAAAGGGTCATGCAATTTTGACTTGTAGGTCGATGATTGTATGGAGCAAACCAGCTTCATTAACCACAAACTATGTTCCAATAGCAAAAAGGGCTGCAAGATATTCAAGGTTCGGATGGTAACTCATATACATAACCTGACGGGACAGATCGATCATACAGAGTGACGGCAACATATGCATGTTTGCCAAACGCGTCACTGATCACATTAAGAAGACGTTGTTAACACTTCTGAGAGGAACCTCACGTTCTGGGCTTTTGATGGTGACGGTCGGACGTGGCTCTGGTGCTATGTGTGATGTTGAATCAAACAGAGCGACATACAATTATAACTGCTACAGTGCTTGCGCTCTCGCCGAATTCTTAATGGATTCAATGAGCGAAATTAATAACAAAAATGACATTACTTGGCACATCGATGTGAAGTGACCTACTGCCAATCAATATCAGATATAAGACAGCACTTTTAACAAAACTTCGTTATGCATGGAATATTCAAATATTCAAGTCGTGTGAATCGTCGTGAGATAGAAACGTTATTTGCTACGTAAAATGTTCATATGTCGAATAGCTATCAAATATTGTTCTAACATTAAGCGGGATAGCACACCTGAATGGAGGGGGTATGGGTTCGTTCACAACCATATCAAGCCAGCAGGTGGATGCCTAGTGGATGGAGAACACTCAAATAGCGCTGTCTGAGATAGCAATCATTATCATCCATTACCTCGTTGTTGAAAGCCATAAAGAATCCAACTTTTCACTTCATTTCCTTTCTGAAGCTGAGATTCACCTGGTACCCCGCGCCAGGTTTTGCACGGCACCTAGCGGCAGTATCCATTAAAAGCCTTGTACATTCACACAGATTATATAGAATAATTCAAAAGACGTAATGTAAAGCGTTTCCGTAATAACTGGAATGTCTCTCAAAGGGCAAACCGAAATATTGCCCTTCCACCCGTAAATGCGATGGCTTCTGCCTTTTATCTTTGCTCGAAAGCATTATTCCCCATTTGACGTTGGTGTGTGAAGGTATTGTTTGGCTCTGGTAAACATATAAAGCCTGTTTCTTATTATTGTAATTAACAATTATAATAGCATTTACTCTATCAGTGACGTGTTCAGCCAAATGACTGTGATTTCACCTTGCAGTACAGAGAAGCGGATGTACACACTTCTACCATATAGCCCAAAAGACCAACAGTCGATCGAGTACTACCTTGTTGGTCTAACAGGAGAACCCACTTTTATCAGAAGATTGACAAGCATACTTAATTCATCACCACTAAATTCATCCCGTTAGAAATACGTAGTGAGAAGAAAGTACAGCCACCAAAGATGAAAGCATTAACTGAATTTAATTGCAACGGGTTTTTAAAACTTTTCGGCGAAATTCTACTCTGGTTTCTTGCATGACGGAATTACGCTAGGGCTTCCTAATTTCACAACTGTACATAAATTAAACCGTACTTCAGATGTCACAATAGTTTGTGTTCGAGGTACCATTTTGTATTTAATATTTCTGTAAGAAAGTAATTTTTTTCTTCCATGACCACACTTCTTTGAGCAAGTATTAGCCTCTCTCAACAATAATCAATGGACTCATTGCCTCTGTTTAAAGACACTCTCTTGGTTCTCGTGCTATCTCAAATGCACAACGCCTCGACTCGAAGAGGAATTCGGTAATTGATTTGAGCCAAAGTGACGCCTTGTTTTAGCTAGAAGGATGTGGTGGGAATACCTACATTTACCTTCATTTACGTATGTACTGCAGCGTCCATCAACAAATGTCAGTGCAAAGTACATACACGCAGCACAATAAGGCCAGTTTGTCAACCAATGAACGAGTGCGCACATCCGATCAATAAAAGCAAGACAGCCTGCACGTCACATGCGTTCGATGCCGATTGCACTCAGAACACGATTCATTCTTCTGTCATCAGATAGACGCCTGTAGCCTTTATAGTCTTAATTGCCATGACAGATTCTCAGACATTGTGCCTGAGATTTTGGTGCTTTTGGGTTAGAACTGAGTAAGTTCGTATAGTTAAGTAGATAATATATCAATCTAAGGTGAGGCAATTATGAGCATCAGAACTACCAGACGTTATGTATTAGTGTTAGTTATCGCATGGGTCACCAGGGGGCTGATGCTGTATTCATCTGGTGCCTCGTTTGTGTCCGCGAGTCCGACGAGATCGGTTAATCTCCGACGGAGTTTTTTTACAATCTATAATTAAATCGCATAAAAGCTGCCATCATTAAGGTCCTGTGTTGGGTGAGATTACAATGCCAATGCCACTGCAGAAAACTATGTTTAAACTAATGTTCTTGGGTAAGTTGTTTTTATAGATGTTGCTTGGGTAATGTTGTACGTTATATGCTGAATCATTTGCATCCATATGAATCAAAAGTTTATGATCACGAAAAATCTGTTGTGTGGATCTAGTTATAAAATAAGATTTCAGTGTGTAGCGCTTCTTTCAATGTCTGATTTGTATGTCAATTGCTTCATATAACTCTTAACTTTGGAATTCACTTTCAATGCTTCTTTTTACCCAGAATAAAGTGTTGTCAGTGTTTCTGTACTTGATCCTTGCCGAGTTTGCCGTCCCTCAGACCGGGCAACCTAGCGGCGTTGTCTGGCTTTGCGGGTATTAGAATTAGATAACGGGGAGATGGGATAATACCGTGACTTTCCGATGAGCGACTGGCAAGCAAATGACTCTTGAGAAAACCCCGTTATAACACTTGCAAGGTATGCCCGATATTAGGCACCTCCACAGTGTTGCCATATTAGAGCTGTGGTGCTCTGTGAGGAAACTTCTCAACTGTGGATGAAGCTGGGTGATATTGCAACACGGCCGCAGTTATCGCACGGCGAGCTGCGAGCTTGGGGCGATATGGGATATAGACCGAGTATATTCATTGAGGAATATGGAGGTGTCTTTAGATTAAACAACAATATTATAGTTGGACAAATATTTCGACCCCCAAATATCTCGCATATAATAACTAATAAGTAGAAGAAAGTGCATGTTACATGACAGGGACTCTAATAATACCTTGTGGATCGTGATGTACATTACGATACAGCCTTGTTCGTTGTACATTCCTTTATACCAAACTAACATGAATTGCGCCTTCTTCGTCCACATTGATTGTTATCAAATTATGTTACGACCTGCGTAATAATATTCAGAATATAAAAGACGTAACAAAGCATTTCCCATGCTTTGCTTGCTATTAATGAGTATAAATCCACGGCGGATTGTGTGAGCCAAAGTTGATTTACATGAATCACAAACGTTTTCTACGAATTCGAATTCAATATTACAGAAGGTAGGTTGGAAAGATATCAAGCAGCACTCATTGGATCTCAATTAACCTAATCACTCGATCTGCAATGCTCTTATCACACCTTACCTCACCTGCAAGTCAGACGTCTCTCATCATAGCAGTCTGTAACACATGGTTCAACTGCTTAGTCACATATATATTTCAGCCTTCCAGCCAGAGTAAATGCCCGTATCAAATTCATTTTTCGATTAAATTACACGATACTATGAAGGTACTTCGTTTGCTGCCGGAACATGACTTCTTAGAATGAGGTCCTGACCCTTTGAAACATGCGTCGGACACCTTAGATGACTGCTGCACTTGTTTGCAACATTTCCATGATATACTGAGCATGTCTATAGTTAAGACCGATACCTCTCACCTGATACCTTAGTAATTTATGTGTACGAGTAACCTAGCGAGCAGTTGATGACAGGTAGGATATTGATGTCCGTGCCATAGATAGTGTTCGACAGAGATTGATTAGATCAGCATTTGTACAGGTACTGCATAGAATACATGTGTAAACAAAATGCTTTATAAATGCATAAGAATCATTTCATAGACCCTTCAGGGAGCATAAAATGGTCCATCATCTACACCACGTTCATAACTTATAATGAATGTTGACCGACGTGATTTATGCTATACAGCAGGCAAAATACAAAACCCACCCAACAACCCAGACACAGTCGTAGAATTTATTATTTGCAATCGCAGTGGACATCTCTTTGGGAGTGTTTCATCTTTATACCAGTGACTTATCATTGACGCGATTTTATTCCGATAAGCGAAATAAGAAAATTATTTAAAATGCTAAATATATCACAGAGAACTTGGTGCTACTTGTCTCCTTCATGTATGATGTACTTCACCTCACCTCTGGGCTATCCTCGGTGTGACTTGAGCCAATATAGCACAGTCAAATAATATGATATTAGCTAATGCGACCCTTATTCGATGCATAAGACTCCCGTGGTCAGATTTAAGTACAATTTCTGTCTAATGATTTTATGACACCCATGTCTGTATATTATTTCAACAAGCAAATGGAATCTTAGTTATGATCTTAATTTCAAGGTTAAACAAGAGAGGAAAGTCAGATATTTTCTGGCGAGTGGCTGGGATCTCCACGTCATAGAATGTGGTTCCCGCTCATGGTGTGTAAACTTATCAAGTTAACACATGACATATCGTTCGTAACGAAAGGGATACGTTGGCGGGATAATATTGTTACTTAGTAAAATCAAGTCGACCTTTAAAAGTAAAACACCATACTTAAACCATAGAACATCATGCTTTAGCCAAAGAACACCATGCTGTAACCATGGAACACCACAATGAAATAAATCAAGCCACGTATCCAACATTCGACTACCAAGCTGAATATTTGAAACTTGAGTTAATGGCAGTCGAGACCACAACGACAAGAATAACATCTATAGTGTGCACATTGCTATGTTACGATATATATATAGTTCGATCATTATCATATTTGAAAAGAGGAGCGCAGTCTTGGTAAAATGTGAAGTCTGTAGGTGTTATAAAAGTGGTCTCTTTTGTCACGAAGCGGCATTGGTGCCTATGGACCTATAGAGCATCCAGTGACTCACACGCATAATAAACGTTATATAAGCATCGCGACGGTGGAACAGTCCGCCGCTGGTATTTGCAGTCCCAGTTTTGCGTATAAGGCTGTTGTTTAGTGCCGGCAGTTTGTGAATGCGATTGATAGCGGTTAAACCTAGGATACGTCAACTCGGGTAAATGTTTCGTGATCGAACTCGCTGTTCAGCGAATACCGCAAATCGCAATCTGTTTAGAGGCACTCCATTAAAACAAAGTCCAGGTTGCACCATAGATTTTCTTTAAACCATATAGTACATGTGCCTATGAAAATGTCTCATGCGTTCTGTGTATTGCAATATATCTGGTATCACTATTTTTTACTATATCCTATCAAGAAACGGTTAACGTAAATTTACCCCTACAATTAGTCACTACCACCATCGGATGCTTGATACAATATACCCCGTCCAGTGCATAGTACAACATGCAACAATGGCGAAGATAGAAGCGTATTTTAAAAAATACTATAGGTAGGAAATGTTAGTTTCTTCTCATCAAGCAAGCTTTTGATAATTCAAATAATGCTACCGAAATATCGACATTATCATCATTGTTTCTATCCACTATACAATTAACAATGAACATGGCTACAGTAAACCACGGCACTACAAACCTAACCATGACATGCTTCGACACTCAACCGTCCCCATACTTCTGTGCGTCGGTTCAATTGAATCGAGTCAGAACTAATATACCCAGTAAAGTGAACTGTTTACAATTTCCCTTAGCCAGCACAAGATAAATCCTCAAGGAAACACAGGCTTAATTGTACTGTCTCGACCATTGACGCTATCATTGACGCTACCATTGACGCTATCATTGACGCTACCATTGACGCTATCATTGACGCTATCATTGACGCTATCATTGACGCTATCATTGACGCTATCATTGACGCTATCATTGACGCTATCATTGACGCTATCATTGACGCTACCATTGACGCTATCATTGACGCTATCATTGACGCTACCATTGACGCTATCATTGACGCTATCATTGACGCTATCATTGACGCTGTTCTGGTTTTCATTCATGGCGGATAAATTATCACTGACGAAGAATAGCTCTCCCATGAAAGAGATTTATGTATTCGTCATTGCACATCATTGAACATAGGTAACAAGCTATGCCCAATTATAGATATACTTAACGTAACTAACACGAGGCGGGTGATCATGACGTCGACGCCATGTATATGCTCCAATTAGCATCAGCGGCTGATCGACGTTAACAGCCCAATGGAAAGCAAATGGCTGCACAAAGTATCCTGTCTGTAGTTTTCCCATACAGTTATGTAATCAATACTTACAAATACGAGACATACCCGGGGTATTGTGTATGTCCGTCATATGTGCTGACTGTATTTGGCGTACGTCATTAATATAATCATCAATAAAACAGAAACATTGAAGGTGCAGAATCCACTGGTGTGGAAGTCCTTGCATTTACTCGACGTACGAGCCGTCGGTCTGTGTATTTCCTATTATCTTCAGGTTTGAAGGAACAGCCAAAACATTTTTCATTAAAAGTCCATGTTCGATGTGAGTGCATGCAAATCAGCAATGGGTCATTGCGATGGACACTAACCTAGACGTTTGTTAATTACTTATTCTGCTGCCGATGGTCAGGTAGTCTATCACAAAAACATGGTAACGCAAAGTTTACTTTATCAAACATCTCATACGGATGTAAAGCAAGTATGATAGCTGAATTGATAACCTCTCCCACATCCGTTTGTGCAGAAATATGATGATTAGGAAGGCTAATTTTTGGCCTAGATCAACTATATCTAGTGGTCATAATACCCTTGATGTGAGCAGGTCGAGAGTTAAGACTAGCTTAAACTGTCTAGGTTAACTCTGACCTTTGATGAGGTTGGTGCAACTACATTGTTTGCATCGCACCACTCCAGCTGTTCTGCTCTGATTTATTTGGTGTTTTGTTCAACCGGTCCCCGCCAAAAGCTTCATTTTAAATCCTTCACAATATGCGTTACAGTTCTTTCACAGTGCATGGATGCGAGAAGTATTACACTTGAATATTTTTGAGGAATTATATATTACAAACACATCAGGGAGGAAGATGTATATTATTACCTTATGTCATTATATATATTACAGCTGTCACTGTATTGCCGATATATCATGCTAGGTCCAAATCCATCTCACCTGCCAAACACAGCCATAGGATACTTGGTAAGGAATTGAAGTGGCCACCTGTATAGAATAAGCAAATACCGTCATGGTTTATTATGGTGTGTTTATGAGTCCATGCAGACCTGGAAGATAATTAACAAAATAATCAATTACTCATACACATCGTGGCGAAATTGTGTTAATCGTTTCCTGTCATACTAAGTTGTACTGAAGCTGTCAAAGGTAACTAATGGCAATACCCTACTCTTGATGCAAATGATAACACACTCTACCAGAGTTTTCACATGAATTGAGTGTATGTATGGACACGATAAGACGAATAAGATAATTAAGATCATATATTAATTGGTGATATATATTGCGAAAAACGATCTGTTGATTGGTTCTGACACAGGAGTGAGTACAGGTAATTCAAAGCCGTCAATTAAAGTGCATGCATTCGTGTTAACAAATGTGATCTCTTTCTGATGCTAATGAAATAATTACTCAACTTGTCCGGCCCTTTGACTGCTTTGCTGTTGAGCTGAACCCATAGCCACTGTTTACCTTTGCACTGATGAAGCTGCAGATAATGTTGAAGAACATAAACTTTACTAATATTCGTACGAAGTGGTTAATGGGATACAGATAGACAATGGCCAAACAACATCCTGCTGTAACATGCATCTTGTGAGGATGGCTCCCATCGTCCATGAATCAGGTTCACACTGTAGTGATTACCAGGATGCAACATGCGTCCATCACCACACCGTGTCACCACTGGCGTGTATGAGAGTGGTTAAGTAGAAGCACCTGCAGAAGGGGAGACATGAATCTACCAACGTTTTGCATTAACAAACAGATTCGCAGTCTATGTCAACAGTCCATCTAAAGTAGCTTATTGGGACGCGGTCTTCCACTATGCATAATACACGCTACGAATACACCGTGGTTTTGGCCGGGCGTATTATGGGCGTATTATGCCGGTCTAACCTTTATCGCCCATAGGAGAGTTCCTATGTTGAGCTGTATATGACATTGACGTATTTGTGTTGAATAGAGAGCATGTCCACAAAACACGTATACGATTGGTGAATGAAATCGTCCTTCAACAAATAATACATATCCGCATCAACTTAGAAGCGCTCCGTGTGCACTACACCACTTTATACGTACAAAGCATGTGGCGTGCGCGTTCATGTGGAAATTGCATGATGTACTCTAGTCCATCGGCCAGCTTCAGCTTTGTGTGCTCTTTGTTAACAATATGTGACTATTGTTGGAGTCTGCCTTTAGTTTACATGGGCCTGTTTACCATCTGGTAACGTAAATATCCACCATGCGCTATAGGTCGAATGAAGTCACATTAACAATAAGCCATGTCCAGTGGTGTGAAGAGATTGCAAGATTGTACATATTTATTGGTCTTGTACTCACTGATTGGTATACCAACGCGGGACAGACAGGTCCGATTCGGGAAAGGCCCAATATGCGTGCGTGCTTCCAATCCATCATGAAATACTGCTGACGTAATAACATCCACCTATTTGGCATTGTGTGTAAACAGAGGGTCTATTGTTGAGAATCGTTTGCCACTCAGTGATATTAACTAGGAGTGTCTCGCCAATAACAGTAGTTGTTGTGCGGTCAGAATTATCTTGACACTGATATAAACATCATCATCGTTCTGTCTGTGCGGTCGAAAGACATTTATTGCATGTAAACATCGACGAGTGATGTCAGCCTAGTGATAGATGAAGTCCAATCAAGATATTCAACTCAAATGGAATCAATGTATGGATCCAGCATGTGTGTACCACATAACAACCTAATCTTCAAATCCCTCATTGATACCATGAAGCCACCACTGTTGGTATCTCTGAGAAGACCCAATGGAGAATTACCAATACATGTAGAAAAAATCCGAACACCTGTTCAGCAGTTGACTGTGTGCCACACTCAGACTATTTGACATATCAGCTGCTTCATTCGATGTGCCATAACATGGCACCATACAGCATGTTCTGCACATAATGCGAAATTGTTCAAATATTGGTGCCGTTTTCAGGATGAAGCTTGTTATGCAGTCGATATATAACCGGCGTTTCCTACCCGCAATACAATATGAACAGATTTAGTATACACCACGGCATCACAGCCCACGTACGACCTGAGTAGAATGCAACACGGCATCACAGCCCACGTACGAACTGAGTAGAATACACCGTGGCATCACAGTCCCACCCAAAACCTCCTCTTACACCAAACCACCTACTCAGATCAGGTGTGTGTCATTGCCACAACACACGTTCTGAGGGTATAGCAACTAGGTCGAATAAACATAAAATCAATCTAGAAACTGACCTGGCTCAACAAATTCCAAATATTGAAACTTAGCCGCCTGTAAGTTACACGAAAAGCGTTTAACCCAGGAATGTAGATCTTGAAGCAATGGCTAAAGACGAAGTAAAAAATGTCATTCCAAATGGGAAACAAGTGCAGCCCCAGATTGGATGACATTATGCCTCGACTTGATAACATCCCTAACACATAGATTCCATCTGTCCATAATTGAAGGAGAAGTACCAGGGCTAAATGTGATGAAAATCGTATCAAAGACTAATATCCATTATCCATGGTAATCCCAAGCTTATTGCCAATTACAGACCAATAATTATTCCTCATGGTGATCCCAAGCTTATTATCAATTCTATAGCAATACCCATTCATCCAGAATTCTCCAAATGCATGACCGCGTCGGTACTAACAGATAAAGTCAACGTCCCAAAGTGATGGAATTATGCAAACGTTACGCATAATACTTCATCGAATACTCTTCATTAATTTGTATTGCACTCAAATATATCCATCTATTTTATTTTGCAGCATAATTGCTAAGGGGCTAGCAGCCAGACTTGATTTTACTGCACTAAGCACTCTACGTTAATGTGTTTTGCGACATAAATATACTGCTACTATTGTGATCATACCACAGTGCTTTTAATGAATCCAATGTATTGCCGAGAAGTTAACTGCAAAAGTGTATGTTTTTGAGTTTGTAAGTGCATCTGACCTGATTTGTATATGATTATTTTTCCTTATGTGTATATACAACATGCCCACAGCACTAGGCGTATAAATCAATTAAAAATTCCTTTCTGCCGAGCAAATGTAAGGCAACCTCAATCGTGCTACGCTGGTGCCGTGTATCTCAACAGATTGTTGTTGCCTTGACGTCATGTATACGCTTAACAAAACCTTTTAAATTTTGGAAGAAACATGAATTGTACACAGTCACTAAGTGAGGGTACATCGTGACTGAGGTTGAACGAAGCCAAAACATCCGTCTTGTGGTAGTTCTGTTCAGTTCCGTGTTATCATAGGATTCTTACAAGACCACAAAAGGCTGCCAAGTATCAATCAATATAGTTTGTCAATCAGTGATGATTTATGGCCTGATGTCTGAGGAGTTGTATCGACTGATGGTGATATGCTCTTAATAATTGGAAATGTTTGTCTGCACTACTCTCTGCACTACTCTAGTCGCAACCCCAATATTCTTGCTGCACGGCACTGATTAAATATAACCATGATAATCAAGCTGTACTGCTCATAAGTTTACCCCTTATACTACAACTGTACTATAACACACGGCACAACTGCTTAGTAAAATATAAATTAAAGCCTTTCATCTGTATCAAATTCAGGATCCTTCATTTGTCAATGAAATTAATTGGTACTATGATGGTGGGTCGTTTGCTGCTGGAACATTACATCTAAGTATGAGGTCCTGACCCTTGGAATCATGCGTCGGACACAGTATCCTCAAATGTCTTCCCCTCTTGCTTGCTACATTTACGTGATATACAGCGCATTCCTATAGCTAAACCCAATGCCTCTCACCTTATACCTCGTTTATTAATGTATCCGAGTTCTTCTGGGTTACCTAGTGAATTGATGGTGACAGGTAAGATATTGATGTTCGTGGATGGTTCGCTATAGATATTGTTCGACAGAGAATGATTAGCTCGGCATTTGGTCAGGTACTTCACAGGATTCATTTGTAAACAAGATGCCTTAAAAATGCATCCATTGCACAGTCCATTCAGGGAGCATGAAATGTTCCATCATCTACATCACGTTAAAAACTTATTATGAATGTTGACCGACGTGATTTATGATATACAGCAGGCAAATTATAAAACCCACCCATCCCTTAAACATAGACACAGTCGTAGAATTCATAACTTAGAACCACATTGGGATTCTGTTTGGGATTGCCACGTCGATACAACAGTGTCTTATCATTGACGCAATGCGTCCGATAAGATCAATAAGACAATAATCAAAAGTCTAAATACATTAAGGATAATTGCTTGCTTATTGTTTCCTTCTTGCTAATGTACTTCGCATAACCTCTGGACTGTCTTCGAGGTAACTAAAGGCAATTTCGCCCTGTCAAATAATGTAATATAAGCGAATGTGACCCTTATTGGATTCATATCTCAGACTCCCATGTCCCCTCCCCTTATCATTTTATTACTCCCATGTTTGTATATAATTTCAAAAAAAGCAAACGGAATCTTAGTTATGATCTTAACAAGATTTAACAAAAGAGGAAAGTCCAATAGTTTCTGGAAAGTGGCTGTGATCTCCGTGTCATAGAATGTGGTTCCCGCTCATAGCGTGCTAACTTATCATGTTAATAACACATGTCATATCGTTCGTAATGTTGGCTTAGTAAAATCAAGCAGACCTAAAACAATAGAACACCGTGCTGTAACCATCGACCACCATGCTATAACCTTAGAACACAATGCTATAACCACAAATAACCATTCAATAAACATAGTACACTGTGCTATAAACATAGAACACCATGCTATAACCACCAAGCACCATGCTCAAGATAGAAAATGTCACATTCTTCTCATCATGCAAAAAATATCGACCTTATATTTGTTGTTTCTACTCACTGTACAACTATTCAATAACAATGGCACTAGAGGCCCAAACATAACATGCTTTAAAACTCAACGGTCCACATACTTCTGTGCAACTGCTGTGTTCATCTATTATTATTGTTCTTTCGATATTGCCTTATGAATGTCAATGATATTTCCTTGTATCAGTGTGTTTGTGTTGTTCTGACAGTAAAAGTACTTCACCAGAGCAACCATTATATATGGATCATGTCAGGATTCAAAGCCGAAAAATGCGTCAGAAAAAATACAATACGAGCAAGTACATATATGCCCAGAAAAATGTTTAAAAGGAAACACGGGCTTATTTGTCTCAATCATTAACACTGTTCTTGTTTTTATCACTTCATGGCAAGTAAATTATCAAGTCGTCTGATGAATGAAACGTCGGTGATTATTGGATTTTTTCACATAGGTAACAAGTTATGCACATTTGTTAAATGTAGGTGCACTGGGCATTACTAACACGAGGCGGGTGATCATGACGTCGACGTCATGTATATGTTCCAATCACTATCAGCAGCTGGTCGACGTTAACAACCCAATGAAAGTCTTCGTGGGAAGCAAATGGCTGCTCAAAGTATGCTGTCTGTAGTTTTCCCACACAGGCATGTAATCAACCCTGAATTCTTCCAATTATAAGACATTTCCCAGGAATGTAAGCGTTCAATTAAGGGACATGCTTTCGTGTGAGTGAATGTGACCTCTACTTGACACTAATGAAATAATTACTCAGCATGCCTTTTGTGTGGGACTGTGATGCCGTGGTGCATTCTTCTCAAGTCTTGTGTGGGATTGTGATGCTGTGGTGTGTTCTACTCATGTTTATATTGTATCACGGGTAGGAAATGACTCCATTACAAACTTCATCCTGAAAACGGCACCAATATTTGAACAGTTGTGTGGTTGGTATGTCACTGCATATTGAACGAAGCATCTGACATGTCAAATAACGGGCTTACAACGAGTGGCACACGATCAACTGCATCTCATAACTAGATGACTAGTGCAGGAGAGTGTTCGGCGTTTTCTGAACACGTATTGGTAATTCTCCAGAGGTACCCACAGTGGCAACCTCATGGGATCACTGAGGTATCTGTAGATGAGGTTGTGCTGTCGTACACACAGGCCGGATCCACACATTGATTCCATTTTAGTTCATCATCTTTAATGGACTTCATCTAACACTTATGTGACGCCACTCGGCGATGTTTTAAGCGTAATTAAGGTCTTTCGATCGCACATAGACGAGTGATAATGATGTTTTTATTGACGGTACGATACTTCCGACCACACCGACCACACCGACTGTTGTTATTGGCGAGACACTCCTAGTTAATGCCACTGAGTGGCAAACCTTTCATTTCAACAGACCACACCCTCTGTTTACACGAAATGCCAGATGGTGAATTATATTACATCAGCAGTTTCCTATTTCATGATGGATTGGAAGCACGCAATTGTGCCTGCCCTGAACTGGGCCAATTCATTCCGCATAGGTATGCCAATCGGTAACTACCAGTCAAATATCTATCTACAACCTTGAAATCTCTTTACGCCACTTGACATAGATAATGGTTAATGTGGCGTCATTTATCTTTCTCCATATCATGAGCCGACCAACAGCTCATGGCGCGTATTTATAATACCAGTTGGTTAATAGGCCCATACATAAGTAAAAGAAGGTCCCAACAATGATGACAGGGACACACAAAGCTGATGTACTAGAGTACATCAGACAATTTCCATACTGACACGCACGCTACATGATTGGAAATATAACGTTGTGTAGTGCAAACGGAGCGCTTCGAAGTTAATGCGGATATGTGTTATTTGCTGAAAGACAATTTTATTCACCAATCGTCTACGAGTTGTGTGGACATGTTCTCGATTAAACTCAAATACGTCTCTGTCACATACAGTTCAACAAAGAAACTCTCCTATGGGCGATACAAGTCGGCATAATACGGAAAACCGAGTCCACCCAGACAACCGTGTATTTGTTACGTGTATTATGCATGAAGGAAGGTCGCGCATGGATCAAACCTGTCCCGTTTTCTGCGTCCCAAAAGCACAAAACCAGCCCCATGATGAATGGGGAGGGATAAGCTGCTTCATTAAGACGGGGAGTGCCCCAACCGATTCTCTGTTGACATAAACTGCGTATCTATGTTTTTAAATACAGAACCGTGCTAGATCTATGTCTTCCCGGCTTCAGTTGCTTGTATTTAACCACTCTCATACACGCCAGTGGTGACACTGTGCGGTGATGGACGCATGTTGCATCCTGGTAATCACTACAGTGTGAACTTGATTCATGGACGATGGGAACCATTCTCACAAGATGCATGGTTACAGCAGGATGTTTTTTGACCATTGTCTATATGTATCCCAATAGCCACCTCATACGAACAGTGTCGACGTTTTTGCCTTCTTCATCATTCAGATCTTCATCAGTCCAAAGGCAACAGTGGCTATGGGTTCAATGTAGTAAAATAGTGGAAGTGTAGGGTGTACAGGTGGCCACTGCGATTCCGTCCCATGTATCATGTGACTGTGTTTGGCGGGATAGATGGATTTGGATCATGCATGCTATATCGGTTATACAGGCCAGGGGTATCGTTGGTTAGGACTCATTTTAAATGATGAAAGTGATGTAGATGATGAAATAATGTAATCATTTATTTCTCATCTCTGATGTATTTGTGACATATCTTTCCAAAAGACAATACGAATGTATTACTCCTCGCATCCATGCACTCTGATGGGACTGTAACATTTATTCTGAAGGAATTAAAAGGTAGTAGGTTTACGCATAAAGTATTTAGCGGGGACCGGCTGAAACATCACGTAAATAAGAGCAGAATAGCTAGAGTGATTCGTTATCAACATTACACTAAATAGTAAGTATTGCCCTATTCGCAGAAATTGACCTTCCATAAATTTTCACTTCTGCCCGACCTGATGGAGGATGGGTTTTGTTTATCTTATGCACTAGACACTGATAGGACGATCTGCATGCTACAGTAGACCACACTTACATACAGTAATGATCATATAAATAATGTTTTGTACTGTGTACGTTACTAAATATCGTATGATCCCCCGGGGGTGTGAGTTATTTAGAGTACGTCATTAATATAATAATTAATACGATCAGCATGTGACAGTTGACCACACTACATTACAATAATGTGCACTCAATAAGAATAATCTTCTGTACTGTGTACGTTCTTCGTACGATCTGACTGTATTTAGAGTACGTACATAACATATAAATAATTAATTATTAATATCCCCCGGGGGGTGTGAGTTTGTTTGAAACATTGACACTGCGAGCAATAGACCAATACATGTGCACTCACGTGGAAGTTTCTGTATTTCTCGACGTACGTATTAATTCTATGTATTCCTATGTACCTTGATAAACGAGTAGAAACATTTTGCGTTAATAATCCATGTTCGATGTTATTGCAAATGTGTAATGTGTCATTGCGATGGACACTTGCCTTAACGTTTGTTAATAAATCCATGGGTGCGAGGAATAATACACTTAAATTGTTTTTAGGAGAGATATAGTACAAGTACATCAGTGATGATACATAAATAATCACCTACCTTCATCATCCACATCAATTCCCTCACTTGAAATGAGTCCTCACCCACGTGAGGACTCATCAAGCCACATTAACCATTAACTAGGTCAAGTGGTGTGAAGAGTTTGTAGATATATATTAGGCTTGCAGTTACTAAATGGCATACCAACTCGGGAAAAATTGGCCCCGTTCAGAGCAGGCACAATATGTGTGCGTGTTTCCAACCCATCATGAAATAGGCATTGGCATTTCGTGTAAACAGAGGGTGTGGTCTGTTGTGATGAAATGTTTGCCACTCAGTGGCATCAACAACGAGTATCTCGCCAATAACAGCAGTCGGTGTGTGGTCGGAATTATCGTGCCATCAATACAAACATCATCATTGTCTCTGTGCGATCGAAATACCTTTATAACATTTAAACATCGACGAGTGACGTCATCCAAGTGTTAGATGAAGTCTATTAAAGATAATTAATTAAAATTAAACCAATGTTTGGATTTGGCTGGTGTGTACAACAGCACAACCTCATCAACAAATGCTTCAGTGATCCCATAACCCTAACCTCTGGGAGGAACCTATGGAGAATTACCAATACGTGTACAGAAAACGCCGAACACACTCCAAGCACTAGCCATCTAGTCATGAGATGCTGTTGATCGTGTGCCACTCATTGTAAGTCCGTTATTTGACATGTCAGATGCCTCGTTCAGTATGCAGTGAGTGACATGGCAACCACACAACATATTATGCACATAATGCGAAATTGTTCAAATATTGGTGCCGTTTTCAGGATGAAGTTTGTAAATGGAGTTTCCTAACAGCGATACAACATAAACATGAGTTGAATACACTATGGCATCACAGCCCACACACAACCTGAGTAGAATACACCACGGCATCACAGACCATACACAACCTGAGTAGAATACACCACGGCATCACAGACCATACACAACCTGAGTAGAATACACCACTGCATCACAGTCCCACGCACGACCTGAGAAGAATACACCACGTAACCCAGTTTTATTGATTCCTCGCCGTCGATCAACGACGCTCTGGCTTTTCATAAATGGCAGCTGCGTTTTGACCCATAAGGCTCCGCCATGAACGAGGCTTCATTGATTAAAGTGCGGGTGATTGGACATCAGAGTCCACCTGGCTTAACTCGCAGTCTATAGGACGCAACTTAAGTGTGTTTATTGAATTAATGGATGGATAAAAGATCAAATGATTTCCTTGTCGACATATGCATTCAGCATATATCCACCAATCTACTGATTAGTATGAATAGACCTATGCTACAAACGTGCGTAGGAACTTACAGAACCATGTTCTTACATTTGTACATTTAGACATTCAACATAACAGCGCAAAAATCGGATACCACAAATATCATTATCATAACGGCCCTTGCACTCATATATGTACACTACATAGAGAGATATTATATTCTGTAAATGTCAAGATACGGTTAAAATTTCCTTGGCATTACAAAGATACACGGTGCTATTGCATCTCTATATACAGGAACCAACATCAAACTCAATTCCTGCCTACATCTAGTTTCATGTTTTGGATGTATAAGTAAACCCTGTTCTAAATTCGTAATTCAGTTTACTTTTATAGTACATCAGTCAAGTGCACTGTCCTAGACACCGTTTAGAGAAGGATCTTGCTGGCGGATCATGACACGACTCGACGCACCTGTGGTGACGTCAGAAGGAGTATCCGGGTTCTCGCATAAGGTGTACTGGACACGAGGCGGCTGTTAACGCCGCCATCACCAGTGACGTCATTTGTACGCTTCCCCTCAGCTCTCATATAACGTGTATGTCGGGAACATTGGATACCGGTGTGTTATAAGGTGTGTCAATCCCACATCTGGAAAACACAAAGAGCACCACAGCTTCGGACAAGTTACAACACATGTATTTATCACGACAAGTCGTTGGTATATAACATTTGGTCGCCTTGGATACGCCTTACTCATAAAGATGTGCCGAATTTGGTTTTATAAAAACTTGTATGCACTTAATTACCACATGAGCGTGGCGGGTAACGGGTGATAACATACCTGTATCATCAGGTGTAAATCACCGAGGGTATTTGAAATGTATAGCTATCCTGAAATAGCCTTACATCTGCCACCATATTGTATAATCGAATCTGGATGTTCATACCTGTTACACCAGGCTGTATGTGACTGCTCTGGCACAATCCAACATCTTAATGACATACCACGCTGATATCGTGTTCGTTGTACATTTTTAAGGTTAATCAACAGTGTTCTTACCTCTCCTTGTCAGGTGTTTACACGAATGCTATTCGTTGCTTGTAAACCCTACCCATCCCGTCAGCAACCTCACCCCTCCCCCCCCCCCCCACCCCTCACAGCAACCATCAAGACGCCCCAAAATGACGTCACCGCGTCCTCCCCGCTCCCAGAAGGCATGCATTTCCTTCTGCTCCATCAAGCGGC